>AP027112.1:15786537-16986537 GCA_028142955.1 Pinctada fucata | reverse complement strand
TGTTTTCAGCACTTCGCCGCTAGATGGCGCGGAACTGGAAAGTGGTCAATTTATCTGTTAATTATTGATATATGCTCCCCGAACGTCGGGTTGTCACGTGACACGTATATTTTCGTAGATCAACATTGGTCATACAAAATCAGTTGGCGCAAGGTGAAACCTTATCTTTCAAAGAAAATATCGATACCATACTACAAAGGGGGGTTTTATTTACCTACTTCTTGCTGGGGAAATCTTTGATAAAGAACGCCTACTTAAAAAATCGAGAAAAATGTACCCATTTCATAAAAAATTACCGACACTGGCACGAATGGCAGAGAATTTAAAAGAAACTATAGAATGTAAACGTTTCCCCCAGTTGAATTATGGAAGAACACCTATCACTTAAAATGTGTGCAAAATTTCACTTTGATTTATGTACGGTAACATCTTGCGCCGTTGCAGTTTTTCTGACAGATGCTAATCGGTAGTTCGTTCGTTTACCAAATAAACGTTCATTGGAATCAGATTTATTCAAGGGACGTAATCGCGTTAATTGCTCTCTTTAAATTCCGTTTTAATTTTTTAAAAAGCTAATTTGAATAAACTTTTTTCATTTCATCATATGAAAAATGATCAAGCAATATTTATTCAAGTCTGTTAAATTTCATTTCACTTTTTGTATATTGAGGGGTGAATCGCGGGAAAAAAAGGGGGGGGGGGGGGGGGGGGGGGGGGGGCAGGGCGCCACGCCGGGGTGTCGGTCTTGCCGGTTACCGTACGAACCCATGAACCAAATATACATGAAATTAACATGATGCTGTATAATATCGGACATGCATTAGAATTGCATGGATTGAATATATTAATTCGTAATATTTATTTACATACATTATACGTCCCTTTAATAATTATTACCGTGACAGAAAAAAAAACCTTGTTCGACTTATGACGCCTTTGACCGCAATGGGATCGATAACATACATAAATTCTTCACTGTTTATACCAAAATTTCTTTATGTTATGGATTCTCTGGTTTCTTATTTTAAGAAAGGAGACCTTATCTACTTTATACTAGTATAGTCCTATGCTCTGGACAACATGTAATTCTAGATCCAATATTATTTTTTCTAGACATCGGGAAAAAAAATAAGGGTAAAAAAACAGAAGATAAAACTTTCTTTTTTTTTTTTTTTTTGAACATTTTTCAGTGTATATTTTCTATAACAAAAATAAAGAAATAAAAACACAAGCCATGTAAAAGCGTAGCTGACATTGAAAAGCACTTATAATTGACAACTTGCAATTGCATGCAAAAGTTGATGAAAATTGAAAGTAAAGCGTGACCTCGAGTTTCTATTCATCGTCCACGCTGCACTGACATTGGGAATTTAATTAGATTTCATATGTTTTATTTGAATTCCATGTCCCCTGAAAGTGCATTAGCACTTATAAATTCTTTATGAGATCGACGAAATACATGGTAGTGTGTTTGACAGAAATTTAAAGAGCGGTCATTGATTTATGGGGCTGGGAAAGGGGGTGGGTCGGGCTAGAGGACTTTTCATTGTATGTATAACGGCTTTGTTTTGGGTTGGTTTTTTGTCTCCTTTTGTTTGCATTTTCAGATCATGAATTTATTTGATAGTCGTCCAGACAGATTTATTATTTACAGCAGATGCAAAATTCAGAGATTTTTTGGGGTCAAATCTATAGCCGGATTTCATTCAGCAGTCATGTTTCCCTTCGCCTTTCAAAATATTCGAAAGGTTATTCCTTTATTATAATATCGGATCCTTGTCGTAACAAACATTTGTATGTATATGATCAATAAATGTGCCTCGGAATGGTCGAGCAGCAATCCTACCTTGTTTCATTACTCCCCATATTTTCGTGACAACATGATGGGGGGGGGGGGGGACAACAGACAAAGTGCTCCACCAAAATTTAGATTAACGACGTCCTATGACAAAGTTGATGTAAGCATTAAGCAAATTTGTTGAATATTTTCAGTATTTCAAATATGTCATTTGACCGATGACCCAGTCGTATTTTTTTCTGCATTGCAGATATCAAATAAAATATTTGTAAAGCTGGAACAAATTAAAGGTGTGTGAATAACTCTTGCCAGGAGCTTGAGATTATTTGTCATTTTTTTCCTAACACCATATTATAAGAGTGACCGACATTTTAATAACTGGTATTATGGGACCTTTCCTTTACAGCCACCTTGTACGAGATGTTCTGCAAGTGCAGCAATAATTTATTTACGTGTCTTTGTTGCATACCATGCAGGTGTCAGTAGCTACATGTATCTTTTGAAAGCAAAGTCAAGCTTAAATTTCAAATCTTCGTATCTGCTCTTGCCATGCACATAGAGATTTGTGTATATGTTGACCTTGAAAGCCCTCTCATGCTCGGCTAAATGCTTCAGGCAGACAAACTATCAAAACAAAAGCAATTTAACCCCCCCCCTCCCCGCTCTTGGAGATTTGAGCATGAAGTTAAGTACAGATCAATTTTAGGAGATATTAATTTTCTTTATTTTATATTGAAAGTAACATTTCTTCATCTGTAATGTGTGTGGTTGTTCAAAGTTGTTATTCAAGCATTCACTCTTCAAGGCAAGGATCTGAAATAGAAAAAAAAAATTGACTATATAAATCTAGCTTTTAAAATCCAAACTGTATGGTACAGCTTGGACACAAAATTCATAATTTTACAAGTTAGTTATATAATATACATGTGTGTCCTAGCGATATAAATTACAAAGAATTCGCAGTGATATGTTATTATTTCATGAATAGCTAAATAAGCCTGGTATGGCTATAGTTTTAGATTATTCACTATAGATAGTAAATGCATTTATTTTATTTGACTTCTTTTTTAAATCATTATAATATTCCTAAATAGGCAAAACAAATGTTACTCTACACATAAATTTAAAAATTCTGTACCTTCAAAAATATGCAAAATGAACAGTACTGTGTGGCTATGATACATGCATGTGTTTCTGAAACTTTCACAGTGTGTGACAATATTTCTTTTCATGCAGCAGCTGGTGTGTAATCCATTCTAGGTTTAACATTCTGAAGAAAAGAAAACAATAATTGCCAAAATTGGTATTTGAATATTTCGATATTTCGGTGCACATACTACTGCAAGTATAACTTATTGTACAACTACAAGTGTACTCAGATGCAAACATTTTTAAAGGTACATGTTATGAAAACAACATATACATGGGCATGGGCACATTAGTATCTCATTCACCCTTTTTTCCTCATCATTCAACTTTCGTACTAACTGATATCATAATCTACAAGTGTCTAAACTATTTACATAAAAATTAGCTACTACTCAGCTTTGCAGTAACAGTGTAACTTAAGTAAAACGCGATGAAATTCTGTCATTTACACATACATTTCACACATGTCTCTTGGTAATCCAAGGAGTTTCCTGTTATTTCTATGAATAAATTGATTCCATGATGTAATTGTACTAATTCTAAGATATTTCCTTCATACAGCACCAGTTATTGAAGTTTGATATCGCTTATACTTACCAAAATCTGCCTTTTTATTCGTTTTACCCGCTCTGTAAACTGTTGATTCGCACCTGTTCGTCACCTCAAGCTTCTAAGTAACGCAGATCGCATTCCTCGGTGTAAGGGGTCACAGAGTACAGATATAGATTAGGGTCTTTCTCAAAAGTATATTGACCCGGCGATGTGTCTGTGATGAAGTTATATGTTTTGTTTTTTGTATAAATGCAATCTTATCTCGTAAATAAAGGAATCAACGATGAACAAAGCTAATAAATGTGTTGCTACCTAACCTGACGACACGGGGTCCATGACGTCATATGACGTTACGTTATTTGGCGGAAAAAACTTCAACGTCATTTCTATGGAAGGCCTTAAATGTGCTGCGCATTTCCACAGCATTTCAGAACAATTTCCATTGACATAAGGAGTGTTAAACGACATATAAAAAGAAACAAATACAGACTGAATCAAACATACGTCCTTTCAAAAATACAGACACGCAAAAAGATAAATATATGCAGAAAGATCCAGGTAGAAAAACTTACATATACACGCACAGACAGACACACACAGAACGAGATCCAGACAGAAAGTCAAACAGACACAAAGAAAGATATACAGAGACACTCATCATCAGGAAGATAGGAAAGGACAGACATAAAGACAGACACGAACAGATCGTCAAACAAACAGATACACAGACAGATAATAAGACAAACGGAGTGAGCATTTAGAAATTGAAAATCTCTAATGAACGCAAGATAATAAAGAGATAAAATCCAAGCCAGTAACGGTAGGGGGACCTCTGCTATGGGGGAAAGACTACTTCATAGCAGTTTTTTTCCCGGGGGGGAAGCTGCTATGGGGGAAGAACTACTATATAACACCGGCATTTGTAAGATAAGAAAATACTGAAATGTAGTATTAGCAATTGGAAATCTTGTTTGGAAAGGAATCATTCATTGTATAAAATAAATAAAATGAATAAATTTGGCGACAGGGGTATAGCCAGGCATACGTTTGTACGTAAAACCGTCCTCATCGTTTTCGCAAATAGAGGAAGTGTCCTCCTCGGCAGTGCTAAAAGAAGTACTATTGGCCATTATGACATGTTTTTAAAGCAAACTACTGTCGGTTAAAGTTCAGAAAGCATCGATTTGAATACATTTTATTTCAAAATTTTCGTAGGTTTATACAATGCACATTCAAATTTGCACACACTGATCGCTATCAAACTGCGTGCTTTCAGTTGAGACATTGAGGGTATTCAATATCTGGATGTGGACGTACATGTATGCATATCGATTTTTTTTCTCATCTTTAGCTAAATATTAGGTTCACCATACGCTTGATCGTTTTGAAAAGTCTAATTTCAGTAGATATTGTGCCTAAGAAGCCACCATTTCCTCCTTTTTAAAAAAATGTTTCTCTGGGAACTTTCTTGTCTAACAAATCATCCCCTTCTGTGTTGACCCCTCTATAGATGTCCACGTCGAAAACACCCTAGCTATACGCCCCTCGGCGAGTGAAGGGGGAGTGGATTTGATTATTACATACCAAAAATCCAATCCCCTTTGCTGTTAGGGTACCCTGTCTGAAGTTTATTGTTACAATTATCAGAAAAAGACCAATCAAAAAGCAAATTTTAAGTGTAGAAGGGTTTATACATAACTTCATGAATTTGATACACAAACAATTGTTTGGTTTGAAACTTTATTGCAAAGTTAACCAAATAAGGTTAGGTGGCTACAAAAATAATATATAATTTGATGATTTTTTTTAGCTCCGAGCTTATGCGATCGCCCTGTGTCCGGCGTCCGTCTGTTTGTCCGTCCGTTAAACTTTTCTCGTGAACGCGAATCCTCTGAATCTGTGAATGGTATTTTTGCATTATAATGGGGCTATGGTGTAGTTTTGTTTGAGCCCCTGAAGTCAGGGTCTTGAAAAATGGATGTGGTCATTTTCTCCTGTAAATTCTATGTAATTTTGTGAAGACTGATTCTCAAAAAGTATGAATGATAGAGAATTAATTATTTTTGCATTATAATCAGTTTGTTGTGCATATGATATTTTGATAGAGCGCCGGACCCCTAGGGTCTTGGAAAAGGGGAGTTGTCATTTTCCTCTATTTAACTCTATGTAATCTTGTGAAATTTCATTTTCAGAAAGAAAGTATAAATTGATAGAGAGGTAATCCATTTTGTATAATCCTAGGTCTGTTATCTAGTTAATCATCTGATATTTTATTTGAGCCCCATGCTCTTTAGGGTATTAGAAAAGGGGTGTGGTAAATTTCTGTTATGTTAATCTTATCTTTGGAGCACACATTCTTAGAAAGTATAATTGATAGAGAATATTATATAATATTATACAGGCCTAGTATTATACAAAATGGATTACCTCAAATTCTTTTTGTAGTATAGTTACATGTAGTCTGCGGTCTAGTTGTTAATCTGATTTTTTTTTAGCACCTGACCCCTAGGGTCTTGGAAAAAGAGTTAGCCACTACGATAAATCTTACCAAACAACCGGAAGAGCTTAAGTCTCGTCAGAGACCTAGTTTTCTTTCAATTACGCTACTTTTCTGGAAAAAAATCTTTTCTGGACAATCTTTCTCTTTTCGGAGTATATTTTTCAGTTTTGGGGTTGCACTAATGGACTTTCATAGTAAAATACTCGTGGGGTAAAATTACCGTTATGCTATGTTACGATGGCGTTGACAAGATGTTACGATGGCAATGACACAATGTTACATTTGTGATGACACGATGCTACGATGGCGATAACACATTGTTACGATGGCGATGACATGATGCTACGATGGCAATGACACGATGGCACGATGCTACGGTGACAAGATGTTACATTGGCAATGACACGATGTTACGATGGCGATGACAAGATGTTACGATGACGATGACATGATGTTATGATGACAATGACATTATGGCGATGACACGATGCTACGATGGCGATGTTTCGATGGCGATGACACGATGCTACGATGGCGATGATATAATCATATCTTCGCCATCGTGGCATCGTGGCATCGTAACTTCGCCATCGTAGCATCGTCATCGTGACATCGCCGGCGATGGCATAATGACACTTAGCGGTCCAAACAGGATTCCATAATGTCCTCTACAAAGTTTGTGTTTTTCGTCCCGATCGGAAATCAAAGATCGCTGCTCTTGTCATGTGAGCGACATGGCTCCTTTGGGCCTCTTGTTGTAGTGTTGGGGCGGTTGAGAAGAGAATAGAGAGAAGTTAAATGATTTTAAAATAACGTGACACTTTGGTTTCGCTTTACAAAAGCATAATGTGTCTCCCAAACTATATATGTTTATACCATATTTATCATCTATTTCAACACCAAACGAACATTTGGGTATCTGACCGTTGAATGTATGTTCTTAACATAACCGAAATGATCAGGATGGACTATTACAGTATTGCGTATATTCGGAATAACATTGCGTATATTCGCAAAAGTACTGCGAATATACGCGATCCTATTACGAGTATATATATATGCAAAATTACTGAGAAGATGCGCAATACTATAGCGAATATCTGCCATTCTAGTGCGAATAGACAATGTACGCAATGTTTCTGCGAATATATGGAATACTATTGCGAATATACGTAAACTATCGCGAATATATGCAATGTTATTGTGAATACACACATCGACTTGTAAACGACAACTTTTCGACAAACGAAGACACTAGTACGAGAAGATAAGAGATCAGTACGAGTTTAAATTTTTTACGAATTTATACGAGATGTAACAACATACATACGAGTTAAGCACGAGCTAAGAACGAGAAATGTACGAGCTGAAACATTTTAACAGGGATTGAATTTGTCATTATGATAGCATTCGACCGTCGACTAGATTTGTCTTCCTTTTGCACGTTTTGCATGTATTGAATCTTCATTTTCTTCCTCAGAGCTGCTGCACAATTTGAACGAATTAGTCTGTACACGGTACAAACAAGATACACAGATTTATACAAGATTTCTTCATTTTATACTTATCTTAAGCTTCTTTCGAGGATAGATTCTGGATTGTGCAAATTATGTTGAAAAGTATCTTCTTATGATATCTAAGTATCCAAGAAGCGTGCATATTCAAGATTTCAAGATTGTTCAACATCTAAGAACCCTTTTGACTTTTGGATTATATATGTACATGGTAAAATCATGGATTTTTATTACTTTTAAACATTTTTATGGCTGAAAATTACACGTAAATTACGTACAAAATGTTCCAAAAAGTATTGAAGGTCCTGCATGTAACACCAATAGGAATTAATCTGCCAGTGGGGGGGGGGGGGGGGTGTTGTGTTACATTTCTTTTCAATAAAACCAGACACGAGTGTGTTATAAGTATCTTTATCGATCTGATTTTGATACTTTCAAGCTTAAAAACGTTTATAATTGATGTTTTTGAATTTCTTGCATGAAATGTCACCAGATCTTAGAAGGAGTATGTACTCACTGTCTTTTACGAATAAATATTCCATTATAGATGAAAGACGGACCTTTTTCTTTCTTTTTTAATTTATTCATTATGACAAAATGATCTAACTTATTTGGACAACCTTAATATGATTGATTGATTTTTTTCCATTTTATCTATGTATTTTATTTTATTTTTTTTTAATTTTTTTTTTTGGGGGGGGGGGGGTTCGCATGGCCTGGACCCTTGAATATGTTGAAGCCCATAAGGGCCTCTTTTTCTTTTTTTTTTTTCGTTGATTCATGTATACTATGAAAATGAAAACATTAATGTAAGAGGAAGTGAGGGAATCATGGGAATGGCTTTAAATACTCAAATCGGCAGAGCTCGCGAAAATGTCGCGAAAGTGTCGAGCAGATTTCGAAGAGGAGTCGTAACAACTCGCATGATGTAGTGTATACATCGTACTCATGTACAAACTCGTCGCCTCTCGCAAGAGTTTGATTAATACTGTTACTTCCTGTCCCGTTACCGACCAATTTCAAGTTCTCTTACGGTCTGTTACGTCCTGTCACGTTTTGTTGCGAAAGTAGGTATCTGAGCCTCGGCTGCTGTGGCAGATGTTTTGACAGTTTAAACATTTGCCCCGACAATCACGGCTAGTGACTTTTGTCGATCCCATTCCCCTACGTTGTCCATCATGGTCACCACGTTTCGTCCACGGTGGCTTGAAACGTGGCTACCGTGACCGCCGGAAACACAGTGTGATACAATGTAATTGTAATAGCGTCAAATTGTATGGAATCGGCGCAAAATTCAGGGAAAACTAGAACTACCCTACAGTGGACGTATTACACCCCCGCGGGACATTTTATTATAAATGGGACCATTCATGATGCAATGTGAAAAGCCAACCATTTATAGTATGCAACAAATCTGTGAACAAGGTCATAAGGTCACAAGTCATGATACCAAACTGTAGTACTCTTCGTGGTGAATGTTTCTATGAAAAGTGAAAGACCTTAGGCTATCATTCATAGTATGAAAGAAATCTGCTTTCAAAATTTCTAAACACGTCCTAATTTTAACATAAGCCCAAAGTCAAGGTTAAGGTCACAAGGTCAAAAGTCATGATACCAAACTGTAGTACTCTTTGTGGTGAATATGTGTATGATATATGAAAGGCCTACCATTTATACATGTTGTTTAAAAAGAAATCTGCTTTCAAAACATCTTAACATGAAATGTTGTACAGGTTGAAGGTCAAGGTCATAGGGTAAAAAAAAATATGGTACCGAAATATAGTACTCTTTATGGTGAATGTGTGTATATGAAATATGAAAGTCCTACCATTAATATTATAAAAGAAATCCGCTTTCAAAACATCTTAGCATAAAATGTTGTATAGGGTGAAGGTCAAGGTCACAGGGTCAAAATTCGTGGTACTAAAATGTAGTTCGATTTATGGTGAATGTATGAATGAAATATGAAAGGCCTACAATTTCATGTATTAAAGAAATCTGCTTTCAAAACATCTTAACATAAAATGTTGTATAGTTGAAGGTCAATGTCACAGAGTCAAAATTCATGGTACTTTAATGTAGTACTCTTAATGGTGAATATGTGTATGAAATGGTTACCATTAATAGTATAAAAGAAAACTGCTTTCAAAACTTTTTAACCTGACGGACGGACAGACAAACAGACATTTATATACATTTGTACCTCCCTTATGCTAGGTTTACACTTAGCCACGATGTCCTACGATGTCTACGATTGCGCAAAATCGTGGAGCTCCATGATTCTATAAATAAAATTGGTCTTCATACGCTCTCCGACGCTCCATCACGCTCTGATACGCGCTGTAGCGATTTGTTACGATTGTAGATAAGATCTGTTACGATTGCATCCCGTTCTCTCAAGCTTCGTTACGTTCCCGCACGATCACGGTTCCCTACACTTATCAAGTTTTGTTGCGATCTGTTACGATGCAGGACTACGATTTGCCGCGCTCTAACACGATTTGATATGAAATAGACAACCAGTTTCAATACTACTTGCAATATCCGAACAAGATTAAACTTAACATCCAGGAGGTGAAGATTTTATATCGCAAAACGCTGGAAATGGCATTGATGAACCTTATTTGATCTTTCTTTTTTCGATTATTAAAGGTAACATTTTTTATTGAGCAATTCAAATCTTTGATTGCGTGTATACATTTAACTCGTTCGAAGACAATTAATGCAGCACAGCACTGGTTAACAAGACTTCTTTTCTTAGTCTTCTTCGTGTGTTAGAAATTGTTGCAAATGTGGAAAACTCGTAATCCATTATATATATATTATTATATATATACATATATATATATTATTTTCATGATAGGAATCGCAACGAATATTGTACATCGTGGACTGAATCGTGGAAATCGTAACAAATCGTCAAAGAGCGTGAGTGAAATCGTAGTGGATCGTAGAAGAACGTGTTTCACCAAGATCTCCTACGATTGCATATTGCGATCTGTTGCGCTTTGTCAAGATCTGTTACGCTATACTACGCTCCATCACGTTCACTATGCTCCACTACGCTCTCTCACGATGTAAGGATGAATCGGGACAATCATAGTAAATTTTTTGAGAATCAAAAATTTTGCCACGATCTCTACGATCTCCTACGATCATCACGATTCCACCACGCTCTCTTACGATCGTCACGATTCAACCCCACGCTCTCTTACGATCTCTACGATTCGCCTCAATCGTGTAAACCTAGCATTAACTTCGTTTGCAGGAGGGGGGGTTATAATAATTGCCTTAAATTTAAAGTGATATTTCTGAACGTAGTAATTCTGTATGTAGCACAAATTGAATAGTGTTGTGGTATGTCATCATCATGTCCTTCTGTCTTTGTTTTCTCCTTATATTTTGATGAATCCAGATGGCATTTTGTATTAAAGAGGTTCTCTAGAGTGTCAACAAGGTTTTTTTTCTATTACATGTATTGCCAATTGTGACCTTGGTCTTGTCTTGCCTTCTTACGATGGGCAACTAATACTAGTACGCGAAGTTTGATGAAGATTGGAAGTAATTCACTATGATGTCCTCAAGTTTTTCGATGATTACCAATAGTGACATGACATTGACTTTTGACCTTTAAAATCAATAGATGTTGTCTTCTTACCATGGGCAACATACACAAGGTTTGATGAATACTGCAAGTAACTGGTGACCTCTACTTGAGTATCCACAATGATTTCATATTATCACCAATTGTGACCTTGACCTTTGATCTCTAACCCTGAAATTCAAAAGGTCTTGTCCTCTTACCACGGACACCTTGTATGCAACTTTTGATAAAGATCTGAGGTAAACTGTGACCTCTAGAGAGTCCAAAAGGCTTTTATATAATTATGAATAGCGACATTGACCCTGAAAATCAATGGTGTTGTCTTCCCATCATGGACAATTTACATGCAATTTTTGATGAAGATAGGAAGTAAACTGCGATATCTAGAGTGTCTAAATTTTTTTCTACTATCATCAATTGTGACCTTGACCTTGAAAATCAATAGGTATTGTCTTCTCGCTATGGACAACTTACATGCAAAGATTGATGAATATTAGAGGTAAACTGTGACAGGTCCGACCCTTAAAACAGTAGGTTTTGTCCTTTTGCTGTGGACGACTTCTATGCAAAGTTTGATGGAGATTTTATGAAAACTGTGACATCCAAGAGTGTCCAAAAGGTTTTTCAATAATTACAAAGAGTGACCTGACTTTTGACCATGAAATTTAATAAGTGTTGTTTTCTCACCATGGACAAATAACACTTACATGCCTGAAGAAGACTGGAAGCAGAATGTGACCTCTAGAGTGTCCACAAACTTTTTCTATTATCACCATTTGACCTTTAATATCAATAGGTATTGTCTCAACACGGACAAATTGCATGCAAAGTTTGATGAAGATTGAAAAAAATTGTGAGTGTCCACAAGCATTTGTAGACCTACATACTCACTAACACACACACTAACACAAGGTGGAGTATATATATCCCATTGTACAACAGAAAAAAGATCTGAATTGGGATAAAAGATGACAATTTTCACAGACAAAAATTCTGGAGGCCAAATTCAACTTGTAATCTGTGATAAAGTTTTCCATTTGAAGTGGATAAAAAATAGTCTACAAATATTAAGCAGAACACAAAGATCTAATTCCACATTTTATCTTTTAAATATAGCCTACATATATAGTATGTAATACTAGATAATCAATATAAGGTTGAACAATATGTTTGTGTAACCACCAAAGAAATGGAGGTATTGGGACAAACTGAATTTGTGATACAGTACAGTAAAGGGGGGGGGGGCTGTCAGAAGTTCACAATATCCGAAACATAAAAAGACCAGAGGGTGATTATAATGCAAAAAGAATTATCTCTCTATTGATTATACTTTTTGAGAATTGGTGTTCACAAGATCACCTAGACTTATATAGGAGAAAATGACCACACCAATTTTCCAAGACCAGAGACTGATTATGAATATGATGCCAAAAGAATTATATCACTATCAATGAACTGGCATTCACAAGATTACATAGACTTGTATAGGAGAAAATGACCACACCAATTTTCGAAGACCCTGGAGGTCAAAGGCTCAAACAAAAGATAAGGTTCACAACAAGATCAGCGACTGATAATATTGCAAGGAGAATTAACTCTCTGTCAATTACACTCTCTGAGAACTAGTGTTAACAAGATTACATGGAGTTGAATAGGAGAAAATGACCACATCCATTTTTTAAGACCCTGGGGGTTAGAGGCTCATTAAAAATAGCAGATTCACAACTAGACCAGAGGTGGATTATATCACAAAAAGAATTAACTCTCTATGAATTATACTTTATGAGAAGGTGTTCACAAGTTACAGAGTTATATAGGAGAAAATGACCACACCCATTTTTGGGGGTCAGAGGCTCAAACAAAATATCAGGTGCACGACTAGACCATGGATCAATCTAAATGCAAAAGGAATTAGGTTTCTATCATTTGCGGTTCCAGAGGAGTTGCGATCACAAAAAAATTGTTAACAGACAGATGGACGGACAGACGCAGGACAACATTGTATCACATAAGCTCAACTGGTCTTCGACCAATAGAGCTAAAAAATAATACCTTCAAATTCTAGATGTCAACTCCATTTTAAAAATCATGACACTTTTAAGTCAAGGTCCATTTCTTTACACATTTTGTATAATACCGTGAAAAAATCACATAAATTTCTAAGGATAAGTAGAAGAAATAAAAGCATACAATTCAACTGCGTATAATAATGTTTAAAAAAAAACCTTGCATATAGATTTCTCAACCAATCATACTACACAGTATATTATTATCACTAAAAACACTTAACTCCAACCATTTTGGCAACGGACAATAGAAAGTATGTGACATGTCCTATTTGTTTGCCCCTGGATATTTGACCTAGACCCTATTTGGGTGTTGAATCTAATCATAATTGACCATCCCTGCACATTTTCCCAGAATTTTTCTGCTCATTACAATAAACATGTTGTCAGCAATTCATAATTTTTTGTTAAATACACTCAAGAAATATTAAAACATCGCAGATAGTTTTCTGTTTCATTACGCTAGCACTGCTTGGAGAAAAATTGAACTTTTCATCAGCCATCAAATCATGATCAACGTTCCTTTTACCAGGATGCTGCAATTTTATATTGTCTACGATGACGTAAGCTGTCAATATTGTCACCATTCAGTAACATGGGAGATTTTGTTTGCATTTCTATACTGTCTAGTTTTCCTGATTCTCTCCCCTCGGATTTTTCGCCTTTGCTCTGAATGGTTTTAAACGGATTGAATTTTGAGGATTTTGTTGCAGATTTAGGATAAGCTGAATCAACTGGATTCCCATGTTTGTGGATCAAAGGCAGTTTATTGGAGGCTTCAGGATAAGGAATAACCTCTATATCATCTGAAATTATACATCCATTGTTCATTAATAATTGTAAATAAATAATTGGCAAGATAAATATACCTTAATAAATTATACACGATAAATGATAAAAGATTTATAAGATATAAAACTTATTCTGCAGGTGACCTTGAGCCTAATAGGGTATTGAGTCTTATCATGCTTGACCAACCCTGCAAGTGTGATTTAAGTATAACATACATTCTAATTCATTCTGTTTGTTACACGCATTCTGATTGGTTTACAGGATTTCTACAAGCATGTTTAACGACGATATACATGCCACAAACCGACTCACTTGACATACTTTAAAATGTTTTCCTACGTAAATGTACCTACAAGCTTTAGCGCACTTTTTGCGTATGACGTCATGCTTCCCTTTGTTCTTCGCTCCTGTGACGTCATACTGTGACGTAAATCTACAATGAATGAGCTTGTTAATGGCATTCTCTGCCTGTAAACAACAGAGCAAGTGAGTTTTTCATTGATAACACTTTGATTTTTCGCCATTATAATAAATACGAAGCAGTTTTATTTCGTATTTTGCAGCGCAATAATTTCTGTTGGTCGTTATTAGTACTCCATAGCAACGTCACGTCTAAAGCGATACGTGAGACCCTCTGAGGGGTATAAAAAGTTAAATTATATCACATGAATTAGAATAGGGATAAACGTACTGTGTTTTGTGGTTCCGACAGGTATATGTTGGATATACTGTTGGAAACATACGTTATACCGTCGGGGGCAAGCCCTGACAGTATAACTGCATTTCCAACAGTATATCCAACATATACCTGTCGGAACCACAAAACACAGTACGTTTATCCCCTAATTAATCAAGTTATAGCCATAATGTGAATGTGTGACTACAATACCCAACAAGCAGACAGACTGACAAACAGTTTAACAAACAGATTGGCAGATGGATTTTCATGGGACAAAGTGATCCCTATAAACTGCTCATGCATTTGAATTGTCAGATAGGCTGTATGAAACAGATAGACAGTTGAACTAATAAATGGAGGTCCCATATATATCACAGCCATAAGAAAACTTAAAACATAGGTAATCACAGATTACGAAGCTCACCTCGTGACAGCAAAATTCAATTCAAACATATTTCTTAGTACATGTATATTGGCTTTTAAAGGCAAAACCACTCAAGCAGAAAAAGTAGGTCAAGGTCATTTTATGAAAGTTTGATCAAAGATACATCCAATATGCAAGTTTGGTACATCTAGCAGTTATACTTTGTTAAATATTGGCTTTATGGAGCAAAATTACTCAAGCGGAAAAAGTAGGTCAAGGTCATTTTATGAAAGATTGATCAAAGATACATCCAATATGCAAGTTTGGTACATGTATCACTTATACTTTGCTCAATATTGGCTTTTAAAGGCAAAATCATTCAAGCGGAAAAAGTAGGTCGGTCATTTTATGAAAGTTTGATCAAAGATACATCCAATATGCAAGTTTGGTACATGTAGCAGTTATACTTTGCTCAATATTGGCTTTATAGAGCAAAATCACTCAAGCAGAAAAAGTAGGTCAAGGTCATTTTATGAAAGATTGATCAAAGATACATCCAATATGCAAGTTTGGTACATGTATCACTTATACTTTGCTGAATATTGGCTTTTAAAGGCAAAATCACTCAAGCGGAAAAAGTAGGTCAAGGTCATTTTATGAAAGTTTGATCAAAGATACATCCAATATGCAAGTTTTGTTACTGTAGCATCAGTACTTTGTCAGATACTGAGCTACCCCAAACTTCTTAACCAAGTCACTCAAGCGGAAAAAGTAGGTCAGATGCTGCATCCGATGCATTGGTCCATCTCGGCATCCAAAGATGAATCACTTGTGCAAGTTGGTTACTGTAGCATTAGTACTTTGTCAGATACTGAGCTACCCCAAACTTCTTATCCAAATCACTCAAGCGGAAAATGTAGGTCAGATGCTGCATCCGATGCATGGGTTCACCTCAGCACCCAAAGATGAATCACTTGTGCAAGTTTGGTTACTGTAGCATCAGTACTTTGTCAGATACTGAGCTACCCCAAACTTCTTAACCAAATCACTCAAGCGGAAAATGTAGGTCAGATGCTGCATCCGATGCATGGGTTCACCTCAGCATCCAAAGATGAATCACTTGTGCAAGTTTGGTTACTGTAGTATCAGTACTTTGTCAGATACTGAGCTACCCCAAACTTCTTAACCAAGTCACTCAAGCGGAAAATGTAGGTCAGATGCTGCATACAATGCATGGGTTCACCTCAGCATCCAAAGATGAATCACTTGTGCCAGTTTGGTTACTGTAGCATTAGTACTTTGTCAGATATTGAGCTACCCCAAACTTCTTAACCAAGTCACTCAAGCGGAAAATGTAGGTCAGATGCTGCATCCGATGCATGGGTTCACCTCAGCATCCAAAGATGAATCACTTGTGGAAGTTTGGTTACTGTAGCATCAGTACTTTGTCAGATACTGAGCTACCCCAAACTTCTTAACCAAGTCACTCAAGCGGAAAATGTAGGTCAGATGCTGCATACGATGCATGGGTTCACCTCAGCATCCAAAGATGAATCACTTGTGCCAGTTTGGTTACTGTAGCATTAGTACTTTGTCAGATACTGAGCTACCCCAAACTTCTTAACCAAGTCACTCAAGCGGAAAATGTAGGTCAGATGCTGCATACGATGCATGGGTTCACCTCAGCATCCAAAGATGAATCACTTGTGCAAGTTTGGTTACTGTAGCATTAGTACTTTGTCAGATACTGAGCTACCCTAAACTTCTTAACCGGACGCGTATGCGGACACGGACGCGGACGCGTGGGGTTATAGCATAAGCTCACTCAACTTCGTCGAAGTGAGCTAAAAATGTAAAAAGTTTTCGACGGATGGACGCCACGCCATGACAATAGCTCACGTGAGCTTCGCTGAGGTGAGCTAAAAAAATAGTGATATTAAAGATAGCAAGTTTTTATTGTAAATCAGCAAACTTCTAAAATCTATAAAAAAACATAGGTAATCACAGATTACGAAGCTCACCTCGTGACAGCAAAATTCAATTCAAACATATTTCTTAGTACATGTATATTGGCTTTTAAAGGCAAAACCACTCAAGCAGAAAAAGTAGGTCAAGGTCATTTTATGAAAGTTTGATCAAAGATACATCCAATATGCAAGTTTGGTACATGTAGCAGTTATACTTTGCTCAATATTGGCTTTATAGAGCAAAATCATTCAAGCGGAAAAAAGTAGGTCAAGGTCATTTTATGAAAGATTGATCAAAGATACATCCAATATGCAAGTTTGGTACATGTATCACTTATACTTTGCTCAATATTGGCTTTTAAAGGCAAAATCATTCAAGCGGAAAAAGTAGGTCGAGGTCATTTTATGAAAGTTTGATCAAAGATACATCCAATATGCAAGTTTGGTACATGTAGCAGTTATACTTTGCTCAATATTGGCTTTATAGAGCAAAATCACTCAAGCGGAAAAAAGTAGGTCAAGGTCATTTTATGAAAGATTGATCAAAGATACATCCAATATGCAAGTTTGGTACATGTATCACTTATACTTTGCTCAATATTGGCTTTTAAAGGCAAAATCACTCAAGCGGAAAAAGTAGGTCGAGGTCATTTTATGAAAGTTTGATCAAAGATACATCTAATATGCAAGTTTGGAACATCTAGCACTTATACTTTGCTCAATATTGGCTTTTAAAGGCAAAATCACTCAAGCGGAAAAAGTAGGTCAAGGTCATTTTATGAAAGTTTGATCAAAGATACATCCAATATGCAAGTTTGGTACATGTAGCACTTATACTTTGCTCAATATTGGCTTTTAAAAGCGAAATCACTCAAGTGGAAAAAGTAGGTCAGATGCTGCATCCGATGCATGGGTCCATCTCGGCATCCAAAGATGAATCACTTGTGCAAGTTTGGTTACTGTAGCATTAGTACTTTGTCAGATACTGAGCTACCCCAAACTTCTTATCCAAATCACTCAAGCGGAAAATGTAGGTCAGATGCTGCATCCGATGCATGGGTTCACCTCAGCATCCAAAGATGAATCACTTGTGCAAGTTTGGTTACTGTAGCATCAGTACTTTGTCAGATACTGAGCTACCCCAAACTTCTTAACCAAGTCATTCAAGCGGAAAATGTAGGTCAGATGCTGCATATGATGCATGGGTTCACCTCAGCATCCAAAGATGAATCACTTGTGCCAGTTTGGTAACTGTAGCATTAGCACTTTGTCAGATACTGAGCTACCCCAAACTTCTTAACCAAGTCACTCAAGCGGAAAATGTAGGTCAGATGCTGCATCCGATGCATGGGTTCACCTCAGCATCCAAAGATGAATAACTTGTGCAAGTTTGGTTACTGTAGCATCAGTACTTTGTCAGATACTGAGCTACCCCAAACTTCTTAACCAAGTCACTCAAGCGGAAAATGTAGGTCAGATGCTGCATCCGATGCATGGGTTCACCTCAGCATCCAAAGATGAATCACTTGTGCCAGTTTGGTAACTGTAGCATTAGCACTTTGTCAGATACTGAGCTACCCCAAACTTCTTAACCAAGTCACTCAAGCGGAAAATGTAGGTCAGATGCTGCATCTGATGCATGGGTTCACCTCAGCATCCAAAGATGAATCACTTGTGCAAGTTTGGTTACTGTAGCATTAGTACTTTGACAGATACTGAGCTACCCCAAACTTCTTAACCGGACGCGGACGCGGACGCATAGGGTTATAGCATAAGCTCACTCAACTTCGTCGAGGTGAGCTAAAAACCTGTGTTTGTGAAACACAAATGCCCCTGTTGGCATTTTTGTCAGTAAAATAGATCAAAAGTAGTATCACATTTGAGGTCAAGGTCAAATTTAGTGTCCATGGAAAAGTCTTGCCACATGGACTTCATATGTGAAATATGAAAGCCCCATCACTTACCATTCAAAAGTTATGGCTAAAGTTTAAATTTTTGAAATTAGGTCAAACTCCAAGGCCAAGGTCACAAGGTCAAAAATTTTGGTATCCATGGAAAGGTCTTGTCAAAAAAAATAAACATGTGAAATATGACAGCCCTATCACTTACCATTCAAAAGTTATGGCCAAGGTTAAAGTTTTTGTGGACAAACAGACCAACAGACAAGCAAACAGATTGACAGACAGACCAAAAACTAAAGGCCCCGAATCTTCGATTACGGGGGCATAAAAAAGTTTTATCAAGAGCAGACTATGCATCTAATATCAGCAATATCCCTTAGAGAGCTAAAGATATTGCTGAAGTATGAATATTTGAAATTATAGGTTAAGGTCAAGGTCACTACATTAATACCTTATAGTAGAAGAGGTACATGTATAGCCCAGAATACAGTTTTTTTTAAAGGAAGGTCAAAAGGTCAAACGACATAGTCTCAAATGAAAGGTCTCATCAGAAGGTATCTACATGTGAAATATCAAAGCTCTACCCTTTATAGTTCAAAAGATAGTGTCTGAAAAGTAGGTCAAAGTCTACGATCACAGTCACTAGGTCAATAGACATGGTCTCATCACAAGGAAACTATATGTGATGTCAAAACCCTATCCCCCTATAGTTCAAGAGATATAGCCCAAGCTAAAGTTTTGAAAAGTAAGTCAAACTTTAAGGTAAAGGTCACTAGGTCAAAGGTTATGATCTCAAATGAAAGGTCTCATCACAAGGAATCTGCATATGAGATATGAAAGCCTTTACCCTTATGGTTGTATAGATATAGCCCAGGTTAAAGTTTGTCAAAAGTAGGTCAAAGTCTAAGGTTCAAGGTCACTAAGTTATGGTCAAACCAAAGGTCCCGTCATAAGGTATCTACATGTGAAATATGAAAGCCTTACCGTTTATTAGATTAGGTCTAGATTTGGTCTAGATCCTATCCATGGGTAAAGAAGGAAATATGTACAGACAGACCTACCCCTTATAGTTCAAGAGATAAAGCCCAGACTTAAGATTTGTCTACGGACGACGACAACAACGACGCCAATGACGATGCCGAGGGTATGGCATTAGCTCTCCGGACTTTTTCGTCCCGGCGAGCTAAAAATTACATAGCTCTCAATAGCAGGTTTTTGTCAAAAATCAAATAACTTCCAAAATACAAGAAGTATTGTCATGAGGATTCTATTCATCTGATGTTAGTCTTATCTCTTAGAGAGCTGAAGATATTGCCAAAGTACAAGTAATTAAAAATTAGGTAAATGGTTAAGGTCACAAGGTCAAAAGTCATGGTCTAAAATGATAGGTACCATCACAAGGAATCTACATCATGGCGTACATGTGAAATATCAAAGCCTTACACTTATAGTTCAAGAGATATAGCCCAGGTTAATTTTTTTTAAAGTAGGTCAAAGTCGAAGGCCAAAGTCACTAGGTCAAAGGATATGGTCTCAAATTTAAGGTCGTACACAAGGTATCCACATGTAAAATATCAAGGCCCTGCTCCTTACAGTTCAACTTCAAGAGATATAGCCTAGGTTAATTTTTTTTTGAAAAGTAGGTCAAAGTCAAAGGCCACGGTCACTAGGTCATGGTCTCAAAGTAAAATATCAAAGCCCTGTCCCTTAGTTTAAGAGATATAGCCCAGGTAAAAGTTTTTCAAAAGTAGGTCAAAGTCCAAGGTCAAGAGGTCAAAGGTCATGGTCTCAAATGAAGGGCCTAGAGGGTATCTCCATGTGAAATATCAATGCCCTACCCCTTATAGTTCAAGAGATATAGCCCAGGTTAAAGTTTTGACTACAGACAATGACGACAACGACTTTTCCATTCCGGCAAGCTAAAAAGGTACAATATCCAGATTGTCATGCAGTATTCACAAAAAAAAAACACAACTCTGAAATCTAACAACTTTCTTACCTGGTAATTTTTTGATTTGGAGATAGCATGGCCTTAGGAGGACATGGAGGAGGGTGTTGTACTGTAGTCATGCTCCGTACTCGATCGTCGGAATCTGATGGAACAGACTGCAGGGTGTTTGTCATAGCATATGTAACCTGAAGTATCATAGTGTTATTATTTAAAATACAAAATTTATATAACGGAAGTCCTAGGAGTGAGATTCTGTTAAAAAAAAAACAGATAAAAAAATTGCAAAAATATATATCATTCTGTCCCTTATTGTATTTGAGGACTTATCTATCTGCACTTTTACCCTGGGGGTCAGTGGCTCAATACGTAAATAATAGATATCAAAATATTTTAACTGTACTGTACCTCCATGAATAAATGTGTGCTTGTGAATGCAATATAGCAGGATAATTAACCCAAAAGATACCTTTGTTCAACGTTTTCCTGGAGTTGTTCTAGGAATTTGGTCTTAGCACTTTTGATTTCTTCTCTTGAATCCTGAGATCTTGTGTTCATTGTAGAAATTGGACTGTATAGAGCCCCTTTGTGTCAATCAGGGCTTCAAAACTGTTCTGGCACTCCTCAACTTTAACTAGTGTTGTTAATCTGAAAAATTTCATAATCGATTATCGGTTTATAATCGGAGAGGATTTTAATCGATTATTTCGATTTAATCGGAAATAATTCTTTCCTGTTTTTACAGAAAGGAATATTATAAGCAATGAATAAAATTCACTAAATCTTATGCTAATATACATAGCAAAATGTCTAGAAAGAACTCCAACCATAGAATGATAAAATCCTGTCTAGTAGTCAAGATCACAGCAGTAATGGAGTCAAAACAAATATGAGATTGTAATAGTGGACATCTTTATACGGCAGATGAAGGGATGGGAGGAGGGGGGGTTTCCATACGACCTAATTGAACCGAAAGATTTTTCTCATTCAAGGAATCAAGCAATATCTTCGTGGAGTTTAGGCTAAGAGTACTGTGAAATTTACTGACCTTGTCTTTCTTACAAAGCTCAGGAGTTCGGTGTAAAAACTAAAAGAAAAATTTTTTCTAGACGAGTAGGTATATTGACGTATCGAAGGACCGTATCACATCTGACGATGGAGTTTTCTATAAGAGTACTTTTTATTACTATTAAATTCAATGAGAATCCTAATTCTATCCATTGTATGCATTAGAGAGTGTATCCTTTTCAAATTATTTACACTACGCCCGGAACTTTTACTCCTAGAAACAATCGTTGATCTACTTTCGTTTTATTCGTACTTGTCATACGCAAATTCAACCGAAAACTATGTCATTCTTTTCCACATTGAATATTTCCGATTATAATCGATCAGGGATTTTTCAGGGTATTTTACTTTGGGTCCAGGGTCCGTTAAAATTGGGAAAAATCGCGGCGTTTCAATGAAATTGGGAATTTCCAATAGTTTAATTGATTCTTAATGGAATAAATCATTACACAGAGATATAACTCCTTCTTATTCAAAGTGTCTTCAATAAAAGAAACAAAGTACTAGTAAAGCCATCTAAACTTTAGCATGTTTAGATTGTGCTTCAAAGGACATCAACTTCTAGGATCTGGAACAGGCATCTGTTCAGAGTCAGAGGGGCTACTTTTGATCATGATTAATCAGGATTCAGATTCAAAGTCAGTGTTTGACGGGAGACATGTTCCCACTGTCCAAGTCACCCCAATTCTGTTTACTGAACATGAAATACTTTCTGTTGTTTCTTTTATAGTCACTATCCAAAATTTTATTTTGAAGAACATATGTATCCTCTACAAAGAAGAGGAGAAACTCCCTTTTGCAATTTTTTGGTATCAGATTTGCTGTTGTGAGACGACATGATCTTGGGGTTCCCAATACTGGAGATACAATTTGATGACTAAAATGAAACCTATACCGGATACATGTATAAGATTTATGACCAGTTTACATATCGATCGTTAATGTCATATTTTTGCTAGGTATTTCAGTCGTCATTATTTTGCTCTTTATTGAAGAACACTTTGACAAAAAATTAAGAGGTTCAAATTGGGAAATTTCAATCATAAATTGGGAAAATACAGGTCATTTTGGCGTTGGGAATGGGTCCGATAATCGGACCCAAAAACGGACTTGAAAAATCCCTGTCGATTCTTAAAAACATAATCGATTAATCGAAATCGAAGGGTATTAGCGATGATGTCGCCGATGTCGGCGATAATCGTTACAACACTAACTTTAACCTAAATGTATATGTTAATGTCATCATAAAGGGAAAAATACTGAAATGCACAGCAACCTTTTCCTACTGAGGTAGAGTTATGACGGGGATGATACACAGGGGTTTTTTTTATTTTGGGGAAGGTGCCTATGCCTGTCCCTTTTGGGAAAATTTGCGACATTTTGCTAAAATTGGGAAAATTTTGGAACAAATTCTCACCAAAGTACTCTAAAGTATCATTTATTAACACTGATAATCTATTGATTTGCTTGAACTGAACAAGGGATGAATAAAAATCTTTTAAAAATGCACTTCGAAATAGGACATTTTGTGCTGACTTCCAGGTTTTGACTCAAATTTGAGTCTTATTTTCTCAGGTGATTTTTTGATAATTCCTTTTTGGGAATTTCAGGGTGATTTTTTGGGAAAAATAGAGGAAATTTGGCATTGGGAAGGGGCCGAAATTCGGCCCCAAAACAAGGAAAAAAAAACCCTGATACACTATATCAAACAAAGACCAAACAATTGGGAATTTTTAGAGTCTAACATTTTGTCTAAATTGGGAAAAAAAGATACTTTTTTTGCATTGGGAATGGGGCAGAATATCGGCCCTAAATCAGCCCTAGCAATGGCCCTGGCATGACGTACAAAAACAATACAGCATCAGATATTGTCGAAAATTTTTAAAACATAATAATTATCTGTCCTTCCACTGACTGAATCATGCAGCCTAATCCTTTCTAAATTCAGTTCAAATATGCTTCAGATTCCACCAATTTGCTTCATTATTTCAAAATTTTCCCGGACCCCCACTCTGCCCTTCGGGCCTTGAAAGTGATTCCCATCAAAAATTGTATGTGCCCCCCCCCTCCCCTGGCAGTTGAGGTTCTGAATCCGCCCCTGATTACATGTACATATAAGTTATAGTCACTATAATTGTTCTAGTATTAAAAAATCGTCAGGGCTTTTCTATTTCCCAAGTCATAAATGAGCCAGTCACTGGTCCAGGGGTTAAATTTAGGGCTGTCACGATACGCTAAGCTTATGATATGATAATGTTTCATGATATTTACTCACAATACGATTTGTATCATGAAACATCATTTTAGTGGCAGATCCAGCTTTTCAGTTGGGGGCCCAAAGAATTGGCATGGGGTCTTGGGACCACCTAGGTCCCCAGCGGGTCCAGGGCAGAGCCCTTGTACTGGTAGGGGAACCAGGAAGGCCACCCCCCCCCCCCCGGGATATTGGTTTTATCACTCCATAAAGCATCATATCGACCTCAACACTGTGCATTTACTTTTTTACTTTAAATGATCGTTTCACCCATGATTGGAAAATTTTAGGGGGGGGGGCGTACGCAGGCACCTGTTGATCAGTTTACATAAAAAATGAATTACTTACTGTATCGTTGTTTTCCAGTGCAGGTTCTGTAGGATCCTCTATGCTGGGCTTATCTGATAACGTAAACTTGTATGTATAGTGCGGTATGAAGAAATAGTTTTTGACCATCGGACAGAATTTCCTCTGATACATCAGCGGCAGCCCGTACTTCTGCATTTTTCGCGCTAGGCGATCGATTATTTTACTTCCAAATCGATTACCGAAATCGGATGACTACAACACCCCGTTAATCAATAATTATCGACCCATCATGAATGAAATATCGATAAATCAATCAGCTCTACATCACAAGAACAAAAAAAAAAAAAAAAAGAAGGCTCCGAACAGAAAAATTACCCAGCATGCCAAGACACCAATTTTACGGTGAAGAGATAATTTTGATCGTACGAAAGAGAGAGAAATTCCCCACAAAGAAAAATCCCTCCTACCATTGGTGTATACGCTTCTGCGATGCCTTAACTCTTTACTGACAAAAATAATACAACAAAACTATCAAAAAATATCTTTTTTATTGCCTGTGGATACCTCGAACCATTTCGAAATACCGATTAGGTTTATGGGGAATGGCGATTTTCCCCACAATTTCCAACATTCCTCACAAGAAAGGTCATTTGACAGGTGTGAGTTCCCCACAAGTGGGGTTTTGCCAGTGCTCTCTCTCTCTCTCTCTCTCTCTCTCTCTCTCTCTCTCTCTCTCTCTCTCTCTCTCATTTATTCTCGTTATTTCCCCGCTACTTTTGATGCTGTCTTCGTTATGCATACTTATCGACATATTACATGTACATGTATTTTTGTTCGTAACTCGTGATATTTATCTCAACACATACAGGTATATCTGTATTTTTTTTTATTTTTGATTTTTATTTTAAACTGAGAAGTTCGGGATACAAATTTTAGTGAATACTTATATGCCCACCTTCCCCCATTATATAAGCAGAATTTAACGAAATCGGTTACATCTATGCCTAGATTAAACCTTGTCAGCTATTAGATAGTCTTTTACAGATCTGAAATGTAGATTATGAAATATGTATAAGACGTACTGATCTTCGACTCGCAGTTCCCGAGGCACATAGGGTGTGCAAGGGAAAAAAATACCACAGTTATATCGTAAGCGAATGATTAAATGGTAAAATTTGTAATTTTGTTTTTCGTTTCATTTCGTTACTTTTCACTTCGTTTCATAGTTTAAAGGGTTTCGAAATTTATAGATATTATTAAAGAGTTCTCTCCCTTCCAATATATTACCACATGAACATTTGTAACTCGGTCTAAAAATCTGATGTGCAATTTTGTGCTATCTTACTCTGTCTTTTTATTGTCTTTAGTACATGAAACAAATTAAAATATTGTACTCAATCCTACCAACTTTGTCCAACAACCCAAAAGAGGTAAATAAATAAGAAAATTCATGATTTGAAGTGATTTTTGCGCTACATTTTTATGAAGAAGCGCGAAAGGTTCCGATTCTGACACTTTGGGTACGAGTTGTCGTTACTCTCAGTCGACACCTAGCGTTTGTTGAAAGGCCTATACTAGGGTCCCCGAGGGCAAACGTAGCCAAGTTCTATCAACTTCGTTTGGTCGTTTCTTCAAATGCATTTGATATTTTTTGTTTACAAAATCTTCTGAAACCTGGGTCCTGTGGCATTTATCCCAGCCATCTTACTACATCTTTCGGTATATTTTGGACATACTTTTCACAGATTTTGGCAATATTCCATTGTTTGTATTGAGGATCACAGACGAGGGTAAAATACTGGAAACATGCATGTCTGGTTCATGCTGTTAAATGTAATATATCTGCATTTAAATGATTCTAATGAATTTGAAGACTTATCCTTTAAGGTTGAAAACAAAAACAGTATTTACACCATGCTCATGATTATTTGTATATCAAAAGTAAACTGATAAACAAAATGTTGTTAATTCATACGATATCGTATACTATTAGACTAATGGCGATCGGAGCTTTTGGCTTTGCCAGCAAAGCTCGCATTTTCGGTTACGCGTATACGTAAGTATGTGAAAATGCGTGAACAAAACAAACCTAGAGCTGCAAAAGTATGGTAACAGGATCGCAGATACGGAAAAAAGTTACTCGGTTCCCTTAAACGAAAGAGCAGGAGAATATACCTTGACAAATTCGCAATGGATAGAATTCTTCTATTTTATGGCGTAATCAAATTAAGTGAAACACGACAAATCGTTCATCTGAAAATCAGAATCAGAACTAATCCGCCATCTTTATCACTAATGACGACATAATAATGTGATGTCATGGAAGCAGTGTGCCTTTTCCAAGTGCAACATAGTACATGTTTGTGGTAATGCAAGAAGGAAATGTAATTTCCGCGATTTTATAGCATTTTTGCAGTATATCAAACAAACAAGATAGATATGATCGAAATAGTTATGTAGTAAAGAAGAAAGATCTGAATTTTTTAAATGGACTTAAAGGTCAGCAGAGAGGAAAGGAGAGGGATATCAGACTCCCTCGTCAGTGTAAAGTCCAGTTTTTTTCTTTGCAGTGGGACGGGGAGGTCCATTTCGATCGGCGGGGAGGGATCCCAAGGTTTTATTTTTGAAAAGTTTTTGATTTTGAGTTCAATGTCTGAGGTTTTGCAATTCCTTTGGTGTCTTTTTTCTCCGCTCGCACATTATGCTTTACCTTGATTCATATTATTTGTTGAGAAGCATTTTAATGTATATATCAAATGTAAGATCATGAAAATCTTCAAATGACAGGCGATGCTGATTAAGTTTCCATTTAAAACACTCACGTTTTGATCATTCTTATTTTGTTTATCTGGTCATTACAAACAAAAAACAATGGAGTTCCAAACGAAATATACTCTGATGCTTGTGTAAGTCCATGCTGCATCGAAAACTTCCAAATGCATAATATTACAATATGGTTAGCTGTTCTCTTGCATAAAGATGTGATATTCAGCATGTGCATGGCTAATTTTTGCCCTTAACTTATTATTTCCTTGAGGACATATATGCATAAAGTTGCATCACAAATCCTGATATTTTTTTACAGCTTCGATAAGTAAGGTGTTTATACCAATTTTCTGCTACAACTTCTACAATGAATATACAAATTATTAATTGATCATCAACTAACATATGGCAATATGTATAGTTCATGATCCTTTCTACAACCCCAAAAGCATTTAGACTTCAATTGGTTAAAGCATCTTAGGATCTTAATAATATATGTCGGGTGGCCCGTGGTTCTAGATAGGGTCGAACCTGGTATTTGAAATTGATATCTATTTTTAACGAACAAGAAGCTGGCATAAAATTATCTTCAACAATACGTGTTAAAATTGAGTGCATATATTGTTGTCGATAAATTGCAATATACGAACAAAACCATACAAAACTTATTAAAAAAATATTTTTCAAAAATTCATAAGCTATGTGTTAAACAGAAAATGACCCAAACGAGATAGAACTGTAAATGATGGATGAATTCATTGCATGAGGTTTACAAGAAAAGTATACATCGCCTGCTTAAATGAAATTTACCAGATTCGTCAGCTCCGCCTCGTAAGGTAAATTTTATATGGATTAGATATTGAATTTCATTCGTTAAATCAGATCCACTCATTCATTAACCTATTCTTCATTCTGATGCAAAATCTTTTCAGAAATTACATGCAGGGCGACAAACGTTAACTCGTTAATTGCTTTTAAAAGAATATCATATGCAGCGTTATTTGTACCTGTCTTTGCCTCTCTTCAGACTTATATCTTTTGAGTGGATCAATTAGCTTGTCAGTCACATTTGTTTATGCCTCGAATAACACTCCAACAAAAAGTAAAGCACAGAGGACATTTGGGAACAACATGCTTTAGAACAATACGTATAATCATAAATCGTGGAAGAATTGTACTATATTCGCACGATTTATTGTGGAATGCATAAATCGATACATTGGTCCATCTTTTGCATTTTATGAAGTAAACAAGTGTACCATTACATATCATTCTTGGAACTTGGGTGTCAGATTAACATAGCAGTAAATTCAGACGGGTAACATTTGTTTTAATATGATTTCATACACACGAATGATAAAAATAGCTTAAAGTTAAGAAGAGGGAATTATCTCCAGCTTGAGCACATTGCACCTTCCCAGCGAAACAAACTCACAAGAAAGTGATACGTAATTGACATCAGACAAAACAACAAACCACAAAAAAATACACGACAAAAATCACTAGAACATCATACAAAACAACCGAAACAGACGTACAAAAACATCAAACATTAATGAAAATACATAAAAGGAAGGAGACCAATGTGCACCCGGCGCCGACTTTGGACGGTCATCTGCTATAAGCAAATGGTGTGGTTATCCGAATTACGTGCGCACAACCCTCCCACTTATCCGGATACACAGAGGTCTCCATAGACGCACAAAAGTAGTAATTATATAAACATAAAATGAGGCGAGCTCATGATCAATCACCCGAGAAGTCTGACCAGCTTTCAGACAGGACAGAGAATCAGGACCCAGTATTTTCTAGTGAGATTTAAACAATGTCCATCATGGAGTCCTGTCGCCACGGTTGGCCGGTATGCAACGTTAGTTAAGTTTTATTTGCTTCAAATCTTATTCTTAATTTTATATCAACAGAAACACACATCCCCTTTCCCTTTGTGCTTCGTAAGTGCCCGTTAGTTACCTCACCAGAAACTCATAAGTCAAACATTACCAGCACTACAATGAACAATCGAAATTTCCCTTTAGTACACAGAGGTTATGGAAATATTAGGACATATAGTTCCAATGAATTTTGTCAAAAATGAAAAATATGCCGATTTCTACATGCACGCATGATTTCCTTTCAAATCATAGGCAGTACATCACCTAACCACCTAACCGGGTGGAAACCCTCTTCTCCTTCTTGTATAAAAAATACCCCTAGATAATAAATCATTTAATTTGGAGAACATTCAAAACTTGGAATTTCTTGTTATCTGCGTAGAAATGAATAAAGAACACATGTATAGGCATTTTCTGTCATGGCTTGAATTATATTATTTCACAATTGTTTCGCTTTTGTATATTAAGAGTAATTTCAAAAATAGAGGATAGATTGAGGACGAGGGTTAAGTACCCGAAACGTGCATGTGTGGTCCATGCTGCAAATTAAATCTATCTGTTCTTAAATGGTGTTATTCAGTTTGCAGACATTTAACATATATAACCCATCAGTTTTCAATTATTAGAGAGGTTTAGAAGGCTAACGTGTACGGGTACGCGCACGTGTAATCTACAAGTACATCTACACGTAAAAAATAGCAGAGTTTTAGAAGATTGACGAGTACGTGTACTGGTGCCCTTAGAGATGGCGTAAAATATAGATATCCAAACTTATACGAGACTAATAAATAGATAAGATGTTGAATTAAAACTTATAAAATATTTTCGGTACAAGTATTCATGAAATACATCTGTTGTACGTACGTGTAGCTCGCGATTTACACGTTATTGACAACTTGTAGCGATTTCCCGTACGCAATAAATAATGACGTCATACACAGTTATTGCGTCTACACGTACACGCACCCGTACATGTAACGGTTTCTAAACCTCTCTATTCAAGCACGTGTGGGAAATTTTCGCGAAGTCCCTTGGTTCGCGAAAAACGGGAAAATTACCACACGCGAAAATATTCACGTTTACAGTATGAAACAAAAAGATCAGAAAGAGATAAAGAAAGAGCGACAAAAGTTTATACAATCTGAATTAATCAATAATTGATAAATTCGTATCGTATCGCAATACGAAATACGTATCGCAGAATATCGCAATCTTATAGATTATAAGGCAATCATTGAATCACTTTGATTTAAATCTGTTTAATAAAAAAAAAACCCCCAGAAAAACAAGCAGCATGGTCCACATCGCCCACAATTGAAATGAAAGACAAAGGCATAAAATTGATTCAATGACTTGTGTGTGCTTCTTTCGAGCAAATGACATTGAAAATGTGAAATTCAATCAGAAAATATGAACAGCATGAACAAACATACAAATAAGAACCTGATTTAATATAAAAATGTTAAAAATGAAAAGAAACAATATATCGCAATACGACTAATGAAATATTGCAATATGTCGCGATTCTCTTTTGGCGTATCGCATCACCCCTACTTTGAACGCATTTTCAGCAAAAGAAATCATGTATGTAATTTTTAAATTTACACTTTGTACACATACTGTAGAAATGTCATGTACGATCTATGCAAAGGCACAATCCATCTCATTAAGATTATATTTGTTGACTTTCGATCCAATGTTTTAAAGATAAACTCATATTCAGACACCTTTACATCCGTGTCATTGAATTACTGATTATAATATGATTTATATGAAGTGTCCATATATACATTATAAATTGATGCTAGAACTATGAAATTACTCAGTATATGAAATCATGACAATGTCTGAAAAGGTAACATTGAATCATTGTGGATACCAAAGTGCGTTGCCTTCCCCTCTGTTGTCAGAATGGCTGGCCTCGTTTGATGGTGTACACCCTTTACTTGATATTGGTTGTGCATTTGGAATAAACACATACAAAGCATTAGAACAAGGTATACCTTGCTTTGCGTTAGATCCAGACGAAAGGCATCTTCGAACTCTACGTGAGAATACGGATCGACGGTTTGAGTCTTTATTGACTTGTATCATAGGATCATTAACCAATGATTTACACGTAAATGACGAATCTGCGTCAAGAATATTGTGTGCTGAAGTCCTACACTTTTTAAACGGACCAGATATAGAAAAATCGATTCCATATTTGCACAAGAAGTTGGTTAAAGGGGGTAAACTAATAATTACTGCAAATTCTGTCAATTATCTCGGATTCATAGCTAAGGAAAAACATAGGAAATTCTGACAATTATCTCGGATTACTAGATAAGAAAAAGCATAGGAAATTCCTCGAAGATATCGGAAAAGGTATCAAGTGGCCAGGGGTAATCCATATTGACGATGACTTTCAGAACAGATTCTTAATGAATCTTCAGAATGATGATTTAAGGGCTGCATTGCCAAAAGCTACGCCGAAGTTTCTTCACTTTATATCGGTTACACAAATTGCAGAAGAACTTGAAAGAAATGGTTTTAGAATTATCAAAGCATACTATGGGGAAAATTATGGTCACCTTGGCAACGAAAAAGTTGGGAAATGGGAAAAACGTACAATAATGTGTTTATCTGAAAAGGAATAGATTTTGACAAATAATCAGTGGTGAACTATGAAAACCGTGTATATTGATTTAATTCAAAATTTATTATTATCATTATCATTGTTTGTGCACTGACGTAGTGAATGTTACACTGATATTATTTCAAACAATAAACACTTACGTGAATAGTATAAGAAATAAGCACTTACGTAAATAGTATGTTGCATGTCTTATCTTCTTTAACTTATCTGAATTGTATCCCACTTTAGACAACCTTCTACCAATTTCACCTCCTTTCGTCGAAGGTCATCTTGCATACACGGTATATATAAAGTTAAGATTAAGGAAAGAATCTTGTATACATCTACATGTATCAATGAAAACATTAACTTTATTGTAAGATAAAATATAAGATATCGATTAAATAAACTATTAACTTGATTAAGAATAAAATATTGGGCGCCTTAATATTTTTTTCTAGCAGTCTGTTGGGAGGGAAGAGTACTACCTTACCTATGCAGCTTAAATATACTTTTTGGAGAAGAGAAACAAGAGATTAATATGATATTATTCTCACCCCGAGTGTAAACATTTTGTAAGTAAGCCTCGTCATGGACAAGCAAAATATTTACACGAGGGATGAGAGTTAGCCATCCCTCCTTTGCGGTGGTGTTTGATTGTTTTTCTCGCACGTCGTTTACTAAGAAAAACAATTTATAGTGTACGTTGCACCTGTTGCCAATTGGTCCCGCTGGTTTATGTGTTGTCTTTTGTGTTTCATGTTTCTATGGTGTGAGTTGATGTTCCTTGACCCTTTTGCGTCTCTTTCTGTGGATCTCTGTTCTGTGTTTTTCAATTTCAGCATCACAATCTTTCCTTTTCTGAGTAGCAACATCCCTCCATCGCCTACTTATGGCGTGTTCATATCTCAGTTGATACGTTATGCAAGAGCATGTACCTAATATACATATTTTTTTTCTGAGAGCTAACTAGGCGTCTTTCAGATAAGCGTCTCAGTCAGGGATATGTTTGTGACCGACTAACATCGTCATTGAGGAAGTTCTACGGTCGATATGGGGAACTCGCCATACACTATGATGTCCCATTCTCCAGAATGGTGGATGGTTTTCTGTCATAGATAATTTGAACCATCCAACCAAAGATTGTACTCTATGTCTTCCGAAATGGAAGTAACCGGATGTGACAGTTCTACCGAATTGAAGCGGTGGGTGTTGCATGCAAGCAGATGCTTACTCTTCATGGGCACCTGGTCTCACTCCCATATCGGGAGTTCGCTTCTTTCATATGGTGGAGGTTTTTTTTTGTTTGTTTGCTTTGGTTCCTGTTTTATCCTGATTTTGTATTCCCTCGGTTTTTGATTTTCTAAATTATCGATATTGCATTGTGCTGTATATTGGGATATGGTCATTATCCATATTTGTCTTTTATACTCTGCTAGAACTATAAAAGCGCCCCATATATATTGTTTAATTCTTAAAGATTTCTAATTTAAGATTTTTCTATAAATATAACATTGTCTCTTTATATAGTTTTTGCACCTTCGAAGGTGGGGATGCATTTACCATCTTTTGTCTATAAATGTATTGTTTAATAAGGCATATTATAGTGTCAAGTACTTACATGTAACATTTTTTGTCGAAAACTCCTAATAATATGTTAATAGTTGTTAAATCTAAACAAATATAAAAAATGTCAAATAGCCAAATCTTAAAATAATTCCATATTTTGTTTGAATATTGACAGCTAGAAAGTAAATATGATAGTTTCTTGTTCTGTGTGACAAAAATTACATGTATGTAATAAATTTATTCCTATCTTATATAAGAATAATGCGGAAGGGTTCCAACTCTATACCTTCTTTAGGAAAATTTCAAACCAATTTTCATGCACCAGGCACGTGTTTAGAATATCAAATTCTAATCAGTGATACTTCCAGCCGAAGTGCTTTTTATAAGCAGTCCAAATTAATTTCATTAGCGCCTTCTAGTGTTATTTTTAGAATCTAAATGTCTTCAGTTACTTTACAGAGAGTGCGCGGCTCCAGATTTTCTGTAGGGTCGATTCCGTAGCATATCCAAATAAAATCTATGATTAAAATTATAGCATTGGAGGGCTGGTGCTAAGATGTTAACCTCCTTTATTTCGATGATATTTTTCGGTGAAGTGGCCAAAACAAAACTTCTTTCAGGCGACAGAGCTGGAAAGAAGTAATTAATATACTTGAAAAACATCAAGTCACGGGGAACAATTTTAACTGCTCCACACTGCAACAAGAAATAAGTGTTTATATTAATAATGCGGAAGGGTTCCTATTCTATACCTTCTTGAAGAAAATTTCAAACCAATTTTCATGCACCAGACACGTGTTTCGAATATTAAATTCTCATCAGTGAGTACATTAGTACAAAGTCGAAATAGAACGGCCATCTGTTACGCCAGTTGCAAATGGTGTAGTTATCCGGATTACGTGTGCACAAACCTCCCACATTTCCGGTTATCAAGACGTCTCGATGAACGCACAATAGTGGTGGCAAGTATGGTGTCATCGCAAGGGTACAGAGATCAAAAGAAAGAAACGCGATAAAACTACAGAATCTACTAGTATCTAATCTACATCATTTTTTAAATGAATTTATCTGTTGGTCGTGTATTTGACAAAATTTAAATGGATATTGTGTGGGGGGATTTTAATCTTTTGTATCTGAGTGTAAACAAGTTTTTTTTCCTTCCCTGGAAAATGCACTGACTTATTTGTATGCACTAAAGAAAGAATTTCTTTACAGTAATATTTTTACATTTCATTCGAAAAGATAAAGATATTTTGTACTGTAAACCATAGTTATTATATCCTGACTTCGCTTATCGGCTTGCCCTGAACTTGGGGTCGACCTCTGTCAGGATGAGACGGGACTTGACTGGATGAGTCGTAAATTAGTCGGAGAGAGCCGGGCAGTTCGGTAAGTTTTACATAAGCCCAAGTCGCACTGTAATGACTTGGCCTACGTCTAGCCTCTACTTTGAAGTTGGCGTGTTAGATTTCAGTCTTCTTGAAGAAAATTTCAAACCAATTTATTATGCACCAGACACGTGTTTCGAATAATAAATTCTCATCAGTGATACTTCCAGCCAAAGTGCTTTTCATAAGCCACCAAAATTCATTCCACTTGCGCCCTCCGGTTTAATTTTTAGAACTTAAATTTGTGTATATACTTAACAGAGAGTGCGCGGCTGTAAATTTCCCCTAGAGTCGATTTAGGAGCATATCCAAATAAAATCTATGTTAAAAATTAAAATAGCATTGGAGGGATGGTGCATCGATGTTAATCTCCTTTAATTTCGATAATATTTTTGGATGAAATAACAAGTTTCTGAGATAGCCAGATAAAATGTATGATGTAAAATTGAAAAAAAAAGTGCCAAAACAAAGCTTCTTTCAGGCGACAGAGCTGGAAAGAATAATACACTTAAAACATCCAATGTCACGGGGAAGAAACGATCAACCAAAGTTGACTGATCTTGGCTACATGCGCCCTCGGGGACTCCTGGTCCATCAGCATTGTTACCACATTTGAAATTTCTTCATTCAACATCCCTATTTCTAAATTGGATCTTTTTACAATATACTGCATACGAAAACTACACACAACTACAAGTCTCCTTACATATTTTGATACAATGCCAATTCTAGCAACTGCTCAACTACAATTTTGTCTAGAAATATGACGTCAGCACTCGCAGTGATTATTGTGAAACTGTTCTAAACAGGAATTATGTAAATTTCCTTTGTTCTATAAAAAATTCAGGGGATGTGATTGACAAAATGAAATCTAGAAATTTTTAAGCCAATATGATTTCTTCATACGACTTTTCACCAAGCTTCCTCATGACAAAATCAATTATCAATTGTCCAACATCATCAAATGGTGCATTAATCGAGAGGGGAAAACCTATATTTGTACATCTGAATCAAAGGGTTTCTTACACTACAGAATACAAATCATACAAATCATGGACATGGCATGACCTGTGTATTGCCTTGTTCTTCCTTTTGGACAACATCTATGTAAGATTTGGTGAAAATCTCTACAAGCACGTTGTAGGGATCCCTATGGGAACATATTGTGCGCCTCTTGTTGCAGATTTATTTCTATACACATATGAAAAAAAATTATCCAAAATCTTCAAAAGCAAAGAAAACATGATGATGTGAAATGTTTCATTGGTACCTGAATGATATTCTTACAATCGACAATCCTGCTTTTTTGAAAAGTATGAAAATGTTATTTATCCACAAGGATTGACTCTAAACAAGGCAAACGTTACAAACACATCGTTTTTGGACCTAAATATCAAAATTGTTAATGGAGAGATCCATACAAGTGTGTATGACAAAAGAAATGATATTGGGTTCAACTTAGTAAATTTTCCCTGGCTTGATACGGTATCTACATTTCACAGCTCATCCAGTATGCTAGAGCATGTACTGATGTTTAAGAATTTCATAGTAGAAATTTACAAATTACAAAGAAACATTTAAGTCAAGTTTTTCCCTTTCACAGACTAGTTAAGACTTTCTGGAAATTTTACAAAAAATTATCGTCAACTTCTTTTGAAATTCGGACCCATACAAAGAACAGAGTATTTTACTTTGGGTATTTCACAACCTGCGTTTTATGGTGACATACAGTAATTAACAAAATAAGAAGGTTCAAAGGTAGACAGCATAACCATCGAAAATATTAATAAAACACCTTTTATACCGTGGATGTGATCCTGATGTCACCAGACAGACACTAGGGTGTTGTATGCAAGCAGGACATGCTTACTCTTCCAGGGCACCTGGTCTCACTTCCATATCAGGAGTTCGCTTCTTTTCATGTGGTGGAGGTTTTTGTTTGTTTGCTTTGGTTCCTGTTTTATCCTTATTGTGTATGCCTTCGGTTTCTGATTTTCTGAATTATCGATTTTGTGCTGTATACAGGGATATGGTCAATATCCCTATTTGTCATTGCTTCTTGACCGATCTACACACTCTTAAGACTTGCACTCTGACTGACTGTGACGATGGGACTCTCTATGACAGACCCTGTTCACACCTCTTTAAAGACAGGGCCCTGACCACCCGTCCTCTCTGAATGTCAGTCGGACTCCTCGAGTGATAACATACATTTACATGAGCTCGCTACAGTCGGCAGAGCATGGACTGTATTACGTACACCCTCCTTTTTATCCATTTACATATTCATCTGTGTTGCATGGGCCCCTGCGTATTGCTGTCTTGTTTGTGTGTGGTCATCTAACAGTTAGGAGGTTGTTTTACACCAGAACACTCTGATGACGGACAACAGACAGAAGGCTTTGAGAATAGCTCACTTGAGCTTTGGCTGAGGCAAGCTCAAAAATCTATGATGCGACAGGGACACCTCCAATTTACTTGCACTATGCTCTTATCAACTGCATTGACGTAAAATGATACTGATCACACTATACTTGTATATTAATTTTAATAAGCCTCCATTGAAAAGCTCTTCAGTCTGGGAGGTGACAGTAAAGTATAACCCATGTCTGTCTTTAAGCTTCATCAAGAAAATAAAGAAGAATTATAAAAAACAACAAGCAAAACTTTATCCTTGGACTTCATAATAATTATAATTTCAATTTTCAACAACAAAACAATTAAAATTTCTTGTCATGATCTAAAGTTTTCCACTTTTATTGTTAGCCCAACTTCAGGTCTTTTTGGTCTGTTGAATTCAATTCCTCCTTCACTCTGTTCTTTCCTCTCCTTTCTTCTACAAGATACAAATTTGAATTTATTCTTTTCAATTTAGAATGTCTTTTATAATATTTTCCCTGAATATTTTTTGACAGGTAAAACTGACTGAAAAAATCATGAATTTTTAAATTTGATGATATATTTGAGAAATTTGCCTAAGAATGGCATGTAATTACATGTAAACTGAATTCTTTTAAAATCCTAACATATACTCTAACACATATTTTTAAAACTTAAGGGTTATTATGTTTTGAGTGAAATGATCATGAACTAAAACATTTGATGAATCATTGACAATAATATGAGTCAAACATGTCAAAAGATCATGAACTATATAACATTTGATGAATCATTGACAAAGGAATTAAAAAGTCAATAAATGGCATAAAATTAATGTGAAAGACAGAAAATTTACGAACTGTTTGCGTTTTTCTTCAGCCAGCCTGTTCAGCTCAGCTCGACCTATTTCATCTGCCTCCGTAGAAAAATCATCAGTCTTCAGGGGGTCAAATTGTAGGTTCTGAAAGTAATATTGTATGACGATACAGAAAAAATAAAAATAATAAAATGAATGTTGACGTAGGAATCATGTTGCAAATTAATGAATTCCGCCACAATCTTCTTAAGGTTTCGGATCTTCTCCTTTCTTTTACATGTAATCCTTTTGTTGATATGTTTCCAGCTCCGCTGCCAATTTCAAATTTGTTTTAGCTCTTCATCAATTTGACATTGTGTTATATGCTATTTTATAAACTTGTCAATTCGTCAGCGAAACATTTGTTGTTAAATAGAATTATGTCATACATATTCATCAATGACAAGACAGATTTTTTCAAATTTATACTAATCATATGGAAGAAGAAACAATACCAACGTACTTTGACTCCGATTGTATCACCATCTTGTATACTGTATGGGGCCTGTCGTAGGTTAATTTTTGTTGCTTTTTTCTTTGACTTCTGCTGCTGCGCTTGTTTCTACATAAAGAACAAAGGAAAATTTATTTCTTTAAACCTTCATAATAAAAATACTGTTTGATGTGAAGCTTAAGATTCCTTCAGATTTATGAAATTGTGTGTATTTGAAAACTTTAATATTTGAAGTAGTAGGGTACAAAAGTACGATTTAATTCAAGATTTATAATTGATTTTCACCTGACATGTTGACATCTATCAACATGCAACAAAACATAATTTAATTGCTTCAAGTTTATTCTGTGGAGGGTAAATTTTCAGAACTTTTAGTTCTCAAAAGAAATGACTGAAAAAATGCACCATTGTATTCTATCAAACAATAATTAAATTATAGATGTTTCTTCAAAAAATGCACAATTCTATGAAATTTCTTGACTTGGAAAAAATATCAAATACATGTAAACCAAACATTAATTCTCTAAAACTTAAATTCAAAATTCACCTTTGCCTGTTCCTTTATCACCATCCATTCGTATTTTGTCGGGAAATGTTTCGCCAATGAGATAAGCTCCTGCTGTATAAAGCAAGCATCTGCAATCATCTGCTTCAAACTCTGTACTGTTGCACCCTGGGAAGTATCCCATAATACCTCAGTGGCAGATTCGTAGGTTTTTGTGTTGGGTATCCTTTTAGAGACTTCAAGCACCACTTGATTTATGCTGAAGATTATGAAAATTGAATCGCTCTACATTACAATTTTACACACACTTCAATTAAATATCCACATTTCTCATATACATGTATTATATCATTTTTCTTTTAATTGAGAGAAGTCTAACCGATTAAGAATTTTAAATGTATTAACCATTTTGAGATCATAATATAATTAATCCAAATTGAGAGATCCATGTATGACGTCATGAAATCTACATGTATGTTTCCATCCATTTCACCAGAAAAAGATGAAAAAAATTCATATTTCATGTTGATTCTCCCTTTTTCTTAGAATTTAGCTACATTTATGAAATTTTACAGAAATTAAATTACAAAGTACTGCCAAGTCTCCCACCTTTTGATACAAATAAGGACATAAAAACTGCCTTACTATTGTGAATTTATATTCTCAAGTTGACCAACTTGTATTTACTTACTTAAGGGACTCCTCCTGAGGTAGGATTTGAATGGCTAATTTATCACAGGATTTCAGCTTTAATTTTCTGAAATAAAGATGTATACCTCTCAAGTTCACAAAATCCAGTCTGAGATATAATTTACTGTAATTTCAGAAATTTGACTTTAAAAGTTTGAAAGTCAAATTTCTGGTATAAAGAGGTTTCAAGATTATAAAATCCTGACTTTCATGTAGCAATGGACTTGGGAATCAACTTCTGATCATTAATTAAAGTCTCGTCAATTTACGTGTAAAAGCATTCCCTGGTTCCAATTTGAGGAAGTACGGAAAATATGAGGAGTTTACAGTAACACGGATGGGAATAACTATTACATTATAGAAGCATTTGGAGGGACGCATGTGTCGGTGCCTGGAAAACATAGTAACACTTCAGGATAATTAACTTGTTGTTGGAGTTTTACAGACTGATGGATGATAATCAAAGTGATCCATTAGTGTTGCTTTGCTTAAAAAAAAATCAAATTAAAACAATCTTGACATAGAGAAAGACAGTCAGACAGAGAGATCCGAAAGAGTTGTAGCCCTTTGCAGATCAATCCTAAACTAAGATATACTTACTGGAGTGTAGTGTTTGACCCTCTAAGTATACCGCCCAGCCTGCCGTCACTGAAAACTCTCACTCTCATAAAGTCTGTAGTAGGGATGGTCACGTCTGATAGAGAATTTAAAGTCATTATCTGAATCTTAAGGTCGTCTAACGTTGACTTTAGCGAAATCTCAAAGTCCCCTATAAGGATGGGCTCTGATGTAGGGCTGGTAGACGATGGTTGCTCCGATCCATTCCAAAGAGCTAGAATATCGAAAGAAATGTAATGCTGTATACAGCTTTGAAATCGTCCTCGGGCTGGCTTATTTTTGCCCTATTTAGATCAGAGACTAAATATTTGCCAAGCATTGAGTTTAAGGACAGACACTTTTTAAAGAAATCCTTTATGTAGAGTTTTCTCTTCCCCCCCCTCCCCCCCTCCCGTCTTAATTTTGCCCTTGTGGCAGTAGGCGAAAAGCGTGAAAAAAAGGGGGGGGGCAAAAATTTCTCAGAACACAGTATATTATCAGGAAATATAGTATATATGAACCTGATAAAAACTGTTGATAATGCATGTACATGTGTATTTATATAAAGATTGTGATATATCATTAACTCAATACACTTCTGTGGCACATGATTGTACATTTCAATAATGAGATTCCAACTTGTTCATATTTTTAATCAATCGAATTGACCCTTCCGAGCGCGGGAAAAATTTGAGAAACTCCATGACGTCACAATGCAATTTCGATGTTTGACCGAGGTTCGAAGCTTGTTTGTCCGAGGTAAACACATGGTAGAAGCATTGTGACGTCACGAAATTTTGCATGAAGGATCAATTATAGTTACATGGTTAATTCTACATGTACAGTATGTACATCTGTACATGTACATGTACACGTACATTGTAAATGTATTTTAGTATAATTGGAATCAGCAAACAGAACACAAATTTTAATATCGAACAGCTAGAATCCTTTTATTTGGTCATACCTCCTATAAGAGATTGGTATACATCTACATGTACATGTATATACTAAATCTAGCCGTTATGGGATGTACCTGTACCTTGTACATGTTGTATCTGACAAAACGAAAGGCAGAGTAGACTCTTGGTCTAGATTCAAGTTCCAAATAAAAACACTCTCTGTGATTTAACACCAGAGCCCCTGTGAGATCCAGGACACCAACAAACCTTGGTCACCACCACTGTTACCATGGTGATGTCTGGGTGGCATTTTTGTATTAATATGTATGAAATACATGTAAATACCGGCACCATAACATAAAATGTTACTTACATGAGAGCCCCTGTGTAATCCAGGACACCATCGACCCTTGGCCTCCACCACTGTTACCATGGTGATGTCTGGGTGGTGTTTTTGTATAAATATGTATGAAATACATGTAAATACCGGCACCGTAACATAAAATGTGACTTACATGAGAGCCCCTGTGTAATCCAGGACACCATTGACCCTTGGTCTCCGCCACCGTTACCAAGGTGATGTCTAGGTGGTGTTGGATATAGCCATATTGCAGGACGTATGAAACCCTGTGTAAACATACACGTAAATGTACAATGTAGAGCAAGTGACCATATATTTATCTCCATTTTTTATACATTTCCTAGAAAATCATGACTAGATATACTTAAAGGCCAATTCAATAAAATTAACATTAAAAGTTCCTCCGTCATAAATTTTCGTGATACCATGGCATCAATGGCGCATAGTTTTATAAATGTAGGCATACCTTGGGTGGAATTCTGCCTTTTTCTAACAGAAGTCTATCACCATGCTGTACCAGACATGTCTCAAGTTTTGACTCCATATCGTCTAGTAATTCGGCTGCTTCTCCGCACCAGTTCGTTTTCCTTAGATGCCAGTTATCATCTAATGTTTCATGAATATAAAATAAAGGCTTCATCATATAATTGTCAAACAATACTGAATGTGGTGTTATCCTAGTACATGTACATTTATTAATAAAACTCTTCAGAAAGCACACTGGCACACATTGTTCAGTTTACTTGTAGTTGGCTCCTACCACAGTCATTCCTTTAGAAATATGTTTATCAAATTAGTTGAAGCATCTGACTGAGCTTGATGATAAGTCAAAATTCACAAATTACATCTACATACATGTACATGTATATTGTTTCCATGCATTGCAAAATGAAATAAACCCTTAATACAAGTTAACTTAATATTGGTAAGTTTGTGCTACACAGACATGTACAAGTAGGTCCAGAACTTTACATTGTCAAGTACAATGTATATAAAATAATTCAAACAAGTTTTTTTAAAAAGCATTTTTAAAAGTTTTGCTCTTAAATCTTATGCATTTTCACAGAAGTCCAATTAGTAAATTATCAAAAATTCTTGAAATTTTTAAAACATGGGTCCTGTAGCATCATATCCCACCCATCCTGCTACATTTTTCAGTATATTTTTGGACATACATGTAATAATTTTCACACTCTTTGGCCATATTACATTATTTAGATTGAAAATCACTGACAAGGGTTAAGTACACGAAACATGCATGTCCGGTCCATGCTGCAAATTGATCCGTTCTTAAATGATGCTATTCAATTTGAAGACGTATAACATCTTCTCAAAATATTGAAATATACCTCAGTCTCCTGCTAGGTCAAGAACTAAATGAATGTAAAGAGTGGCATTTAACACATTTAACAAATTCCACATGTCCTTGAATACCGAAGGAATACCTAATCACTTTTATCTTTGAAACTTTTACCTGAAAGTCCTGCCCAGTTTAGTGCACACTGTAGACAGTAATCTACTGTTGAATTACGGTCAATGGTTATATCAAAATCTGGAAGGTCAAGGTCACAGCTAGATGTCATAATAGTCAAGGACATCTGTAAGACAAAAAAACATTTGGTGTGTTGACAGCTACATCACATCAAAATAAAGAACAGAAAAGTACAAAAAAGTAATATCTGTTCCAAAGCAGATGAGCTATAATACTGGTATGCATGCAATTCAGAGCAAGCACTAGAAAGGACTTCAACATACAATTTTGAGAAAATGGTTAGAACATCATAATTACATCATTAAATTTACAGGCACACCTTTTTTAAAATATGCAAATAGGTATGTATACATCATTTTTTTTCTATACACAAGAAAGCTACATGTTCAAAAAAACTGATAAAACTACCAGTATAGTACAAAGATTACACGACTTGTACATTCATAATTAAAGGATAAATAAATGAATACATACATGTACATACGTAGATTTGTTATATTAAGTTAACATGGAGCTTTCTTTCTGACATGCTGTATTATTGTATCCGTCTGTTGGTCCAATTTACTTCTCTCATGTCGAGAAAGTTCTGTTTTATGTTTTTTTCGAGAATTTCAAATTCGTAAGCCGTTTGTCATTTTTGGAATCTAGTTTCGGGTTTTGTGTCTGACTTTCATTCACTGCTCATTATAACAAATTCATATTACAGGTTTATTATGCTCTACATACATGTATCATGACATTATAGTATACATAACTGACCTCGTTAGATTTAGGGGCTTCCCCTTCTTCTAATACAATTAATGAGAATTTGTTCAGTCCATAATCGTCTATTGTCAGCTGTTCATACACTGTAAAGGAAAAAGAAATAAAGTTGCAATAACGGCTTAAACATACATTTGTACATGTATTTGCATTAAGATTTGCTTGTGAAATACAATTATGCCCTTCCAGCAGCAATATGTTAAGGATATTCTTTTTGTTGTATTTGAATAAATGAACAAGTTTTTTATTCACTTAATACATGTACATGCAACTATAATTATCAATATACATGACTGAAAAAAATTATCAATCATCAAAATTATTGACAAAATTTATGAATGCATAGACAAAATTTATCGATCATCTTTACTTATAGATAAACTATTATTTTATGGACACATCAAATATTGGTATGTACATACATGTATAATAATAATCCTGGAGCTCATAACAATGTCATGTAGATTTGAAAGCAAAATCTTACATAAGATATACCATTTTTTACATGTAATTCAAATTCATAAAACAGGAAAAAATGTCCCATTTACACATAAAGGCTCTACTGTATGCGTAGAATCATTTGCGGTGTATTGACCTTCACTTCTTTTGCGGTCAGCTTAATACTGCGAAAGTTCGTCTCAGTGAATATGAATATCAAATGCATTACTCAATACTAGTGGAGGCAGATCCGTGAATCATTGTACATACGTAATGGTTTACTTTTATAAAACAGCGAAAGATAGTACCAGTGAATGATTCTACTTATACAGTATATTAGTAAACGATGACTTTATATTAAACTCACTTGGTGGACGTAGGCCTATATGTTCGTCATCTACCCTCAGTCTGTAAGATTCCGCAGTATCAGTGAGACCACATTTGTTGATGGCTAATTTCTTTATGTCTCCTATTGTCTACAGATACATGTATTATATAAATAATAATATACATGTACATGTAGAAGTGAGTATGAAATTATATTTCTATGAAAATAAAGAGCAATTTTAATAATATCAAAGGAGGCATACATGTAGTTTTTAAATGTCTAGTAGCTAACATCATCACATTAACCATTCAAATCACATATTTTGCAGCTGCATGTATACATGTACATGTATGTGACACAACTGATTAAACAAATTCAATTTTTTCCACTAAAAACACTTTTTTGACACTAAGTGCGACACCTCTGACCTTGATTGTGACCTTGACCTACATTTATAATTTAGATGCTGAGTCACACCATGCTTTGTCGCTCTTACGTCGCAAGAAACATAATTAAAAAATTTAATTTGAAATGTACATGTATAAATATCATGAGAACTTACCTGAGATTTTTCTGCTTCAATTCGACATTTTAGTTGAGCTCCATTTTGAGGATTCTAAAAAAAATTAATACATAGCATATCAAATGCTATATACATGTACATACATGTACATGTATATTGTATTTGATATGCTACATGCATGCACTTTATGCCTAACAGATGCATTGTACATGTAATTTTAAATATGTTCCTGAATTATAAAACAAATCTTAAAATTAATGCATTGTGATAATACATACAAAGCTCCCCCTGTTACTGTTCAATTGACCAATACATTATTATTAATAATTATACAAAAATTATTACGTATACTCATATAATCACATTTAATTATCTATACATTTCATGTACATGAATATCAAAACCTGAAATGGACAAAATCTAACGTACCTTACATCTGTTTTCTATAGTGAGAAAGACCTTGCGCTGTTGATGATTAGACATCGGAACATTCTCGGATGACGAACTTCTATATAAAAAACATCAAGCAGATAATATCAAATTCATATAACATTGTACTCACATGTATCATATACATGTACAAACCAGTTAAGTACAGGTCCACGTAAGGATCAGGCATCTGAAAAAACCTTAAAATTTTTGCTGAACTCAAAATATCACAAGGATTTGCTAATTCTGTTTTCAAATGACCATTTTGAATTTTGAGGACAGTGGCCTTTGAATAAGTAAGAAAAAGTTTCAAAACGTCCAAATTATAAAAAGACCATGAAACAGTGTTTTAGGCCTTTTTCATCATGTTTATATTATCGCAATACTTGATTTATTGACTCGCCAAGACGACACATGACAGTTAACTTTTGACGTTATTGTTCATTTGTCACATCACATATCTGTTGTGACGTCACAGTAAGAAATTACATTGAATATTGTGATATTGAGTCTTGGTGTGTATAAAATGAAATCTACTTCGTTAATGTAAGTCTACTGCAGTCATGGGGGAATCAACTGACCTTTCCGATTGTGGGAAAAAAATGCAAAATGTTGTGACGTCACAATGTTATTTTTTTCTCTCGGATAAACACGCTTCGAACCTCGGTCAAACATCGAAATGGCAATGTGACGTCATGGAATTTCTCAAATTTTTACCGCGTTCGGAAGGGTCAATTATCAAATCAACAAAATAAATAAAAAAAAAACAAACAAAAAAACAATCTTACTGAGATTCCACATCTATGAGTAACTCATCACCATCCTTGAGTTTGACTTCGCTGAGTGATTGCTCGTACTGATCAAAGGTGAAGGTCACTATTTTCCTCTCCTCTGTCAAAGATTATCAAAATACTCAAAAAGGAAAAATCTATCCCAGCTTCATATCATCTTGAACAATATTATAAAGAGAGAACATGAATTACACTAAAGAGCTTTCTGTTTGTAGTTCAACATTTACCATGCAAACATTATCACATCATCTATAACTTCATGAAAAAACAGCAAAGGGAATTTTACCATGCAATATAACCAAGAAATAAAATAAGTAAAATTTTAAATAAAGGCAACGCAAGCATAGCATCCCCTCACAACTGCATGTTCAATGCTATCAGCACGGCAGCGATGCAGTATCCTTTCTGCAACAAAGCTTCATGGAGATAAAAAGTCAAAGAATCACAGATTCTTTTCTCATCTAAAGCAACTATCCACATAGGCAATGAATTCTTACCTTCTCCTACGATCCTTTTTATCACAGTACTATCACAGTCTAGTTCAAGATTATCACATAGGTAGCATTGCAGTGACTTTAACGACATATTTTTGGGGAATCCCCTTATCACAGCATGCTGCTTTGAACTGGTAGATATGTTCAACAAAACTGGCTCGTATAGAATCCCCGTCTGTACTTCACTGCCTCCAACCTAAGATATGCGTACAAGTGAAAAACTCAAATGTGGTGTAGTAGTTTTTTAAAATTGTATGTACATGTATATACTAATCTGAATTACTGTTTTTATTACTTGACATGATTGTGATACACTTTGCTCCAAATTGGCAGCTGCTGTGCTATTTTGTGTTGGTTGACTCCACCTTTAAGGTAAAGCATTCCTCAGGTCTCAGATGCTCATATTTCCTAAATAACAACTTTTACAATATTGTCATTCCCATGTATAGAAAGCTTATGTTTAAATCTGATATACAAACAAAATATAATTCGTTGTTTCATGATTATACCAAGGCCTTAAGCCGTTTGAACTTTAACATTGGACCCTATGGGAAAAGTAAGAAAAATCCCTTTTTAGAGGTGATAAAATGTAACTATAAAAGTCTCTTTTCCGAAGATCATATTAGTTTGATAATCTGAACAATATTCTGAAAAGAAAAAATAGGGTATCCAGGCAAAAAATTACCAGCAATTTTGACCTGAGGAAATTACTCTACCTTAAGAATGGTGAAGGATAAACAGTTGGCACTGATAACCCATTTGTCTAGTAACTGGCTTACATGCATATGTATGTGAAGCTTTTTTGTGTTTGGTGCTTTAAATGATTCCCCAATTGTGCTCCTTGCCCCTTTTGCATCTCTTACTGTGCTTCTCTACTGTGTTTTTTGCTTGGAGTGTTACCGTAACAGTGTTTTGCTGTAGGTGTTACTACCAGGGGATGCTTACTCCTCCCATGCACCTAGTCCCAGGTCTAGCTTTCTAGGGGTCCGTCGATGCTCAATTTGGTGTTCCATTGTAAGTGCTGTTGAGACTGTCGTCAGGATCTACTTTATACCAAGTCTAGCTGGAAACCTCCTCCTTTCATGTATACCATACATGTGCATTGAAGGGAATTTTAAGATCTATTTTGAATAACGTTTTATAAAATTCCACTTGTAAAGTGACTATTGAAACAAAATTTGATGTAAAATAGTTTCATGAAATCAATATAATTATGAGAATTTGTTCATACAGATTTATGTGTAACTAAACATTTAATACATTCTTTAAAAAAAGAAAAAAACATCTGAGACATATGAACAGTACGCAGACAAGGACATTTTTTTTAGTATATTCGCTATTTTCGAAAATCAGAGTTACTTCCCATTTGAGACGATATCTGACATAGACTGATTATGACGTCATCAAATTCTATGGAAACAGTCCTAAAAGTCTGGGAAATGATGGTATAAAATCGACAATACCACACCATTTTCATGATGTCACAACGCTTTTACGTCAGTACCTTCTGTAAGGGGAAAAAACTCTGTATTCCGCAAAGACTCAATAGTGAGGCTCGAACCAGGGACCTTACAGTCACGTACCCAATATCCTAACCACTAGACCACGGCGCCAACATTCTTTTGTAATTAACATGTACTTGTACTCTATTAAATGTACTAGAGGTTTTGCATGTTTCATTTTGGATAAGTATAATCATACATTGTACATACCTGAACACCATCCCAAACAAACAACATCGTACCATCCTCTACATACAAGTCCTTTATCTGCTTGTCATTGTCAACTGTAATTTAAACAGATAATCATAATAATAATCATTTTGTCTTTGTTTTCGGGTACTACTATACATTGTAAAGGGGCTTAATTTGCCTCAGTCTATTATATGGAAGGAATTCATTCAACGCTCATGTCATAAAGATTTATGAAAATAAGTCTATTGTTTGCAATAAGATTAAAAAAAATCATTTTGCTTGAAAATACATTTCAGCAGTCAAATTGTAGAGCGTACTTGGAGGTCACAAATCGTAAAAATACACCATACGTGCATGAAAAGGTTTGCTCTCCTAGCTCTTTCAACAAAACATACTGGGCAAAAATTGAATACAAGTGAAAATGTTACAGTACTATTATATTACAGAGTGAGTATCATCACTTACTTGAGATATCATCATAGAGATGGAAGCCAGATGGAATCTCCTTCATTCTGTGTATTACAAACTCACTGTCAATTAACTCCCCACCTAGCTGTATTATGAAAAATTAATAATACACACATGTGTACCAAGAACTACTTTGTTAATGTACGTTTAGTATCTACATGTCAAGAAGTGAAAATGGATGATGGAACATTGATAACAACTACATGCATTGTAGTGAGATTGAATCACTTATCAGACACTTTCATAACTTATCAACTGTCTGTGCGACTCACTTAGGAAACTGGATATCATTTTACCACCTTAAAAGGCAAATCAACAAATACATGTACATGTATTAAATGAAACCTTGAAAATAAGGGGAAATACATGTAATACCCAAAGCATGAGCTCTTCCTTTCAGTGAAAATCGATTGTGAAAAGTTGAAATTGATGATAAAATCTGAGTTGAAGGATTTTTAGCGATCCATAATCCATTGTTGGCAACAATTTGTTCATCACTACTGACAAACAAATCCTAATCTATTTATAAATCTAAATTTATAAATTTATGGACCGGAAGCGGCCAGGAACAGTGTAAGACAATAAAATGGATCTGAAGAGGCATAGCCTAAATATTAGATCTCAACGCCGAGGTAAACCAAGGTAAATCTTACCTCCATAATTGCTATTTTTAGGTCCTCGATATTTTTCCGTCTATCTATAACGAGCTGTAAGAAGCTACTCTGGTAATCTATAGGGTGTAGAGCTCCGTTCTTATACTGATACCATTGACGGAAATGGATCTGTAGATTTAATTCGTTCATCTTCATGTCATATTCTTCTCTGTATCGGAAAATAATATACAAATGAAATAAAACATTTTAGAATCCCAATTTTGTTAAAATCATGTCTGTGTTGACCTTATTAGGAATTGTTTTTCATTACATGTATTTTCATGTCACTGTTAATCAAAAGATGTTTTCCATTGCGGCATTAAAATGCAAAAAGCATGAAGAAATTTCACATTATACAATTATGTTCTCTATACATGCTACATGTATATGCATAGTTAGCAAGATTTTAGAGAATGATTGAAGAAATATTTGTTCATACAGATCTTTCAGTTGTTCTTTAACACTTCAGAGCTAAACCCCTAACAAATGAAAATGAAGGTATACATGTAACTAATTATAGGTTTTCATTCTAGGTTCCTATAGTTTACAAAATTAAAATTTTAATAATCTTCCATATACAAGTACATGTACATGCTAAACTCAAAAACATACTTGAGATTATCATGACTATGTAGTATTTTACCTCTCTATTCGTAGCCGTTCATTCTGTTCCAGGACCTCAGCAATAAGACTGTCTGGAATCTGGTAGCTTGGATTTCCCATGGCTTTAATATGACAAATTTAAAATAATTTCTTTATTTGACATTTTAAATCACTTTGGTTTGATCATGGAAATATAGTGGCCAAAAATCAAGTTTTAATTTTTCTGTTCATGGAATGATGAGTTAGATAAGTTTATCCAAGTTGAGACTTGAGAATTATATACATGTACATGTATGTACAGAGTAAGTTTCCCATTTGAGACAGCATTACGTAAAACCATTGTGACATCATAACATTGGTAAAGTCGATTTTGCCTTGAGTCCCTCATATTGTCCAAGAGTTGATGTAGAAGAGGGTTTCCATAAAATTTGACGATGTCAAAGTTTTAATCCATATAGAGTTTACTCTGGGATAACTCAAATTTCCATTTAACTTAAACTATTTTTTAAAGTCCCATTTCTCTTCCATTAGTTTCTATGCATTTTTACACCTAATAACTCGAATTCCGATAACTCGAAATCTTAATTCTTAAACAAAAATCAATTAATTATAAGGTGATCAGTGGACAGATAATTGATACTTTCTTGCCAGGGAGTTGCATTAAATACATTAAAGGTAGCTTGATCGTTAAAAGAAGACAACAAAGACATTTGTGAACGGTGATAAAGAAAGGGACATCAGTCTTAACAAAAATCGATTGCCAGTCATGTACTCAGTAAGTCAAACTCCTGGTAAGTCGAACTTTTTCTGATGGTCTCTAGAAGTTCAACTTATTAAGAGTAGACTGTCCTTCAAATTTGCTTCTTGAATTCAAATTTAATGCTCACAACAGATTCAAATTACCTTCTGATGGACGTTCAAACGTTGATTTGCGATAAAACAGCATGTAAGCACTTGATTTCCCGGAAAATGTTTTCTGAATTTCCTGTTCTCTGATTGGATGAACTCTAACATCGTCAAAACTAAACCAGCAGCTACCCAGAGGTGGTGGTGGAGAAGCTGATCTGAAAATTTGAAAAATAAATTTTTAAATTAAAATATTAATCAAGTATTTGTGACAAAATAATTTTCTCTGGAAAAATTATATTAATAATAAGTAAAATGCAAGTGAAAACAGAAGGTGTTTGGAAAAAAAAAAATCTCTGACTCCTGTATAAAGTTTTTTGTTTAGGGTAGGTGGATCTAATTCATACAGCAAGGTCACTGTTCAAAATATCTACCTTGAGAAGACTTATCACAAGGAATGCATATTACATAAAAATAGGGAAGGGGGGCACGGCAACTTTTTATTTGCACTCTAGTGTTAACATCAACTTCTACATCAAGACGAAAAAGATGCTGATATCCTCAGACAGAGATATCTGGCATCAGCTATGTATACATGTACATCATAACTGACTAATAGATACCTTTTCTTTGAGTTGTAATCTTTGTGACTCTGTGGAGTGGATTTATCAAGGGATGTAGGTTCTCCGCTACCGTCAAGCGGCGTGTTGTATCTACGCAGGCTGACCTGATTACTGGACGTATCAAGGACAAACTTGTCATCATACTTTGCCAGGAACTGAAATGAATAAATTTGTATGAGAAAACCATACTAGAATGTTTGAAGTTAATTGTACCTAAGAGTGTCCTTGCCATTTGACCTACTCACACCAAATCAACGAGTGTCTTCCCGAATAGATACATGTAAGTATCAGTATGTTCAAATTCTGTTTAGAATAGAATGAGAGGTTCTGAAGTAATCAAATGACAGAAATATGTAAGTTAGAACAGACAAAACAAATTTTTAATGCCTCTGCCATCACATGACAGAAATTGAATAAACCTGAATACTGAATAATTATATAAAGTCTTGTTCTTTACTGTACCATAAATATCCATACTCTATCCTTTGGTGGCATTAGATTGCCTTGATTATCACTGCATTGTTTGGTCTGCAAGCTGTGTGCTATTCCGATGGTAGTTTGCTTTGCCAACTCAAAAATTATTTTACATGTAAAACACATGTACATGTAAATCAATTATCACTGCATTGTTTGGTCCGCAAGCCGTGTGTTATTCCAAAGTAGTTTGCTTTGCCAACTCAAAAATTATTTTACATGTAAAATGCATTTACATGTACATCGATTATCACTGCATTGTTTGGTCTGCAAGCAGTGTTATTCCAAAGGTAGTTTGCTTTGCCAACTCAAAAATTATTTTACATGTAAAACACATGTACATGTAAATCAATTATCACTGCATTGTTTGGTCCGCAAGCCGTGTGTTATTCCAAAGTAGTTTGCTTTGCCAACTCAAAAATTATTTTACATGTAAAACACATGTACATGTAGGTATACAGACCAACATACCTTGTTCAAGGGTCCATACTGTCTTTTAAACCTTTTACTCCATGACACACCAGTTTGCGAGTTGATTTCCTTTAAGGAGAAAATTCAATGTAATTTACGTTACATGAAATAAATGTATATCACAGCTCTCAATCTTACGGCTATCTACAAGCAGTTTACATGTAAATATAACACAATTAATACATCACAGCTCTCAATCTTACAGCTATCTACAATTAATTTACATGTAAATATAACACAATGTATGAATAATTTTGTAATTTAATACAGCATGGAACTTACTCCTCCAAGTCTATCTAAGGAGAGAGTTTGTTTTGGCTTGTTAGCGAGTACAGCTTGCATGATACTTACTCCACCAAGTTTATCTAAGGAGAGAGTTTGGTTTGGCTTGTTAGCGAGTACAGCTTGTATCAGTTCTATGGGGGAATCACACTGTATAAAATCCACTTCCCCTGTACTAGGGTCTGCAGGTACCTCCAGTGTCTCTTCATCCTGATTGAACATAAGAACAACTCTTAATTAATCGTCTTGAGACAAATGTATGTAATACCTAACTCCGTCTTGTCAGATGTCACATACAAAACTGGGTCTCCGGTGATTAACGCTCCAATAGTATATACGAGAGATCAGATTCAGACTCTATTTTTTATTATACTTTCATATACAAGCAATTTTGGGAGAAAATAATTCAAACGCATTTAATCAATGAGCACTTTTGCTAGTAATTTATTTGAAGATAAGTATTTGAACAAAACTCAGTGGAGACGCAGTTTTGTGTAAGACATTCAACAAGGGGGAGTAAAGTATTATGTAGTCTTGTCATGAGAGGCTATATTTACATGTGAAATACATTCTTTAGTATATAGTCTTAAGAAAAGGTTGGAAAATTTAAGAAAGCCATAGTCAGCATTTATTGCTAGATTATTTTGTACCAATCTTTTTACCTCAATCAATTCAACTCTACTCCCAACCTTTTCCCAGTGAATGCTAATCTGACGATTGCAAACTTAGTTGATCAGGTGATGTGTTAAAATCAATCTGCATGTAGTTATTTACATTCTTATCCAATGTTGTGAATAAGTGAAATTATTATATAGCAACACTAACAATAGTTTCTTCATAACTTAGGAGCTATGGAAACATAACTGTTACAATGAAATTTAAATTTGCAATGTTGTATTTGAATTCATTTTTACAGTAACTGTTGAACATGATTAAAACATTGAAGATATATGCAAACATGGAAATATTTTTGCAGATCAATTTTGTTAATTGCAAGATGATTCAATTTTCAAAGTGAATTAATCTCTCCACAAAAATTACAAACCGGATGTGTCCATTGTCCGATAGCATCTACATCCCTGATGTAAGCATAGTAATGTCCACCATGAGCCCCGCCCCTGTGTATTACTATAGAGAACAAATCATACCACTGCTCCTCAGTGCTGTCCTTTAATGTAGAAGTATCATGTTATTAATTATTTTGTCTTCTAAATTAGGCCATGTAAAAATAATTCAATGTTTCTCAGATAATTGGGTCTAAAAAAGTGGCAAGGTAGGAAGGGTTTTTACTTTTTGTTTTTTTTTCCATCAAGAGTACTCTTATTATTCATGTAAGGCAAAAAAATTGTATGCCCTTTCTAATTCCCCCCTCATTATTCATATAGTGCAAAAAATCTTATGCTGTCTCCCCCCCTCCCCCCCCCCCCCCCCGCCCCGTTTTTCTTCATAGAAAACTGTCTTTGAACCCAAAAAAGGTTGATTTTTTTAAAGTTAAATAGCCTATTCCTTCTGAGAACGGGGAGACGTAGCTCATCTGCTTGAATGGAAGAAGCTAATAGATACAAATATAAGAAGTATGACATGTTTTGATAACCGTGAGCACATTAGTAGAATCGCGTAAGAGACTCGACGGGTGTTATTTGCTCACACCTTGTTTAAACCCAGTTCAAATTAAATACGACCCATCACTTCCTCGGATGGATACATTCATATGGTCAAAAATTTGGCTGATATCTTCGGAGGTCAGGAATCTTTAGAAATCGAATGAAGTGTTCAGCATTAACCACCGTTTGATTAAAGAATGTACACAGGTACAATATACATTCTTTTATTCATAGATTTAAGCATTTAACTACGTTTCCAGTGTTCCAGCTAGAAAACAAAAAGGGCAGGGCGCCAGGTAGGGCACTTCTGCATGTGATGGGCCAAAGAGGGCACATAATGCACGTGCGGGGGCAAGGGTGGGCACATTTATAGGCGTGTGGTAAGCAAGGGAGGGCACATTTTTGCATTATGTAGTCAAAGGAGAGTATATTTTACAAGGCATAAGCTTTTATTTTGCAAATAATGCACTTTATTTCTTCGGCAGTGCATCTTCAATAACCAAATTAAAGTACAAACATAATAAAAATTTCACAAGTTTTATTGTTTCAGTCTGTAATACATGTACTTGCTATGCACTGTTGCCTGAGACTACTTTCCTATAGTGACCATTTACAGAAACATAAATACTATGATGCAACAGACTCTGTCATCCCCTGTATACTGTACAACAAAACCAGCGACCTTGGTTTTCCGTTTTATAAAATTCCTCTTTTGTGTTACCAGTTTTTGGAGACTGCGGTAGTCATCTGCGTAACAATGTATATTCGTCTATGTGTATTCTTAATTTCTTTCGCGTACTTATCTGTTTATGGTCATGATTATTTTGTGTATTGAATATCTTTGAAAGTATTGACGCTGATAGACCGTGAATTATGTCGGTACGTGTTTTTTGAGAGCAATTTCCGCGGTCAAAAACACTTTTGTTCTACTCGTATTTAGTGCATTAAAAAATAAGTGAATAAAAATAGACGATCGTCGATTTCTAACGGACCCACGCGAATACTTGTATATAATAGTTGTCCGTTTTAGCTTGGGAACTTAAGTTTTGTGACAGAAAGCATAGATACAATGAACGTGTAAAATGTCATCATTAACATCAGAAATAAAACAGTATAGATTCATCAAGGCGGATTCATGTGTATTTATGTCGCGAGCTGTGTTAACGACTCGAGGCTATATTGGCGCAACTTAACAATGAAGTTATACATTTTGTAGATTGCTTTGCAATTTCTGACTTTTCATTCTCAATCTTTGCTAACGTGCTGTTACCGGTAGTTGTTGTGCACTGTGCGGCCAACTTTAAAAAACGTCAAAATATGAAGTTAATTTTTTTTAAATAAATCTCGCGCGCGATCGATAAAACCTATCTTCCAGTTGTACAAGTATACCTGCGTATGTAATTAAAACATCTTAATTAGGCAGTCGTTTGTGCTAATCCTAAAGGTGCTAAAATGTTGTACAAACAATTTAATTAAGCAAAGTATATATTTAAGACGGTAATGCAAAATGCCGCATTAATTACCGCAAACGGACAACATAATCGAAACTTGAAGGGCGGATCGAGAAAGGCAACAAGAGGAAAACGGGAGGGCATCAAGGGCGCAACAAAAGGGCATCTAGGGCGCAAGGGAGGGCATCAAGGGCGCGAGGAAGGGCATCAAGGGTGCGGTGTCCTTCTATTTTGGTCTAGCGGGAACACTGGTTTCTCTTGCGTTCGTCGGCAGTCCTTGCTTATACTTTTAACAACGTGAACGTCATTATTAATAGATTCGGAAGTATTACAATGGACACTTGCTATTGTTCGGCATGGGTATTTACATATGCTGTAGAGATCAATAAAGAAAACTATATACGAAAGTTCTAATACATGTCTTAATACTCGATGTATTAAATGTCTGTGACCAGTGTCGGCGCGGTGTTAGTATAATTATCCTTTTTCAATTCCCTTTAAACGACGTGTGGATAAAGTCTTTACCCGTAACGTAAATACGGAATGCGCCGTAATTTATACGGGCTTTCAAAAGTATTTATTCATCGGGTAATGTTTGGACGATTTTACAGGACAATAAACATGTTCAATGAAATAAATGGATATTTCGTTTTTAATCGACAATCGAGGATGAGACACATTTTTTTCTGAAGTTGCAATAAAAACCTCTCATCGGCGGCAAATTAAAGCGCGCGGCGGTGTCTGAGAAACAAAAATTTTATTTTACATGGCCTTATACAAATTTAAGTTACTTCCTATTTTCGAAAGATACATGTACATGTATTTTGACAGAATAAAAATCTACAGAAATCACAGCAAAATTCAGGAAAAACATGCTTCAAATATATTTCTATAGGAAATTTTCAGCATAATAATAATTTTCATCTGCAGATACTGTCTAAAATGGGAAACTGAATGTACTGAAAACCGTCATTTATTCGCAGCGTCTTAAGTTCGCGAACATGCAGGAGATGACTGGTTCGATGCATTTTTTTTGTGACATCGTATTTATGTACCTTACTACACATGTGATAGGACATATTCGCAGCGTTTCATATTAGCCAATTGAAGGACCTCATAAATACTGGAAAATAAAACGCTCACGAATAAAAGACGGCTTACAGTAACTCAGTGAGTCCGTAAATCAAAAAGACAGAATTTTCCTATAGAGTGCATGGCTACCTAAAAGAATTCATCTTTCTTTCACTTCGATATATACTTCACTATCTGTAGGAATAAATTTTCTATGTTACTTACCTTTTCACAATACTTGGCCATATTTAACCGCATCGGGAACACATACTTTCCAGTTTCCTATAACATTAAATACATATAAACTTTATATGCTAAGTGTACATCACAGCTGATGGTAAATTAAATGACTATTTTCATGTACATGTATGTCTATGTTTTCACTGTTTGGTTTTCATAGTTTCTGAGAAAGAGCTATTTTTAGAAGCAAAATTGTCAATTTGCTCCCTGAATTTAGAAGAGTTTCATGTTTGTCATTTTTTCCCCTTTTTTTCTTTCACAGATGTACATGTACAAACATGACAAACTAAAATAGGCACTGTTCAAAAACAATTACAGGTAAATCCCGTTTCCTGCTTGACCCAAAATATACATGTATGACCTTGAACCTCATTGGGTGCTGAGTCTCATCATGCTTGACTATCCATGCAGTTTTATGGAAGTAAAATTCATATCTTTCAAGCCATTCATGTGAAAGTGTGAGTAACAAGCAGACTTGACACAGTGTTCAATACTGTTGCAGACAAAGAAAGGTAACTCTATTTTTTTTAATCAAATATACATTGAAATCATAATGTTTACCTTATATCTTTCTAATTTAACATAATCAAAGCTAAATCTCAGTAAGGATATGGTCAGTATCTCAGGTAGACATCTTAACTTGGCTCCCTGTAAATAGAGATGTACATACTCAATAAGTTTTTGGTTATTTTGCAATGTGCAAAAAATATTCTGTTCAAATTTCAATACTACAGTATTATGCTTAATGATAACATACTGTAAAGTTTAACATGTTTTTTTTTACTGGGGGAAAATTTTGCTATTATAACATCAAGACATTAAGCTGGGGGAAATATGAATACAAAATGTATCTTTTTCCATTGTAAGAAAGCACGGCGTCATTTTCATGTCAGGGAAATTTTTGCTAAGTCCTTTGTTCAAGAAATACACAAAAATTCATCCCCACGCCAAAATTTTTACATTTACAGTAATTGTGTAACTAAGAATTTTTGGACAACAAGTTATTACTTTTGTTACGTAATAGTCTGATGGCTCTAGACATAAATTTGCAGGAAGTATACCAATTATTTTGCAGTCTGAAACAACTGGACCTCAGTTATTGATAAAAGGTTAATACAATATTTACCTTTCTGGCATCTACCAGTTTGTTACATTGTCCACATCTGTATTGGTTTTGACCGTTCATGGTTTCCATCTGACAATAAGAATCAGCTAGTCCACTCTCAAGGGACTCGGACCCAGCCACCGTAACGCAAAGGTCAAGGAAATCTTCCTGTTTAAGTCAATAGCATATTATGTAAATTGATATACATGTAAGAACAAAACATTTCCTAAAGGAGTAGGTGCGGTAACCTGCGTTTTCGGCCCTACTTTCAAAGTTGTTCATATATCCATAATTTTCTAGTTTATTAAATGTCAAATGAATGGTGAGTCCAAATCAGGAAAGCCTGTTTTGATTTCACAGTTCTATACTGAATACTACGACACTCAAAACGTTTAAAAAAAAAAGAAGTTGAAATCATTGAATATATCAATGAATAAACAAAATTTTGGTACAAAATGATGAAATCAAGTAGCACTCCTGGCCTTGCCCATGGTAATTTTTGTACCAATCAACAGATTTCTGATCGGGCTTTTAATTTGCATAAAAAAATTTGTTGGTGAGGCCTGGAGTGTAGATGAATTTTGAAGATTTGTGTGTAAAATACGACTACTTTCCTTCGTTTTGTGTCATTCAGAACATGACGTCATACATCATGTGCGTGATGTTACAAGGGCTCAAAATTATGACACCATATTCTCAAACATACAACATTGCAAAAAGGAATAATTAATGATTTGTTTATTAAAATCAATTTTTGTTGAAATTATAGAGCTGATTGTAGGGATTTAACGCACCTAATCCTTTGAATAGTCTATTTTACAGGAAATCGGTATGAAGAATTAAACCTAGATTATATATATTTGTAAAGACACCAGACTTCACATGATTTTGATTTCTTTTTTTACTGTTACATCATACATTTACTTGATTGCACCATCTTCATGCACTGTCATGTTTCCTTCTGGGACGTAACAATGAAAATACTGCAAAATTTTGTGATGTCTGGTTGTCTGACTGAACATCTTGAAAATAGTTTATTATTTAAAATTAAAAAATAATTGATGAAATAGGTACATGTATACATGTAATACTATATGTAACGAAATAAACATATTTGAAAATACAAAATGTACAAGTTCTTTTCTACACTGTAAATTAGATCTGTGAAAAGAGAAAAAATTATTTGAAGACGTTTTAATAAGAATGGGTTCTACAGAAGCCAGTTCGTGCCATTTTATATTTTTTACTATCTCGTAGTTACAAGAAACTTTTCTCGTAGTTACGAGAAAACATTCTCTTAATTACGAGAAACATTTCTTGTAGTTACATGTACGAGGAAAAATTCTCGTAGTTACGAGAAACTTCTCTCGTAGTTACGAGAAACTTTTCTCGTAGCTACGGGAAAGAAATCTTGTAGTTACGAGAAAAAGTGTGTTCGATTTTTTTTCTCGTAATTACGAGATTTGTTTCTCGTAACTACGGGAAAAGTTTCTCGTAGCTACGAGAAAAGTTTCTCGTAACTACGAGGAAAGTTTCTTGTAACTACGAGGAAAGTTTCTTGTAACTACGAGAAAAGGTTCTTGTAACTACGAGAAAAGGTTCTTGTAACTACGAGGAAAGTTTCTTGTAACTACGAGAAAAGGTTCTTGTAACTATGAGGAAAGGTTCTTGTAACTACGAGAAAAAGTTCTTGTACATGTAACTACGAGAAAAGTTTCTTGTAACTACGAGGAAAGGTTCTCGTAACTACGAGAAAAGTTTCTTGTAACTACGAGATACATGTATGTTTCTCATAAGTACGAGAATTTTTTCTCGTAACTACGAGAATTATTCCCGTAACTACGAGAAAAGTTTCTCGTAACTATGAGAAACATTTATCGTAACTACGAGATAGTAAAAAAATATAACATGGCACGAACTGGCTTCTGTAGGGTTCTGCAGTAAATATTCAAACCTCTTTTTCTCTTAGTAACATACATGTATGTATTAGACAATTGACACCAAACCTATTTCTTACCTCTCTTTCACTAACTTTACCGCACACATCACAAATGATCTGAAAGAAAATACAAATACAGCATGCTTTAAAAAAATCAATCATTTTGATAATCATGATATTAATTAAAAGAAATAGCAAACATGATGCAATTTATTCTCCTTACACATAAATCTGGTCAGTGTATATACATGTATACTAAGTACTTTACAACAATGTAATGCCTACATAAAACAGAAGCTTCAAATTATTTTGGAAATTGACAAAATATTGATTTGGGGTAATACTATGTATTCACAAATATACTGAAATTTAATCAATTCAATTGACCACTGATAATGCCTGTAGATTCCATGCAGAAAATTTCTTGATTGCTTGATTTCTTGATTCCATGCAGGAAATTTCTTGATTACCTGATTCCTTGTGAATATTTCAAGTTTTAATTGAAGTTAACCTGGTTTACTATATTCCCATGACATACATGATAAAGAGTCTGTATAATATCACTCGAAGTGCTCCTACTAAAGACTCCTCTATGGTGGCTGAGAAAAGCATTATATTTATCATTTTAACTCCAGATATCTACCTACCTGATTGACTATTTTTCCCTGATATAGAGTTTGTATATGGTCACTTCAAGAAGTACCTACGAGAGATTCCTCTATGGCAAAGAATAAGATATTATGTAACTCCTGATATTTACCCAATTGACTATTTTTCTGTGATACAGAGCTTGTATGAGGTCACTCCCTGACGTCTCTTCTAAAGATTCCTCTATGGCAGAGAATAAGATATATGTAACTCCTGATATTTACCTGATTGACTATTTTCCCGTGATATACAGTTTGTATGAGGTCACTTCCTGACGTCCCTTCTAAAGATTCCTCTATGGCGGAGAATAGGATTCTGTTTAATTCCTGATATTTACCTGATTGACTATTTTCCTGTGACACAGAGTTTGTATAAGGTCACTCCCCGACGTCCCTACGAGGGATTCTTCTATGGTGGAAAATAAGATTCTGTTTACCTGATTGACTATTTTCCTGTGACACAGAGTCTGTATGAGGTCACTCCCTGCCGTCCCTACGAGAGATTCCTCTTTGGCGGAGAATAAGATTCTGTTTAATTCCTGATATTTACCTGATTGACTATTTTCCCATGATACAGAGTTTGTATAAGGTCACTCCCTGACGTCCCTACGAGGGATTCCTCTATGGCGGAGAATAAGATTCTGTTTAACTCCTGTACATCATGCTGTTGTAACTCCTTTATAATAAAAAATTCACACTGTCAGCAAATTTTGAAAAAAAGGTAATAGTGATAGCACATAAATTAAATCGGTATATAATACGGACACTTTTTAATGGTTCTTTCATTATTAAAACATAAATTTACTGAAGCAGATCAAAATTAAATTTACTGAAGCAGATCAAAATTAATAAAGTTTCAGTGTGCGAAATTAACGGTGGCTCGGTGGTCAATTTCTACAGCAAATTTGATCGGTCTTATATAGCAATCAGAAATGCCATATACCAACTTGTCTATAGGAAATTTGTGCATTTAAATAGTAGCTTTGGAAACTTAAAACACCTGTTGTTGTTCTAAAACAATAATTGTTTTAGAAAGTGTAAAAGAATATGGGTAAAAGTAAAAAGATCATAATGATAATAGATTTAAATGGTTTTTTATTTTATTTTGGTGTACAGGAAATTGCTGTGGTCTATAGGAAGTGAGATCTCTGTAGAACAAATGTCTATAAGACTTTAAAATCAAATTCAAGGAATTGTGGTCCCCCGCTTTTGGGTGTTTGTCTTTAAAGAAATCCTTACAGACATCCCCCCATTCTTAAGTTTTAATAATATATCTCATATATTATCAACATTCTAAATATGAAAGATTAACTCCAAGAAAAGGTCAAAAGGTACAAACTTTTGTTTTGTTTCCAAGGGACAGGGCTTATGAAAAGGTATGCACATGTGAAATATTTAAGACCTATGATTTAAATTAAATTCAAAAACTTATGGTCGAGGTTGAAGTTTTTAAATGTGGGTCAACCTCCATGGACAAGGTCACAAGGTCAGAATGTTGTTACCAACAGAAAGGTCTCATCACAAGGAATACACATGTGAAATGTGAAAGCCCTATCATTTTCCATTAAAAAGTTATGGACAAGGTTATAGTTTTTTGAAAAGTAGGTCGAACTCAAAAGGTCAAGGCCACAAGGTCAAAATATTTGGTATCCATGGAAAGGTCTTGTCACAAGGAATACACATGTGAAATATCAAAGCCCTATCACTTTCCATTCAAAAGTTATGGTCAAGGTTTAAGTTTTTAATAAGAAGGTCAAAGTCCAAGGTCAAGGTCAAAAGGTCAAAAATTTTGGTATCAATGGAAAGGTCTTGTCACAAGGAATACACATGTGAAATATCAAAGCCCTATCACTTTCCATTCAAAAGTTATGGTCAAGGTTAAAGTTTTTAGTAAGTAGGTCAAAGTCCAAGGTCAAGGTCACAATGTCAAAAATTTTGGTATCCATGGAAAGGTCTTGTCACAAGGAATACACATGTGAAATATCAAAGCCCTATCACTTTCCATTCAAAAGCTATGGTCAAGGTTAAAGTTTTTAATAAGTAGGTCAAAGTCCAAGGTCAAGGTCACAAGGTCAAAAATTTTGGTATCCATGGAAAGGTCTTGTCACAAGAAATACACATGTGAAATATCAAAGCCCTATCACTTTCCATTCAAAAGTTATGGTCAAGGTTAAAGTTTTTAATAAGTAGGTCAAAGTCCAAGGTCAAGGTCACAAGGTCAAAAATTTTGGTATCCATGGAAAGGTCTTGTCACAAGGAATACACATGTGAAATATCAAAGCCCTATCACTTTCCATTCAAAAGTTATGGTCAAGGTTAAAGTTTTTAATAAGTAGGTCAAAGTCAAAGGTCACAAGGTCAAAAATTTTGGTATCTATGGAAAGGTCTTGTCACAAGGAATACACATGTGAAATATCAAAGCCCTATCACTTTCCATTCAAAAGTTATGGTCAAGGTTAAAGTTTTTAATAAGAAGGTCAAAGTCCAAGGTCAAGGTCACAAGGTCAAAAATTTTGGTATCCATGGAAAGGTCTTGTCCCAAGGAATACACATGTGAAATATCAAAGCCCTATCACTTTCCATTCAAAAGTTATGGTCAAGGTTAAAGTTTTTAATAAGTAGGTCAAAGTCCAAGGTCAAGGTCACAAGGTCAAAAATTTTGGTATCCATGGAAAGGTCTTGTCACAAGCAATACACATGTGAAATATCAAAGCCCTATCACTTTCCATTCAAAAGTTATGCACAAGGTTAAAGTTTTTGTGACTGACGGACAGACAGACGGACGGACAGACGGACGAACCGGTTTTAATGTCCCCGCGCTTTCGCGAAAGCGGGGGACAAAAAGTTAATTTCACACCCTGAAAGTTCTGTTAAATCATGGAAATCAGACCTTTTTTTCTGAAATATATGAAGACTTGATCATGTTGATCTGCATGGTAGCTGTTACAGTAGGTAATTTTCTCAGACACTAAGAATTCATAAATTTTGCAGATGAAGCTTTAATAGACCATCTTTATGTAGCTTCTAGACTTGCATTACGGACATGCAAAAACCTGACATCACAACTTTTGAAGTTAATAGATAATTGCGATGTCATAGATCAAATACAATGTCACAGTACGAAATGCCGTCAAATATTGTGATGTCCAGTCTTGATGTGCATAAAACTCAAATCTACTTCTGTAATGTGAAAATTGTCTATAGATTATGCCTACCTCATTATTGGTCCATCCGAAGCTATTGGTGAGGTCAGTAGTTAGGACACTTTGTCGGTCACCTAGGAGAAGCTGGACAAACAGCCTTTGTAGCTCTAAAGGAATCACTCTGACCTACAATAATTTAAGTTAAAACAACTCATACAACTGTAATTATAAATCTGAGCTGCATGCATGTTTCAGACTATCCAACTGAGTCTTTTCGGAACACAGAGTTATTTCCCATTTGGTACAGAATCTGACGTAAAATCCTCAAAAAATTAGTATGGTAATGTCAACTTCTTGCCCTCATTCCCAAGAGTTTTAGAATTGCTCATCAGGAATTTTATAACAACAAATTGTTAGTCTAAATCAGATACTGTTCCAAACAAGCAATAAAGTATTATATTCACAGTGATTGGGATAAGCATGTGCCCTGCGCCATAGTCACACTCAATTCTAAAATCATGGCACATTTCAATTTTACTTAGTGCGCCAAAGTGGCACATTAAATCTTTAAACAAATTGTGGAAATCTTCTGTTTTTTTATTCAACGTGGTGATGACTTCACCATATTCAATTATCTAAAGTTCTGCGTGCAATTTTATTTGTTTACTTTTCCTATCAATTGATACACCAGACAGTAATAATTCTAAAAGCGTCATTTATTAAATACACCATCATTCCCTATTGAAACAATCCCTATTTCAAAACCATATACATGTATATACGTACAAATGGACTTCACCTGTTAAGACGAATCATGGACTTAATTTGTTGACAAAACACAAATTTCTTACAAAGTTTTGTCATTAGATTTGGATGTACTGTAGTTTACAACAATTTACAGCAGAGTGCGGTGTTATTTTTTCTGAGGGGGGAGGGGGTTTCAGGCAAATTTTGAATTATAAATTCAGGTTCAAAGCATGCAACAAACTCTTTATGACGATCTTTTGAGACTGTTTGGGTAAAATGCGTCCCTCCATTTCCAATGTTTTAAGTACAGAAAAGTCTAGACATGTGGAGTGGCGGGTGATATTTGTACTCGCTTGTTTGTTTGTTTGTTTGGTTTTATTTTTGGCAAATTGCTCATGGCACATTCATTTTCAACAATGGCACATTCATTCTGTAAATGGCACATTGATGTTCCAGGATATGGGGCCATTGTCACATTCACCTGATTACCTATCCCGATCACTGTATTCATGGTAAATACTTAAAACTGCAACCTGACTTCACATATTAAAAACACTGCAGGAATGAAAAGTGTTCTTATATCCCTGCACTTAAGCATTTCACTACTGTTCATCAAGGGAGATAACTCCTCAACTCAACAAAAATAGGTCGGAAAAAACAAAGTTGTCTAGGCAGTGACAGTCGTAAAGCTGAACTAGTAAAAATCTATAAACTTCTTGAGATTTTTAAAATAAACCATAGAAACCTTGGCATCTTCCTTGTCTTTATCAGCTAGACGGCCCAATTCATGTTCACTCAGCAGGAATAAGTTTTCTGAAATACAAAGACACAAAGCAAAACTGGTATTACATGTTGACTAAATTCAAACAAAATAAAACAGCATCGATATGTGTATAACACTGCATGTCAAACACTTAATAGATTAATTTTAGAGAAATCTTGCCCAGTATCACGTCAGTATATTCAATGAGATAGAAATCTATCACCATGATCACTTTTGACATATGCTAGTATTGTAAGATTTTTAGGCATAAGAGCTAATGCAATTTTGAACACACACACAAAAAAAAAAAAAAAAAAAATAGGAACACATTTTGTTTTCTTAAGAAAATGTTCAGACATAATCTAGTTCAACAAGGTATATTGTGAATAATGCTGTAATTTTATTCTCAAGCGGAAAGAAGTAATCTTAGGCAGTTCACTACTACGGCTTCCAAGGGTTGAACCTACTGATGGGGAATCGGTGGAGTCTTCATAATCGATCATCCCTAATTATAATCAGCAGGACATTCGATGTGATTTTATCGATTATTAATCGGTTAACGGTTTATGCAGAATTTTATCATTAACATGGAAAGTTGTTACAGTAGTTCTTCAAGAGAATAAGAATTATACTGAAGCACTTCCTATGTGTTAATATTGATACATTTATTGACTTAATGATAAAATGCACTTTCTTTGAGAAAGAATCTGTTTTATTCTTTCCTATCTTAACAAAAAGAATGACCAAAATTAAACGTTAATCCTTTTTAAACTCAACTACAAGGACTGGATGGGCTATAACTTTTTGCAATTTTGGCTACTACAATCTTCTTGAAATAGAAGCCTTTACTCTGTACATGGCCATTGGGGTTTTCAAGAATATGCGAGGGGCTGGAGTGACACCCGTCTTTTTTACACTATTTGAGACTTAACATTGTTCTTTAAATCAAGTCTTAATTAATTGATAATTGACAGTCATGATCAATTATCACATCGAAAGCAATTATCATTAAGTGATTAGTGATGATCGGTACACCACTAATTGAACCCCAGTCGTAAGGTAATGCTAATTCTAAGCTATGAAAAGTTCAAGGGGTTAACCCAATAGCCCAATCACTGAACGTACTTGTGAATGTCTATTGGTGATCGATCTACTATCCGAGCAGCTCTGTTTGGAAACCGGGTAAATCATGGTAAATGTGATTTTGACTACATTACTTCAAAAACTTTTTGAAAAATTAATACCATTCAGTAGATTTCACTGTGTCATAACTTTTGAATAAGTTACACATTGGTAGGTCTACACTATTAAATATTATAAAGAAAATTCATTCAAGAAGGGCCATTTCTTACAGTGGTAACATTTACCGTGATCAGGTGATGTTACCATGTTGTCATTAGAATCTATGCTTAACTAAGGAAGATCTACTGAATGGTATCAACTTTATTCAAAGGTTTCAAGTTAAATAGACAAAACCTAGTTTATCCAGTTTCCAAGGTGAGCCATCCCTACATGGTAATTCTGCAACAATTAAAGCTACTGTCTGCGCAGCTTACTTCAGAAATCGGAAAATTGAAGTTTTCTATACTTTGTCAGCAAATTTTGCAATTGAAATTTATATAGGGGGATAGATCTCATAACCAACAGTGTATGATATATGTACTTGAAACTAATACTACGCTCACAGTGAAAGAAAATAAGTTTAGCTAAGGAGTTTCTAGTGTTGTATAATCGGAAAAATTTCATAATCGATTATCGGTTTATAATCGGAGAGGATTTTAATCGATTATTTCGATTTAATCGGAAATAATTCTTTCTTGTTTTTACAGACAGAAATATGACAAGTAATGAATAAACTTCACTCAATCTTATGCTAATATACATAGCGAAATGTCTAGAAAGAACTCCAACCACAGAATGATAAAATCCTGTCTAGTAAATGAAATATTTTGTCAAGATCACAGCAGTAATGGAGTCAAAACAAATATGTGCATGATTGTAATAGTCGACTTCGATTTTTAACAGCATATACAGGGATGGGGGGTGTTGGGGTGTTCCATACGACCCAAGAGTTAACTTAAGATTTTGATCATTCAACAAATCAAGCAAGATCTTCGTGGTAACAGTACTGTGAAATTCACTGACCTTGTCCTTCTTACAAAGCTCAGGAGTTCGACGTAAAAACTAAAGTTTTTTTTTTAGTCGAGTAGATCATATTGACGTATCGCAGGGCCCGTATCGCATCTGACGTTGAAGTTTTCTATAAGAGTACTTGTCATTACTATTAAATCCATTGTATGCCTCAGATAGTGTATCCTTTTCAAATTATTTACGCTACGCCGGGAACTTTAACTCGTAGAAACGATCGTTAATCTACTTTTGTTTTATTCGTACTTGTCATTCGCGATTATTCGTACTTGTCATACGCCAATTCGACCGAAAACTATGTCATTCTTTTCCACGTTGAATACTTCCGATTATAATCGATTCTTAAAAACATAATCGATTAAACGAAATCGAAGGGTATTAGCGATGATGTCGCCGATGTCGGCGATAATCGTTACAACACTAGGAGTTTCCATGTTAATTTTAGCGTGACGTCGCCGATATTTAACACTGACTCTATGGAGAACGTCGACGACATCACGCTAAAATTAACATAGAAATCACCCCATCTAAAATTATTTTCTTGCACTGTGAGCATAGTATTGGTCGTAAAGACATATATCACACACTGATAGTTATGAGAGTTTGAGATCTATCCCCCATATATATTTTAATCGAAAAATTTGTCGACAAAGTAGAGAAAACTTCAATATTCTGATTTCTGAAGTGAGCTGCGCAGACAGTAGATCGGTATATTTCCCCAGCCTGATAACTGATCAAATGGCCAGAAAATAAGCACTGTCAGTTAACATAAACGATTTGATATTCACCTCTAAACTCAGGAGTTAACAATAGAGTCTGGAGTAGAGAATTAAGGTAGCAAGTAGCCCCTTGGTTACTGATTCCACTCAACCGACACTGTGATCTTGGCAAAGGTGGCGATTTTACGTCCAATTTTCTAGAGGGAAATCCTAAATTCTTAATGTCAACTTCGTCCTCTTCCACAAATAATGAACCCAGCATCGTGTCTTTGTCTTAAAACCAAATATATTGGATTCAGTTGAAGAAAACAGACAAAAAATGACAAATGCAAGATAAAGTGAATTGCACAACTTTCACTTTCATTTTTCCTACTGATGAGTGGTGTCGCATTCGAGCTAAGTCGCTCCACGTATATTCTTACCATATACACAATATTCGCGTAGGAAAATCAGTTAGCGCACGACGGAAAGGCACGAACACAGTATTAACACCGCGGCAAAATTAAATCAATTAATATCAAATAAGTAAACAAATGAATAAAAAGATAAAAAAAATAGATAAATAAGCAAATAAGTAAACAAATGACCCTTCTTTCCTCTTGACTTTTCAAGCACCCAGTCACCTTTGACCATTATGTGCCTGAACTTTAGCTTATGCGCTGCGCAACAGGGAGTTGTGAAAAATTAAAATTTATATATGCCATGAAAAATTAAAATATTTAGTCATTTTAAAATGACCATAATTCAAAATTTAAAACTATTTACTTGCCTGGTTGTCTAGAAAAATATAAGGCATGCTTGCCTGCTCTTTGAATGCTTCAAGTAATGGTGCTGATGTTATGTCTGGGGGTAGTTTGTTCCATCGTGTTATTGTACATGTATGTGGAAAGAATTTTAAGGAGTATGTCAGGGTGAGTGTGAATGTGTGAATGTGTGAAGTGGGGGGGGGGGGATTGATAATTAGCGTGTCATAGTCAGTGGCGTAGCTACCATATATGCTTGTATGCTCAAGCATACACATCATTTTGACAAATAAAAATTTTCTTTGAAATACAATAAATTTTCACTAACTAACGTGCAAAGCGTTGTTGATAAGTTTGCCAATGCCGTTTATTATTTAAGTGACGCAATAACTTCAGCTATTTTGACAATCAATTGCCTAGTAGCTGTTAAGATTCGGATCTGTTTCGCGGCCAAGATGGCGTTGTGTTCTCAGCTGATATTGTTACTGATGTTTTATGTTTCTGGATTAAAATTTTCCATCCATATAGTTATTAATGTTAATTTTAAGACTTGTCTGGGCTTCCATTAAAATCAAACATCATCACGGTTGTTTTGTACCGAAAACAAATCATAATTATTATCAAATGGTCGCTATTTTTACTACATTAGGTAGAAATTTAAGGATAATCTGATCTATAATTTCGTGGTCTAAAACCAGGGAAATGGCCTCTGCTGTGTTCTTATCTTCAAAATTTTTCCGGGGGGGGGATGCCCCCGGACCCCCTTAGTGCGCTCGCGCCTTCGGCGCTCGCACTGTAAAATCAAGCATACACATCTTTTTGGGTCTAGCTTCGCCACTGATAGTGTTACGTTTATACAAATGTATAAAGTTTTTCTCCACCAAATTCATTAAATCTTTTCTGCACAGCATCAATTAAAAAGTCATAATGTTAATTTTCATATTTTATTTATATCCAAACATAAATTTCATAATTTTGTTTCAGTCCTAAATAATTCTAAAACATTCAATTTCAAAGATAATCTAAAAACTTACTGAACATTGTAAGTCACAGAGTCTTAACTACATAAAACTCCTCCATTTTCAATAATTTGACCAATGAAAACACAGAGCACATGATGGTCAAGAACAGAACTGGACAAGAGTAATTACACATTGATAGTGAAAATTGACAACCAAAACAAATAGAAAGGAAACTGATTTTTAAGATCAAATGTGCAATTGATAAGTGTAAATCCCTACGATCGTAAGAAAGCAATTTTTGTTTAACAAGTTGTCAAGATAAAAAAATTCCTAACATCTGTGAAAATGTTGATAGAAACGAATATAAAATCTGATAATTAAGAATCAATTAAACAACTTACTAGATGTTAATGAGAGACGAAATTAGAAAAATCTCAATTCATGTCCAAGAAATTATCATATGAAAAATCATTAATTTTAATATTCAATAAAATTGTACAAAATAATTTATCATTTACAAACCCTGCATACAGATACATAACAACAGGGGCGACAACCCAATACTTATCGGGGCGACAACCGGATAATCAGCTGGGCGAAATATTTCGCCACACTCATTATCACATCACATGTGGTTCTTATTTTGTCGTGTCGTATTTTCATCTTTTCGTTTGTCGTCCCGAAATTACGATAATAGACCTTCTTCATATTCGGTCTTTTCGAAATACAGAGTTACTTCCCACTTGTGCAGGTATGTGACGTCAACGCATTGTGACGTCATCAAATTCTATAGAAACCAGCATGAAATTGAGGGAAACAAAGTTATATATATGACGTTTTCAAAGGAATTTAAGGACGTCACAATGCTTTAACGTCAGATACCAGCACAAATCGAACGTAAGACTGTAAAATCGAAAAGACGGAATTACCGATAGACTTGAATTTTAGACACTCCAAGACCCGATATCACTACGTTTGACGTTATTTGTAATTATGACGTCATAAATTAGATACGACGTCACATAGCCCGTCGAGAGATTATGACTGAAAACAATAACAAGCTTGAGGTTAGATTGAATTTAATAAGTTTCAAAGAAAGACAGGGTGTCGAAGTACTTTTATCCGACTTTCGTCATAAGGCCAGTGTAATTAACAGCAATTCTCTGCAAGAACCAAAGAATTTCAAAACATGTTGGCACGGCATGTCATGGATTTTTGAGATTTTTGGTATGGAAGTTCAATATGAAAATTAAGTACTAGTATGTAAATCAACCCCAGTTTTTTTCAAAAAGGTTGTCGTTGCCATGGTAACCGTGTCTGAAGTTTCATAAATCGGGAAAATCTATAGGACAAGGCATATTTGTAGGCTTCGTTACCATGGAAACAGGTACATTTTAAACCTTAAATTGCTTTGATTATTTTCTTTTAATCCTTATTATTATGCATATTTGTAAAGTTTTTTACATTCATCTCGGATGCCTTATGTATACAAGATGAAAATTGGGCCAAAACAGGGTATCAAAATGCTTTGTTTTGGGCACTCAAAGACCCTTTTTTGCATGTTTTTACTGTTTTACAAGGTTGAAAATTTTATAAAAGCACCAAACTTTGAAGTCCAAATTCTAGTTATCCAATTAGTATCATCTTTGAACTCTACATGAATATAAAAAAACTAATTGGGCTAATTTGTCCTTTTATATGCAAAGCAGCATCAAATTTAGTTGCTATGGCAACAATCGGCTGAAAGGTTTCAATACGATGAATTTAAACACAACCTCTATCAAACTATCTACGCATGATATTGGAACAGAAGTTCATGTATACATCTATCAGAGGCGTTTTGATATAAAAATGACCTTGAAAATATTTCAAGGTCACCCACTGAATTTTCAAGGTCATTAAACTTTCAGTGACCAGATTTGACGAAAAATCCTGATTTTTCATAAAATGAAGGTGTCAATATTTTAGAAACCTTGAAATATTGAACTTAACAGTTATTTGCCATAAAATGGTAAATGTATCACTTATTTCTTAGATCTATTGATTACGTTCCTTCACATTTTCGAATATCTAAGTTCTTGGTGAGTATTGAGATAAAAAAGTGACGAAATCTGTATTTTTCTTGTTTTTTGACGGAAAAATATTTTCCTGTTGAATTGCTACAATTCAATAAATTCTAAGATTTGTCTTTCTTATATTCATGTGCTTTCATAATATATATGACCTATGAAAAAATTTAAATAAAAAAAAATCACTAAAATCGGTAACAAAAAAATATAAAAAATCAATATTTTATGCAAAATTTGAGTCTCAAAGTATAAATGACCTTGAACATCAAGCCAATGACCTTGAACATTTTAATTGTTCTTATGTAAAAGATATAAGTCATATCTATACATGCATACATTTTGACAATCTTATGTAACTCTAAAGAGGAATAAAATCAATTTCAAAGATAATTTGAAACAAGCAAAAAGGTCTAATGTTGCCATGGTAACAGTCTTTGACGACAGAATTTAGGTAGAACTCTTAAATACCCACTCCAATTTTTATTTCATTTTATTTGTCAATAAACATACATTTCAATTGATGAAAATCACTAGTCTCCTATTGGTGCCTTTTGTAATATTTAAGATTGAAAATGGTCAAAAACACACTAAATTGGCCCTTATTTTCACCTCTATTTTTCGCTTCATTTTGACTTATTTTGGCTTAATACAATAAGCTTCCTGTAATAAATATCACATATCTAAGTGTACTAAGTAAGAATGGAAGTAAGGAAGAATAGATTAAATAAAGATGAACAAGCTGTTACAGTGGTATCCATGGCAACGACGTCTCCGGAGCTGGCTTATTTCATGGTCCCAAAAGTGCTATAAATAGAATGACCTCGTTACCATGGCAACCAGAGGTCACATTGGCTGAAAAGTGTTCTTTTCATGGTCAGTACTTAATATATACCCATTATACCAAAAATCATCAAAATCTATAACATGCCGTGCCAAACGGTTTTGGTCCTTACAGAGAATGGCTATTAAATAGTTTGTTTTACTTCCGCAGGCAAGTAACTGTTTGGAAATTGTACAATAAAAAACACACGCACAAACTTGCTTTTTTCCAATGAAAATTAATTCAGCAATTCATTTCAAATCAAATAACATATCTGTAAAAGAAAGGAGGGAATCTCCAACAACAACTAACTGCAGCACAAACAGCAACCCCCCCCTACCCACACACACACACCCTCACACACAAACACCTGCTGTAAACACACAAAGCAGACACGCATAGAAAGAGACGCAAATGGTACAAGAAACGCCAAAATTCAGAGAAACATCAAACACAAATGACTACACATAAACCAACGTACGAGACCAATGAGCAATCGGTGCCGACGTGTAAATGATCTTCAGTTCAATAACATGCTTTTGAATTTACCACCATCAATATCAGAAGATTAAAGTGATTTTTCTGGAGTAAATAAGAATTATCAATCTCACCTGAAGAATTCATAATTACCTTTTTTATTTGCAATTTTCATGTACTTGTATTTGTGTGTTTTCATGAGTGGCGCGGGAAGGTAACTTTCAGAAACAAAGTCGGGACGTATTAAAAACAAACTATTTCATTACTTTTACTTTTTTGCACTGACTTAAACATCTAAATACCTGATGCTTACTTGTATTTCCTTGTTATTAGAATAATATCCAGAAAAATAAGAGTAGTATATTTCTGGGGGTTCTGGGACAGATACCTAACATGGTGCTCCTCACCGACAGTGAGGTGCCTATTACATCACGGGGTCCGGTCCATAGTTGATCCCTACACTGACCAGTCATGACCTTCGAGTAACTCTACTGATGACCCCCCCTAATCCCCTCCCTCCCCTCCCAATCCCTACCCCCAGGGCTTGAACAGGTGCCCGTACATTACAACCCGGGGGTGGTTCGGGGTCATTGGGCGCAAAATGTTAAAGTAAGTATACAGTGTGACATTTCAAATAAAAGGTCTCGACCAATGGAATGCAGTCCAGAAAGGTTCTGGGTCACTGAAGCATATCCCCACCACCAACATCACCACCACCACCACCACCGCTTTCTGGGTCACTGAAGCATATCCCTCTCCTCCACCACCGCCACACCACCACCGCCGCCGCCGCAACCGCAGCCGCAGCAGCAGCAATGTTTCAATATCCAGCAGACTCATAAGAAATCGATTCGATATTGAAACATTGCTTCAGCTGCTGCTGCTGCGGCGGCGGTGGTGGTGGAGGAGGAGGAGGAAGAGGAGGTGCTTCAGTGACCCAGAACGCGCAAATGAAAGGTCTCGCAGAGTAGAATACAGCCCGGAGGTGGTTCGGGGTCATTGGGTGTAAGATAACAAAGCTATCAGAAGTATTCCGTGTGACATATCAAATGAAAGGTCTCGAGGAGTACAATACTGCCCGGGGGTGGTTCGGGGTCATTGGGTGCAAAATTACATAGGTATCAGAAGTATACCGTGTGACATATCAAATGAAAGGTCTCGAGGAGTACAATACTTCCCGGGGGTGATTCGGGGTCATCGGGTGCAAAATAACAAAGGTATCAGAAGTATACCGTGTGACATATCAAATGAAAGGTCTCGAGGAGTACAATACAGCCCGGGGGTGATTCGGAGTCATTAGGTGCAAAATAACAAAGGTATCAGAAGTATTCCGTGTGACATATCAAATGAAAGGTCTCGAGGAGTACAATACAGCCCGGGGGTGATTCGGGGTCATTGGGTGCAAAATAACAAAGGTATCAGAAGTATACCGTGTGACATATCAAATGAAAGGTCTCGAGGAGTACAATACTGCCCGTGGGTGGTTCGGGGTCATCGGGTGCAAAATAACAAAGGTATCAGAAGTATACCGTGTGACATATCAAATGAAAGGGTTCGAGGAGTACAATACAGCCCGGGGGTAGTTCGGGGTCATTGGATACTAAAAATTAAAAGTTATTGTCCAACCCGAGGCCAGAATACGCCAGGATGAAAAATGTTTCTATATCCAGCAGCAGCAGCAGCAGCAGCAATATTTCAATATCCAACAGCAAAAGCAGCAGCAGCAATGTTTCAATATCAAGCAGCAGCAGCAGCACCACCACCACCACCACCGCCGCCGCCGCCGCCGCCACCACCACCACCACCGCCGCCGCCGCTTGAAGTACAATTTGAGAGGACAATTTTTTGTAGTGTGTTTTATATTCAACATTGAATATGCTTAATCTCTGGGCGGCGGCGGCGGTGGTGGTGGTGGCGGCGGCGGCGGCGGTGGTGGTGGTGGTGGTGCTGCTGCTGCTGCTGCTGCTGCTGCTGCTTGATATTGAAACATTGCTGCTGCTGCTTTTGCTGTTGGATATTGAAATATTGCTGCTGCTGCTGCTGCTGCTGCTGGATATAGAAACATTTTTCATCCTGACGTATTCTGGCCTCGGGTTGGACAATAACTTTTAATTTTTAGTATCCAATGACCCCGAACTACCCCCGGGCTGTATTGTACTCCTCGAACCCTTTCATTTGATATGTCACACGGTATACTTCTGATACCTTTGTTATTTTGCACCCGATGACCCCGAACCACCCCCGGGCAGTATTGTACTCCTCGAGACCTTTCATTTGATATGTCACACGGTATACTTCTGATACCTTTGTTATTTTGCACCCAATGACCCCGAATCACCCCCGGGCTGTATTGTACTCCTCGAGACCTTTCATTTGATATGTCACACGGAATACTTCTGATACCTTTGTTATTTTGCACCTAATGACTCCAAATCACCCCCGGGTTGTATTGTACTCCTCGAGACCTTTCATTTGATATATCACACGGTATACTTCTGATACCTTTGTTATTTTGCACTCAATGACCCCGAATCACCCCCGGGAAGTATTGTACTCCTCGAGACCTTTCATTTGTTATGTTACACGGTATACTTCTGATACCTATGTAATTTTGCACCCAATGACCCCGAACCACCCCCGGGCAGTATTGTACTCCTCGAGACCTTTCATTTGATATGCTACATGGTATATTTGTGATAGCTTTGTTATCTTACACCCAATGACCCCGAACCACCTCCGGGCTGTATTCTACTCTGCGAGACCTTTTATTTGCGCGTTCTGGGTCACTGAAGCACCTCCTCTTCCTCCTCCTCCTCCACCACCGCCGCCGCCGCAGCAGCAGCAGCAGCTGCAGCAGCAACGGCAGCTGAAGCAATGTTTCAATATCGAATCGATTTCTTACGAGTCTGCTGGATATTGAAACATTGCTGCTGCTGCGGCTGCGGTTGCGGCGGCGGCGGTGGTGGTGTGGCGGTGGTGGAGGAGAGGGATATGCTTCAGTGACCCAGAAAGCGGTGGTGGTGGTGGTGGTGATGTTGGTGGTGGGGATATGCTTCAGTGACCCAGAACCTTTCTGGACTGCATTCCATTGGTCGAGACCTTTTATTTGAAATGTCACACTGTATACTTACTTTAACATTTTGCGCCCAATGACCCCGAACCACCCCCGGGTTGTAATGTACGGGCACCTGTTCAAGCCCTGGGGGTAGGGATTGGGAGGGGAGGGAGGGGATTAGGGGGGGTCATCAGTAGAGTTACTCGAAGGTCATGACTGGTCAGTGTAGGGATCAACTATGGACCGGACCCCGTGATGTAATAGGCACCTCACTGTCGGTGAGGAGCACCATGTTAGGTATCTGTCCCAGAACCCCCAGAAATATACTACTAATAAGATTTTATATTGCCGTATATCGTCATAGCTTTATGCATGTATAATTCTATATTTCACAACGGGATGTTATGATGAATTATCATAATACATGTATAAGTACTCATATACATTATCATGATATTTTCTTTCTTTTAAACATCAAAACATTAGAAACCAACTGCCTTAATTACTTTCTATCACAAAGAAACCAAGCATATTTTGTTTCATCGGATTGGTGCTTTTCGCATGTATTTTACATAGGGCTCAGGGTGGTGGAGGTAGGTAACATGCGAAGAATTCTGTTTGTCACGCGAATATAATTACAACGATGGGAAATAAAAAAAAATCATTCATGGATTTATCATAATACATGTAATTAGAAAAAGGCTAATAAAATTCGCAAAAATCTGTGAAGGACTAACGCAAAAAAAAAAAAAAAAAAAAAAAAAAAATTAAAAGAAATTATGCATGACTTGTACTACAATGCAGAAAAAAAGTGTTCACTTTAGCCTACTCGTATATGTCTTGAACAATTAATCCTCACCAGTTGACCTTTAAGCCATTATCGACGATACTTTGAAATGAAATTTCAGTTCAAACTATACCAATATAAAAAACTCACCAATACGGAGCCCCTTAAAGGTCACATGGAATATTCTTTTAATTAATGCGCTCAATTCTAATTAAATTCGAGCGCTCAATTTAAAATCATAGCACTCAATGTAAAATTATAGTGCTCAATGTAATTTTCGAGAGGTCAATATGAAATATTGGCACTGAAATTATATAAATTTGAACTCTCAATAAAGTTTAGATAGATAACTCAATTTCTTTATTTCGAGCGCTCAAATTAAAATTCGAGCGTTCATATAATATCCGACATCTCAATTTAAATTTTGAGCGCTCAGTATTAAATTCGAGCTTTAGATTCGAGCTAATATTTAAGATTGAGCGCTCAGATTTGAAAAGAACCGAGTTTTCGAATTTTAAATTGGGCGCTCTTATATATCTAGATTAACGCTCGGTTTTTAAAATTTAGCACTCGGAATTTTATATTGAGCGCTCGAACTAAAAGAAAATGGGTCTCTAATTCTAACTTTATTAAGAGCTCAAATCCATATAAGTCGAGAGCTTTGGTTTTATATTGAGCTCTTGAATATTGTATTGACCGCTCAGATTTTATATTGAGCCCTCGTATTTAAAATTGAACGCTCAAATTCTTATTGAGCGCTCGAAAATTATTTTGGAAAAATCGAAATTAAAATTGAGCACTCGGATTTTACATTGTACATTGAGCACTTGAATTTTATACTGAGAGAAAAAATATAAAACAAACATCAAAGAAGTACTCACCATTCATTCATTCAGTCTCAAAGTCGAGAAGGTAAGGCCAAATCGTGTAAATTCCCATCGGAACGGTTGCAAACCCCGGAATGAATAACATTCCAAAGTGAGACCAGGTGCCCAGGGAGAGTCAGCGTCTCCAGATTGCATGCAACACTCGTCGCAACAGCTCCATGGATACCTGTCAAATTCAGTGATTGTCCCGATGTACATTTTGATGTACATATAAGGTAAGCATATCTTGCTTTGGTGATGATAGCCATTCAATCACATTGCAGAATGTAAAAGAAGCACCTATCAGTTATTCAGTCTCAAAGTCGAGAGGGCAAGGTAAATTCATTAGAATTTCCATTGGAACGGTTGCGAACCTCGGAATGAATAACTTTCCGAAATGAGACCAGGTGCCCGAGAAGAGTCAGTGTCTCCTGATTGCATGCAACATCCGTCTCAACCCGTCGCGAGTGCTCAGATTTTAAATGAGTGCTCGAAGTTTATATTGAGTGTTCAGATTTTCATTTTAGAGCGCTTGGATTTTAAATCGAGCGCTCTAATTCTATATTGAGCGCTAAGAATTTAAATTAAGCGAAATTGAGCTCTCGAAATAAAGAAATCGATCTAAAATTTATTGAGAGCTCTAATTTACATAAATTGAGCGCTCGTACTTATTTTGAGCTTTCGGAAATTATATTGAATTTTATATTGAGCGCTCAGATTTTAAATTGAGTGCTCTCATTTAAAATTTAGCGCTCGAATTAAAAAGAAAATTCCTTGTGACCCTCTACGCGTTCCGTTAACCAAGTTATTATATAGTCTGTTTATATTCCCACTCTCATTGGCTGAGAACTGTCACGTGACGAGTCATTGTTTCATTATATTGACCTGTGAGGGGCGATTTCATTGAATATCACTACCGCGAAAACTCTTTCTTCCGGGTTACCATGAAATATCGAAAACGCGCGAAATTTATATATGTGACGTCATAAACAGCAGCAAGGACCCTGAAGATGAGCTCAAATTCTTTAATTTTGAGCCTATCTACGGATTTTGACTCTGAAATATTCTTCATTTGACTCATTGAATGGACGCCTCTACCTTCAGGATAATTCAGCGACAGAAAATGCTGATATTAACACGTCTTGAAAAATTTTCAAAGAGAAGTCGATGTCAGCCATTTCGAAAAGGTACCTTCATAAATACTGATTAAGTACACTATATAATAAAACAATTGTGGACTTTTCACTCGGTGAATATGGAGTGATATTTTCTGAATTTGAAAATATTGACCTCGGCTCTCGGCTCGGTCAATATTTTCAAATTCAGAAAATATCACACCATATTCACCTCGGAAAAGTCCATAATTGTATATTATTTCTTTCTTAAAAGGTGATTGATAAAAAAGCTATGAAAATACTCAGTCGCGGGATACTAGAATCAAAATGATTTTTGAGTCAGAATTATGATTTTCACGAACCTCGTGTTTATACGGAATGCATATATATTATATAAGTGATTTATATCAACCAATCAGATTGCTAGCCAGCAGTTCCGTATTTTACGATATTGCACAGCTGTGCGCCTCGCTTTCGATTCTACATCTAGAATCGGGAGAGAATGAATTACTCACGATTGGGTAATGATTCCGATAAATCATGGAACATAAAGATGTTTGATGAACCAAATTCGTGCAACAGGTACATTTTGATGTGTACTTGACGTCATATGATCAATGACGTCGTAACATCAATGACATCAAATACGGCGCCAAGTGAAAAGCGACGTTACAAGAAGAATGTTTTCCTTTGTGCTATGAAGTGTCTAAAATACGGAGTGATATCGATTCTTTTATTTCTTTTCTTTTTTTTTGCACATAAAAAACATAGACCGTCAGAGCTTGAGGTTTAAAATTATTTAAAGTTGTAGAACCTGTATCTTCTAGAAAATTGAGTATATTATCTCATTTTATCAATTTGGTTTTATTGAGTAAAGAAACACATAAAACGTTCACTCGTCCCAGGTATATAAACATAGCATATTTTATTCATGGGAATTGACAATGTTTACTATCACAAATAAATTCATGTCGTAAAAGGTGAGCTTTATCTCCAACTTGCAACAAGGTCATAGGCGGCACAGGCTTGCAATATAACCTTGCCGTCATCCATATTTTCCTACGCCATTTCATGCAATGATAAAACCCGAGAGGTATCGCAAGTACGGCGTTTCGTCACAGTGACGTCATTCGGACTTCTGACGTAAACAGTGCAAAATATTCAAAGGCAAAGACACATATTTGAGTGTTTAAGGGCGAGTACATGGGCATTGAAGAAAACGATTCTTATCTTGATGTAGGGAAATTTGCAAGATTCGCGTTTAAAGACGGTAGGTTTCAATTTATAGCTAGAATTCGTATTTTTACTTTTTTGTCGTGTAGGCTAGTACCCGAGACTTTCCGAAGTGCAATTTGGAAGGTCTCGGGTACTAGCCTATACGACGAATAGCAAGGTGAAGGTCGAATTGCCTTCATGTTTCCTTTGACACGATTCTCGATACGGGTGACAGATTACACTCAATAACAAAGAGTTGCACAGGCAAATAACAAAGTTGATCATGTACTCAGGACGAATAGACGTTTCTTGATCGATCGGTACCAAGTTTTCACCAATTGCACAAAATTTGAGCTAGAAACTAATTGAGTGAATCGGGCGATATCGTCATTCGAGTCACCCCTTGTGTTTATTTATGTATTATAAGTTGAGGGGAGGGGGTATTTATTCTGTACTCATTGTGTACTGTAGCCCTGTGGTTCTTTGAATGTTAAACGTCTTTAAATTCAATAGCATCATTTAAGACCTGATAAATTTACAGCACGGACCAGACATGTACGTTTCGGGTACTAAACCCTCGTCAGTGATCCTAAGTCTAAATAATGTAAAATGGCCAAAAAGTATGAAAATTATTATGTCCAAAAATGTACCAAAAGGCGTAGCAGAATGGGTGGGATATGATGCAACAGGACCCAAGTTTTAGAAATCTCAACAAATTTTGCAACAGAAAATTTCAAATGCGTTAAAGAGACCGACGATCAACCGAAGTTGATCGAACTTGGCTACATGTGCCCTCGGGGACTCTTGGTCCACCAGCAGTGACACTCACCAAGTAGTTCAAATGTTAAACGTCATTAAATGCTTCAAGTGATGGTGCTGATGTAATATATTAGAGAGGTTGAGATTTCCTACTTTTAACTTGTACGGATACGTCCAGTGTACATGTTGAACTACACGTTACTGTTGTTGAGATTTCATTTCAAAGACCACTACGCGTACATGTAAAATCTAAGTGAACTTGAGTTGACTTTTGGGCAGTATAAATTCAAGAGGAACATTACGTTGGGTTAAATCTATATTGAAACAGAATCTTGAAATCGTTATGAATTAAATGCCATACCTTTTATACTATTTGATAGAGTAAAGGGGATGAAATATCTTGAAGTAAAGACCTACGTGTATCTCGCACTTTACACGTTCTCTGTCGACGTGTAACTTGTAAAGCAAATAACGTCAAACGCGATGATGATGGCGACACAATTTACAAGTACACGTACAAGTTGCACGTAGAAAATCTCAATTTCTATATTAGTTTATATGGTTCCATCATGTATGAGGAAAGAAGGAATATGTCTTTATGAATGTGAATGTGTGAAGTGGGGAAAATTGATAATAAGACTTATCGGGGCGACAACCAGATAATCAGTTGGGCGAAATATTTCGCCATACTCATTATCGCATCACAGTTCTTATTTTGTCGTGTTGTATTTTCATCTTTTCGTTTGTCGTCCCGAGGCGAAAATTATCGGGTTGTCGGGACGACAAAACAAAAGAACAAAATGACAGACATCACCCACCATAGATTCCAAACTTAACATAAAAACATTCTACAAAGGCGCAAAAATAAATCCATCATGAAGATAGGTAGCCCATTGAGAGTTTATGACTGAAAAGAACAACAAGGTTAGGTTAAATTAAATAAGCTTCCGAGAAAGACAGGTTGTCGAAGTACCTTTATCCGACTCTCGTCATAAGGCCATTGTAATTAAATATTTTGTTTAACTTCCGCAGGCAAGTAACTTTTTGGAAATTGTGTAGAAAAACACACATGCACAAACTTAATTTTTTTCCAATGAAACTTTATTAAGACATTCATTTCAAACCAAATTACATATCTGTAAATAATCTTCAGTACCATAATATGCTTATGAATAAAATTGATGGTGGTATGTCATTTTTATTTTTATAGCGTAAAATTTACAGAAAAAAGTGTAAATTGTACAGAAAGAAGTATAAATATTACAGAAAAAGGTGTAAAATTTACAGAAAAAAGTGTTAATTTTACAGAAAAAAACGTAAAATTTGCAGAAAAAAGTGTAAAATTTGTAAATATCAGAAAATTGAAATGATTTTTCAGAAGTAAATCAGAATTGTTAATCTCATTTGAAGAATTCAATATTTCCTTTTGTCATGTTCAATCTTCATGTATTTGTGTGTATTCATGACTGGCTAGGAAAGGTACTTTTCAGAAAAAAAAATCGGGACGTAAAACCAAAAAAATCATATTACTTTGACTTAATATGACGTCAGATTGTACTGATCTACATATCTGATGCTTATTTGTAAAATATTATCGGAATAATTAACTCAGAAAAATAACATTAATATTGCCGTATATCGTCATGTAGTCATATCTTTATATAATGTTAAATTTCATAATGTAATGTTATGATGTATTATCATACCATAGTCCTATTATATATTATCGTAGATTTTCTTTCTTTCAAACATCAAAACATTAGAAACGAACGACCTTAATTACTTCTATCGCAATGAAACAAATAATATTTTGTTTCTTCGGATTGCTGCTTTTCGTGTGTATTTTACATAAGGCTCAGGGTGGAGGTAGGTAACATGCAAAGAATAATGTTTGTTTCAATATAGAATTATAACGAGGGGGAATTCAAATCTTTCATGGAATTATATCATTATACACGTAATCAGGGAAAGGCCAATAAAATTCGCAATATAAATCTGTGAATGACTAGTTAACGCAAAAATAAATGCACGTAATGCAGAAAGAAGTGTCCACTTTAGCCTCCTCATATATGTCTTTGATAATGAATCCTCACCAGTCGATCTTTAAGCCATTATGACATTCCGAAATGAGACCAGGTACCAGAGAAGAGTAAGTGTCTCCTGACTGCATGTAACATCCATCACGACCCGTCACGAGAGCTCAGATTCTAAATTGAGTGCTCGGAGTTAATATTGAGTGTTCAGATTTTAATTTTAGAGCGCTTGGATTTTAAATCGAGCGCTCTAATTTTATATTGAGCGTTAAGAATTAAAATTAAGCGCTCGGATATTAAATTGAGCTCTCGAAATAAAGAAATTGAGTCGTCTATCTAAAATTTATTGAGAGCTCAAATTTACATAAATTGAGCACTCATTTATTTTGAGCTTTCGGAAATTATATTGAGCGTTCAAATTTTAAATTGAGTGCTTTCATTTAGAATTGGGCGCTCAAATTAAAAAAAAAAATCATGTGGCCCTTTACACGGTACGTACACCGAAGTATTTTTTTCTTAAAAGGTGATTGATAAAAAAAGCTATGAAAACACTCAGTCGATGGATACTAGTATCAAAATGATTTTTGAGGCAGAATTATGTTTTTCACGAACCTCGTGTTTATATGGAATGCATATATATAATTTGAATACATTACTAATATATAAGTATTTTATTAATTCACAGCTTGAAGGAAAATGTAAACTTTGCCATTAAAGTTTCAGAAGAAAGTAGGGGATCTTTTAGAGAGAAATTTATAGAAACGTGTCTTAAAGCCCACTAAGATTTATTTGTAAATTACGGCGTTCCGTTTGGGTCATTGTCTCTTCGCTTCTTCGCCCTTCAAATGGATTTCCCCAACGAGACACCGTAGTAAATACTATATACATGTATACAGTATAGAATTTAACTATATACTTTTTTCGTTTATAAGGTTGCAAGGGGACACCCGGTGAGTTTTTCCTTAAATTACGTTTTACTTTCTTGTTCATAAACACAGCAAAACACCGAAACACCCCAATGCAATAACAAAGACTGGACATGCACACCAACAGACGCAAAAGGGACAAGGAACACCAAATACGAGTGTCACATTAAAACCCCAATCACAAAAATATATAGTCGATACTGTGGATGGCCTTCGTCATGTGCGTTTCATATTGTGTGGTTATCCGGATTAAGTACTAAATATACTAAACTATTCTTCAAAATAGGTGATCAAAATTTGAATGTATATGTTTGATCAATTTTAGCTCATATTAATATTAGTATAGTATTTTGCTTTGAGCAAAAGCGGGAGAAAAAAATTTGAATGTATATGTTTGATCAATTTTAGCTCATATTAATATTTACGAATAGTATTTTGCTTTGAGCAAAACCGGGAGAAAACGAAGCATCTAGAACAACGAAAGGCACACACCCATTTAAATAATGCTATTGCATTTGAAGACAAATGTACACGACTTACGGCGATTCTTGGTTAAGGTATTAGATGTATAATGAACGAAATCATATCCAAAATATTGAAATTTTGAGTATGAATTATTTCATATTGCTCAATAGCATGTGATGTTGCACAGACTTTTATACTATGATGGTAGGTAACGGAAAAAGGAATTGTTTATCAGGGTCTTTTTAGTAGTTATCTACCCTTAATGGAGAAAGCTTTAAACATTAATTGCGAAAGATCTATAACTTGATATTTTCGGAGGAATTTGATAAATATTTATTTTTAGAAAATTTTCATCCATCCATGTTTGAGCCCCCATATTTTTCTCGGATAATATAGCTGAAATATAAGGTTTTCCATAGACTTTGAATGTTAACTTTTAGAGTCGATATCTCTTATAGAACTTTTTCAAAAACACTTTCAAATTTGTGAAAATTTTCAATATTTTTTTTATATTATATCTATCCCATACGTTTAGAATTCCAAACTCAATAAATTGATGAACCAATTATTCCTAATTTTAATATGACTTGAGATTTTCCCCCTATATGTGCTATATAGAGCTCGCTCGTAGTCTATTTTGCAACATATTCATGGTCAAATAAGCCACGCCTTCTCCACGCGCTCATTTTCGGAAAACTACATTTACATTACAGCAACACCAAGCACTAAGTCTTGTCGTCTGTAATATTCAGGAAGTATTAGGATAGAAATAACAACTAGTTAGGTAGCTTCGCGGCTCAGCGATAGTTTGATTGCTTCATGCGACTCGGGGGAATTACTGGACAACAAACCACGGCTTATTTCTTAATTATACATCTAATGCCTTTTAAAGTAGGATAAAAGATACAAATATCTGCCTAAGTTTGTACAATGACGACTTTTTACGTATCAATCATCATGACAGAAAGTATAGTATATTATCCTTAGGCTAATTTCACTAAAACATTGACTAAATGTAAACACTTTAATAATCGTTACCTTTTATCCAAAAATAATATATTTGTCACGACAAAGTGGACAAACGGAAACAAACAGTTGATCGTACAACACAGTAAATCAGTATTGATGGTTATAATTGTAATGTTGATCATTTCTTCAAGGCAATCGAAAAATTTATGTTATTAATTTCTTGAAATTTCTAAAACATGGGTCCTGTACATAGCATAATATCCCACCTATCCTGCTACGTCTTTCGGTTCATCTTTGGGCATAATAACTTTCACACTCTTAGTCCATATAACATTGTTTAGATTAAGGATCACTGACGGGGGTTAACTACCAAAAACGTGCATATCTGGTTCATGCTGCTATTGTATCTGTTCTTAAATGATGTTATCAATTTGAAGACGTTTAACAATGGTCCTTTGTCGTCTACCACTAAGCTGTTAATTAAAAAGTTATTTTTCTCTCATTAATTTATATTTTTATATGAAACGAGGCACTACAGATTAAGGTATGGTGTATTAACGGATTACCATATGCACGGTACAAAATGGATCATTCAGAAAATCATAAACCAAAAGAATACGAAATCAGTATAATTCAAACAAGATCCAAAGCAAATGAGTTAAAGAAGATCCTGACAATAATCTCAACAGCACTCACAATAGAGCACAAAATTAAGTATCGACGGACCCCTAGCAAGCTAGAGGTGGGACCAGGTGCCCGGGAGGAGTAAGCATCCCCTGTTGGCTAGCCGCACCCGCCATCAATATTTAAGCACGGAACTGAAAACAATATATAAAATTCATGCACTGTCTTACGTCGTGTCCATATAGAAAGTGCTATGGCGACAATGTCAGGGAAATATATTCAAAAACCTTACTGTCAAACCCCTCGCGGGGAACTTTTTTACGAGCTCCATACGGCAAAGGGCATAAGTGTAACACAAATGAGTTAAAGAAGATCCTGACGATAATCTTAACAGCACTCACAATAGAGCACAAAATTAAGCATCGACGGACCCCTGGCAAGCTAGAGGTGGGACCAGGTGTCCGGGAGGAGCAAGCATCCCCTGTTGGCTAGCCGCACCCGCCGTCGATGTTTAAGCACGGAACTGAAAACAATATATAAAATTCATGCACTTTCTTACGTCGTGTCCATATAGAAAGTGCTATGGCGACAATGTCAGGGAAATATATTCAAAAACACTTACTGTCAAACCCCTCGAGGGGAACTTTTTTACGAGCTCCACACGGCAAAGGGCATAAGTGTGACACAAATGAGTTAAAGAAGATCCTGACGATAATCTCAACAGCACTCACAATAGAGCACAAAATTAAGCATCGACGGACCCCTGGCAAGCTAGAGGTGGGACCAGGTGCCCGGGAGGAGTAAGCATCCAAAGCAAACAAACAAAACCTTCAACCACATAAAAAGAAGCGAACTCCTAATTTTAGAGTGATACCAGGTGTTATGAAGAGTCAGCATCTCCTGCTTGCATGCAACATCAGTCGCTTCAATTCGGCAGAAATATCACATCAGAGAACTTCAGACATGTTTTTAAGGTCTTTATCGTAATCATGGTAATAAAAACTTTTATCGTCGTAGTGGATAATTATTGTTTAGAAACTAAAAATAAACAATATTTTTTTTCACCCTATCTTGAATACGTATATATGAGCTCTTTTTGATCTCTAAGACTCCCATTGTACATGCAGTAGACAGAGATTAAAGAATGAATCTCCACATTCTATTACTAAGCGTTGATTTCATCATGAGCAATTCTATGATATTTAACTTGTTTTAAATGGTGCACAGAAATTATCATAATAGAATAACAAATATGGATAATGACCATATCCCTGTATACAGCACAAAATCGATAATTCAGAAAATCAGAAACCGAAGGCATACAAAATCAGGAAAAACAGAAACAAAAGCAAACAAACAAAAACCTCCACCACATGAAAAGAAGCGGACTCCCGATATGAGAGTGAGACAAGGTGCCCAGGAAGAGTAAGCATCTCCTGCTTTCTTGCAACACCCGCCAATTCAGTAGCTTCCATATTTTTCAATACTAATGATCTAAACCATTAGGTTGGTATCTCTGCTGGTGGAATGTAGGTTCTAGAGAATATCATCGCCCAATTTCAAAATGTTACGACTTTTGACTTGAAACATCAGTAAATTCTTCGCCACCAAATTGATAATTCATTCTTAAAGATATTCTTAAACTAAATGTACAACTCGATCTGTCCTTCGCTGGTTCTCTGACATGCTTTGAACTTCACTCCTTATATAATTTGTATTCCTCAATGTCGGCTTCACGTATAATTTCTGATCATAACTACTTGTTGAATGCGCATACGGTGCATTGTATTCCTTACAACAGAACACATATTTCAGTATTGTTTACCTTGTAAATCATTCATATATGTATTATGTATATTATGTATATTAGGGATTTTCGTTATACAGAGTTACTTCCCGTTCGGGACTATATATGACGTAAACCTATTGTGACGTCATCAAATTCGATGGAAATCAACGTTAATTTCAGGGAAAGTATGCTTCACAACCGATCTTTCTATAGAAAATTATTACGTCATAATGCTTTTACGTCAGACACCGTCCCAAATCGAACACAAGCATACGCCAACGAAAAGACGGAATATAACATGTGCAGTCTACCGATGTGAGAATGATCTTGATGTTTGTGCAATGTTTGATGTTAAGAGTATGATTATTTTCTCATTACACATTTGTGACACAGTATGGACAGATTTCTCAGAATGTACGGCCACATGTGACGGCGGAACTAAGTCCCGCTCATGTGTATGTGGTTCTGACGACGGAAGCGTCCCCTGTACCCTTGGAGAAGCTCAAGTCATTAGTTGCAATGATGATCCATGTAAGTAAACCCTAAAATAAAAACACAAACACACACACAAAGTCACATGTATTTGTACTAAATTACTCAAAACACATCAACTTGAGTAAAGATACTCAAAATGCATAAATAAATGCATGCATGTATATGTACTAAAAATACAAAAAAAAGAACGTGAATGTGTACATCGTACATTGTTCAAAAAGGATAAAAAAATCACATAGATGTACTAATATACTAAAAACACATATATGTACTAATATAATGAATATACTGAAAACATTTATTTATACATTAAATACCCCAAAACGCATATATATACATACTACTTATGTACCAAAATGAACAGAGAATCAGAACATAAACCAATGTATATCAAATAAGCTGTAGAGCATAAGGCATCGCTACCAGCTTCATTTTGATAATTTATTGGTTAAAAAACATAAAAAACACAGAATCTTTTGTAGAAATCCCCCATTTCTTGCCTTGCCTATATGTATGTAGCGCTTGCTCAGAAAGATTGAAAATGAAGCTTTTATGGGTAGAAATAACTTCTTCTTTAAACTGTAATTAAATTCGTGTTTCGATTTTGCGCACGGAAAACAATCTCAATCATGAACCTGATCGATTTCCAACACGAAGTATGGTGTTTCTTGCGCGCTTTTGCGCTTTTGCGCTTTTGCGCTTTTGCGCTTTAAGCGCTTTATGTCATCGTTGTCTTCTGTAACGATTAATACCCTTTTCTTGTTTTTTTTTAGGTGATGACGGCGACAACACTGACTTAATCTTTGTCATCTTTGCAATACTTGGTGGTTTGCTGCCTGTTCTATTTGGATAGCTTAATTGTAGGCATTGAGATATAATGAGATTTGTGCTTTATAATTATATCTTAAAGAGAATGTCATTGCTTTACGATTAATAAATGAGAAGCATTTATTTATTGTTTTTAGGTTTATAATCTTTGCATGAGTTAATGGTTTGCTGCCTGCACTGTTTGGAAAGTTCAACCAACTGAAGGTCATGCGATATGCATATGCATGTATCCGAAATTAAATGATTTAGACCAAGGACTTATAAACAGATATATATCCTTGTTTAGAATAACTATATGGAATGAAAAAGAAACGCGTACAATTTAAATATATATCATTCAAAAGGAGGCATTTGATACCTGCACTGTTTTAACTCAAATGTAAGCTCTGCGATATGAAATATATTCATGTACATGAAAACAAAACCCACTGCTTGTCTATCTTTTCACAGATTGAAAACTTTATTTGGGAAATTCTAATAATACGGAAGCTAGTGTTCCAACTCTATATGCACTCAGTTTTAGCGCTCATTCTGATTGGTTAAGTGATTAAAGATTGCAAGGGGATTCATGTTTCGCTGCAGTTTCTGATGTGACGTCACGCGTTCCTACGGCGACGTCGTCAAAATTAGACGTTTTCTAGCTCATTACCAACGCATTTAGAATAGGGTTACCGAACTGATGTTTAACAAAACCTGACAGGGTATCGGCGAATCCCCTGTCAGACATATCCATTTTAAATACCGCTCGGCTGACGCCTCGTAGTAAAACTCAATTTCTGAGAGGGGATTCGCCTATACCATGTCCGCTTTTGTAAAACACGCGCATGGTAACCCCTAATTATTAAAAGAAAATATTATCAAACAAACATTAAACCCCACTTATAAGATCTCCGAGTGTATAATAGATAAATTTCACCCTATGCTTAACACAGAGCAGACACCAACAGAAAGAGACACAAAAGGGACAAGGGAACGTCTTCAAATTCAATAACATCATTTGAGAGCAGATACATTTGCAGCATGAACCAGACATGCACGTTTCAGGTACTTAACCCCCGTGAGTGGTCACTTCACACCATAGAAACATGAAACACAAAAGACCACATATAAACCAACGAGACCAATAGACCAATGGGCAACCGGTTTCGACTTGAATAGTTCATCAGAAAGAATTATTTTCTGTTGTCGACAAACTATTGCTGTGTTTGCGAAAACAATGAACTTTTCATATATCTGAACGATATGGATTGATTTATTAGGTGTTGCCCTACTGCAACCGTTGTTCAGTTTCGTAAAGTTTAATTTAGAAAATGAGAAAATACCAAAAAACTATGTAAGGAATCACAACACCATACGTTTCGATCCCACGCGGTGATAAACACTGCCGTCCGTAAATAACTGTACAGGGAAGGATATCATTCTAATTTCTTTATACGTATATTTCCTAATTTTCCATTCTGAACTTGAGCAATTCATTATAATTGCAATCCGACAATGATGAATCGAGATCATCGGTGATGACGGCGACAACACTGACTTAATCTTTGTCATCTTTGCAATACTTGGTGGTTTGCTGCCTGTTCTATTTGGATAGCTTAATTGTAGGCATTGAGATATAATGAGATTTGTGCTTAATAATTATATCTTAAAGGGAATGTCATTGCCTTACGATTAATAAATGAGAAGCATTTATTTATTGCTTTTAGGTTTATAATCTTTGCATGAGTTAATGGTTTGCTGCCTGCACTGTTTGGAAAGCTCAACCAACTGAAGGTCATGCGATATGCATATGCATGTATCCGAAATTAAATGATTTAGACCAAGGACTTATAAACAGATATATATCCTTGTTTAGACTAACTATATGGAATGAAAAAGAAACGCGTACAATTTAAATATATATCATTCAAAAGGAGGCATTTGATACCTGCACTGTTTTAACTCAAATATAAGCTCTGCGATATGAAATATATTCATGTACATGAAAACAAAACCCACTGCTTGTCTATCTATTCACAGATTGAAAACTTTATTTGGGAAATTCTAATAATACGGAAGCTAGTGTTCCAACTCTATATGCACTCAGTTTTAGCGCTCATTCTGATTGGTTAAGTGATTAAAGATAGCAAGGGGATTCATGTTTCGCTGCAGTTTCTGATGTGACGTCACGCGTTCCTACGGCGACGTCGTCAAAATTAGACGTTTTCTAGCTCATTACCAACGCATTAGAATAGGGTTACCGAACTGATGTTTTACAAAACCTGACAGGGTATCGGCGAATCCCCTGTCAGACATATCCATTTTTAATACCGCTCGGCTGACGCCTCGTAGTAAAACTCAATTTCTGAGAGGGGATTCGCCTATACCCTGTCCGTTTTTGTAAAATACGCGCATGGTAACCCCTAATTATCAAAAGAAAATATTATCAAACAAACATTAAACTACACTTATAAGATCTCCGAGTGTATAATAGATAAATTTCACCCTTTGCTTAACACAGAGCAGACAGCAACAGAAAGAGACACAAAAGGGACAAGGGAACGTCTTCAAATTCAATAGCATCATTTGAGAGCAGATACATTTGCAGCATTTAATATGAAGACGTTAACATTTATACCACTTGGTGAGTGTCACTGCTGGTGGACCAGGAGTCCCCGAGGGCATATGTAGCCAAGTTCGATCAATTTCGGTTGATCGTTTCTTCAACGCATTCTAAAATTTCTGTTATCAAACTTTCTTGAAATTTCTAAAACGTGGGTCCTGTAGCATCATATCCCACCCATTCTGCTACGTCTTTCGGTACGCTTTTTCGACATATAAACTTTCATATTTTTTTGGCATATTACATTGTTTAGATTTGAGGATCACTGACGAGGGTTTAGTACCCGAAACGTGCATGACTGGTCCATGTTGCCAATTTATCTGTTCTTAAATGATGCTATTCAATATGAAGACGTTAACATTTATACCACTTGGTGAGTGTCACTGCTGGTGGACCAGGAGTCCCCGAGGGCATATGTAGCCAAGTTCGATCAATTTCGGTTGATCGTTTCTTCAACGCATTCTAAAATTTCTGTTATCAAACTTTCTTGAAATTTCTAAAACGTGGGTCCTGTAGCATTATATCCCACCCATTCTGCTACGTCTTTCGGTACGCTTTTTCGACATAGAAACTTTCATATTTTTTTGGCATATTACATTGTTTAGATTTGAGGATCACTGACGAGGGTTTAGTACCCGAAACGTGCATGTCTGGTCCATGTTGCCAATTTATCTGTTCTTAAATGATGCTATTCAATATGAAGACGTTAACATGAACCAGACATGCACGTTTCAGGTACTTAACCCCCGTGAGTGATCAACTCACACCATATAAACATGAATCATAAAAGACCACATATAAACCAAGGAGACCAATCGAACAATGGGCAACCGGTTCCGACGTGAAAATGTCTTTATCGGTGTATTTTTTACATGTCTGTGGTGTTTGAAGGATGAAAAAGCAATAATTTGGGCATGCATCAAGACACTTAGCAATATAAAACAACACATTAACCACAGAGACCAATAACAAACCGGTATCCTTCACGTCAATAGCACATGGTGTGGTTATACGAATCATTTGCCCACTACTCTCCATTTTGCCCAGCGGTCTCGAAGAACAAACAATTGTTGTAATAGCCTACTCACTGTAAGATGACGACACAATCAAGAGAGTAAAAGGCAGGGGTTCTTGAAATTTACAATCATATACTGTACGTGTACTTATTTTAGCGCAACAAAATTTTAGTGGAATCAGAGCAGAATTGGGTAAATTTACATATTAGCGTAATCATGAATAAGCACTTTGACTTATTTTCCATTAGAGACCACTAACATATGAATCCCGCTAAAATAATTACACATACAGTAATACGGGTATATAAGGAAGTGAAACAAAAATGTGTGATATTCTGACAAGTTGACACCTGGTTAATTCAGCCACCTTTATTATTTGATTAACTATTAACGATTGAGTATATACATGATATTACATGTAGCAGTGTGGTACGAATGATAAAAGATTGTCATTTTAGAGTCTATTTTCCCCCTCTGTATGTACGCATTGTGATGTGTAAGTTTAGTTGTGGATGCGTCAATCTGTTGGATGTCTCCTGCTATCCTGTCTTAATTAGAAATTGACGGTCATGCTAAGTATACATGTAAGTAACAAATTTATTTCTCTTATCCTTTTAAGGACGGTCTAGGATGCTGATCTCTAGTTCTTTCTAAAAGGATTGAGCCCATTCAATAATCCGTTTTGGTATTTGGTATATATTAAAATTTGAGTTAAGGTTATCACTCAAATCTAAAGTTTGACTTAAATTTGTTTAAAACTGGTATCCAATTTACGCAAATCAGCAGAAGATTCGGTGCTGAGAGATTTATTTATTCTTTTCAAAAACAACTCATTTTCTTGTCAAAGACCTCCCCCCTTTTACAGGCCCTTTTTCTTTTCAAAATTTTAAATATTTCGCAATGAAGGGTCTAGCTCGATCGGGTCTTTAAAAATTACTTGCACGAAAATTGAAAAGTGAATTTTGCTTTTACAAATAACAAAGAGCGAGAAGCCTAAATAATCCGTCAAAATCCGCACATGCACACTTACATCATATCTTTTACATATTACATATGAAATGTAGTTTAAAGATACTGGTACATGTGTCTATTCAAGGAATTACTTGTGCTAAATTAATTTGACACTCAAAATGACATACAAACTAGAAAAAGTCCAGATATAGAGAATGTTCATCTTTATCCAATTACCGATCTAGGTGATGATTACTTATTTTGTTCTTCAGAGTGTACCCCATGAATGGATAGCCTTCTCCCCCTTGCCTCCAATCTCCCTGGTCTTTGCCCCCTCCTTCCTTGTCTCACATCTCCATTGTACATTGTGTATTGGTTTTATGGAAATAGACTATCTATCTACCTTGAATTCCCTATTTTCCATCCTCCCGTCCGTTGCCACTACCCTCCTTTTCCCTCTGCCTTGTCATCCACCTTCATGCATACCTGGTACATGGATGAATGATAACTAAATATTGTCACAATAGCATATTCTGTACAAGACATACAAAGAAATCACGTCAGATTAAAGAATAAAACTGTAACAAACGTGCACGATTCAGTATCGTGACACTATCGTATCGCAACCCTGTATTGGGATACCGTATCGTATCGCAGGGTACCTGGTATAACTCAAGCTAATATGTATTGCTAGTTACGTCTAAACAGGTGTTAACCTAACACAATCTTTAAACAATTACGTAATATTGTTGAGTAATCGTATGTACAGATATGATGAATTGCATACATATGCCATTTCCATGCACTCCTTAAGCTTATTAAGGACAGAGTATGGAAAATGTATAGCTTTTATATGATATAAGTCGTGTAAATGTCTCATTGGAATTTCAGATGGAAGCAAAGCATTTATTCTCAGCCTCTGTTCTAATTTTGTACCTATTTCAGTGGATCAAATGCGGCGGTATGTATTCATTATTTCTGTCTTTTTCATTTAAATTTTTCGTATTCCCAAAACCGACGTACAGATTTCAGCACAAAAAAAAAAAAAAATAGAAGAAAGAAAAAAGACTTAAATGAATCCGACATATATTCATAGTATTCGAAAAGACTACATGTTGTTCGGTATTATTGCTTGCAACACTATGTCTTTTTTGGACAAAGCATAACAGAGAATAAGTACCATCACAGTTCAGGAGTCATATCCAGGGTAATATAAGTCTCCAATTAAAAAACCCCAAAACAATCGAATGGAGACAGGGCCAGGTGCCCGGGGGGAGCGCGCGTTCTCTGATTACATGCAACACCTGCGCGAATGCCAGATAGAAACGTGTCAAATCCAGTAATGTCCAAATATCTAAAAGACAGTAAATAGGAAAGGTTGTTCTCAAGAATGTATCAAAATATGTAGCTTTACCATGACAATTGAGTCTTCGAGTTATTTCCCCTTACATACGGCATTTGACGTAAAACCATTATGACGTAATGAAAATGGCATGGTAACGTCGATTTTACACCGTTATTTCCCAAACTTTAGGACTGTTTCCATAGAATTTGATGACGTCACAATCAGTCTACGTCAGATACCGTCTCAAATGGAGGTAACTCTGGTTTTCGAAAATAGCCAATAAACAGAAACATAATGGAATGTTATCAATCAGTTATGAGCGGTACGTAGTTATCACTATTTAGACAAGTGAACGCATTGTAGGCGGAAAGGCCTTTTAACATGTCAGAAATTACAGTTACTGAAAATTAGTCTCAAAAGTAAAGAAAAACTAAGCATGTGTCTTACACTAGAGAGCGGCAATGTTTTAGCTGGGGTCCTGTTTCTGTATCGTGTACATGTCTCCTTGAAAAGAAATCACAGTGACTGAAAATTTATCACAAAAGTAAAGAAAATCAAAGATTGTGTCCAATTTTCTACCAGAGAGCAGGGTTCCTATCCTTTGCTCTATTTCTAGCTGTTATGCACCAGATATGAATGTTTCGGACAACAAATCCCCATTTGAGGTACTCCAAGCAGAAAGGGGTTTATCAAACATATACACTGCCGTCCGTAAATAACTGTACTAAATTCTTTATACGTTTATTTCAAAATTTTCCACTCTGCACTTGAACAATTCATTATAATTGCATTCCGACATAATTGAAATGATGAATCGAAATCTAATTAGAAACTGTTTTATGAGCACAATTTCTTTTCAAGAAGTGTCATTTTTATTTAAGAAAGAATAAAAAAAAATTAAAAAAATGTATTATCTGGGTAACAAAAAAGTTTGTTACAAATAATTTCCTAAGGTTCACCTTCAGAATTACTTAGCAGTGGATTTTCTAACAGTAGCATGAATAGATATGGTGTATGATTTATGGATGGCAGTGTATGTTTAATATTTTCCACATTTCACTTTTCTGATAGGTGAGGATAGCAGTAAGTCGGCGGATGTGACATCAGATAACGATGAAGACAACAACATTACCAGTATTCTATTTATCCTTGCACTTCTTGGATTGATGCCAAATCTTCTCCGCTTATGAATAGCCAAAGGATAGGAGGATTTATCCAATGTAACATAAAGGAACAGAAATAACAGATCTGTTCTTATGATAAAAAATACATGTTTTGAAATATATCTTATTCTGAACAGTTTCTTGTACTATTATGAATGAAAACAAATATTTGTAATGGGGATAAAATTACGAATGGGGTTATGGGTAATGGGGATAACATTACAAATGGGGTTAACATTAAACATGGGGTTAAGTACCCGAAACATGCATGTCTGGTCCATGCTGTAAATTCTTAAATGATGCTATCTAATTTGAAGACGCTTAACATAACTATTTGTATATGATAATACGGAAGTGTTCCAAATCTATGACTTCTTGAAAAAAATTTCAAACCAATTTTCATGCACCAGCCATGTGTTTCGGATATTAAATCCTCATCAGTAATGATTCTAGCCAAAGTGCTTTTCACAAGCCACCAAATTTAATTTCACCAGAAACCTCTGGTTTTTTTTTGTCGAGAAATTTAAATTATTTTTTTTAAGTTTTATTTTTAGAATTTATCTAAATACCAAGGAGTATATGAATGAAATGAAAGCTTGTGAAAAAGGACTTGGGATATCTAGTATTTGAAGAAAAACGTGTTAAACAGGAACCTGTTGTAGATTTTGAAAGACAACCGTAATGTCCAAACTATACTGCTAGAGTAAAATGACTTTACACTTAAGAGATGAGTTAAAGAAGATCCTGACGATAATCTCAACAGCACTCACAGTAGAGCACTATGTTGAGCATCGACGGACCCCTAGCAAGCTAGAGGTGGGATCAGGTGCCCGGGAGGAGTAAGCATCCCCTGCTGGCTAGCCGCACCCGCCGTCGATGTTAATGTACGATAAAGAACACAGTATATAAAATGCATGCACTGTCTGACGTTATGTCTTATATAGAAAGTGCTATGGCGACCATGTCAGGGAAATATATTCAAAACACTTACTGTCAAACCCCTCGCGGGGAACTTTTTTACGAGCTCCACAAGGCAAAGGGCATAAGTGTGACACAAATGAGTTAAAGAAGATCCTGACGATAATCTCAACAGCACTCACAATAGAGCACTATGTTGAGCATCGACGGACCCCTAGCAAGCTAGAGGTGGGATCAGGTGCCCGGGAGGAGTAAGCATCCCCTGCTGGCTAGCCGCACCCGCCGTCGATGTTAATGTACGATAAAGAACACAGTATATAAAATGCATGCACTGTCTGACGTTATGTCTATATAGAAAGTGCTATGGCGACCATGTCAGGGAAATATATTCAAAACACTTAATGTCAAACCCCTCGCGGGGAACTTTTTTACGAGCTCCACACGGCAAAGGGCATAAGTGTGACACAAATGAGTTAAAGAAGATCCTGACGATAATCTCAACAGCACTCACAATAGAGCACTATGTTGAGCATCGACGGACCCCTAGCAAGCTAGAGGTGGGATCAGTTGTATCTAAAAAAAAAAGAATAAAAAAACTGAGGAGTAAACGATAAAATACTTTGAGAAGATTGTTAAGTATCCTCACATATATTCGACACTTTCTACAATTCATGTGAAACTAATTACTTATTCCTAGGACTTAGTGCACATCCACGTGTTTTAGTGTCAATGGACATGTTTTCAGTTTCGTGCGTGAACATCGACGGCGGGTGCGGCTAGCCAACGGGGGTCGATTACTCCTCCTGGGCGCATTGTCCCACCTCTAGCTTGTTAGGGGTCCGTGGATGCTCAGTTTGGTGCACTATTGTGAAGGAAGGGAATGGTCTCCAGCATAACCACCCTGCACTCACTCAGCAAAGCAAACCCACTAGAAAGTGACACATAAATGACATTATAAAAAACTACAAATCGCAAAAAGACACAACAATATTCGCTAGAACATCATACAAAACAATCGTAAAAGACGTACAGAAACATGAAACATTGATGACAACACATAAAAGGAAAGAGACCAATGTGTACCCGGCGCCGAATTAGGAAGGTCATCTGCTATTACCAAATTTTGTATTACCAAAGAAATGAGGAAAAAAGTAGAAAATCCCCAACATCGCCATTGCATTGTCAACAGCACTTTTTATAGATCTTAGATGTCATATTCGTTAAGGATATACAATTGTAGTCAGTACTTAACTGTAAATTCGTCACATATTTATTATTACTATAATCATTGTAACAGAACTGACAAGAAATTGTATGAATATGCAAATAAAGTCAATGTAGTTAATTAGAAATTCATAATGTTATACGATAACAACACGAATAAGGTATACTTTTATTCAAATAATATCATACCAATTTGCACCACTTATAATTGAAAATAGAAGTACCGATTCAATAAAGTATCAATACATATCTTACACAGAAAAATATATAGAGAATATACAAAGGTCCGTTTCATTAATTCCCAACTCTGAGAGTTTTCTCAGCAGAACTGATACGTTCCATTTTTCAATGTGTGATTCGACCTTTACTTTATTTGGTGAGAGATTTTATGTGGTCGGTTGATGGAAAACATTGAATAAAGTTTCAAACATTGTTTTTTTATTGCAACGTTTAACAAATAAGTTACAAACTTTAATGAAAGAAGTATTGATCGAAAGATCTATGACATCCCCTCCCGGTATAGTTCACAGATAAGAAGCTACTGAAAGCAATGTTGTATATAATGTTATAAGGGGTATTAATCCATACAAAATTAAGCAATATGACTCTCATTTAACATGAATATATTCCTTGTGATTTTATTTGCACTTGAATGTCAAGAAACTACAAAACTGTCAATGGGCAAGCATAACTCTGCACAAAATTAAGCCAAATGACCTTAATTCGAACTTGACCTGTATTTCGTGGTGTAATAGCTACATTCAAGTAATGAATTGATTACCTTTAACGGTTTTCCTTGAAATGTCCAGAAATCATGAAAGTTTCAAGGGGCATAGCTCTGCACACAATTGAGCAAGATGACCCATATTGGAACTGGACCTGTATTTCTTGGTGAGAAAGCTATATCCAAAAAATTAATTGATTCTCTGTAACATATATCCAAGAAATCTATAGAAAATATGTTACAGTTTTCCTTTAAATGTCCGGTAACCACAAACTATTTATTCATTTTAAGTTTCAAGGAGGACATGACCCCTGCTATAATACCTATAACCTAGAAATGAATTGAATTGTCAATATTGAAATATATGTTCTATGGGACCAATTTTATTGTACTAGACACGTGTTTCGGATATTGAATCCTCATCATAAGTACTTATTGTCAAACAATTTGAAAAAAGCCAAATTGAATTTTCCTAGCGCCATCTAAAATATAAACTTTTAATTTCCTCTTGCCAAAAATGAGCAGCTCCAAATTTCATGTAGGGTGTATTCAGAAGTGAAAAATATGGCCAAAAAATCGTTGGAGGGTAGGCACAAGGAGCTATATTCTAAAAATGACCGAAAAAATTATGCCGAAAAATCCGTTCCGGTTTTCCTTCAAATCTCTGGAAATCACAGGTGGGACGGACGGACACAAGCACCCTCGGACGAACGGATGGACGAACAGACGTGTGGATCACTGTATACCCCCGCCCTGTCTCACGTTCGCTAAGATGTTGGCGTGATGTCCTCTGGAAGAAACCGGAACACCCAGGGAAATACCTCCTAGGACTGGATGGACGACAGTCACACCATTCCACATAAAAGAAGGGAGGGAATCTCCAACAAGACCCTGTTTCAGCACCAACAGCAAAACATTAACACCCGATGCAAAAACACAAAAGACGAGCACACCATGAGACGGAAAAGAGACATACGACATATAAACATCAAACACAAAAGATTACACATAAAACGACGAGACCAAGTGACAACCGGTGCCAATCTGGACGGCCATTTGCCACGCAAGCAGCAAATGGTGAGGATTATCTTGGATTATTATCCTGCATAAGACCCATTTGCTGAATCAAGGAATTGATCCCTGGATCTAAGAGGTGAGAGGCGAGTGCGCTACCACTGCTCTTACCAGAAAATTGTATGTTTTGCCTTTTTAAAATTATCCCCTATGATAATTAGACTATGATAATAATCTAGAAAGACAGGATTGCTTGTCGATTACATTAAATCTGGCAAATTATATATGCTAAAACAAAAGACAAATACATCGCATTACATAACATGGGTCCTGTAGCATCCCACCCATCCTGCTACGTCATTCGGAATATTTTTTGGATATGGTAACATTCACACTTTTTGGCCATATTACATTTGGTCTGGACCATGCTGCAAATTTATCTGTGCTCAAATGATGCTATTGAATTTGAGGATGTTTAAAATAGTTTATACTGAGTATCACTGACTAGGATTGAGTACCCAAAACGTTCATGTCTGGTCCATGCTCCAAATGTCTCTGTCCTTAAATGATTATATTGCATTTGAAGGCGTTTAACATCTAGATTGATTCCAGAAGCTAAGAACTTTTTTGGAAGTTCTATTTTCAAAGTTTATAGAAACATTGGCAATCTGTAGAGTTATATGTAGAGTGCTGGCCTTCATATTCCGTAATGAGATAGTTTTGGTTGTCTCCTTCTATGTGTTACTGTTGTTTGACAGTAAGTGTTAATTTTTTCCCTGACGTGGTCGCCAAAGCACTTTCTATATAGATATGACCTCGGACACCGCATTCTCTGAAGATTTTATTTTATTTTCGTGCATGAACATCGACGGCAGGGTGCATGAACAACGACGGTGGGTGCGGCTAACCAAACAGTGGATGCTTACTCCTCCCTGGCACCTGATTTCACTTCTAGCTTGCTAGGGGCCCGTCGATGCTCCGTTTAGTGCTCTATTGTGAGTGCTGTTGAGATTGCGTCAGGATCTTCTCATTACCTTCATATCGTGTCATTCCATGTGTCCCTCTTGGTCACTGTGTAGTCATATTGGGAATATTTTCCGTTTTCTCATATAGGTCACCGTCTGTTTTTATGATGTTTAAAAGATTTTAAAACCGTTTTCAATATGAGAGATTTAATTCTTTAGATCGTTTTTAATTTCTGATTGGCTTGCATAAAAGCACCCCTAAAGATATTCCCATACCGAGACAAATATAAATCAATTAACCAATGAATTATACTTTTTGCAACAAAGACTGGGTCTGGACTATCTTTTTTCTCGGAATGTCGACAAAGAACGGAATGCTTTTATTTAACATTAATTTTTTATCTATATGTTATCTAGGGTCATCCCTTTTGTCTTGTTTATATAGCCATTTTACAGCGAGGAGGCTGTTATACACAACAATTGTGCGTTCTTCGGTTCTCTAATATATTAACAAATTGGAGTGTTACATAAGCGAACGTAATCAGGAAAACCAAACCATTTGCTTCAAACCTGGCAGGTGACCGTCTTACGTCGGCACAGATTGTTCTTTGGTAAGGTTGGTTTATGTATGATCGTTTGTGCTCAGTGATTTTATGTCGTGTCTGGTGTACTTTGTCTCTTTTACGTCTCTTGCGCTTTATGTCTAATTTTTGGTTTTACCTAGAGATGTTTATATGTTGTATATAGGGCACTGCCTGAAACCAAGCCTTATTGCGGAACCCCTCATTGCAGCTGTTATCCTTATTCTCAAATAGTATACATTGTAGGAATTAAGCGTTCCATCACAAAATGATCGATGATTTATCCAAAGTAGTATGGGAACCATTTGAAGAGGATTGCAAGTAAAAGTAATGCTGCTGCAATAACGCCATCATTACTATCGCTACCTAGAGGAGGAAAACATTGAAATTCTTTAGATTGAAATCAATTGTGACTTCATATTAGAAGAAAATAAATGAAAAATTCTTTAAACAAGAAAATTAAAGCAAACACTTCAATTAAAAAAAAAAAAAAGATGAACTTGATAATATATTTCAGTTGACCCCACAGAAAATTTGTTTGATACCAACTTGGACACGAGTCTTCGTTGCAGGTTTCTATTTGATTGTCTCCAACAGTGCAGGTTGGTGTACTTTCTTCGGCAGGTACGCATGCGCAAGACCTTGACCTCGTTCCTCCGCTACAAGTAACTGTGCAGGCCGACCATTCTGTCCATCCTACGATATAGATATCGAAAAGTCAAAATCGACTTACATATTGAGTGAGGACATTTTGGAACTTAATTATGTTAGAAGATTAAGTATTTTTTCTAAAGCTATAATCTAGTATCTCCCTGAAAGCATAGCTCTTTTTCTTAGCAGGTTCTATGAAAAATAAAAATAGGTCATGTGTAGACTTTTGCACTTCATTATTTCTTATTATTTTGATTTACTCTTTTTAGATTTCAATCATCACTGATGAGACATTGCTTGGTAAATAGCGCATATGATGCACTGAAATTTTACAATAGAACATATACGTCTAAATATTGACAATTGCAAGTACTTAGCATAGTCTTGTTACTCCGTTATCATAACGTTCTCTTGATGCATTGTTGGGAGACTTTGAATTCCTGATTAATAGGAAAGTTTAACGTTAATTCAACTCATAATTTGCTTTACTTTGGGGGAGAAAAAAACTGAAGTTTATTCTCACCGAATGCATTGCCTTTGTCGCAACCATCTGTAAAAAATCATATTCATTTGTATTTAGAGTAAATTGAATTGAAGAATGATCTATAGTTCTGTTAAAATTAAAGGTCTCTGACGAGATTGAAGCTCTCCTGGTTGTTTACTTAAATTCATCTAAGTGACACAGCCATTTTCTAAAACCCAAGGGTCAGGTGCTCATAAAATATATCAGATGCGCAAGCGTAACATAACGTAGGTCTGAGTTAAATGCAAAAAACCCTCTCTGTCTATTATACTTTCTGATAATTGGCATTCACAAGATTACATAGAGTTGTACAGTAGAAATGACCACAGTCATTTCCCAAGAACCCGGAGTTTAGGGGCTAACACGTAATCAAACCACATACCCATTACATATGTATTATTCAAAAAAGAAATTACACTCCATCAATGATGCATTTTGAGAATTGGTGTTCACGAGATTGCAAAGTTATATGGAAGAAAATGACCATACCCATTAACTACGATTCAGGGGATCTGAATCTAAAACAAAATATTAGGTACACAACTAGACCAATATCCATCATGTTGCAAAAAGAATTAATTTTCTATTATTAATACTTTCTGAGAAACAGTAGCTATCCACACCCTTTTCTACTAGCTTCACTGGTGATCAGAGGCTCAAACAAAATAACAGATACGCAACTAGATCACATACCTTTTATATTACAAATAGAATTACTTTTACTTTCTGAGAAACGATGACAACAAAATTACATTAAGTTGTAAAGGAGAAATGATTAAACTATTTACTAAGACCCTGGGGATCAGAGACTGAAAGAACTAACAAGTACATAACTAGATCATAGACCTTTAGTATTGCATAAACGAATTCACTATCTATCATTTATACTTTCTGAGAAATGGTGACCACAAGATTACGCCCATTTTCTTAGACCCTTTGGGTCAGGAGCTCAAACAAAATATCAGGTGCACATCTATAGCAAAAAGAATTAACTTTAGAAATTGTGACCACAAGATTACATAGTTATTAAGGAGTAAATGGCCATCCCCGATTTCGAAGACCCTAGGGTCAGGGACTCAAACAAAAGATCACGTGCAAAACTATACCATAGATCCATCATGATGCAAACAAATTATTTTCTATCACCCTCTTTGGCCATGTTACATTGTTTAGATTGAGGATCACTGACGAGGGTTATGTACCCGAAACTTGCATGTCTGGTCCATGCTGCAAATTTATCCGTTTGTAAATGATTCTATTGAATTTGAAGACGTTTAACATTACGTAATACTTTCTCAGAAATTGTGACCACAAGATTACATACATTCATATGAGAAGAAATGACCACATCCATTTTCTAAGACCCTGGGTGTCAGGGTTATCAATCAAAATATCAGGTGCACAACTAGACAATTATGTTGCAAAAAGAATTAACTTTCCAACACCAACGGTTTCAGAGGGCTTGAATCAACAAGAAATGTTTAACGGACAGATAGACTGACGGCGAACGACGGACAAAGGGCGATCGCATAAACTCGACTGGTCTATGACCAGAAGAGCTTAAAGGAAGAAAAACAGCAGTTACTGCTATCAAAGAACACGTTATTAGATATCAGGAACCTTTTCTAAACAGGAACGATGTAAACTTATTTAAGTCTAATGAGAATTCAGGGGATGTGATTGACAAAATGAAATCTGGAATTTTCCAAGCCAATACGATTTCTTCATACGACTTCTCTAATATGTACACCAAACTTCATCGTGACAAAATTAATGATCGATTATCTCATCTCGTTAAAGGTGTTTTGACCGAGAGCGGAAAACTTATATTTTACATCTGAATCGAAGGGTTTCTTTTCCTCGACAGACTACAAATCATACAAATCATAGACGTGTAGTGACCTGTGTAATGCCTTGTCCTTCCTGTTGGAAAATATTTATGTTAGATTTGGTGATGATCTATACAAGCAGGTTGTAGGGATTCCAATGGGTACTAACTGTGCGCCTCTTGTTGCAGATTTATTTTTATACACTTACGAAAAATAATTTATCCAAAATCTTCAAAAGCAAAGAAAAGTTGATGATCTAAAATGTTTCAATTATACTTCTAGGTATCTGGATGATATTCTAACTATTCACAATCCTGCTTTTGAATTATATAAGAATGAGATTTATCCACAAGAATTAACACTTAATAAGGCAAACGTTACAAATACAGAAACACAATTTTTGGATCTAGATATCAAAATTGTTAACGGAAAGATTCATACAAGTGTATATGACAAAAGAGATAATTTTAGATTCAGCATAGTAAATTTCCCCTGACTTGACCGTGATGTTCCAAGACTACCGTCATACGGCATTTACATATCGCAGCTCATCCGGTACGCTAGAGCATGTACTGATATTTTGGATTTTCAGAGTAGAAATTAACAAATTACCAAGACACTTTTAGGTCAAGGTTTCCGCTTCCATAAACTAGTTAAGACTTTCTAAAAATTTTACGAAAATTACAATCAACTACTTTTAAAATTCGGATCTATACACGCAACAGAGTACATTACTTTGGGTATTACACAACCTGTCTTTTATGGTGATATGATAAACAAAATTAGAAGGATCAAAGGTAGATAGCATAATCATTGAAGTGCGTCAGAATCATCAAACGCTTTTTATACCGTGGATATGATCCTAATATCACCAGAAGGACACTAGGCTTGGTACTTGACCCATCTACAGTCTTGTACTAGCGCATTCTTGAGACTTGCACTCTGACTGATTGTGACGACGGGACTCCATGACGGGCCATATCCAAACCTCTTTAGAGAAGACAGGACCCCGACAACCTGTCCTCTCTGAATGTCGGTCGGACTCCTCGGGTGATCATATACATGAGCTCGCTACAGCCGGCAGAGCACGGACTGTATAACGTATGTCTTCTTTTTATATCCATTTACATATTCATCTGTGTTGTGGGGCCCCTGCGTTTTGCAGTCTTGTTTGTATGTGGTCATCTAACAGTGAGGAGGTTGTTTTACACCACACTTGTATGCTCTTCGAGACCTCTTGGTAATTGGAGAAGTGAGAGGGTTGTGCGCACGATATCCAGAATAACCACACCATTTCCTTCTTGCGTGACAAATGGCCGTCCAAAGCCGGCACTGGTTACCCATTTGTCTCGTTGGTTTATGTGTAGTCTTTTGTGTTTCGTGTTTATATGTCGTGTGTCTCTTTTCCGTGTCTTGGTATGCTCGTTTTTAGTGTTTTTGCATCGGATGTTATCGTGTTTTGCTGTTGGTGCTACAACATGGTCTTGTCGGAGATCCCTCCCTTCTTCAATGTGGTGCTGCGGAAAAACACACACACATTAAATTATTGTATGGAATACTCACCAACATAAAAGAGACTACGTTGATATATGTACCGAGCATCAACATCAACATTAGCCAACATCTTGAGGGGGGGGGGGGGCAGCGAAACAAGAAGAAATATAAGTACAATGTAGATTGTGAGGGACAACTCCAGAAAAATAAAAGCGGAAATGTTGACTTAAAATAATTATTCTAATTCTATACATTATCCAAATCATTAGTACATGTACATGCCCTTGTGTACTGGTGAGTTTAGATTAGATATATAATTTGACACTTACGACATATGATAAAGCGTCCAAATAACATTGAACTAAGTGCAACGAGTGCCAGAGATGAATCAAGAAAAGGGCATTTCTGCCCCATTAAGGATCAAAATGGTCAAACATGGCTACATATAACATATATTTTTTCTAGTGATAAGTTCTTTCCAATGAAAAATAACTACATGTTGTGGTCATGCACAGATCTGTAGGGGGCGGGGGGGGGGGGGAGGGTTACGATCGAATCGATAAAGAGAGGCAAAAAATGGAACAGGAACTGTATGAGTTCTTATTTTTGCAGGATTCAAATCACTTTTGGCAGAATGCACCAATTCAAGACTACAAGATGTAAATCTATATTGAATTATAATTGGAATATCACATGTGTACATGTTCATGATTTGAAAATTCGCTTTTACGTCACTTTGCTAGCCAACAGGGGATGCTTACTCCTCCCGGGCACCTGGTCCCACCTCTAGCTTGCTAGGGGTCCGTCGATGCTTTATTTTGTGCTCTATTGTGAGTGCTGTTGCGATTGTTGTCAGGATCTTCTTTAACTCATTTGTGTTACACTTATGCCCTTTGCCGTGTGGAGCTCGTAAAAAAGTTCCCCGCGAGGGGTTTGACAGTATGTGTTTTGAATATATTTCCCTGACATTGTCGCCATAGCACTTTCTACATAGACATAACGTCAGACAATGCATGAATTTTGTATGTTCTTTTCGTTTTCGTGCTTGGGCATCGACGGCGGGTGCGGCTAGCCAACAGGGGATGCTTACTCCTCCCGGGCACCTGGTCCCACCTCTAGCTTGCTAGGGGTCCGTCGATGCTTTATTTTGTGCTCTATTGTGAGTGCTGTTGAGATTGTCGTCAGGATCGTCTTTAACTCATTTGCCTCCTCCTGCCTGTTTTGGCAAATATAATATATGGTTTGCGCTAAATTAAGTGCAAGTACAGTGTGTCTGACCCTGAATATATGACCTTAACATTGAAAGTGACCTTGGTTTGCATTTGATTGCTTTACCAACCCCGCAAGTTCAATGGATGTACAAAGCATATCAATTTATATTGATTAATTTATAGTATATTGCTGCTATTCACTGACCTATTCTAGGTGTTTGGGACAGGGTAGAACTCATTGAAGTTGTATTGTTTCCATCTTGTGTCATTTTCAGAAATTTAGATGATTAAATATGCAAATTGTTCAGACGGATTCGGATGGGACAACAATATCAGTCAATCTCTGTCACATTGCACTAATTCATATGATAAGAATATATTTCACTTGCTGTTTGGATATTCAAATAACTCTTGGGATAATGATTTGGCATAGCGATAGTTATTCAAAGTTTGATTAAGTGTTATATCATGTAAGAGTGTAAGGAAATAGCTCAATCATCTATGATGACTCAGGCGATATTTTAGGTTGTTTTTTTCATTTTTTTTTTCATTTTTTTTTTTTAGGTTTTCAGATCACAACCTGATGCAAAACAGAAAAACAAAACAAAACCTTGGCCTTGCCGGAGAAGGAGTACAATCGTAATATGGTATGGTCGTGTCACTCCCCATAAATATGCCAAATACTTAAGGAATCCGTTTTACAAATATATATCAAATGTATCATACATATAGAATCATGGCATGTCTTTACCTTAATATATATAATACAACATAAAAATGGTAATTATCATCAAATGTTAACATTCCGACCGTCGCGCAATCCACTATCGAGACACTGCCGAAGATTACCGAGATGATAAATAGACGAGACGTAAGCGAGATCTCAATTTGTACATTGGATACGTTTAAGGATAATAGAACTATAAATCTGAGATAAATTTACTATGACGTAAAGAAAAAATGTATTTATTGATATTGACAGAACAAGTAGTGTCTACTAGAATAATATCAGTGCCAGACTCACGATTTTGTGAGCTTTTCATATATAATGTATATACAACAACAACAACATATAATAATAAAATAAATAAATAAAATAATAATGATGTACTTACTGCTTCCTACTGACTCCTGAATCATACAAAAGAAAAGCCAAATAGCAAGGATTCTGTAAACGCACACTCTGCACTGCATAACGTACGTCTGATACTTCTTTGTTTCACAATTACTAATTTTACTATAGAATAGTGTTAAATCAATACATTCGTGCATTTATGTTACTTTTCAATACTTCTGATACAAGTAATTCATCATATTTGGCACTTGTTATACGATATAAAAGTACACGCTTTTCTGAAGGGTATACAAGATCACTGTGACGTATCACGTGATACGCAAATGATAGGTTCTACGGGAATCTCCTTTGATTAGACCAAGTAAATACTGTCCAAAATTTACTTTATATGAATTTTCCTTAGACCTATCATATGGCCATTATCATCAGTTATATGATGGTGTTCTGGTCAAGAATAGACGTTTATTTGGAGAACACTTAAACAGAAAATTTTGTATCTGTCCGTGCACCATATCATAACATGTGATGAGCATTGAAAAATTTCTGTTTAAGTGTTCTCCGAATACATGTCTATTCTTGACCAGAAGAAATTACCATCATATAATTGCTGATAATGACCATATGATTAGGTCTAAAGTTAATTCACAGGTAGACATTCAGTATGTTTTTTTTTCTAAGTGAGGTCTTATATATCGTCACCAAGGACATACCCTATAATTAGAATTAAAACCAAAGGACTGAAAGTCCTGCGAGTTGGCAAAAAGTAACATTGAGACGAACATACAGAAGACAAGTATAAAACTGGCACAAATCAAACTCCAAATCTATGCCTCAAATGCTTGAATGAGTGATTCTCACAATTCAAGAGTTGTCTCCAATCTAAAAAAAAAGTCTGGAAATATATAAATATATAAAATGATAGAACTTCTTAACCAAATAACTGATTTTGAGGTCAGAGTTTAAGGTCAATATGATCATGTCAAATTTGTTGCAATTGTTATGGTTGTACGTATGAAGTATAATGTCCTATCACTTTTACATGTACTTTAGGAGATATTTGCTTTTGAAACTTCTTGACCAACTTAAAACCAACATCTTAGGTTTATTAAGTATCAAACTGAAAAACCTTTTTTTCTAGTCGATAAATAGCTCAGAGCTAATGTTGATTGTTATAAATTATGTCTGACTTTAAATAAATATTATTGATTGATTGATTTATTTATTTACTTGTCTTTAGTCTTCTACACATCCACAATTTTTTTTAAAATCTAAGGTCTTTTTTATCCTAAATACAATACGTTTACCTATCTATCTAAAAATGGGGTGCTCTTTATACAGAGGAGGGAAGTACAAAGAAAAAAGATGCGCCATATTTTAATGTTCTGACATCAACATGTGATCGCTATTCCTGTAGCATCGTTCCTTGTAGCATTTTTTTGCATTCTCATAATGCATTAAACCCTTATTTACAACTTGAACTTAAACGTCTGTCGTATAATATGTTCTTTTGTCAAATCGTAGTGGTCCTATTTCTTACTGCGCCAGTAACATTGTGCGTTGTTTGGTCCGTGCAAGGTTATCAAGTGCAAAGTTGAAAGCCATAGTAATGAGAGTTGGCTTTGCCAACTCAAAAATCAATTAACAAAAATATTACAATTACAATAAATAGACAACAAAATACTACAATAAGTACAATTATCATACTATTACACTTATATTTGGACTGATCTTTGAAACATAAGAAAATTGAAACATAAAAATATGGGTAGCTGGTGGGTTTCGCATTTTTCAATTGGAATGACAAAAAATCAAAGTGACTCAATGACGAAGACGTATGATTCATAAATTGCGATATCTTGCGATACACATTTTGTTTCTCGATGCGAAATGAATTTATCAAATGTTGCAATATATCGAATTTGTTCTTCGATACGATATGAATCTATCAAATGTCGCAATATATCGATATTTTGCTACATCACTACGGAAGGCATGTTCAATACTTAAAAGGTAAAAGACCTCTCATATTTGATGAAAAAAAACTTATGAATACTAAACGTCTTCATTTTCAATAGCTTTATTTCAAGATAGATAGATTTGCAGCATGGACCAGTCATGCACGTTTGGGTACTAGCTAGGGTTAGGGTAAGGGTGAGGGTTCTTATCTTTTTATACCATAGCTACAAATTTGCCCTTAAGTTTCTTGCACATTTTTGTACCCATGAAAAAACTGAAATAGTATTTCTTCATTTTAGGTTAAAAAAATTCCTAAAACTAACATGACTAAGGGATATCTCCTTGATAGCATAACTCTGTCCTTAGCATGTGCTTAAGCAAACTGTCACGTTTATACTTTTGCTCCTCATGATTTCATATTTGGTTGATTTCCTCTTTTTCGGCGTCGAGAATCACTTATGATGACTCTTAAATGATGCTATGGAATTTAATGACGTTTTACATTTGTACCACTTGATGAGTGTCATACTGGTGGACAGTGACGTCATTGCGTCCGACGTCATGCATTTGAGTCATTTTTACTCTAGAAAATCCCCGTAGACATTTTATGTCCCTTTGTTTTTTTCAACTAAGCTGCGCATAACGAAAATGGGACATTTTCTGTTACGACTTAGAGAGTTATAGAGACTGCATATCAATCTATAAGATGACAACTGTATATTTCTGAGAAATTCGCCAAAACAAGTTGCTCTGGATTTAGTGAACAGGACAGTAATGGCAACACTCAGTCCTTCGCATGGTAGACGTTTTAGGTCACGTTACGACTTATGCTCTCCATAATTTCATATTAATTTGATTCAATCTTTTTTGGACTCGATAATAACTTATGAAACAAACTTGTTGAAATGCGCATATGGTACATTATTGAAATCTTGCAATTGAACATGTATTTCATTTTCATTAGGATTGACACTCTACTGGTGGATATTTTGTCTACGTGAATATCTCCCCTGATGACAATTTAAAGATTTTACATCTCTACCTTTCTGAAGCGAACTCCATTGGTTTTTTGTATTGCCGAAAATGTAAAATAATGCTGTTTTTTATTCCATGTGATCAATGACTTTTTTCACAAGTTATTTAAATATGACTTCGTATTTGATCGATATAATAAAGATATTTTACATATACTTTATACCATAGTCTTCTATGAAAAAAATCAATTCTGAAATTATCAAACCCATGATCATTATTATATAAAGAGTTGTCCTTCTTTTACCAATGATGTGATATAATTGTTCTGCTTGTCTCCTTCTGTTTCTTCCCTCGGCATGCGCGTGTGTTCTGTGATTTATGTGTCGTCAAGTTGGGAATCTCTTCCTTATTCTTATATACCTTAATGTATATTCCTTTTTGTTTTAAGTAATATATAAGATATGTCATTCTTTAGATGAACTTGTCTTTTTCATGGACATACATCACGGCTCCGAACCTTATTATGCAAATTATATGCATACAATCGGAAGAATCTCGAGTCAAGATATTACCTTACACACGACGGAAAAGGAAGTCCGTTCCTATTCTAATTTTATAGTAGTCTCGTCTAAAACATTCTCTCGTGGACTTCCGTTCGAAATTTGAACACGTAGAAATGCTTCTTTCATGCAAGTAAACCAACTGTTCAAGAATACAGACACATGGCTCATCTTAAGGTATGTTTTTAAATTGATTTATGTATCACGTGGAACTCATATGATGGGATTTTAAATTATTCTTCTTATCAGAAATTCTCGACCTGGGAGTGCTCCATGTTTTCGTGTGAATGAGTTTCATGATTATTTATCGGTGTAAGCGAATATCTCACAAATATTTGTTCTTTAAGGCCATTCCTGTCTTTCATTACATCTTCATGAACATCTAAATATAAGTACACACCATGAATTTGAATAAATTTGATGTCAGTGTTAGTTATAATCAGTATCAAATATCAGTTCTGTAGCCTGGTGCTGTAGTGTTGGTGGAAACAGTATTTGAATGGTTTTAAAATTATTTAAAGGGGATGAATTTCAAATCAATTGAATATTTCATTAATTCTTTACAGTAACAACCATAACTGCCAGACAAAAGAAGGAATATACTCTGCGAAAAGTCTTCATGCGCATGTGTGCATCAGATCCAATGAAAGAAAGTGCATCAGAATAGTGGAATGCTTATAGTGCTACTAGTACCATACTTGTAAAGTTGAAGAAATACTGTGGAATATAATATTACAATTGTACTACCATGTATGATGTTGGCCACCATGGTGTGAAAATAATTCACTTGTGAAAGGAGAATGAAGAAAATTGTTCAAGTGCATATTTCTACACGAAAAACATATTCAATGTGTACATCGACAACATTTTACTTGTGAAACTGTGGTCCAGTATGAAATGAGATTTTGTGTTATAATGTAGAGGAATTCATCATCAATAGAATAGTGAGATCGACAGATGAAACTGTATAACAGCCTCTTGCAGTAAACATGCTGATATAGCACTGAAGGGTAAGTTGTACATATAAATGTATACTACATGTAATATACATGTTATAATAATTTTGTAAATCTAATAATACAAGTACAAATAACATTGTATTTATTTCATATTTTATACACGTATCCCTTGTGATTCACCTTAAATGGTAAGTTACATGCTTTCATATTTCATGTGTACATGTACAGTGTATTGTTTGAAACAAGACCTTCTCATGCATACAAAATTTGTGACCTTGACCTTGGAAAATGTCCAACTTTTTAAAATCTTACACCATGGCCAAAACTTTTGAATGGTGAGTGATATATAGACATGTGCTTTTGCTGTGTAAATTTCCATGGATACCAAATTGTTGTCTTTGTGACCTTGAACTTGAAGATTGACCTAGCTACTTCCCTATTATTTTCTAAAGTAATATTATGCTTTTAAGTGATAGGGCTTTCATATTCTTATATATATTCCTTGTGATAAGGTCTTCGTATTAATACCAAAATTTTGACATTGTGACCTTGACCTTGAATAATGATAAATTTTTGAATAACTTTAACCATGTTACCTGTAACCTTGCCCTTGGTCATAATATGAATTGCAAGTGATAGTGCTATCATATCTTACATGTGTATCCCTTGTGGTAAGGCCTCCACATTAATACCTGAATTTTTACATAGAGACCTTGACCTTGGAGTGTGAAATACTTTTCTACAATATATCTGACAACAAGATAAAATAAAATAAAACATGGGTTTAATTTTTCTTTGTCCTAAGCGGGCTCTTACACATGACACCCGTTTTTAGCTCTACTGGTTATAGTCGAGCTTATGCGGTACCCCCTTGTCCGGCGTCCGTCTGTAAACAATTCTTGTGCTCGCAACTCCTGAAAGTATAAGAGACAGAAATGTAACTCTTTTTGCATAAGACTTGGTCTGTGGTCTAGTTGTGCACATGACATCTTGTTTGAGCCCCTGACTCCCAGGGTCTTAGTAAATGGGTGTGGTCATTTTCTTCTGTATGACTCTATGTAATCTTGTACCGTACTCGCAATTTCTCTGACACTAAATGATGGAGACTTTATCCTTCTTGCAATACGATGAGTCTGTATTCAAGTAGTGCACCTGATATTTTGTTTGAGTTCCTGGCCCCCAGTGACTAAGAAAATGGATGTGGCCATATTAGAATTTACTTGTCATTAAGTGAATTAAAAAACAACCAGGAGAGCTACAGTCTCGTCAGAGACTTCTGGTTGGGATTGGATCGGGCCTTTCAAATTGGGAAAATTGGCAATACATGCATTTTCTTCAAAATTGAATATGATAGATTTGGTCAATGGATTTAGGATTTTTTACTTTCTCTTTTTTTAGAATTTTCTATGAGGTACATGTACAGTATGTATCAAATTGGGAAAAATTGGTCAATAAATAGGGAAAATGATACTATTTTGCATAATTTGAGAATGGCCGATCGAAAGCCCTGTAATTATATTTGTATGTTAGTACTACTACTGAAACTTTACAATTACATGTCATGTAATTTATATACATGTACATCATTATGATGTATACTACTGCTGCATATGTTCTGGTAAATGTATGCAAAATTCATTCATTTTAGAGCTTATTTAATAATATTAAAATTAAGTTACTAGTATTCAATTTAATTCATTACATCTTTTACTTTCAGAGTGAGACTGACATCATCTTCTGTACAATCATACATGATGGCTGGACAATAAATTCCTCATTTCTGGGTATCAGATTGAACATCTACCTCATCCTTAAGTTTTACTATAGACACTGGAGAAATCACTGTACTAGTATTTGAATATTGAACATGTTTTGTGCTTACTTTCATGTGCTTACAGGAACATGTACATGTATGTACTAAATGTAGGTTAAATTGCCTCTAAATGCATTGAAAACTTTTTACTTGAGAATAGACCTGCACCTGTTGAATGGGGAAAAAATATTTATTTATTTCATTATTTTCATAGCAACAATTTATGACTTTGAATTCTAGGTACATATACAGGCGCGTAGCTGCCCATACGCAAGTACGCAACTGCGTACACATCATTTTGCCAAAAATAGATAAATAGATGAATAAATAGAAATAAAATGTTAAGAAAACAATCAAATTAGAAAGAAGAAAGGGAAAATGTTTCGTATGCATCTACATGTATATACTAAATAGATATTGAATCGAACATCGACATTTGCTTGATACTTGAATATTAAAGCCCTTTAGCAGTAAAAATTTGTTGTTTCAAATTTCCATATTTCACGAGCCTCTGGGGACTTCAGGAGTTCGCCCTGAACCCACTGGGGAGGGGGGCTTAAGGCGGCCCCAGACCCGTGCCTAGACTGATTTGAGTACACATCCTTTCTACTCTTGCTATGCGCCTGATATAGACTAGACATGTAAATTCATATAAAATATTAATTTCAAAAAGAAATAAGCATATGCTAAATTATAGAGAAAGAAAAATATCCTTTCGCAAGTACAAAAGTATTATGTTGTAAATTGATGATACTATTACACATATATATATATATATATATATATACATATTGCAGTGATAATGATTCTTCTTTAGTGATTTTCAGAGTTTTGAATAAAATTTACAATTAAACTTAATAAATCTTAAAAAAACATTGATATTTTAAGTTCATTACTCTTCTACACAGTATACATATGTGTAAGAATATCTAGTAGCCTTGACCTACTTTCCTAATATTTAGGATTTGCTACAACACTGGTCTGGCAAATGATAGATGATATGGTATATGTATGCATTGTGTCCGGAAATTACTTAAGATAGATTTAGATTCAATATGTGACCTTGAACTACACGTTTGACCTTTTCTTGGAATTAAAGAATCTGAACTTGGAGAGTGATGTATATATTGAAGAATTTGAAACATTCAGTATCAGAGAATCCTGACCAAACTGAATCATTGACAGTTGTGAAATGTCTGAGAGTCTATTAGCACGTCTAATGCTGAAGATGCTGGAGAAAGATGTTTTTCCTTTCATTCCTCACTGAATGCTTGATTTTTCCGCCAGTCATGCAGAAAAATATTTTTGCAAAATATGAAAGAAACATTAACGTAGAAAACTGCCCTGTACATGAGCAAAATTGAATAGATTCTAAGACTTTGCCCCTTGAATATCCACAAGGGCTTCTACCTGGACCAGAACGCTGGCTAAGCGCCTGAAGATGAATGCATATACATAAAATGTATACACTTCGTACGAGTGAGAGGGAAAAAGATTCCCGTATATTGTACATGCATGTATCTGTTAAAACGGCCAGAAACTATTGAAATTACATTTATTTATATATCGTATTGTGATTCTATGAGATAAAAAAAAATGTGTTAGTTTGCTGTGGTTGGGGGATTCATTTAATATATTGAAATTTATCAAAATTTTGGAAAAATTCAGAATATAATTACGGGGGACAGGTTTGAGTTAAGAGGGGGCGTGGAATACCTCAGACCCCTGTAGCAGGTTCTTTGGGGAACCCCACTCCCCAGCGGAAAATTATCTCGCATGATATATAATGTATATAGCGAGCCAGCGAAATTTTTCAATTATCAATTACTTATAGTATATACATGTATCAGAAACAGACCGGTAAAAAAAAACATAAAAATAAAGGTTGAGTCGTGGAAGGGGAAACATTGCTTCATTGGCTATTGAGAATGGAATGGACATATTTCTGTATCCCCCCTGTAAAACACTGTATAACTAATAATATCATGCTTATACCTTCGGAATTTTATTTCAAACCATGATATCGGTTAATATTCTAAATAAAGAAACATGGCGAGCGGCAGGGAGCCAGCGAAAACTTCTAAAATTCGATTTCAAACTACCAGAAATTATGTTTACACATACTTGTTTCAGCCCAAGTAATTCCTTATTTTTACGACTTTAGGAGAGTGGGGTAAACTTGTTAGAGAATTTTAGATGTAGGTGCCACCGTGTGCAACCCCCCCCCACACACACACACCCCGCGCTATTGAATCGGATGGGGGCTAATACACGAGAAATTATCATTGTTTTCCTGCTGTTATCGAGAAATATAAAATTAAAATCTTATGGGTACAAATGTATGCAAAATTGATAATGTATAGAATCGCTCAGTATTCAATCGAAGCGGGGTAAATGAGCCGCAACGATAAACTTTGAAACGAACTATAAAAAGTGAAATTCGTGATTCTTCAGTGCAGTAACGAATTATCCATGGCTTGAATATTTAAATAGCAAAGTTCAAAAAAATTTGAATGACAATAACATTGGGAGCCGTGTACATATATACATGTAAATGTACCGTCCTAAGTTGCCACCATTTGCCCATTGGTTTGTGTTTGATGTTTCTATGATGTGGGTTGGTGTTCTTTGTTCCTTGTCCATTTTGTGTCTCTTTCTGTGTGTGTCTGTTCTGTGTTTTTACATTAGGTGTTTTGGGGATTTGCTGTGTGTGCTGCAGCCATTTGTTGTTTGGGATCCCCTCCTTTCTTCATAGGATGTTTCAATATTAAAACAAGTTATAATTCGATTTGCGAACAAACTCAAGTTTTGTAGAAGCACTTGCTGATATCTTTATTCTCAAATAAAGTACATAGAAATTATCGATCAGCCTTCCATCACATGCCTATCGACGATTTATCCAAAGTAGTATGGGAGCCACTTAAGGCAAACCAAGAGTAATAACAATACCGCCGCGGTAGCGCCATCATTGCTGTCGCTACCTACAATAAGAAAAAAAGAGAGATATCAATATTCAAGAATTAAAATCAATTATAAGTCGATGCTATGAGGATAGATAAAAATATCATTTATCAAAGAAAGAAAAAACAACTTTAATTTCATGAATTCAATATTTGAGTAAAATTATATCTTAGATAACCCACTAGGGCACGAGTCTTCGTTGCAGACTTCTATCTCGTTGTCGCCACATGTGCATGTTTCTGTGCTGTCAAGAGATGGTACACATGCACAAGACCTTGCCCTCGTGCCTCCACTACAAGTAACTGTGCATGCCGACCATTGTGTCCATGCTGTATAAACATGGGAAAGTTTAAGTCGACATACATATCCAAAGGGAACATTTTGGGGTTGTATATGGAAGAGGAAGCTTCCTCATGGTAGTACTTAACATCATCTAAATACTTTATCCAATAACTCCAAGCTAATTAGTGTTTTTCAAACATTCAGTTTTCTAGGTTCTGGGATATATTGATTTCTTGATCAATAGAAATGTTGTTTTTCAATACAGTTTTGGAAAACCTTTATTTTGTGAATTGTCTTTAAACGTAAGACTCACCGATTGCTTCGCCTTTGTCACAACCATCTATGAAAGAAACAGACATGTTTATATTATTGGAAAATCCTAGCTAAATATAGAGACAACGTAATTAAATCACCATATGTCAACATCAGTATGTCAACATCATATGTCAATATCATATGTCAGCATCATATGTCAACATCAGTATGTCAACATCAGTATGTCAACATCAGTATGTCAACATCAGTATGTCAACATCAGTATGTCAACATCATATGTCAACATCAGTATGTCAACATTAGTATGTCAACATCAGTATGTCAACAATTTATGTCAACATCATATGTCAACATATGTTTTTGGGAAGATCTTTTACTGATTTTTCAAGATCAGTATGTCAACATCATATGTCAAAATCATCATATGTCAACATTATTATGTCAACATCAGTATGTCAACATCATATGTCAATATCATATATCAACATTATTATGTCAACATCATATGTCAATATCATATGTCAACATCATAGGTCAACATCAGTATGTCAACATCATATGTCAATATCATATGTCAACATTAGTATGTCAACATCATATGTCAATATCATATGTCAACATTAGTATGTCAACATCATATGTCAATATTGTCATTAACGATCCAATGTTGGAATTTGTATTTCATGATAGATTATAGCAAAACTAATAGATCAACGGGGAACTATTTTTAAAATTGTGCCGTCTGACGTCCGAGTCTTTTTTCGAAGGAAAAGGTCGAGGCTGATCCGAATGGCAACACCCGTCACTTCAATTCGGTAGATTTGAAACATTCGGTTACTTCCATTTTGGAAGATACAACTATATTCGGTAATTGGATGGTTCAAATGGTCTAAGACTGAATATCATCCATCATTCGGGAGAGTGGGACATCATAATGTATGACGAGTTCCCCATATTGACCGTAGAACTTCCTCAGTGACGAGGTTAGTAGGTCACAAACGTATCTCTGACTGAAGCTTATCTGAACGACGCGTAGCTCCCAGAACAAAATCTGTATATTTGTTACTTGCCCTGGCATAGCGTATTAACTGAGATATGAATACGCCATAAGCTGGCGATGACTCATGTTGTTACGCAGACAATGAAAGTTTGTGATGTTGAAATCGAAGTCGTCACGTTTGTCATAGAGTGAGGTGTTCATGTGACCATCAGTGTCGTAGGACAAAATTATGTGCAGATAGGATGCTGAATTATTTGTCTCTGTAGTTTCATTGACTTCAAGCTCCGAAGGATAGATTCTGCTGAGGTAATCTGCGAATTTTGGAGTATTGATGGACAGCACATCGTCTTTGTACCTGTAATTGAATTTAATGTAAGAAGCTACGTATTTATTTCCTTCAGAGACATAACATGCCATACGAAAAATGAAATGTCTACGGGAAATTCACAGGTTAATTTCAGCCCGCCGCCATCCTGTTCTCCGTATCAACAATGGTAAACAGTGACGTCATTGCGTCCGACGTCATGCATTTTAGTCATTTTTACTCTAGAAAATCCCCGAAGACATTTTATGTCCCTTTGTTTTTTTTTCAACTAAGCTTCGCACAACGAAAATGGGACATTTTCTGTTACGACTTAGAGAGTTTATAGACTGCATATCAATCTATAAGATGACAACTGTATATTTCTGAGAAATTCGCCAAAACAAGTTGCTCTGGATTTAGTGAACAGGACAGTAATGGCAACACTCAGTCCTTCGCATGGTAGACGTTTTAGGTCACGTTACGACTTATACTCTCCATAATTTCATATTAATTTGATTCAATCTTTTTTGGACTCTTTATTGCCGAAAATGTAAAATAATGCTGTTTTTTATTCCATGTGATCAATGACTTTTTTCACAATTTATTTTAATATGACTTCGTATTTGATCGATATAATAAAGATATTTTACATATACTTTATACCATAGTCTTCTATGAAAAAAATCAATTCTGAAATTATCAAACCCATGATCATTATTATATAAAGAGTTGTCCTTCTTTTACCAATGATGTGATATAATTGTTCTGCTTGTCTCCTTCTGTTTCTTCCCTCGGCATGCGCGTGTGTTCTTCTGTGATTTATGTGTCGTCATGTTGGGAATCTCTTCCTTATTCTTATATACCTTAATGTATATTCTTTTTTGTTTTAAGTAATATATAAGATATGTCATTCTTTAGATGAACTTGTCTTTTTTATGGACATACATATATACATGTAAATGTACCGTCCTTAGTTGCCACCATTTGCCCATTGGTTTATGTTTGAAGTTTCAATTATGTGGGTTGGTGTTCCTTGTCCATCTTGTGTCTCTTTCTGTGTGTGTCTGTTCTGTGTTTTTACATTGGGTGTTTTGGGGTTTTGCTGTGTATGTTGCAGCCGTTTGTTGTTTGGGATCCCATCCTTTCTTCATAGGATGTTTCAATATTAAAACAAGTTATAATTCGATTTGCGAACAAACTCAAGTTTTGTAGAAGCACTTCCTGATATCTTTATTCTCAAATATAGTACACAGAAATTATCGATCAGCGTTTCATCACATGCCTATCCACGATTTATCCAAAGTAGTATGGGAGCCACTTAAGGCAAACCAAGAGTAATAACAGTACCGCCGCGGTAGCGCCATCATTATTGTCGCTACCTAAAATGAGAAAAAAGAGATATTAATATTAACATCAATTATAAGTCGATGCTATGGAGATAGATAAAAATATCATTTATCAAAAAATGATTAATTTCATGAATTCAATACATGAATAAAATTATATCTTAGATAACCCACTAGGGCACGAGTCTTCGTTGCAGACTTCTATCTCGTTGTCGCCATATGTGCATGTTTCTGTGCTGTCAAGAGATGGTACACATGCACAAGACCTTGCCCTCGTGCCTCCACTACAAGTAACTGTGCATGCCGACCATTGTGTCCATCCTATATAAACATGGGAAAGTTAAAGTCGACATACATATCCAAAAGGAGCATTGCGGGATTTTAATATTGAAGAAGATGCTTCTTTATGGTAGTACTTAACATCATCTAAATACTTTATCCAATTACTCCAAGCTAATTAGTGTTTTTCAAACATTCAGTTTTCTAGGTTCTGGGATATATTGATTTCACTTATCAATAGAAATGTTGTTTTTCAATACATTTTGGAAAACCTTTATTTTGTGAATTGTCTTTAAACGTAAGACTCACCAATTGCTTCGCCTTTGTCACAACCATCTATGAAAGAAACAGACATGTTTATATTATTGGAAAATCCTAGCTAAATATAGAGACAACGTAATTAAATCACCATATGTCAACATCAGTATGTCAACATCATATGTCAATATCATATGTCAGCATCATATGTCAACATCAGTATGTCAACATCAGTATGTCAACATCAGTATGTCAACATCATATGTCAACATCAGTATGTCAACATTAGTATGTCAACATCAGTATGTCAACAATTTATGTCAACATCATATGTCAACATATGTTTTGGGGAAGATCTTTTACTGATATTTTAAGATCAGTATGTCAACATCATATGTCAAGATCATCATATGTCAACATCAGTATGTCAACATCAGTATGTCAACATCATATGTCAACATTATTATGTCAACATCATATGTCAATATCATATGTCAACATCATAGGTCAACATCATATGTCAACATCAGTATGTCAACATCATATGTCAACATCAGCATGTCAACATCATATGTTAATATCATATGTCAACATTAATATGTCAACATCATATGTCAACATCATATGTCAACATCATATGTCAACATCATATGTCAACATCATATTTCAATATCAGTATGTCAACATCATATGTCAAGATTATCATATGTCAACATCAGTATGTCAACATTAGTATGTCAACATCAATATATCAACAATATATGTCAACATCATATGTCAACATCATATTTCAAGATCAGTATGTCAACATCATATGTCAAGATTATCATATGTCAACATCATATATCAAGATTATCATAATATATCATAATATATCAATATCAGTCTGAAACCATGAGGACATACATAACAAGATACACAACTGGATCATGAACATTGAAAAAGGAGGACAAAGTTCTCGCTTATAGTTTACATGTATCGAATAAAGTGGCTATCCGGATTACTTTAGCAAACTTCCGGTGGAGGTAACCGATCGCTTGTAGAAGTTTGACTCAGATATGTAAATGTAATGTAAACAAGGATGAAACTTCCGCTCGCAACTGTTCCAATGGAAATTCTTATCATTTTGCCCTACCTTCTCAATTTTGAGACTGAATAACTGATAGGTATTTCTTCCATGTCTATTCTGTATGTAACGACACATTGAAATTATGAAATTCAATAAAACTATTCTATAAAAAATCATTACGAAAAACAATTGCAATATTATCTACTAAAATAATTTTGACAGATACAGCACAGAAAGATTCGATTGATCAGTACTCTTTTTTAAATATGTTGTTTGTCCTTAAAAATTAACCATTTAAATGAAAATGTCTTAACAATTATGTAAAATTTTATTATATGATATACCCTGTTTGCAGTTGCGTAAATTCATTTACTACATGATACATCCTTTATTCAGTTACATAAAGCCATCTCAGAAGTAAATGTTATGATGGCACGTTACATATCGCTCTGCTTGAATGGGATTGGAAAAATTTGGAACCTAATCACATAAACGTTGGCAAGTGCGACCTTTTCAAATATCGGTAATTTGACAACAATTGAAAGTTACACGAAAACATTCTTAATTACCTTGGTTAAAGTATTTGTGATATTCCGTATTCTTGAAAACTTACTCACGAGAAAAGAAATGAGGAAATACAGACAGATATAAAAACACAGCCCCACAAAAACACAAAGAACAACTTCATAATATCAAATAGTCCACTAAAAATACAAATTGTATTGTAGAGACACAAAGCGCTTTAAACGCGGCGCCGTGCTAATTATTATAGTTTTAACATATTCAAATGTGACATAAATTATGCTACATGTTGCATCCCAGTAAAGTAAACTTATTTACTCACTTGCACCGCCAATTGATTCCTGAATCTTACAAATGAACAGCAAAATAGCAAATATGTGATATGATCTTAACTGCATGACTTAGTATTGATAGTTCTCTCTTAAAAAGAAACGTTACTATGGTAGAGTTTTTGAAGTATCCGTGTATTGTTATTCATATTTTACTACATTTCTTATACATGTTATTCATCATATCTGGCACTTGTTATGCAATAAAAGTCCACATTTTACTGAAGGGTATAATTCAGTTTATATTCAGGATATATATTATGTATTTCTTCATAATGAATACGCTAATATATATCGTTTTCAAGGAAAAGAGATGCTTGCCGGAAATTTTGATAAATCTCTCTTAAAGGCAAAAAACTATTAATATCCTTTAAAGATAACTGTGCATTCGCGTATTCTCTCTCATATCCTTTAAAGCATAAGGTAACCATCCATTTATTTTTCCAAGAATTATTTTGCCACGCTTTCTATTTTCTCTGCATAATTTACTCTGCATAACGTGCAGTTGTTCAATTTTGACAAAGGGGATGTGACAAAATAACTTTTGACTTCTCTTATCCATATAAACCCGATTATTACTGATAAGAATTATTATATGAACATCCCCCATCATACTATTTGAATATATAGAGGATTTTCTCTTTTTCAATAAAGTTAGAAAAATTGTATATTCTTTCTGGATATGATACAAAAATAAAAAGAGTATTATCAATTTTGAAATGTATGCTCTTTAATAAAAAAATTCGATCCCTTAATCGCCTGCTTATGGCATGTTTTTAACGTCTTCAAATTCATTAGCATCATTTTAGAGCAGATAAATTTACAGCATGGACCAGACATGCACGTTTTGGATATTTAACCCTCGTCAGTGATCCTCAATCTAAATGCATGTTCATATTTCAATTGATACGTTATGCCAGAGGAAGTACCAAATATACAGATTTTGTTCGGAGAAATAGGCGTCTTTCAGGTAAGCTTCTCAGTGAGGGATACGTATGTTACCACTGAGGATTCTGAGGTTCTACGGTCCATACGGGGAACTTCTAGAACGGTCTTGTAATATCATATCCCATCAATCCTGCTACATCTTTCGGTACATTTTAGGACATAATAACTTTAACACTCTTTGGCAATATTACATTGTTAAGATTGAGAATCACTGATCCTAAACATGCATGTTTGGTCCGTGCTGTAAATCTATTTGTTCTTATATGATGTTATTGAATTTGAAGACGTTTAACATACACTATGATGTCCCATTGTCCAGAACAGTGAATGATATTCTATCTTAGACAATTTGAACCATCCAACCACAGAATATACTTGTAACGTCCGAAATGAAAGTAGCCGGATGTGATATTTAGCGACGGGTGTTGCAAGCAAGCAGGAGATGGTGACTCTTCTTGGACACCTGGTCTCACTCCCATATTGGGAGTTCGCTTCTTTTCATGCGGTGGATGTTTTAAGTTTGCTTTGGTTCCTGTTTTATCCTGATTTTTTATGCCTTCGATTTATGATTTTCTGAAAAAAAATCTTGTACTGTGCATTGGAATATGGTCATTGTCCATATTTGTCATTCAATAACCGAAACACGTGTCCAGTACAATAAAATCGGTACAATAGAACATATATATCAATACTGACAATATAAAATTTCAGGACTCTTACTCTCTCTTGTGTTTGGATGATATTCAGAATAAATCCGCAGAAATTTTCGTAAATAGTTTAATAATAGTATTTTTTCAAAGTAGCAACATAACGGGTATTAAATGTCCTTTCAAATATGTCATTTTTTCAGATAATAAGGAAGGATTCCATTAAATTATATAATAAGAAGAGTGAAACAATTGCTCTGTCTCATGCTATATTGAGCAATTGTTTAATTGTTACAGTTACTTTAAAAGATAGTCAGAATATAACTAAAGACGATACATTAGCTTGATTTCTTGAACACGATATATACGACCTTATTCTTATGCTTTCAGTGTGCAATGTGCATTTTAATTGGTTGAGCGAATAAAAACGGAAAGGGGATTCACGTTTAATTGCAGTTTCTGCTATGTCATCATGCGTTCTTATGACGACGTCGTTTTCTGATTTAGATTAAGGTTACCATACTGATGTTTTACGAAAACTGACAGGGTATCGGCGAATGTCCTGTCAGGAAATCAATTTCTCTAATACCCTATTAGTTTTTGTGAAACACACGCATGGTTACCCCTGATTAATCGTCTAGAATTACTTGATATATATCGCGATTATACTCAAAGAAATGTATGTTGTTTGTAATATCAAATAAACATTTCGATTTAAAAGCATGCACCGACATATACAGCTACATAAACACCTGAACCTAGTTATAACCCAAATTTCTGTACAAGTCAATAAAAATATTTGATATTGAACATACATAACTACTTGAAAATTCTGGCAGATTTTTCCAGTTAACCAAACCTTCTCATTCGATGAATAACAGAGCACCTCCAGCAAGACCCGTAAAGACACAAAACTAACGGATCATTTTATGCTTATTTTATGTTTATTAGACACTTGAACTGATGTACCTTACTTACCTCATTTCAATAAGAAATATATTTATTATGATATAATAATGTTGTAGATGATAGTGTATTATGCAAAGGTATTATTCATATATTTCTGTCGATTGAGAACATCTCTAAGATGCCATATTTCTTCTAAAAAAAATAGACATTTAAATGGGATAGGAAGGATCGTAATGAATCAAGGGACATATCTCTGTCTGTTCTATACACTTTTTTGTGTATTTACATTGTCAAGGGTTGGTGTAGGTGAGATATGTTCTGTTTCTTTCTCGCAAAAATATCTATTTTTCACTTTGAATAATTTTGACTGAAAACACCTTTGATGAGGATAAATTCCGAAACTGGTTTCTGTTGAACGGTATTTCGAAAGTGCTGCAGAATCATAGGACTCTTTTCTTTTCTCTCCAATTTTAGTTTAAAAAGCATTTTTACACTGCTTTTAAATAAAAAAACCCTGCTAATTAACAAAAACATAGGGATTACGGTTGGACAGAATTTCCATTGCAAATGCGTTAGAATCATAAAATGCATTTATCCGTGAATATTACGTTTGCCAGGCTTTAAGATCAATGGGATATCATTTTTCTTATCAAGTTTTAAAGCATAACTGATACCTCTTTCCATAATGATCAGTGAGAGTACGGATTTTGATTGAATGGCTGTTATCATCATGCGATTGAATGGCTGTCATCATTTCAAAACAAGACATCTTTACCTGATATGTACACCAATATATATGTACATCGACACAATCACCGAAATCTTAATGGAACTGTTGCGATGGATGTTGCATGCAGGCAGGAGACGCTTACTCAACCAGAGATAATGGTCTCACTATGGAATGTGTTCCAATGGAAATTCTAATGATTTTGCTTTACCTTCTCGAGTGATTGACTGATGGTTATATCGATGTTAATTTTCGGAAATTAATGATACGTAGAGAGAAAATAAATATGCTAAAAATAAGTTTTATTCTTAGATACTATAATTTACCCAGATACAATGTACCATTACCTTTCCTCTCCGAATATCGGTCGTACTCCTCGGGCGTGGCTACAGTCGGTAGAGAAAGGTCAGTATTTCGCACGCCCTCTGTCTTGTATATCTACCTAGATGACAAATATGGATAATCACCCTGTATACAGCGCAAAATCGATAATTCAGAAAGTCAGAAAACGAATGCATACAAAATCAGGATAAATAGGAACCAAATCAAACAAACAAAAAACCTCCACCACATGAAAAGAAGCGAATTCCCGACATGGGAGTGAGACCAGGTGCCCAGGAGGAGTAAGCATCTCCCGCTTGCATGGAACACCCTCCGCTTCAATTCATTAGAACTGTCACATCCGTTTACTTCCATTACGGAAGACATAGAGTGCAATCTTTGGTTGGATGGTTCAAATGGTCTATGACAGAATATCATCCACCATTCTGGAGAGTGGGACATCATAGTGTATGACGAGTTCCCCATACCGTAGAACTTCCTCAGTGACGATGTTAGTCGGTCATAAACATATCCCTGACTGAGATGCTTATCTGGAAGAAGCCTAGCTCTCAGAACAAAATCCATATATTTGGTACTAGCTCCGGCGTAGCGTATCAACTGAGATATGAACACGCCAAAAGCAGGCGATGAAGGGATGTTACTACTCCGAAAAGGAAAGTTTGTAATACCGAAATTGAAGTCGTCACATTTGTCATAGAGTAAGGTGTTCATGTGACCATCAGTGTCGTCGGAAAACATTATATCCAAATAAGATGCTAAATTATTTGTTTCTCCTGAGTGTTGCTTGTATGGTGCGTTTTGCTGTCTTTTGATAAGGTCAATTCATAGCGAGGAGGTCATTTTACACCACTGTCATGCATTCTTCGAGACCGCTGGGTAACCAAAAAAGTGGGAGGGTTGTGTGCGCGTAATCTGCATAACCATACCATTTGTCGGCACCGGTTACCAATTGGTCTCGTTGGTTGTAGTGAATAGTTGTTTTACATCCCGATAATTTCTGAAAGGTACCCTGTCTTCAGAGGAAAATGACAGATACTTACATCCAGAGTTCCATTCCAATTAGGGATAAAACATTACAAGAAGGTAAAGGAATTTTTTCAGATCAAATCAGAACAATACATGTACACTTTTTTTAACCCATAAGGTAGACTTTATCGAAGAGGATATAGAATTATTGGGCTTCAAGAATAGCTTGTTTTGAAATGAGCCTTTCGGGATCGTAGAGTGAAAATATACTTCTAATGTCTTATGAACTTTTATAAAATTTTGAATATTTGGAATCGCCCGCCGTTTTATCAAATAAAATTACCGATGGATAGCAAAATAATTCCATTTGAAGGTTCGGAAGATACGAAAGATTCCAAAAATCAGCGAGAGAAAGTTAAACCCAAAACCCAAAATCAGATTCCAAATGTCAAACGTCTTCAAAATCAATAGCATCATTTAAGAGCAGATAAATTTTCAGCATGGACAAGACATGCACGTTTCGGGTAATTAACCCTCGTCAGTGATCCTCAATCTAAACAATGTAATATTGCCAGAGAGTGTGAAAGAAAGGAGGGGATCTCCAACAACACCTAGTTGCAGCATCAACAGCAACCTCCCAAAACATGAAAAGTATGATGTACAAAAACTTTACAGAAAGACGTAGCAGGATAGGTGGGATATGATGCTACAGGACCCACTTTTTAGAAATTTCAAGAAATCTTTGATAAAAGAAATTTTCGAATGCGTTCAAGAAACAGACGATCAATTATAAGGCTTATAAATTCTTGAAAACATACACTCGCGGGAAAAGAAAATAGATCAAACAAACGCATACTACAACAAATCCCAACATGACGGATAACTTTATAATCTTAAGAATCCAGTTAAAGTACGGATTGTACTGTAGGGACACAAAACGCTTTAAACGCCTTGCTAATTAGTATAGTTTCATATGCTTACTCTTCCTGGGCACCTGGTCTCACTCCCATATCGGGGGTTCGCTTCTTTTCATGTGGTGGAGGTTTTTGTCTGTTTGCTTTGGTTCCTGTTTTGTCCTGATTTTGTATGCCTTCGGTTTCTGATTTTCTGAATTGTCGATTTTGTGCTGTATACAGGGATATGGTCATTATCCATATTTGTCATTTAATATATTCAAATATTACATAAATCATGCTACATAAAGTACTCTATCCATCCTGCTACGTCTTTCGTTACGTTTTTGGAAATTGTAACTTCCACACTGTTTTGGGCATACTTTATTGTTTAGATTTGAGGATCACTGACGAGCCTCAGGGTTAAGTACCCGAACCGTGCATATCTGGTCCATGTTGCCAATATATCTGTTATTAAGTGATGCTATTCAATTTGAAGACGTTTAAGTAAAATAAGCTAATTTACTCACTGCCGCCCATTGATTCCTGAATCATACAAATGAACAGCAAAGTAGCAATGATGTGATACGCTCTTAACTGCATGGCTAAGGATTGATAATTCTCTCTTAAAAAATAAACGTCACTATGAAAGACGCTTTAAGTGAAGTATCCGTGGGTGGTTTTTGATACTTCACTACATTTCTGATATATGTTATTCATCATATCTGGCACTTGTTATTCAATAAAAGTATACGCTTTTCCAAAGGGTATTATTCAGGATATGTATTATGTATTTCTTGATAATGAATAAATTCATATATTATATCGTTTTCAAGGAAAAGAGATACTTGCCTGAAGAGTTGATAAATATTTCTAAAAGGCAAAATACTATACTGAGCAAACAAAGTTTGTACCCACTTTTTCGTATATGTTTTGCATGGCACATTCATTTTTTGTGTAGGCTAGGTATCCCCGAAAAACTTCATTTTGAAATCAGATATAAACTGTATGTTCTTCCAGTATTTGATTTTGTCAAGTCCCTAAGAAACTGGCAAACACATGACGTCATCATGAATGGTTGAGATCAAAGGGATTAGATCTATTCTACCTCTTGTTATTCCAATATTTCTTGTTTAAATGGAATAAAACTTTTGGATTCGTCCCTTTATGGTCTTAGGTACCCTTACAACGTGTTATGAATTGTCATTATCACGCGTGACTTCAATATAGTAAATTTTCCCTGGCTTGACGGTGATGTTCCTAGATTACCGTCTTATGGTATCTACATTTCGCAGCTCATCCGGTATGCTAGAGCATGTACTGATGTTTTGGATTTTCATGATAGAAATTTACAAATAACAAAGAAACTTTTAGGTCAAGGTTTTCGCTTTCACAAACTTGTCAAGACATTCTGGAAATTTTACAAAAATTATTGTCAACTACTTTTGAAATTCGGACCCATACAAGCAACAGAGTATATTACTTTGGGTATTTTGCAACCTGCATTTTATGGTGACATGATCAACAAAATTAGAAGGATCAAAGGTAGACAGAATTACTATCGAAAATGCGTCAGAATCATCAAACGCCTCTTATACCGTGGATATGATCCTAATGTCACCAGACGGACACTAGGCTTGGTACTTGACCAATCTACAGTCTTGTACCAGCGCATCCTTAATACTTGCACGCTGACTGACTGTGTCGACGGGACTCCATGACGGGCCCTGTCCAAACCTCTTTAGAGAAGACAGGGCCCCGACCACCTGTCCTCTCTGAATGTCAGTCGGACTCCTCGGGTGATAACTTACATTAGCTCGCTACAGCCGGCAGAGCACAGGTCGTATCACGCATGCCCTCTTTTTATATCAATTTACATATTCATCTGTGTTGCTTGGGCCCCTGCGTCTTGCGGTCTTGTTTGTGTGTGGTCATCTGACAGTGAGGAGGTTGTTTTACACCACAATTGTACGTTCTTCGAGACCTCTGGGTAATCGGAATAGTGGGAGGGTTGTGCGCACGTAATCCAGGATAACCACACCGTCTGCTACTGACGAGGCAGATGGCCGTCCTAAGTCGGCACCGTTTGCCCATTGGTCTCGTTGGTTTATGTGTAGTCATTTGTGTTTTATGTTTTTCTGTGATTTGACGTTCATTGTACTACTGCGTCTCTTTCTGTGCGTGTCATTTTTGTGTTTTACAGTGGGTGTTTTGGGAGGTTGCTGTTGATGCTGCAACTAGGTGTTGTTGGAGATCCCCTCCTTTCTTTCATTCTACTCATTTTTACGCTATCATTTTTTGTTGTTGATTTTATTGTAGGGAAGTCTGTCTAGATATTTTATAGACACCATCCAATCAAGACCAACTAACCAGAACAAAGAAGAATGGCATTTTCAGTTACAAGCCAAAAACTCTCAACATCGACACGCATGAATGCATTCAATGTCCAAGTGATGAAAATGAAGTGCCTTAGTATTTATTGAATAAAATTAACTTGTTTGAGAAATTTGACGTTTCATCTGTATACTATGTAGCCTGTCAACATACTATATCTTCCTTTTTTTGTCAGTATATTACTACCCTTTAAAGATATCTTAGTATTCTTCCTCATATCGTTTAAAAGCATAACGTAACTACATGTACCCGTTTATTTATCCAAGAATGGTTTTCTCTGCAAAATTTACTCTGCATAAAATGTAGTTGTTCAATGTTCAAAAATGGGGTGTGACAAAATTACTTTGGCTTCTCTTATTCATATAATTTCTATTATCACTGATTAGAATTATTATATGAACACCCCCTCATCATACTATTTGAATATCAAGAAGACTTTTCTCTTGCAACAAAGTTATAAAAATTGTATATTCTTTCTAAATAAGATACAAAAGTAAATGTTTTTAATGATTCAGTATCGTATGTTAAACGTCTTAATATTCATTAGCATCATTTAAAAGCAGATAGATTTACAGCATGGACCAGAGGTGCACGTTTCGGGTATTTAACCCTCGGCAGTGACCCTCAATCTAAACAATAAAATATGGCCAAAATCTGTGGCAATTATGTCCAAACATACCAAAGTATGTCTCTTTTACGTCTCTTGGTGTATTTGGCTGTGAATACTACAACCTGGTCTGGTTGGAGACCCCCCTACTTTCTTCGTGTTCTTTGAAATAATTAATATGCAATTAAGAAATAAATAGCTACGGTTTCATTGCACCATTTGTCTAGTTCAATAAAAATTATCTCAAAATCGTTGCTCGACATTTTCATGACTTGAAATATTCAATCAGTTTTCTTGATCGCAAATATTGAGAAATCAATTATTTTAATGAAATGGAATGATGATTATGTATGGGTCTGTGGTCTCCAAAACGATTCATGGAGGCCAAAATATTAGTGGTACCCCTCACTCAAATCATAATAATATTACCTTCAATTTTGTATAGGGTTTATTTAGGATAACATTGGCACCGGTTGCCCATTTGTCTCGTTGGTTTATGAGTGGTGTTTTGTAGTTTCATGTTTCTATGGTGTGAGTTGGTGTTTATAGTTCCTTTCGGTCTCTTTCTGTGGATGTCTGCTATGTGTTTTTGCATTGGGTGTATTCGGGTTTGCTGGGGGTGCTGCAATCCCACCTTTTCATCATGTTCCTGTAAAGGAAAGGATAGTATTCCTAACAGGACTTGGGTATAGCACCCACAGCAAAAAAAGTAGAAAAATAAAAACAATCACGAGTACAATAAGAGGCAACAAAGACACAAGGAAAAGAAACATCAAAGAAGATGTCAAAACATCATTGTGAGTAAACGGAGAAGTGAGAATAAGACTTATTAACCTGATCTACAAGGGCCGTTCCAAAAGTTCGTGGACACATGCCTTAAAATCGCATTTGAAGTCGTATGCAAATGAAATTTTCTAGAAATGAAAGGGATACATTCAGAAAGAGAAAACAAAAAATATCAGGTTGAAATAATTTGCAAAAACGGGCATAATTGTCACCTTTATACATGAAGAGTAGGGGCTACGGAGCATTGAAATTTGAGTGGTTGAAATAAACCCAACCCTTTTGTTGCTAAATAAAATAAGAAAAAATACTCGACTTTTATCTAAACTGTCTATTTCATTAATACTATTATTTGTCTTGACCACTGCAAAATTTTGATAAAATTGGACAAGATTTACGAATTTTATGAGGATTTATGCATGATATTGTTGATCAAATAAAGCAAAAATTGATGCCGTCAAAGTTCTTTACGGTGCACCAGACAGTCATTCAGTTTAGAACTTCAGTTGAATAAAACAGACGGAGACTAAACATCTGATGGCGCAGCTACGTTAAGGCACTCCTCATCGTATAACGCAAAAATAGACAAGTTTTTCGATATGTTTTTCGTTGTCCAAAGTTACGTACTTCTAATAAAATAAAGCTCGTCAGTCTATTGTGTCTTGACGTACATGGGATGGACTTGCAAGCAATGTTTTTCTTTCCACCGTATGACGTCACACTCATCACGTGAGAGCTATTAATAGATTTCCACCCTGCTACGCATAAAAAGCTTCGGCGCAACGCCAATCCAATACCTAGGGCATCAAACTCGGTGTCATTATTTCTTTCAATAATTGCTTATTGTCGATTTAAGTGCGCACTTTTGCCATATACACCTATAAACGAATTATATTGATTTTTCTTCAAAAATTGCAGGTGCAGCACCAATTTTTCCCAGATCTCGCACAGTCAAAGAAGTTCATGGACGTTGTAGACCAATTGCCTACTTGGATCATTGAAGAGTACCATCTTGGCGATCCAACGATTACAACAACAACAATATATATAATGAATCCAGCCTGCGCCAGGCAGTTTATTTCATCACCTATTTAGTCGTCACTCGACATAATGTATATTCAAACGCTCAGGTGATCTTGGACTTCAGGAACGATAACTCATATCTGTATGACCGGGAAATATGAATTTCAAGGACAAACTTTTGTCAATCATAATTTACAATAAATGACGACATACACAATAAATAATGTGTATAAAGTGTCTTCACTTTATTATTTTATATCAATTATCAACAGATCAGAGATGAAAACTATATCTTTAATAGGGAAAGAGGGGGGGAGACAGGTTGTGCTTTTGAGTGTGACTATATATATTTACCAGCTATCACCGACTTTTCAGAAAGCAATAAGTGACTATTAAAATTGTGATTATCACAATCAAACTTTATTACTGGATTATGGTTGCAATGGAATCTTGTTTGCAAACCAAAATTGTACCACACTTACTGCAAGTGCTCAGTTATTCCGGAGGGGAGGGATGGGGGCTCAGGTTGGTTTGAGAATGGAATTCTTCCTAAGATGAATTCTAACCGGATCATTCTTTTGTTCACATAACAATGATGAAAACAAAGCAATAAATTACATGTATTAGAAATTTATTTAAATAGTAATCAATAAGGTGTACATACACAAAGGTATACATACAGACAACTCGTAATCTCAAACAAAATGTAATAAATGAAAAATCCTCTAGTTTTGAAGTGAAAACGAAAAAGATTGCTTTTTTAAAAACTTGTTTTAGTAAATATCAATTCCATCAATATATGGATTATCACAAATTCTTCAGAGTATCTCTAGTTTTACAGCACAAAATGTATAATTAAAATATTTAAAAAAAAGAAAAAAGTGCAAACTCCTTACAAGTTAATTTTTTTTAAAGAAATTTTTACCAATTGTTTTCTCTATTAATTTTGTATCTATAGGCCATATATGCATATTGTTTGAGATTATAGACAGGACATCATCATGGCTGAAATGAAGGAGAAATTGAAGTACAACAAACAATTAGATTTATTATCATCAAACTTCTGAGAATCATTCAATATCCAAGAGCTACATAAATAGTCAACACTTCAAAATGAATTACTGCAATTTTGCAAAGGTTATTATATCACGGTCAACTAAAGATGTCACCGACGTTCCATCATCTGAAAATGACAAGGTCAAACCTAGATTTTCAAATACAGTTTCTACAAGAGATCGTTTCCAGAAGTACCAACTTCTAATGACAAATTATCCAAAAATGCACATGCCCTATGACCAATTCCGTAGAAAACTACCTCTCCTTCAGAAATATGTAACTGAAAATAAATATTACAAGGGCAGCAACAAATCAGGGGAGAAATCTGCATTCTTGTCCAACTTTTCACTTCAGTCATGGTCAAATCTACCTGAAAGAAAGAAAATGTCACATTCCTTAATGGACTGTAACCCATGCAACACTACACTTGTCAGTAGCTCTGCATTGCACACATCAATTGGTGACCAAGTAACCAAGTGCATCCAGAAAACTGAGGAGGCTCTCAAGGACATTTCTTCATATGCGCATGCAGACTCAAATAATGGAACAGGCATTTTTTTAAACATTTTGTCACCTGTCATCTCTGAAAAATTAGATGTAGACTTAAAATCTGCTGTAACAAAGCATTTCAATCTGACTGAAAAACAAACAAATGTAGAAAAAAGAAGGGAAAAAATGAAATCTAAGAGAGAAAATCATGCAACTTTGAATGCCATGATGTCAAATGAAGAGGACGATGTACAAGGATTCTTGGGCACTGGAAAATCGTACGAACAGTACAACAGAGAAAGAATGTCATCATTTTTTGAAAATAAATCTAAGGCAAAAGAAAGAGTAAATGTTACAAATGCAAAAATCAAAGAAGGTAAAAAGAAACCAAAAAATCACATAGGAAATCTGAAGAACTACTCTATAGATAAAAAGGAGTTGCTACATCATATGCGAAGCTTGCCCTCAGGCTCAACTGTCATTTGGAGTTCCTTAGCAAAGAGATTCAACCTTAGTGTAAATGGGAAAATACCCCTTAATGGAGGTCTGTATTTGGTACCAAATTAGCATAAACTTAAAAGATTTAAAACATTACAAGAACTGTTTTCAAATATCATAATCCGTACATCTTAGACAAATTACCTTAACAACTTACACATGGAAACAGTTTTAGTCAAATTACCTAAACTTTCAATATGCAATCTTCACCATTTCAATCAATGAAGTTATTTGATTGTATATACATGTACAAAAAAAAAACAAGGAAGAGCCATCAGAGAGATAACACATTTCTTATCAAGCATGAGGTATATCAGTATTACTGGACAAAGGAAATCACAAGAAATTTATATTTCAAACAGGATCAAAACATTATACAATTATTGACTTTTGACAAAGTCTACTGATGACTATACAGACCTGGTCAGGTATTGGTTGACCTAGGCCAAAGGCTGAGGTTAACCAATGCCTTACCAGGTCTGTATAGTCACGAGTAGACCAAAATCAAAAGTCAATAACTGCTTTATTAAATTATCAGGATATTATTAACATTTGCATTGTAAATATTCGTGAAGTCAAAGATCTAACACTACAAAAATCAAGGCACACGTTAATCACGCACCCATAATATCACTGAATCCTGTATAAATAGACAACGTTAGGGGTCAACTCACTCTGAGGAACACTCTATCAAACAGCGTCTCCACCAATCAGAAATAAGCAAAATCAACAATAATTCCTGATCATTATTAAAATGTTCAAAGTGTAATGAAATATATCACAAAGCTCACTTTATGGCAGCATTTTATCATGGCAGCAAACAGAGAGCAGTCAAGATTACGCACTTTTTGATTTGAAAATCTGTCCTATTGAGTATCAATGGAAAGGTCTTGTCACAAGGAACACACATGTGAAATATGAAAGCCCTATCACTTACCATTCAAAAGTTATGCCCAATGTTAAAGTTTTTTCGGACAAACAGACAGACAAACAGACGGACAGGCCAAAAACTATATGCCCCCGAATCTGTGATTCCGGGGGCATAAAAATATTTTAAATGATACATATACGAGTCAGGAATAATGTGTAAGAATCCAATTATTTCCATTCTAATGCAATCTATACTTATCTATGTGACATGAAGGTCAACGAACAGTTTGTTCTCATTTAACAATAATTTTCTTAACATCGAACAACAGTCCACTAACAAATGAAATTTGATGTTATTTTTGAATTAGAATATTATATTCAAGGATGACAGATAAAGAATTAGTCTCAAATACATTTGTACATGTACATGAAAATTCTTATTGTTGAACACTCATAATTCATGTTACATCTTGCGACCATTAAATCTTAATGTTTATTGACTATAATACATCTTTGGCAATGGGGCATAGTTAGGTCTTAATTAATGCTGTTAAAAAGTGAAATAAAATTGGGATAACATGTGTCATTGTAAAAGCAGAACTGCATTTATAAAATGATAAAATTTAGGCAAACAAAAAACATGTTGAGACATATACCTCAGCATTGTTTAAAATGTTGTCGAACATACAATTGATACTGCACACTTCTACAGGATTTCATAATTAAGAAATACATGTATAATTAAAAGATATCTTGAACCTCTAAAATTTCGTAAATGATTATTGCACACAGAATTTGAATAAGTTATTTTGCTAGTCTTGAAAATAAAAAAAAAGCTTTGATTTATAAATTACACAAGCTCTCTTATATCATTTGAGTTTATGCTAATTTGATTCCATAGGTCAAGTAATTAAGGCCCTGGTGAAAGAAAATGGCATAGATCCGGGCTCCTTTAACACAGTACAGCAGAGCACTGTTTTCCATGGCTACCTTCAACGAATCCGTCGCGCAAAAAAACGCCTAGGATATGGTCTCACAGCACCAGCATCACGACCTGTGCGTCAACTGCATACTGTAATCAAAAAGAAAATAAATGCAAAAGAAATAAACATCGGAGACAATATTGCGCCAAAAACCTACAAGACTAACAAAATAAACAAAGAAGGAAATCTTGTAGAAGAAAACACTACTGTTTATGGACGCAAAATTTCACTCGAAAAAATCAGACAGGACATGCTGAATGAGCAGGTGACAAGCAAGGTGCTGAGAATCAGACAGCATGATTATTACCAAACATTGCAAGAAAAGGATATCCAAAGTAACCTGCAAAGTCTTGGGGCTCATCCATCAAACGTCAAGGATGAAGATCGAAAAAAACTCCAAACCATGGAATCAACCAGACATCTAAAAATATGGCACGATCATTCAGACATACTAAATCACAGTTATGTTTGTTTTATGGTTTCTACGCTGTATGATCCTGCAGTATTCTTGACGAATGAAGAGTATAAACAACTTAATCCAAACATGCAGAATGTGGATGTACAAAGCATTGTGGAGAAACCGCACATCTACATTCTTGGACAATCTAAAAGCACTGATATTGACCAACTGACATACATCCAACCACGCATCGATGACATTCTTAAACTTGATACAGCTATCCACCACCCTAGTGTATTCCATCCAATATATGATGTAATGAGAGTCTTTAGTGGCGATGGTCCAGCACGCCAATTTGAATCCGGCCAACAAAGAGGAGGCAACTTCAGCTGCCTCTGCGGCATTGCAGCTACAGACCATTCAAACATAGAATGTGCCCTACAGTCGGAAGTTCAAACCATAGAAAAAAGATTGGAAATTTTTCAAGGAGGGATCATTTGGCGTCGCTTTTCTTTAACAAATCCTTCACCCTTTGCTGGCTTGTTAAAGGATGATATTATGAGCGAGCTAGAAAGTCGTGGGGTTTCTTCACTCCATAAATCAAAGCCTGAGCTACAACACAACTTGCAAGACATCCTCAGAGGCATTCAACGTCCACCTGCCCTTTTGACAACATTCAATGAATCTGTAAAATCTACACTAAACAAGTATGAAATCCCAGCATGTGAGCCTCTTCATGATATCATAAATGTAGTGCAAAACATCATCACTGAGCTACCAAGCCACATCCACGATAAGAATGTTCAAAAAGAATTTGAAAACTTCAGTAGCACAACAGTAGGAGACAAAAATCAAATCAAGGGGTCTGATGCTCGACTTTATGCAGTGAAGCTAACAAAGTTTTCCCACAATCAACTTCAGTTAGGAAACATCACTCAAGATTTCTTTGACCTTTGCCAATGCCTCGTTACCATCATTTCTATTTGTTACAGTCATCATGAATCAAGAACTCCACGAAACATCCTAAGACTGTACAACCAATGCTTTCTTTTTGCAATGCTATGCAAAAAAATTATAGGAGAACCGAAAAAAATGACCTCTAGAAAATTCTATGGCACTCATTTTCATACATTAACTATACATGTACCTGAAACCTACCGTCTTTTCTGCCTAAGATCTCTTGTGCCTGAACAAGAGGAGCGGTCATTTGGTGATCTACGGTCCATTTCAGAGAGAACATCCAATAGGCAATGTGGTAAGGTTATTGACAATTGTATGGTAAGATTTCAGAGCCAACGAAACAGAGACGACAGAGTGGATTCCTTCAGAGTTCAGGATACCGTAATCAGCAAGCAAGCAAGACAGCTTCCCCCACTGCAGAACACCGCATTTCATGTTGACTTTGTATCCGCAAGACCAACAGCATTTCAGCATCACTGTGAAAGAATAGCAGATTATTTGCTTTGTGGAGAAGGTGTATGGTGGATAAAAACACAAGATTCTATTGAATTTCTTGATGGACCAAATGAACCAGAGACACACCTTGATGGACCCCTTCAGACTCATTTCAGATCTGAAACAGCTGATGAAATCAAAGCACAACTTCATGATGCTTGGGGAGAATGTATCAAAGGCATCCAGTCTTCGAGTTTAAATCTACCTCTGAAGAAAATCAAAATCTACAAAGAAGGAAGATTGTCATCAATTTTCAGAAATGAAGGTATCAAATGCTTTTGAATATGTCATATTTAAAATAGGGTTGGACAGATATGGCGAAACTAAAATTTCTTCAGTTAAGAGAATAAGCAAATCCAGAGAACTATGGTCCTCTGCTTTTAAATGCTTGTCACATAAGTATAGGTCACAAGGTCAAAGCTTTGGCATCAATATGAAGGACGTATCATATAAAGTCCAAAAGTTAAAACCAATGTTGAAGGACTAAAAGTAGATCAAACTTCAAGGTCCAGGTCTCAAGGGCAAAATCTTGCCATAACATATACACATATGAAATATGAAAGTGCTATCATGTACCATTCAATAGTTTTGCCAATGGTTTAGGTATTCAAAATCAAAATTTTTAATTCTACAGAGAACCCAGTTCCATGCTCTACAAAGAACCCAGTTCCAGGCTTTACAGAGAACCAAGCTCCATGCTCTACAGAGAATCAAGTTCCAGGATCTAAAGAGAACCCAGCTCTAGGCTCTACAGAGAAGCTAGCTCCCTCAACTTATCAGTTTGGTAAGTTATTCTGACCTTCTAAAACCAATGAAACCTTTTTTGGTATATGATAGTATGAAATTAATACTGGAACATTTTATTTCAGATGCGATTATTTGCATTGAGAAACTTGCTCCAGGCTCTACAGAGAACGAAGCTCCTGGCTCCACAGAGTACCAGGCTCCTGGCTCCAAAGAAAATCTAGCTCCCGGCTCCACAGAGAACACAGCTCCAGGCTCTATATCCTCCACTAAGACGCCAACTCTCTCTATTCACCATTTTGGTAAGTTATTCTGAAATTATACAATTTTAACTTTAATGGTATATGATAGACTGAAATAAACCCTGCAATTTTTTTTATTTCAGATGAGAACATTGGCATCAAGAGGCCATCTCCCTATTGTGCAAAGCCATGCCCAGGCTCTACAGAGAACCTAGTTCCAGGCTCTACAGAGAATCCAGCTCCAGGTTCTACAAAGACCCCAGTTCCAGGTTCTACAGAGAAACCAGCTCCAGGCTCTACAAAGAAGCCAGCTTCCTCAACTTATCAGTTTGGTAAGTTATTCTGACCTTATGAAACCAATCTAACCTTTTTCTTTTGGTATATTATAGTATGAAATTAATACTGTAACTTATAATTTTAGATGAGATCATTTGCATTGAGATCCCAGCTACAAGCTCTAAAGAGAATCCAGCTCCAGGCTCCACTGAGACCCCAGCTCCAGGCTCTACAGAGAACCCAGCTCCAGGCTCTACAGAGAACCCCGCTCAAGGCTCCACAGAGAACCAAGCTACCTCCACTTACCATTTTGGTTAGTTATTTTGACATGATGTAACCAATGTAACCATTTATAGAAATTGATAGAATGAAATAAACACTGGAACTTCTTTCTTTCAGATGATAACTTTGGCATCAAAAAGCCAGTTCCCTCCACTAAGAGACCAGCTCCCTCCACCAAGAGACAATCACCCTCCACTAAGAGACCAGCTCTCTCCACTAAGAGACCAGCTCCCTCTACCAAGAGACCAGCTCCCTCCACTAAGATACCAGTATCCTCAACTAAGAAGCCGGCTCTCTCCATTTACCATTTCGGTAAGTTATTCTGAAATTATACAAGTTTTAACTTAAATGGAATATGATAGATTAAAATAAACCCTACAATTTTTTGTTATTTCAGATGAGAACATTGGCATCGAGAGGCCATCTCCCAATTTTGAGAAGCCATCTCCCTCCAACGAGAATCCCTCCTCTGAGAACCCAGCTCCCTCTACTTACCATAATGATTTTGGTTAGTTATTCTATGTCTGGCTCCATTGCCATTAACTCTTGATTTATCAAAAAATAAAATGTGAAATGCAAAGTCTTAATTCCCACCAAAAACTGTTAAAGCAAAAGAAAATATGACTCTTTCTGATAATCAATACTTAATCATATCTTAATACAGATGCTTTTGGGAGCAGAATTGATTTCTACATGTTTCCCAATTCTGTAACAATATCTGTATGTATTATATGACTTTGAATGAAATTAATACCATCTTAAACTAATCCTTGTAAGAAATATCTGTCATTTTGCTTGGCTAAGTCTCATGATATAACTCAATTTCTAAGATTACATGTAAATAGACCATTTTCTGATCTTGTTAGAAAGCACAAAATGCCAGAGTCAGCATCTTTTGGCGTTGTTTTTCATTATGACGTCACTGTTAAAAGACGCAATTCCATAGTGACGTAACAATAAAAAAGTGCGCTTAAATTGCCTACCTCGGACATTTTTCGTCATTTTGTCAGCCATTATGAAATTCGGCAAGTGGCCTATTGTATACCCTTTTTTGTTTTTGTAAAATGCATGTATTGTAATGTATGATATTTAATTTATAATAATTATTTACCTGTGTACGTTTTAGAGAACAAAAGGGCATCCACTTTCACTGGAGTTCAGTCAAAGTCTGGAACAGAGAGAGAAGGTACACTTAGTAAAAAGCAAAATAAGTTTGCTATCAAAGGGGTAGGGCCACGATTCAAACCCCTAAATCGGCCCTCGACTTTTTTCTAGATATACATTTCACGAGAATTATTTGATATCTCTCATGAAAATACACAAATGTTTACCGCTTCTATTCAAAAGAAAAAAATCAGCAAACAAAGTGCCATTTCACTGTATTGACATCATGAGGTGATGCATTTTCACGTTCGTTATTGACAAAATATAGCAAAAATTGCTTGGAATTTTGTCTTTCGTGGAAAATTCAAAGTGGCCACATGTGTTAACTGACATAAAATGTTTATGACACAAGGATATAATACTTCACATACAGATTTTTATTTTGCCTCGGACTTGTTCGAACTAATCAGAGCGCATAAATCGCGTCACGTGCACGCAGTCTAAATTTCTATGGACCGTCAACAATTTCACCATAAGCCTTTTCCACATAACTTCGGTCCAGTTGTTTTGGACGGCAAAATAGCAACACTTCCCGCTATATGACAATCACTTTTTAACCGTGACGTCATGAAAGTCGGTACTTGCCGTCCACAAAATGCTAGTCACGCAGTTATGTGAAAAGGGCCAATTGCCGTATAAATGCATTTGCATTTAAAGGGAGTTGTGAAATGGGAAGTTTCGTCAACAAAAAATTTAGATTTTAGTCAAAATAAAACAGTTATTAGGTTTGTTACTGACCGTCCACAGATATTTGTTGGGTTGATCAAGCCAATAGAAGCCAATAGAAGGCTCGGCTTTGCCTTGCCTTCTATGGGCTTGATCAACCTGACAAATCTTTGTAGATGGTCAGTAGCAAACCAAATAACTAATATTCATCTTAGTTAATGCATGCGGCCATTGATAATTAATAGAAATATGTAGTTTTTGCACCAATTTCGCAGAATATGACCTATTTTTGTGTTTTCAAAGGGCTAAAAGCTATTGATAAACGCAATGTGTACAAAAGAATGATTAGTGATTAAGTAGAGAACATTTCAAAATGTCAAATCACAACTTAAAACTCTATGAATTACAATGTTCAAATTAAGGGTCAATATCGGGCTTCGTGGCCCTACCCATTTAAGCATTGTACTTTTATCTCGCATCAACAACGTTATATTCTGAAAGCATACTATTAGTTATTAGGATAATTTGTTAATGACGTCTACAGAGACTTCTCACCGTTTGTATATATGCAACATATTTTTGCACTTTTAAGGGAAATGAAGAAAGCAATAAATTTACTTAAGAAATGACTGTAATTATTCTTCTGTCTATCGATGTATAGCCCAAAACCGATGGACATACAGTTGCTATATAATACGCAAGTCATAATAGGCATCATTGTCTATACAGCTATAGATAAAATATACAGACACTTCCGAAATAATCAAATTATCATAGTGTACAAAAGTTGCACTTTGACATGTTTTTATGTTTTGAATGTATATACAAATGAATGAATTTATTACATATTTCAGGAAAGAAACCGGTGAAAAGACAGCTTTTTAGAGATGAAAGTGGTGAGTTTTAAAATCTATAATTTCATTGGAATATAAAATCAAACATTGATAATAATTCAATCATATCAATGGATGCCTTAAAATGTCATAATGCGCATACAACTAATTATAAGTGTAACGTAAAATGTCAAGTCTTACAAGGGCTGTATGCGAAAAAAAAACTCAAAAAACTCAACTGTACATACTACTTTCAATACAGCTTAGTAGTTACAAAATTGAAATTGATTAAATTTTCTTACACTGGATTGTTTAATTTATTTTATTTCAGGAAAGAGCCTATAATATATTTATTTTTTATTATATGGAGGTTTACCACGAAAACAGGAAGGAAAACTGTACCATTGTAAGCCCCATGATACATAAGTTTCCCATCCTTTTTTCATAGTACACCTCCATCCAATGAAAAACAAATAAGGATCTTTCATTTATCACCAAAGACTTATGATCTCTTGTAAACATTTACACTTTTCAAAAATATGTCTTTTTGTAAACAGAATAACAGTGAATTTTTGAACTTTGAAAATTAAATGATTTTTTTTCTTACAGCAAAAGTATCCGTAACAGATGCTCTAAAACAGATTCTAGGAAACTTAGACATAATTGCTGATTATGAGAAATATAAGCGACTGCATCAGAAATTTCCTAGGGATGCTTTACTGAAGTCTTCCTTTGATGGAGCACAGTGCAAAGTGGAAATGGCTTTGAGCGCAAAACACAACAACCTGAAAGAAACAGAAGATATAAAACTTAGAAAAAAGGTGGAAAAACTCCTTGAACTTTTTGGTGTTTATTATTATTGAAGACAAACACAAAATGTTTTAATTTATGAGTACTTACATAATATATCATATTTATTTGCTTTATATTCCCCATCATCTTGATACAAGTGTATGTTATAATATATCTAAAAATAACCCCCCCCCCAGATTTCAAATTAGAAATCTTAAATTTCCATGACTTTCTGAACATGGCCTAGTAAACATTCACAACAAATTTACACCACCAATGAGAAATGACCTACATTGTATTTTGATATTATTTTCTTGAGACAATTGTATGTCACTGTATGATTATGCTATGAATTAAGTCAAGATGAACATGAAGGATAACATAATTGTGACTCATAAGGGGTCGGCATAAAAGGCACTTGTTATAAGATATATTGTCTGCTTGTGACTGTGTTAGATTATCCAATCGCTTACCAGTATTTCTATGCTAACTTGTCATAAGTGGGGTACCAACTTCAATGCCTAATCCAATATATATGTATTATTTTGAAGAATTTAAGACTTATATATAGTGTAACAAGAATCTGAAATATTCTGATTATCTGATTGAATGATTGGTATTTCTTCAAACAATTTCTTGTGATTTTGAAATTCTACTACAATGTTAATCATATATATATGTAACATGTACTTTGAGGCATTTTCTTCTTATTCATCTATCTCAAAATGCTATGAATAAAGAAGCTAAGTGATCTGAACTAGTAAACCAAAACTGTGGAAAAAAATTACCTTAATACCCTATCTTTATGCACATATATAGCTAATATAAACATGATAAATCAATACATGCAATTGTTGAATATATAAACTGCTTCAAAAACAAAAATTGATTTCTTATTACTGGATCAGTTAAGGTCTCCAAGATAAACAAGCTAGAACATGCGATTGTGGTACATATATAATCTGCTCATGCTACACTGTGATCTATGGGCTGGAATTAAAGCCCTCTCACACACACAAATAGCCGAATAGAAATAACACATGAGACAGAAAAAATATTGAAGCTGACCTTAGACATGCTAGAAGTCTAGGAAGTAATATAAAATTGGTATGTTGTCCCTATGATTCAACAACAAAGAGACAGAGTGGGCGTTTAAAATGCTTATATGCATCTTGATGCTGTCTCCAAAAAGACTCATTACTCAGATATTGGCAACGTTGCTCACCTGATGGGGATGACATTGTGAGCATCCGATAGTGAATGAAGAAAGAATCCCTAATCTATCATTGAATAGACCTTCATATTACCGCTAGACTTGCATTTTCAAGACCCGACATGACATCTTTTGGCGTAATTTCTAACTGTGACGTCATAAATCTACAACGTCATAGTAAAAAGTTACGTCAAACCTATATATGTGTGATATTGGGTCTTAGTATGTGTAAAATGCAAGCCAACTGCGGTAATGTAACCAGAAGTCTCTGATGGGACTGAAGCTCTACTGGCTGTTTTGTTAAATTCACTAAATTGACATCCATTTTCCAACACTGGGGACAGCGGCTCACACAAAATATCAGATGCACATCTATAATGCAAAAATAATTTACTCTCAATGAATTATACTTAGTGAGATCTGGTGTTCACAAGATTACATAGACTTATATATAGGAGAAAATGACCACACCCATTTTCAAGACCCTGGGGTTCAGAGGCTCAAACAAAATATCAGGTGCACAACTGGACCAGAGACTGATTATATTGAAAAAAAGAATTATTTCTCTATCAATTACACTTTCTAAGAATCGGTGTTCACTAGAGTACATACTTACGAGTCTGGGATATGCAGGACCTTCAGAATTTTTTTTAAAGGAATTTCAATTATGTTAAGGCAGTATGGGGGAAAAGGCGATAAAAAAAAGAGTCGGCACAAATTTTAATGGTCTATCGGGTTCCAGGAAACATTTTTTTATTTCTTTGGTCTTATTTTTTACCAGACAATTTGTCCGGTACGTGGATTTTTTCATCGGACAAATTTGTATTTTACCGGCTATAGCCGACAGACCGGTGACTTTGACGATGTCTGTATTCCATGTAGTATTTATGAAAATTGTGTGATTTTAATCCTCTCCCATTTATGGTATTATATACTGAAAATACTACTTAATGATAAGTCTTCATTTATCCTCAAGTTATCATCATCATTTATTAGTAATTGCTTTGAAGTAAGGAAATCTTTCATTAAATAGTTTTAATGTGTAAACAACATTGCATTCTAAATTTCTGATTATTACGAATCTTTTCATATTATCACGATTTATTATAATCATTCAATATGTGTAATGCATGCTCATATTGTATATTCTTTTAAACTTTAATATAAGCTACATTGTATTCATTCATCTAATAATTATAGCGAGCGGAGCTCGCCCTTATGGAAACGCATATACACATATCTTATTGAGAAAATATGCTGAATCAAAGAATGAGAATGTACTACTATGCTTTCAAAAATTTTCGTCCCCTCGCAGACAGAGTTACTGCGGAGATGCTGCATATTGCCATTTAAATTTTTTTTCGACTCCAAGTAGACGTATATGTTATACTCAATTTTTGTTTATAAGTTAAATTTATTGAAAATATTCTTCGTAAATCAGGTAACGATAAAGCATCAACCAGGCGGCGTAACCACGGGAAATCCGACATTTCCGGTTTTAAACGAGACGTTTCGCTCTGATTGCTTTTCTCGTCTCGGGTGGTTTCGTACTGTCAGAAGTCGGAATATGTTTGGTTTTTCTTTTGTTCTTAAGTAATTTATTTTCATCTAGCCTAAACATTATTCTTACAAAATAAAAATGAATTATAAACAACCATATTTTTAAAGAACCGTATTTTAAGCCCCCCCCCCCCCCCCTTAGAATGTTAATCTGCTGGTCCAGATCAATTTTACAAATGCTTCCGTGTTTCCACTCTCCTTATATACTACCTTTTTTTGGCAGTCATCAAACAGAAAGTTTTGTCAGATAAGATAAACCGTCATAGTCAAAATAAAAAAGAAAAATCATTTTTATTTTATATAATCATATCTATTTTCTCTCCGCTCGCACAAAAAGGCTTTGCCTTGATTCATATTAAGCTACATATAATGTATGTACAATTTTATTAACGTAATAATGATTAATACATTTGCTATATGCCATGTTTACCTCAATTACTGTTTTTGTATTTCACGGGCAATGACCATTTATAAAAATGTGTTTTGCCAATAAAGAATTTGAATTTGAATTTTATGGACTCCATCCGGCATGTTTTGATTAAAAGATATTTAAATTTCCGATGTCGGCCAATTTTATCAGATGTTTGCCGAAGTCGGCACCACATATTTTTTTGTGCCGAATTGAATAAAGAGAGATAAAAATATCAAAGGGCAACGAATATTTCATATATATGATATAACTTGATCGATAAAAATCTACTTCTACTTTGTAATTTGTATATATATGTCCGACTCTAAATAAAGATTACATGACAGTAAAAAATCATTGAGATCCTATATATATACATGGGTATAACAGTATATTTCAGTATATATATATGCGCAGCCAATGTAATTCCATATGAAACTATTGACAGAAGATGACTGTTACATATATTTCAAAATGTAAACACAATAATTATGCATACAACGATACGTACAAATACACTCTACACAAACATGCTACAATGTCTACATGTTCTAACCCCAAAACTGAGCCAATGGTGATCTAGCTTTTAAAGTTAATTTCTTACCCCAGGAAAACACAATTTCATAAATACAATTTCAAGAAGAATGAAACTGACAATTGTGGTGCATGTATATATAGAATGATTGTCATAGTTTGTGTTTAGTTATATGGGTATGCAACACAAAGCAAGTTCTTTTATAGTACATGCAACACAAAGCAAGTTCTTTTATAGTACATCATTGTAATCACATTCGGTAATTTCAAAAGACAGTTTATAAGTAATGCGCTTTAGCATGTTTAGTGCATTGACTTGCGTGTTGTTTACCCGGTAGTATACCCGTAACAAATTTACTCATTAAATGCAGTGATGCTGAAAAGTGCCAGTCTGAGGGATTTCACAGGTAAAATTCAATTGGAGAGTGGTAAAAACTTTACAGTTTTGCTACACAATTCTCAATTCAGACTGGCATCATTTTCAAAATGATTGGCATGCCTCAAAAGCTTTCAACTTCTCCATCACAAATCATAGAAAGACACTAAGTTACTCTCTAATTACAGGACAAAATTCGTCTATTAAATAATGAAACTAATGATAAAACATTAAAGTGTATAATCTGGTACTAATAGGTAGTCCTTAAAAGCATTATTGATTTTTGTTATCGCGTTGCCCCAACAGTACAGCAGTCCAAGCTGAACCTGTACTGTAGAACAGCGCGGCGTGGTCTGGATAAAAATCCAAATATTTTGTTTTCTAATCCGTTTTACAGGTCCATCTTCGATAAATGGAGGCATCCGATACTCATATGTACAGTACATTCCATCTCTTTTTAAAATATTTCATTTACTTTGTATGAAAAGTCAATAATTGTTACCTACCGTGGTCAGCTGTTCATTTTCTCCGCGCACCTGTTTTGTTCCAATTCTCAAGCTTCTCTGCGACCCAGAGCTCGTACTGCGCATGTCGCAACTCGTTGCTAAGCTAAGCAGTATAGTAAAATGCAGGCCTAACAAAGGGAATATTTGGATTCCTTATTTGAATTTAAGAGTATTTTCCATTTTTAGCCAGCATTTCGTCATTTTATTTGCAAACACGTTTCAAAGTAGACGAATAAATATACTTTTTACTCGCAAACGATTGTTGTCACGTAAGTGGCAACGTCATTTTTAACGTTGACGGTATTTCCCGCGTTTTCTATCGACGTCATTTTTGAGGAGTGCCTTAACGTAGCTGCGGGATACATCTTGATAAGGACAAAAAAAAATCAAAACTAATGTTGTTAAAATTGATGTATTTTCATGATGAATAGATACATAAACATCCAGTTTTGGTTGGAGTTGAACAAAAAAGTAAACGAAAATAAGTAAAGTGATGCCGTTTTCTTTCTTAATGGTGACCTGATTTTGAATGATTCAAAGATGAAAGTGCATAATGATAAAGAGGTAGAAATGCACATGAAAATAGAACATGTCTTTCTTATTAAAACACATGAAAAGATATATTAAAATTTTGTTCAGATGAGAGAAGTTTTATTTCTTTTAAAATGTCAAATGTATGCTGAATATCTGACGACGTCGTTACTTTTTATTAGCTGCTCCGTGACCTAGAACATTACGTTGTTCAAAGGGGGATTTGAAATTTTGTTCTGGACGAATGGTAATGAAAATTCGTATATATTTTCAAAATTATCCGTAATTTAAGGAAATCAACAATGTTTTTAGAAAATTCTCTAGATCTCTCCTTAAATTGCGTTGTCCATGAACTTTCGGAACAGCCCTCGTATACATCAAAATGTACATCGGGACAATCACCGAATTTGACAGGTTTCCATGGAGCTGTTGCGACGGGTGTTGCATGCAATCAAGAGACGTTGACTCACCCCGGGCACCCGGTCTCACTTCGAAATGTTGTTCATTCCGGGGTTCGCAACCGTTTCGATGGGAATTCAGACGATTTTGCCTTGCCTTCTCGACTGAATAAGGCTTAGGTGCTTGTTTGATGTTTATTTATAATGACATATATATCAATATTGATAATATCAACCACTAGGTTGGTATAGCTGTCAGTGGACTGTTACATGTAGTTGCTGATTATATCACTCGCCTAGTTTTAGTGTTTCCGCACTGCATTGAATATTTTTTAATTTTTTCTGTCATTAATTAGATATACACTTCTAATATTAAGGGGTATCGCTCTGTCCTTAGCTGGGGGTTTCGCCATAATTGATTAGGTTTTATTTAGAATTAAGCCCCTTGTGTCTCCCCTCCAACGGATTCTTTTTTTTGCAATATTATTCACTTATATACGCTTCTGAATACACCATACACAAAATTATGAGCCGCTCATTTTTGGTAAAAGGAGATTATATGTATATATTCACATGATATTGTAGACTTTATTTAACCTGCACAGCCTGTTTTATTCGAGGAAATTATAAGTCTATATTGATGATATTGTAGACTTTATTCAACCTTTACAAGATGTTTGAAACTAAGTACTACTAACGAGGATTCAATACCCGAAACACGAATCTAGTACAATAAAATAGGTACAATACAACATATATTTCTATACTGACAATATATAATGTACGGACTCTTACTCTCTCTTGTTTTTTGATGATATTCAAAATAAGGTCGTCCTTTGACTTCGTCTGGTGTTACGCGTGATCGACTTACTACGTCACATGTCATGGAAGTGTACATGTAGGTGACCTAGATTTCGACACATGTAATCACCTGGATAGACGGCGTGGATCGATAATGGGATTTTGAGTATGTCTCACTTCGGAATGTTGTTCATTCCGGGGTTCGCAACCGTTCCGGAGGGAATTCTCACGACTTGGCTTTGCCTTCTCGACTTTGAGACTGAATAACTGACAAATATGGATAATGACCATATCCCTGTATAAGCACAAAATCGATAATTCAGAAAATCAGAAACTGAAAGCATACAAAATCAGGATAAAACAGGAACCAATGCAAACAAACAAATACCTCCACAATGTGAAAAGAAGCAAACACCCGATATGGGAGTGAGACCAGGTGCCCAGGAGGAGTAAGCATCTCCCGCTTGCATGGAACACCCTCCGCTTCAATTCATTAGAACTGTCACGTCCGGTTACTTCCATTTCGGAAGACATAGAGTGCAATCTTTGGTTGGATGGTTCAAATGGTCTATGACAGAATATCATCCACTATTCTGGAGAGTTGGACATCATAGTGTATGACGAGTTCCCCATATCGACCGTAGAACTTCCTCAGTGACGATGTTAGTCGGTCACAAAAATATCTGTTGGGTACTTCTTTGATGTGTCATTAAAGTAATTAATAAATAAATTGGACATGTGATGAGAAATTAATCCGCGTATGCACTAGTGTCACGTGATAGGCTATTGCGTTTATCGAAAACCGCAGTGCAATTGGTTTGCTTCCTTTATAACAAGGAAACGCAATAGGAATGTAAATATTAACCAATTAACAGCATTTGAAGATGCCACATCTTCTGAGAAAATTTCAATTACATACATTGTTTGTTAAAATGCATGTATGGTGCGCTATATAAATAGGATAAAACATACATTTCCCAATTAATATGAAATATATGTAATTGACAGATGTAACTTCATTGAAAATGGACGATTTTCGAAAGATAAATGGGAAAATATAAAGCTTTGTGATATTCTAATCCAAAATTATGTTTTTCTCATTTAGTCATGACACCATCTCTGGACATTGTTGATATTTTTGTTAGTTTTTGACAAAGATTCATCCTCAGAATTCCTAATAATTAATTAACAACTACAGTCAATTGGCTGGAACTTTCAATTTTCTAGCGATAGTGTCATATTTGATTCAAGTATCCCGCCTTTGTTTAAAACACAATTCATCTCATCTTTTCCATATGAAAGTGCAATACATTTATAAAGATTTTGGATGTTAGAACAAAATTAATTTCCCATAGCTTTACGAGAACTTGAATGACACTTTCAATATTATGACGTCATCGAGAAATTCACGAAAACGTCGATTAATGCATATTTCAAAGTCTCGTAGAAAATTTTCCTTTGGATAGAATCAAATGTAAGTTTGAATAATCATGGACAGACAAGAAATATATAATTTTAGAAATTTTGAGAAAAATTGAATGTGGCGTCCAAGTGTTTAGTACCTCCTTAAATAACGTTTAAAGTAATAAAGGAGAATTTCCACTTCTCCCTTAAATTTGCCTTGTATTTTTAGTGAAAATGATTTATGAAAATTCCATGACTTTCTATCTCTAATATGTCTTGTGCATGAATTTTATATATTTTGTTGTGGGTCATGTATTATTTTAGTTTTACTTTATGTGTAGGTGCACATGTACTTAGTCATGTTATTTAATGCTTTCATAATAATTCTTTCTAGATTTTACTATGTCATGTTTATTTCATTAGAGAATATTCCAGTATGTTCTGTGTTACATCATTATCATCACATGACGTGATTTCTAGAATTTACTCTATTGTTAATCATTTGTAATGAGTCATTGTTCTAGAAGATTCTGGTTAATTCATTGGTATTAAGTATAAATACCTCTGAGGAACTGTGTTGAGGGGCATTCGTACACATTCGTAGACACGATTCATTCATCTATTCTGATATACTGGGACACTTTATTTGTTGAGACTTTAATCCATTTGACAACGTTTGGACACCGATCTTTCGAGAAGGTTTGTGATTACCGGAAACCATAAATTCGATAGACATTGTGGACCGTAACGGACACTTTGATCCGGACATTGTATTGTAAGTTGTAATCATTTGAAATATATATATTTTGTACATAATTAAACTTGTAAATTTATATTCTGTCTTTGTCTGATTTTTGTTGGCGTTTTGGGGTATTCTGACCCATAACAATTTTCATTTCTATGCTTCATAAACTTCGACGGCGGGTGCGGCTAGCCAACAGGGATGCTTACTCCTCCCGGGCACCTGGTCCCACCTCTAGCTTGCTAGGGGTCCGTCGATGTTTTGTTTTGTGCTCTATTGTGAGTGCTGTTGAGATTATCGTCAGGATCTTCTTTAACTCATTTGCGAATACATATGTTTCATATATCATATAAACCATCGTGTCACGGTAGCGTATCACATGACAGGCAAATAATCTCTAGCCTGGGAATCCCCTTCGATTCAACAAGGTAAATACTGTGTAAATCTACTTTGTAAGAATTTATTTTAGGCCTATCATACGAGTGTCATTATCATTTATATGATGGTAATCTATTCTGGTCAAGTATAAAGTTATATTCAGAGAACACCTCAACGGAAAATTTTGTTTATTTACGTGAACCATATCATAAGATGTAAACAAAATAAAAAAAATTATGTTGAAGTGTTCTCTGATTACACCTCTTTTCTTGACCAGAAAAGATTTCCATCGAACTTGTGATATTAATGAACATATGATAGACCTGAAATAGTTTCATATAAGGTAGATTCAGACAGTATTTACCTTGTTTAATCGAAGGGAATTCCCGGGCTGGAGATTATTTGCATATCACGTGATATGCTACAGTGTCGTATGCTAGGAAAAAAAAATTACATTGCCGCGAACCCTCAACCAAAATATATATTATATAGATGGAAAGAAATATTGCATAGCTATCGTTTTGTGGTAGAGACCATGTTGGTTAGGGTTTCGTTTATTTATTCTCATTGATTGGTATAGAAATTTTGCTTATTTCTTGGCATTTCTTATCCTTTAACTAGATTCGGGTGCTTTTGTAGCTGTACATTTCGGTGCAATGCTTTAAAATCGAAATTCAAACAACCATAGATTTTTGTAATCGAAATCTGAACCACTTGAAAATTCGGGCCGATTTTTCAGTAACCGAACCGTCTCATTTGATGAATAATATTTAAGAAAGAGAATATATCCAACAAGACTCGTAAAGACACAAAAGAACGAATCCTTTTATGTATATCTGACACTTGAACTGATGTACCTTACTTACCTCATTTCAATAAGAAATATACTCATTATGATATAATAATGTTGTAGATGATAGTGTATTATTCAAATGTATTATTCATATATATATTTCTGTCGATTGAGAGCATTTTTAACATGCCATATTTCTTCTAAGAAACAAAAAAAAAAAAAAAAAAAGACATCTCACTGGGAGAGGATGAAGCAAGGGGCATTACTCTTTGTGTTCTATACCTTTTTTTGTGTATTTACCGTGTCTAGGGGTGGTGTAGGTAAGATATGTTTGTTATCGTAGTCAATATTCTCGCAAAAATACATTTTTTTACTTTGAATAATTTTGCTATGTACACCTTTGATGGTGATTAATATCCGAAACTGGTGTCTGGTAAACTATATTTAGAAAATTTTGTCTATCTTGCAGCAGAATTGGACTCATTGCTTTTCTCTACAATTTGAGTTTAAACAGCGCGTTTACGGTGTTCTCAAATACAAAACAAAAACTGCTACATGTAATAAATACAAAATAAAAGGGTACACAGAATTGCCATAGCAAATGTGTCAGAATCATAAAACGCTTTTTATGCCATGGATATGATCCATAAAGATTATTAAGCCTTGTAGGCTTTGAGATAAATGAAACTAGTTACAGCATTTTTCATTTAAAGTGTACATCTAATTGCTAAATTGAATTTAATCTGGATGGCACTGCTTACAAGAAGTTTTCTTAATTTATATGTGCTAGGTTACCATACCGCTAATGAGCGAACCCACTCCCCACTTGTCGATACTGGGATCTTATAAATTTAAAAGCAAAACCGATCCCTTTTTCCATATTGATCAGTGACATTCTGGATTCCGATTGAATAGCTGACATCATCGTGCGACTGAACGGTTGTCATCATCACCAAACAAGACATATTTACCTTATATGTTTTAATGAAGCGACGGTTGCTGCATGCAGACAATAGACGCTGATTCTCCTCCTGCATATGGTTTCACTTCGGAATGTTGTTAATTCCGGGGTTCGTAAGTGTTCCGATGGAAGTTCTAATGGTTTTGCTCTACCTTTTTCGACTTTGGGGGAATAACTGATGGGTATTTCGATGTTAATTTTAGAAAATAAATTATACGAAGAAAGAAATTTAGATAAGCTTTAAGCTATAATCCTAGATACTATAATTTACATTGACACAATGTGCTACATGTTTAACCTGCCCTGTCTGAATTTCAGTCGGACTCCTCGGGTGATAACACGCTCGCTACAGCCGGCAGAGCACGGACCGTATTTCGTACGCCCTCTGATATTATATCCATTTACATTTCAATCTGACAGGGGTATTGCTTGGGCTCCAGTGTTATGCTGTCTTTTTGATTGGTCATCTTATAGCCATGAAGTTACTTTACACCTCTACTGTGCGTTCTACGAGACCTCTGGGTTACCAGAAATGAAGGAGGGTACGGATAACCATACCATTTGCTACTGGCGTGGCGGATGGCAGTCCTAAGTCGTTACCGGTTATCCAATGGACTCTTTGGTTGAAGTTTTGTCTTTGTGCTTGATGTTTAATATATTGTTTGTTGATCTTCGTTCTCCCTTTTTGTATGCTTCTCTGCATTTCTTCTATGTGTTTTTGCGTTGGATATTTTATTGTTTTGCTATTTGTGCAACGACCTAGTGTTGTTAGAGATCCCCTCTTTTCTTTTGCACCATATATTTATCATAATTTATGTGGTATTTGAATATAAATATAATTGCACCAATTAGCACGTTTTCGCTCTTAAAGCGCCATCTACAATACATTCCGTACTAACACGTGACTCTGGATAATTCCCATAAGATTAGCTTTCTTATTGTCTTAGTCTATTTGCCCTATTTTATTCGCTCGTGAGAAAGATTTCTTCCAAGAATTTGTAAGCCTTTTTTTGATTGTGAAGTTTTGGAATCTGACTTTGGGTATTGTTTTTTACTTTTATTCACTGATCGTATGTTCCCAAACGGACAATGGACAAGGTGTAATCTACATCCCTGCACCATAACATCCTTAAGATCCATCACAGGAATTTTACAAACCTCTTTAGGTAAGCAGAAAAATGATATGGTAATGCGCAATTAATCTGGATAACAACAACATTTTCTACTAGCTCGGCAGATGACCGTCATAAGTCGGCAAGGATTGTACATTTGTCTCGTTTGAAAAGTATAGGTTTTGTTGTTGGTGGTGTTTTGATAATCCCTACAGGCAGGTTGTAGGGATTCCAATGGGTACTAATTGTGCGCCTCTTGTTGCAGATTTATTTTTATACACGTATGAAAAGGAATTTATCCAAAACCTTCAAAAACAAAGAACAAATGATGATGTGATATGCTTCATTGGTACTTCTAGGTACCTGGATGATATTCTTACTATCGACAATCCTGTTTTTGAAAAGTTATCCACAAGAATTGATTCTAAACAAGGCAAACGTTTCAAACACAGATACAGATAAGGAATAGTTAATGTTAACAGATTCTATGAATAATAAACGAAAATGAATGAGGACCTATCGCGACAAATGGTGAATAAATGGTTAGATTTGTAATAATTAACGTGAATGTAGGCATACAATAATTACTGATTGATTCCTCATAGTTAACGCATATCATTAACCATATGTTTATTCCACATACTCTAACCATATTCCGCATTGCTATGTGCATGAATAATGACTACCGTTGGCGTATGGCGAATAACTAACGTGAATGAGCTAAACGCTACGCTTAAAATTTTCGTTTTGTTATTTCTATCGTGAATCTTAAATTTATATTAATCCGGCTCCAAACAAAAATATATATTTGTCTATGAATTTAAATCAATGTTTACATGTAAACAACAAAGAATGAAACTGAAGAGGGAATCATGATATTAAGAAAAAAAAATTATTGTTTAACTCATATCACTTTTAATTACCATTTTTAATAGACACAGAATTTTTTACTTTTACTAAATTCATGGACTCCGGCACTGCATACACGTACATGTAGTTCCTATTTTTTTTTTTTTTTTTTTTGCCGCTTTCCTTTAATTAGTTAGAGATTAGCTTATAAAATAATTAATTGAAAAAAAGCACATTTCTTTATGGTTGGTATCTTTTGTAGATAGCGACGTCTTCTAGAGTCTCGAGCGGTATGTGACATCAAAGACATACCGGCAGGTCATCTTACAGTAATTATGTCGCATTATTAAATGAGATATCGGCATGGTCCGATGTCAATGCAAAATATTTTTTTAGATATACATAACACTATCGTTGCTAGATAAAAAAAAAATGACAAAATATATTTAGTTTAAATAAAAAAAAGGGGGGGGGGCGAATCTAGATACTTTTTTCAGGGGGGAGGGGGGTTGAAACCATTAGAGGGTCGAAACTTTACTTTTAAAAGAAGTAAAAACGGAAAATATCGGCACATGTGAAAATAAAAACAATTCTAGCTTAAGTTGATGACAACATTGAAAGATCGATTCTTTTTAAGGGATCAATGTTATTGATCTTTGACATTATTCTAAGCCCTGCCTCTGACCGATTTGGTCCATCTACATGTAAACATGTATCACCAACATTGCGTGATCAAATCTACACTCCATATAGTTTTATACATCAATCTACAAATGTACAGCTCTACCATGGCTATTTGATTTTTCGCTAGAAATATGTGTAACGATATTGCATATATGTTTATTTCTATTTCATTTAGGGAAATTAAGAATATGTTTTTTTTTATCTATTGATACAAGGGACGTATATAAAAAGTATACGTGTACGTTATTGTTTACAAGATCATGATAGATAATTAGCACATTATTAAGATGAAAAACCTTCAGTTAGAAATTACTTGGAAGAGGTATACGTCCCTGAAATTAATTATGAGAATAGATTTGTGGTCCCAACTCCGTCAAACATCGCCTTACTTGAGCCAAGATCGGAAATACACATGTACGCATTTTCACAGTCAAAACAAACCGGCAGAAAACGAACATGTATACAACATGTACATGTATATTTGATTTTATAAATGTGTCTATTGAAACGCATCCTGTACCTTGTAACGAAATATTATTTTTTACAATTTTTTTTATTTATACATGTACATAGGAAGTTGTCTCCTTCTCCGGACGCAGAAATTATTAAGCGAGGACAAAATTTCGATCAGTTGACTCTTTTGAATATAACGACATTACCACTATAAAAAATGTTCGTCTGTGCATTGGTTCATGAATTAGTCTCTCGTTTTGTCATTTTCATACAAGCTTGCTTGCTTAACGTACTAACGTCTCAAGTGAACACGCAATCAAAAGAGGTAGTAAAAGAGAGTTCCAAAGACATCCGATTATACAAAAGTAGTACGTGCGCCTTGGTCTGGTACATGTACTTCAAAAGGTTCCAATGTACATACCGCTCTTTTACCTGTACATGTATATTAATTAACACCCCCTTTACACGGAGAAGCCCGTGTAAGGTCGTGTGACTATAAACCTTCCCCTTTAATTTGTTTACCCCCCCCCCCCACGAAAAAAAAAAAAACGTAGGGATACCTGAACAAAGGAAAAAAGAAAAATAAACAAATATATGTAAGTGAAATTCTATATTGAAACCAACAAAAATACAAAGGTGCAAGGTGGTTTATAGGAAATTCTGAAAAGATGCAGATAATTCATGGGGAAAAAATATGGAACCCACTCCGAGCCTCAAATCGATCAGGGGATCGGCCCTGATTGATTTGAGGCTCGGAGTGGGTTCCATATTTTTTCCCCATGAATTATCTGCATCTTTTCAGAATTTCCTATAAACCACCTTTTGTTGGTTTCAATATGAAAAAAAAAAACGTAGGGATACCTGAACAAAAGAAAAAAAGAAAAATAAACAAATATATGTAAGTGAAATTCTATATTGAAACCAACAAAAATACAAAGGTGCAAGGTGGTTTATAGGAAATTCTGAAAAGATGCAGATAATTCATGGTGTAACCATATGGCCTCTCCCCCACAATAATTAAGCTAATTAATTATTCACATGAATTAGTTACATGTATATGGAAATTGCTAACTTAAGTTTGCTATAGAAAAAGGGGAATCATTCTAACTTAATACCTTGACTTTAAGTTCGAACTTCATATTAAGACAATTAATTTTAGTTTGTAAGCTCTGATATCTGTTTAATTTGATTCCCACGATGCTGAGAACACTGCAGTAATTGGCACATCTGCAAGTACTTTAATCTTTGTTTTTCGTACGAGTTAACTGAAAGCTAATTGGAAATCTCCCCGTAAAAGTCGTTAAGGTTCTATATTTGGAAGAATCTAATTTCCAAAATGTCTTTTTAATCAAAAACCAATAACTTATTATTTTATGCAGGTGTTAGCAATTTCCAATCGTCCACATATATACTTGGCGCATCGTTTTGCCGACCAGTTAAGTTTCGGTTAAGTTAGACTCCAGTTTTAGTTTTTAGTTTGTAACTTTTAGTTTAAGTTGCGCTCTGATACCGCTATGATTAAGATGTTACGATTTAAATGAACTTAGAACTTTTATTCGGACTTAAGTTTATAGTTTTAAAAATGACTGATTAATACACAACGCGAACTACACCCATAACCTGTAGGCCATTGCCTTACAAGGTTTAATTTGATGCCGTGACCTAAACGAATCAGGGGAAAATATGATTAATGCCGTGTCCTAAACGAACCAGTGAAAATTGCCGTAAATGCAGACGATGCACGCCGCGGAACCAGCATTTTTAATCGACAAAACGATGAACTCTGCGCGATCGTAAAAGGTATGACACATTAACTTTCTCGACGTACTTTCAGATTAATTGACCATCTATTTTTGTAAATGTTTTTTTTTTAATTTTTGAAAGTTTTAAGCGAAAAAGTTTTCAAGAAATTGAATATTTTTTTTTCTCTGATTTTCATGAAGAAATGACGGACATAGACAACGAAGCGTTTCGGATTTTTGGAATCGGTCGTGATTCACGTAGTTTTGGGTTGATTAAAGATTTAGGCTTCGGTCGTTTTGAGAATTTTGGTTTTTCTCCGCTGCTGAGTAAGGGTCTAGATCAGGGTCCCGTCATGTCGCTAGAACGCCGGGGTATAGGCGTGGGACCGTTGTAAGAGACGGGGGAGTATCCGTCTCTGTAAGGTTTTTCAAGATGATAGAACATTACAATTAAGAGGATACTTCGATGGAACCCATATATTCCAGTTTGTTAGGTGATGAGCTGTTGAATTTGCTCGGTATATGGCGATGAAACGCCGAAAAATGGCACCAGTAGAAATTTCTGGGAACGTAGAAAGTTCGTTCGGGTTTGTTGTGGATACAACCCTGTCATTTCTAATTTGTGCTATGTGAGAGCACGTATATTTTATTTTTCGGATTATATGACAACATCGTAGTATTCATCATCTTATGTTTGTTTTGTGCTGTCATTTTGGAGGTCTTGATTTTTTTTATTTCAAGAAAGGGAGGAAATGGTAAATATCTTAATTAAAAAAAAAATCGGTCAAAGTTATTTCGGAGTCTCGTTTTAAAGTTAATCAGGAGTCTATCGCGATCGCGATGTATATAGTAGCAACAGTATACCCTTAGTTTGTGTGTTTTTGTGTTTGATTATTCATTTAACCCCAATAGTACTCTGCTTTTTGCATTTTGAAGTTTTAATTGGCCTTCATTTTGGGTATTCATGTTACAGTTCTAACTCATCAGTCAATGAGAACTAATAAGTTTGACCTTTGTTGCTCCTTTTCCCAGTGTTGGAATTTCATTGACGGTCTCTTATTTTTTATCGGCTACAGATGTGTAGTATCAACGAGTAATCACTACGCCGAGACATTAACGTTTGACAAGCGACATGCATAGACAATGTATTTCATTTCAGAAAGTTTTTCAGAATTTATAATAAAAAGTTTTAATCGCTACAGATATTTCCCTTTATTTAATAAGAGTTTTGTATTCGTCTAAAATAAATACAGAAGACCTGTTTTTCGTATAAAGTCAGTGAATATACAAAGTTCTCAAAATTAACATTATCCAAGTATTGATAAAAAAAATCTCATTTTGGAAATCTTTCACTTAGTTTTGGTACAGGCATCTTAATTATTTTTGTAAATTCAAAATTGTGGTCAATTAGAGGTACAGAGAAAATCCGGTGTCATAAACTACCTGTAACCAGAGACAATGATGTGGACTTTATACTTTTATCGCTGGGAGAAGACGACGATGAGATAAGCAGTTAAGTTCCAGATGTGCAGTCTTATTTAGCTCCTTGGGTTATTGGAATCGCCTGTTGTGATACGAGAGACAAATTAGCGTACAGGTTTATCACCAAGGCATTAAATCAAATCAGACGGTAGCAGAAAAGAAGTCTGAAGCAGTGACGTCAGGTATCTCTGTGCACAATGTTATCCATGTGGCCGGATGTCAAACCAGCCCGTCACTATTAACATTATTTCGCAGATTATATCACAGGATGAAATTTGTCATAGCGAAATTGAAGACAGCAGAACCAGATTGGACATTTTGCACTTAATGACCTGCTTGATCGACGCTTTGAATGAGAGCATTGAATAACCCGTCGCTTTTCTGGGTATATGTCGTCATCCAGATTACGGGAAGATCTTGGTAACGTCACTAATACCAAGATGCGTCAAAGCAGGGTCCAGATGGAAGATAAACTCCAAATTCCGGATGGAGGAAGAAGACGAAACAGATGACGATTCGATGATTATTGGTTTACCAAACCAAGTAGACGACAAAGAGGTCCGAATCATTCGTTATACTCCACGGAGGTTACAAAGTACACGAAGAGGGACCGTAGACAGAATCTAACTAAGACGTACAGAATTAAACCAAACACGGCTGTAAGAAGAGAAGATAAAGAAGTGAATTAAACCGGTGTTGTGTTTAAGTGAGAAAAAGCAGAGTAAATGTATATACATATGTATTATGCGTCTTATTCATGTTTAATATTGATATTTGCTTTTGTACATTGCTTGCTATATAATCGAATTTTAGGATACGTATTGGCCTTGGGTAAATGTATTTCTTTTGTAGGTGATTGACAGTGAACATTCATAATTAGATAAAAATCGGGTCAATCTTTAAGAACAATGAAAAAGAATTCGATATGCAAAGACTTTAATTTTATGTGCTTTAATTTGATCTAATTAATCAGAGTGAACCCAGATGATATTTCATTGAGTTATGCATTATTGTGGTGTCAAGGCCATGCGTTTAGAAAATAACCAAGTATTATAACAGATTCACAAAGTTTTGGATGGTAATTGAAAGTTATCTTAAAGTTCAGAATAACAATTGAAATCTAAACAATTTGCATCTTGGTTATTTTCTTAAGTGGGGGAGTATTGTAACCATATGGCCTCTCCCCCACAATAATTAAGCTAATTAATTATTCACATGAATTAGTTACATGTATATGGAAATTGCTAACTTAAGTTTGCTATAGAAAAAGGGGAATCATTCTAACTTAATACCTTGACTTTAAGTTCGAACTTCATATTAAGACAATTAATTTTAGTTTGTAAGCTCTGATATCTGTTTAATTTGATTCCCACGATGCTGAGAACACTGCAGTAATTGGCACATCTGCAAGTACTTTAATCTTTGTTTTTCGTACGAGTTAACTGAAAGCTAATTGGAAATCTCCCCGTAAAAGTCGTTAAGGTTCTATATTTGGAAGAATCTAATTTCCAAAATGTCTTTTTAATCAAAAACCAATAACTTATTATTTTATGCAGGTGTTAGCAATTTCCAATCGTCCACATATATACTTGGCGCATCGTTTTGCCGACCAGTTAAGTTTCGGTTAAGTTAGACTCCAGTTTTAGTTTTTAGTTTGTAACTTTTAGTTTAAGTTGCGCTCTGATACCGCTATGATTAAGATGTTACGATTTAAATGAACTTAGAACTTTTATTCGGACTTAAGTTTATAGTTTTAAAAATGACTGATTAATACACAACGCGAACTACACCCATAACCTGTAGGCCATTGCCTTACAATGGGGAAAAAATATGGAACCCACTCCAAGCCTCAAATCGATCAGGGGATCGGCATGGGGGTTACAGGAATTTTTGCTTTACACTGGATTTTTTTCTTTGAAAACGTTCTTTCATCATCTTCAAATACACAATTTGGGGATTTCTTGACAAATCAGTTCATTTCAGTTTTATTAAGGGAAATTAAATGATTTTTTTAATAAAAATGTGAAATAATTCTCCTGAAAATGTATGATGTACCTCGTCTGATGTCAAAGCTCTCGCTGTGTAATTAAATCATATCGATCGGCCACTAAGGGCAGTATCTGTATATTGTAAGTCTTTGCGTTGTCAAATAAGAAAAAAAAATATTTAAAAAACTACTAAGTTATATCTGTACACACATCTCAAAAGACGATGAAAGAAAATTGAAAAAAAAAATATAATAAATGTTTGTTTGAAATAACCCAGGCGAAAAAAGCATATCTAATTATTTACATATTAATTCACAATAGACTGAATTGCTGTCGTTTCCTGATTTAGGAGGGTATATTCTCCGGAAGGACTCTTGCGGAAGGGGGGGGGGTTAGGAGTTCGTCTGAAGTCAGCCTCGGATAATTGTGCGAAATTTATGAATTCTAAGACCATTGTTGAACAAGTTTGGTTTGATCTTGTGATGTTAAAACGAAAGATTATCTTTGAGACAAAAAATTAATATAAAGTTTTCATGCGTACATGTAAAAGATGTATATATCGCTCAATTTGAGATAATTGAAAGACATTTATTAAATCACAGATAATAACAACTCTTTATCCGAGTCTGGTTTCTTGGGCTAGTTGAGTAAATACTAGTATAAAAATTATACGAAGCGACTAATGATCGTGAGTTTGTTTAAAGACTTTTCTCATCATTATTTTCATAAATTGAAATGAGAAGGTGTGGTAACCTGCCTTTTGTCCTTATACGATTAAAGAGTGCATTCCGTAATACAGGCGGATCTCAAGGTACATGTTTGTCAAAGGAGATGGATTTCTTTGGAGAAGCCATGACCTGAACTAAAAGGAAACTGTAAATGGGATGTTCTCTATTAAGGAAGAAAATTTAGCAGTCATGATACGAAACTCTTACAATTTCTTTGGCCGTATTTTTTTAAACTGAAAAGCTTGTGGATCCGGAGGCGGGCCATGGTGATCACATACAATGTAATAAAGACTTTGAAAAAATACAATGATGACAAGAAGTTGTTAATATGAACAAAAGATAAATAGATACAAGATTAAAGTCAGTCAATCACTCAGCATGAACAAAAGTCGGGAGGAAGAAATTAACTTATTTGAAATAAGTATATATAAATATATTTATTAATAACTCACGACAAGTAATCTCGTGCGCAAAGCAGGACAATCGGTTTGTCTATATTTCTTTGCAATATACACGTCTATCATTTATAATAAGAATGTCTTAGCTTTGAGTTGTATTCCAAAAATGAAAAAAAAAAAAAACGATCGGTGATCTACTTTCACATTCATATACACGATTTTTAGCTAAAGCATCGCATTCCTTTTTCTGACAAATAATCTATAGTACATGAAATTATAGAAATACCGAAAGTTCTGCATTGCGAGATTGTCCAATATGTAACTTAGATTACATCTTGCATAAAAAAGAAATGTGTATCAACATAAACGGAAGACGAAAATACTGATTTTTTTTTTAAATGAAAATTAGATTATTCAAAATCATCAATCTTAAGAACTAGAGAAAAGGGAAAGCGCCGAGAAAGACAATTAATTTCGGTGTTAAAATTAAAATAACGCGATTTGACGCGCAGCATACACACGATAAACAGCTCGTGCCACATGGCAGGTAATTGTTGAAATAACACAGGTATTGTTGTGGTAGGGCGAAGCATAGTTTTACCTGGTCATTGGAAGAGTTCATTCTAGGAAGGTGATACAAGATGTCAAAATACGTAATCTTATAATTATACAGAGTATGAAGCATTTCATACTCTATGTAACAGTGCGTAAACCAATTTTTTTATCGATTGGTCTCATTTGCTTGATTGAATTATGTCCGCCCGGTCAGACCACTTTGGTAGAGAAATACATGTATTACATTTATATTATCGTTGTATGAATTTAGATAAATACAAAGTACGTATAATACTTAGCTAGCAAATTTTAAAAAATCCGATAAAAATGTACAAATTTCATAAGACTATAAACAAAATTCGGATTCTGAGTAAGATTTATTCGTTTTGCAAGTTTTGAGTCGTAATATGAATTCATTCACGTAATTCTCCATTGTTTTTTTTATATTATGCATACGCTAACGGTTTATTCTGCATACGCTCACGATAGAATTTTTTTCCGCGCTCACGATAGAATGGTTAATTAGCGCTACTCATTTATCACGAAACAATGACTACAGATAATTTGATACTACCGCTATGAATAAGAAAAATTGAATACAAACGTGAATGAGATAAGCACTAACCATTGTACGTTTTTCAATCAGTATTGATACAAATGAATACGGACTATTTTGTAATATCGTGAGCAAATAAATAACTAAGGTTAATTAAACGATAAAAATCGTGAAATAAGAATACGTAAAAATAATGAATGAGGAGTAACGTGAGAGCTGTTAAGATTAACTATTCCTTATCTGTACACCGTTTTTGGACCTTAATATCAAAATTGTCAATGGAGAGATCCATACAAGTGTGTATGACAAAAGAGATATTTTGGATTTAACATAGTAAATTTCCCTTGGCTTGAGGGTAATGTTCCTAGATTACGGTCCTATGATATCTATATTTCACAGCTCATCCGGTATTCTAGAGCATGTGCTGATGTTTTGGATTTCCATAGTAGAAATGTACAAATTACCAAGAAACTTTTAGGACAAGGTTTTCTCTTTCATAAACTCGTGAAGACTTATTTTACAAAATTATTGTCAACTTCTTCTGAAATACGGACCAATACAGGCAACGGAGTATAATACTTTGGGTATTTCACAACGTGCATTTTATGGTGAAATTATTAACAAGATAAGAAGGATCAAAGATAGACAACATCACTATCGAAAATGCGTCAGAATCATCAAACGCCTTTTATACCGTAGATATGATCCTAATGTCACCAGACGGACACTAGGCTTGGTACTTGACCAATCTACAGTCTTGAACAAGCGCATTCTTAAAACTTGCACTCTGACTGACTGTGACGACGGGACTCCATGACGGGCCCTTTCCAAACCTCTTTAGAGAAGACAGGGCCCCGACCACCTGTCCTCTCTGAATGACAAATATGGATAATGTATACAGCACAAAATCGATAATTCAGAAAATCAGAAACCGAAGGCGAAATCAGGACAAAACAGGAACCAAAGCAAACAAACAAAAACTTCCACCACATGAAAAGAAGTATGTCAGTCGGACTCCTCGGGTGATAACATACATGAGCTCGCGGCGGCAGAGCACAGATTGTATTACGTACGCCCTCTTTTTATATCCATTTACATTTTCATCTATGTTGCTTGGGCCCCTGCGTTTTGCGGTCTTGTTTGTGTGTGGTCATCTGACAGTGAGGAGGTTGTTTTACACCAAAAATGTACGTTCTGCGAGACCTCTGGGTAATCGGAAAAGTGGGAGGGTTGTGCGCACGTTATCAAGGATAATCATACCTTCTGCTATTTCCGTGGCAGATGGCCGTCCTAAGTCGGCACCGGTTGCCCATTGGTCTCGTTGGTTTATGTGTTGTCCTTTTTGTTTAATGTTTCTGTGTTGTATGTTGACGTTCCTTGTCCCTTATGCGTCTCATTCTGTGCGTGTCTGCTTTGTGTTTTTGCATTGGATGTTTTGGGGTTTTGCTGTGGGTGCTACAACCTGGTGTTGTTAGAGATCCCCTCCTTTGTTTGATGTCGCATATGGTCTCTTTTGACCCTTTTACGTCTCTTATTGAGTGTGCATTCTATGTGAGAAGATGTAATATTTGCTTTTCAACAACTGTGTTTTTCGTAAGACTTTTTTTCTATAAGAGAAGGAAGGAATGTGGGTACGCATTCCACATAGCCAACCGTTTTCCTTCTAAATAGTTTGTGTCAGTCCAAAATAGGTGCACTTTTGTTTCCCTTTTCTATAGTTTTCACTTAATATGGTTAAGGTATAATTCCTTTCTATTCTAATTGTTTTTGTAACCTCCTGCTTTTCACGTTGTTCTTTAATGCGATTATATACTTTGTCTCTACATCTTTTTGCTTGTTCATATATTTTTACTTGGTTTCCTTTTGACTTAATTAAGCATGTGTTTCCACAGGATTGCGCTGTAGATTTTCCCCCTTTGTTTTACATATTTCTTAACTCATCGCCTTAGTTCACTTAATTTGAAAGACAATAAGCTTTCTTTTACAGGTCCTTGCGGCGATGACGGAGCATTCGGTAAGCATGCCTTAAACAACATTCACAAAAAACATATTCCGATTTTCATTTTACTTGCAACTTTAAGTCTGAGATTTTAAACTGAATGAAATGAAAGCTTCAATCCAAAAAAACGATTCCTTTTTAGTGGATTGAAATATTTCTTCCAAAGGGAAGGGGTGATAACAAATGAAAACATAAACACTCAAATACACAAATTTTCGGCTCCTTGGCCTTTATCAAGTGTAAAAAAGGACGCTCTATAACAATTCCAAGTAAAATCCATCCTTGCTTCTCTTGTGTTCATTTCAAATTTGCAATGGACGCCAGAGAAGCAAGGATGCAATCCGGAAATTTTGAACAAAATTTTCACATATTGTTTCATTGTTTTGATTAAGGATCACTGACGGGGGCTCAATATCCGAAACGTGCATGTCTGGTATATACTGTAACTTTATCTGCTTTTAAATTATGTTAATAAATTTGAAGACGTTCAACATTGAAAGCAGTTATATTTTGTACTAAACAGCCACATTGTAAGCTTTCAGGCGCAAAATACACACCGGGTAGAAATAGACATCTTTATATCGTTTATTTCATTCGTGAGAATAGATTGTTCGATTCTATAACAAAACGAAATGGGCAACTTTTATCAATCTAAGCGCCCCGAGTTACAGAACCCCACTTGTTCAGAAAATTGGGATTAATGATATACACCTTTGGTAAAAGTGGCATTTTGTAACTCGGGATGGAACAATGTTGTAGGAAACCTTTCCGTTTTCCATTGATTTCTATAGAAAAAAACGCTCATTTTAACCCAAATATTGGTATTATTATTGATAGTTTATTCAACCAGACATTAGATTCAGATTCGCATTAAGTTAGCTGATATTTCTACTGAAAAACTTTCTGTTGAAATTTCGACTTTTTCAGGGCAGATTTTACGTCTTATCGGTACAGCTCCTTTATTTTAGGCCTATCATAAAACCATCATTATCATTGATAAAGTGGTAACCTTTTCTGATTAAGAATAGAGTCACACTTAAAAGAACACTTAAGTAGAGAATTTTCGATTCTCATCAGATGTTTTGATATGGTGTACACGGACAGGTACAACATTTTCTGTTTCAGGTTTCTCTGAATATACGTCTTTTCTCGATCAGATTTGATTGCTATCATATTAATAATGATACATGTAGTCTTGTGATAGGCCTACAATGAAGTCATATTAAGTAGATTTAGACAGTATTTAATTGGCTTAATCAAAGGGGATTCCCGTGGTACATATATTTTTTTTTATAACGAACTTGCTGCAAACGCATCGCAAAGCCTCCTTGTGTCAAAAAATACTCATGACGAAATTCGTGACGTCATTTCTACATAAATTACGTCAAAGCCATTAAGACCCTTTATCGTTGGCATGATATTCTTGTTTTCTCAGGATGGTCAGACTGGTCGGCCTGTACCGTTACTTGTAGTGGAGGAACAAGGTCAAGGTCTTGCACATGTGTATTTTCCTTTGACAGCACACCAACTTGCACGGAGGGTGACAATGAAATAGAAATCTGCAACGAAAACTCGTGCCCAAGTAAGTATCTGAACATCTATTTTTGGTCATATCAAATATATCAAAGTCTTAAGATGAAATTTTTTTATGTTTAATTTCTTTATGTAGAGAGTTTTCATCTATATCCCTGTTTATGGATTTACACTTGTTTCCAATCTCTTGAATATATACGTATATATTTGTTTCTTTTAGGTGACGATAGCAATGATGGCGTTATCGCAGGAGTATTATTCCTACTATTGATTTGCCTCAAGTGGTTCCCCTACTACTTTGGATAAAGCATGGATGTCCATTTCATGGAATTATTTGCTAGTTATGTAAAAGCATATTATAATTGAGATACTGCATGTATCTTGATGTTTGGACTGCGACTATGGAGAGATAACGCTATTTTCATATTATATAATATTTGAAACCAACATAAGCAATACATGATATTACCTCAGTTTATTAAAATATCCTGGAACAAAATAATAATTCTTTGAATTTTCATCGATATTTTGTTGCCAAATACATGTTAAACGTCTTCAAATTCAATAGCATCATTTAAGAACTGATAAATTTGCAGCATGAAACAGACATGCACGTTTCGGGTACTTAACCCTCGTCAGTGATCCTCAGACTAAACAATGTAATATTGCCAAAGAGTGTAAAAATTATTATGTCCAAACATTTACCGAAAGACGTAGCAGGATGGGTGGGATATGATGCTACAAGACCCACTTTTTTGAAGTTTCAAGAAATTTTGATAACAGAAATTTTCGAATGCGTTGAAGAGACGATCAACCGAAGGTGATCGAACTTGGCTACATGTGTCCTCGGGGACTCCTGGTCCACAAGCAGTGACGCTCACCGAGTGGTCCTAATGTTAAAGGTCTTAAAATTCAATAGCACCATTTAAGAACCGATAAATTTGCAGCATGGACCAGACATGCACATATTTGTTGCAAAATACATGTTGTTAATGATTTCAGTTTCCACATAACTGACTTCCCGTTCATGAGTAGCAACTTTCCGTCTTCTCTTGCTATTCGCGTGTTTTTTCCCCAGCTCATACGGTACGCCAGGGCATGTTTTCATCGTTAGAACAAGACGGCGTGTAAGTAAGCTACTTGTTCAGGGTTATATTGCACAATGGTTGAAGTTCTTGTGTCGGTACACGGATATTTTAAAAGCATATCAGTTCCCCCTTTCCAGAATGAATAGTGACTGCTAGTTGTGATTGAATGGCTGTCATAGTCACCAAACAAGACCTATCGAATAATATTTAAGAAAGACTTACCTGATGTGTACATTAATATGAACATCGAGACAATCTCCGAATTTGACAAGTTTCCACGGAGCTAATACGACGGGTGTTGCTGTAAATTTATCTGCTCTAAAATGATGCTAATAAATTTGAAGACGTTAAACATGCAACCAAGAGGCGCTGACTCTCCCAAGGCGCCTGGTATCACATATGCATCGGAATGTAATTCATTCCGAGGTTCGCAACTGTTCTTATAGATATTCTAATGATGTTGCCTTGCCTTCTCGACTTTGAGACTGAATAATTGATAGGTACTTCTTTAATGTTTAGTTGAATGCAAAATCGCAAAAAAAGGATTTCCTTTTTCATTTTCCCAAGTGATATTCTATCCAACTTTCAAATAGCAGAACGTTTAATACTCAATAAACCCTTCCAAAAAGAGAGCATTCAAAATGTCAATGCAACAAGGGTATCTACAAGTTCATATATATCAGGGATTGAAACCTTTCAAAGGGGAATGATAAAATAGACAATAATCCATTCTGCAAATTTCTCTGTTTATAAATGATGCTATTGAATTCGAAGACGTAAAACATTGCAATTGGTCCTTCAGAAAGTAATTTCCATTCATTCCTCACTCAGAGCTAACGTGTAACGGAAGACAATTACAAAAATCGAAAATGATTCTTTTAGCTTTGTAAGAATTGTTTCTTTATGTTTTTGTATGCTTAAGCTTCGTCAGACTGGGTCCTATCAACTCCCCCCCCCCCAAAAAAAAAGCGGTCATCGGATTAATTGTTACGGCATATGAAATGGAGATCTTGTTAATGAACAAAAACGACTTGAACTCTTCGAGATTCCATGCGCACCCGATCAACTCCATGCACAGATAAAAATAAAATGAAAAGACAAAATTAAGAAAAAAAAAAACCAAAAAAAAAAAAAAAAAAACAAAAACAAAAACAAAAGCAAAACTTGCCCAAAAACTTAAATAGAATTACACAACCTTCTTTTTGACTCCTTTGAATAACTTAAAAACAGACATGCCAATTATTCGCAACACCTTTCTGTCAAAAAATGGTAATAGGAGATACAAATACCTCGTCATAGGGCGTGAGGATACTTATTTTGTGATGGAATACTCTGATTCAAACAAAAAGTATACCGAAGATGATATCATCCGGATGCTAGAGTTTTTGATTGACAACATTTTTGTGGTGTTTGGAGGAACCGTAATCCAGCAGATAGTCGGAATCCCCATGGCTACTTATTGCATCCCACTGCTTGCCGACTTATTTTTATATTCATACCATGCTGACTTCATCCAGACCTTGCTCTCGACTGGGCGCCTCGAATCTCAGTTCAATTTTTCCTTCAGATACATAGATGACGTGTTGTCCATCAATAATCCGAAATTTAAGAACCATCTACATGAAATCTATCCTTATGAACTACAGATCAAGGAAACAACAAAGAGCGACAGATCCGCTTCGTACTTCTATATACTTTTATATATGTTTTGACCCAAACGGCCATTTGAACACCTCACTGTATGACAAGCATGGCGATTTCAGCTTCCACATAATTAAATTCCCTTTCATGTGAGTAGCAACATTCCGTATTCTCCTGCTTATGGCGTTTTTGTTTCTCAACTGATACGGTACGCCAGGGCATAATCCAAATATGAAGATTTCATCATTAGAGCCAGACGGCTTTCAAGTAAGCTACTTGTTCAGGGTTATATCACACAACGGCTGAAATCATCATTTTGGAAGTTCTTCGGTCGCTACGGGGATAATATAGATGCATATCAGATCCCCCTTAGAGTTTCCAGAATGATCAGTGACATTCTACATTGTGAATGAATGGCTGTCATCATCAGCAAACAAGACATTATTACCTGATATGTAAATCAAAATGTACATCGAGACAATCACCGAATTTGACAGGTTTCCATGGAGCTATTGCGACGGGTGTTGCATGCAATCAGAAGACGCTGACTCTCCCCGGGCACCTGGTCTTACTTCGGTATGTTGGTCATTCCGGGCGGGGTTCGCAACCGTTTCGATGGGAATTCTCATGATTTTGCCTTGTCTTCTTGACATTGAGACTGAATAACTGTAAGGTACTTTTGTGATGTTTATAATAAGGCATCTTTACCAATGCGAATTTACTATTCACTATATTTGAAAATTTTGTCAAGAGACTACCCTCTTTCAGCGGTGTTTTGAAAAGTTGTATTATATTTCTTTACAACCGAGACAACGAAACCTAGTGAAAAAATATTCTCAATGTTTCAGACTTCATTCACATTAAATTCACATTGAAAATAGAGAAAACGACTTCATATTTTGTATTATCTTCTATGACCTACAATAAAACGCCTTCAATCGTCGAAGGTAGGCGAGGTTTTTTTATATGAACGCGCTTATATACACTGACAGTAGTATTAAGTAGATTGGAAATACTTTCGACTGTCAGTAATGCCTCTATCATTTTACCATCAAAGATACCAATGACAAATATGAAAAAAAAAACATATCCCTATCGCGAAGAACAAAATTCTTCATCTAACTAAGGGCATACAAAACCAGCATAAAACCAAAACTAAGACAAAGGAACATAAATAAAAAAAATCTACCATATGAAGAGACGTGAGTTCCGTGCAAATTACAGATAAAGGAAAATGGAACTAATACAAAATACACCTCATGGACATTCTCGTCTCGTCCTTCATAATATTTCTTCTTCATGGTCTTCCAACATTGGAAAATACTGTATTAGATACAGTGTACCACTGTAACACAATGAAATAACGTATCTGCATAAAAGAGAAATGATATATGATTTGTTACGCATGTCTCGTATCGGCCATAATATTTTCTCATAGATAAGCGTTCATAAACTTTCGGGTGACAAAGAGGTCTGTTAGAAAGACATTTCCCACAGTACTAGTACTCTAAAAGCGTAATAACTAAGATTTAAATGTCTCATATGCATCATATTGTTGATATAACTAAAAAATTTGTGCAATTATTATAAATGAATATTTAAAAAAACTTACGTTGGTCTTACTAGTACTCTTCAATTATAACTTATGAAATACATATATCATAATAACAATTCTGAGATTAATACAGCATAAGCGAGTCAATTTCTTTTTTGTACTGTGTTACACTTGGATGTCCTTCTTCTTTTCTTTAGATTTAGTTCCATTTATCTCTGTATCTCCATTAACAAGTAGACTGTCTGTAGCTACGTTAGGAACAGCTGGTTTCCATGCCTTGGTTGGCTTTATACTTTGCTGAAGCCTCTGAAAAATCGGACACACAATATTCTACATTGTTTAACTGAGGATGTTCTGGTGTTTGATTAAAAAACAAAGAAGCAGGGAAATAATTATTTGACATGAAGCCTCCGACAAAATTTGATACAAAATATTAAATAACCGATTCACAATGGATAAACATGTGTTCAATTAAAGGAATGACATATACAGAACCAAAAATAAAGCCAAAGACCAAAACAGCAAAGAAGCAAACTTCAATGCAAATGGGACGGACATAAGGTGTTCGAGGGAGGTAAGAATCGCCTGCTTTCTCGCAACATCAGCCTTGTTGAAAAGTTGGAAACACGTTTTTCTAAGAACTGAAGCAATCGACATGTCATGCGCACACAGTTTTTTAAAAACATTTTTTTTTCCATATTTCAAATCGTAGAAAATAAGATTCAAATGCTTTTTTAATTACAAGAATCAATTCTCATTATTGTTTTCAATCACGACCGAGCGATCAAATACTTATTTTACAAACTAGACAACGGAATCATCTGGAATATACATTTCTGAGGGAAGATGAATGACGGGAAACCCGCTTGTTTAAGCAAAATCATTTAATATTGCACCATTTAAACAACAGCGTCAAAGAATTACCTGTTTGAAAGATCCCTGGATCCTATATAAAGTGTGAGCCATTCCAATAGGTATTGGAACAATAGAGGTGAAGGCTATTAGGTAACCTAATACTATAGCTCCAACTGGGTAGAGGTAGTCTCCGTATTTAACAGGTTTTAGCTGAATTATACTCCATAGCCAAACAAACTGTAAAATTAATATGTAAAATTCAGATTAGTTTGATAGCATTCTTCATATGCAAATGAACAATTTGAAATAATACTTTTTTAAAATTTGGAGATTTGATTAAACAAGAAAAGAGGGGATCCAACCAGTTAACAACAAATGATTACAATAGCCACCGCAAAAAAAACAAAAGTTAAATCTTAAAGGTACAAATAGTCTAGCAGTGATCAAACTGTCAATAATGAAGTTTTACCGTAAATGGCTTTAAGTACTACCATTTGAACATCTGTATATTACTTGCATAAAATATCTCTCATATTTTTGTTTTATAGACGTTTTTACTCTCTGGTACACACGATTTCGGTAAACTTCGGAAATTGTTATTTGTATATGTAGAATGTAGAAATATGTCACGTTTACTAAGGTCAAAGATAGGATGCTACCACGATCAGCTAATCGCTTGAATGAACTTCACATCGTAGGATTACTACGAAACATGTAGTAAATCACGTTTACAGTGTTTTTGAAATTCTCAAAGAAAACGTACTTGAGGTCGTATTAATTCATTAATTGCAAATACAAGGTTGATCTCATGTATAAAGATATCATGCTCCGTTCAAATAGCCATTTTGAAAGTGGATAATCGAATGACAAACATGGATAATGACCATATCCCTGTATACAGAACAAAATCGATAATTCAGAAAATCAGAAACCGAAACATACAAAATCAGGATAAATCAGGAACCAAAGCAAGCAAACAAAAATCTCCACCATATGAAAAGAAGCGAACTCCCGATATGGGAGTGAGACCAGGTGTTCAGGAAGAGTAAGCATCTCCTGCTTGCATGCAACACCCGCCGCTTCAATCCGGTAGAACTGTCACACCCGGTTACTCCCATTTCAGAAGACATAGAGTACAATCTTTGGTTAGATGGTCCAAATGGTCTATGACATAATATCATCCACCATTCTGGAGAGTGGAATATCATAGTGTATGACGAGTTTCCCATATCGACCGTAGAACTTCCTCAGTGACGATGTTAGTCGGTCACAAACATATCCCTGACTGAGAAGCTTGTCTGAAAGACGCCTGGCTCTCAAAACAAAATCCGTATATTTGGTACCTGCTCTGGTATAGCGTATAAACTAAGATATGAACACGCCATAAGCAGGCGATGAAGGGATGTTGCTATTCAGAAAAGGAAAGTATGTTATGCTGAAATTGAAGTCATCGCGTTTGTCATAAAGTGAGGTGTTAATGTCACCATCACTGTCGTAGGACAACATTATGTCCAAATAGGATGCTGAATCATTTGTCTCTGTAGTTTCTTTGACTTCAAGCTCCGTAGGGTAGATACTATTGAGGTAATCCGCAAATTTTGGATTATTGATGGACAACACATCGTCTATGTATTTGTAAATGAAGTTGAAGTCAGAAGCTAGGTATCTTTTCCCTTCAGAGACCAAAGATTGAATGAATTCAGCTTCGTACGAGTATAGGAAAATGTCGGCAAGGATTGGGGCACATATCCTCCCCATTGGAATTCCACTTTCAAATGACTAACAGCGTGTAATAGTGTTTGACGGCTTGAATGGGAGGCAGGTGTAGTCTGCTATACACATGTACGTTTGTTTACCAAATCCTGAATGAAGATTAACCTTTATTTGTTGCACGGTCTACCTCGTAGACGGTAATAAACACCTTTCCAGACAGTGCAATATTTTTCATTGTGAAACAATGATTGAATTTAATGATTGAACTAATCATTGAATGATCAACTAAGCCGTTAACTGTCCTTAACTGACCTGACTTGTATTGCCACCCGTTTTGAAAATACAACACAAAAAAGAGAAGGGGGGATGTACGCTTTAGCATTTCTAAAATGGCATTTCATAATAGGAATTAAGAAAAAAAAAAACAAAACGCCATTTACAGGTTGAAAAAAGAAACAAAACGCCATTTACAGGTTGAAATACTTTTTTCAATGTCACGGGCGTACCTAGATTTTTCCCTTTAAGGTTGATTCAGCATTAGGGAAAGGGGTCCAGTCTATAATTATGAAAGAAAATACATAGAAACGGGAAATCATGTTGGTTTTTTTCTAATTCCAGAGGTGGGGGGTGGGGTCCTGACACCAGCCCGCTCTAGATCCGCTCTTTGTCAAATGTTTCAATATGCATAGGATCAGCTACCAGACAAAACTCGCAAGATTTCGTTTGAATAATGTACTGACTGGTACCCTTGAGTACTTTTGAAAAGAAACAAAGATATAATAAAATCATAATAGCGGAGTATTCCCGTAGTTTTGAATATTTGTTGGAAAACTTGTGTGTGCTCACTTTTAATGATTCAGAATTGAAAGTTAGAAAAGGACACTTGTACTGTTGTACACAATCCTTAATCGCATCTCGTAAAATCCGCTTCCTACGTGTATGTACTTCTAAACACACTGTAGTTTGAAGAATTCAAATATCAGCTTCCCTTTATTTTATTAATTTCAATTCCCCTAATTTAACAACAAATACTGGACCGGATTTTTTACCGTTGTTTAACTTTTCTTTGAAATCTACATTTAAAAATGCGTGAAATTCTTAACTGTTTACCGACCATGAGTAGTTTTATCCTACTCGGAATGACGACTTATAATTACTCAATCAACGGTGATAATTGTTTGATGGCATAAGAATTGCCGTGCAACAAGTGGGTTATTCAACTGCTCCTCGGGCTACGCCCTCGGAGACAGTAGAATAACCCTTACTTAATTATGGTTTTTTGTTCTCTTTTTAATATTCGATAAAGACTGTGAATTATATAATTATAATGTATTATAAATACACATATCAAAATCACTGTGGATATATGTACACATCAAACTTATATATAGATCTATCCCATAAATAAAAATAAACGAGAACTATACATGTTTATGTACACTGTAGATCCCTTCAGCTAATTTTCCTACGACTAGAGTTTTAATTTCACAGTCGTCCTTTAAGCTAGGTCACTACATCTTTCCAATGCAAACCAATACTATTTCCGTTTTTTTATTGTCCATTACATTTCTCTTTTCAGTTTTTGATAACAAAGATAGTCGATTCATTTTCGTCCCACGTGTTATCCGTCCGCCATGTTGTTTTGTTTTGATATAGTACTAGCCTTATGCATATAAGTGCTTACACGTGTTCGCATTCGGTCGTCTACGGAGAAAGGTAGGTTATATTAGGGTACCCTTTTTATAAGCAATAATTGATAACAGCTCGGTAGTGAGGGCGTATGTGACTATTGTAACCAGCCAGTTTCTAATTTTTAAGCATGATAGACTCGTCTGCATTAAAATTTTGACAAAAATAGTTGATTCATGGTTTTATCTTGACGAGACCTAGGGTATCTTTAAAACAAAGGAGGGGATCTCCAACACAACCAGGTTGTAGCACCCACAGCAGAACCCCAAAACACTCAATGCAAAAAGACAAAGCAGACCAGCACGGAAAGAGACGCATAAGGGACAATGAACGTCAACGCACAACACAGAAACATCAAGATCATTATCTTTATTCATATCCAAAACTTAAAGTTCATTATGATATAAATATTTGTTCTTTTACTTACCATTATTATAACAGGTGTTATGAATTTCCACATCGCTAGCCAAAGTTTGATTGGCTTGTATCCGAGCATTAATTCCAAATCATTGTATAGACGATCTCCGCCTAGAACAAATACAATATAAATAACTTGTGGAACGTAATGTTTTTTATGGCATATTTTTCATTTTTTTTGCATGACACTAATGTATATCTCGAAAACAAGAAATTACTTATATGTAGTTTAGAATTCAAATTCGCAAAAAATCATAGAATGTATCGGAAAAATAACTTTGGCACATGCAGCCAAAATCGAAGTTGATCGTTTGTCTCTTCAACGCATTCAAAAATTTCTCTTACCAAAAGTCTTGACATTTCTAAAACGTTGGTCCTGTAGCATCATATCCTACCTATCCTGCTACGTCTTTCGGTACAGTTTTGGACATAATTTTCAAACTCTTTGGCCATATTACATTGTTAAGATTGAGGATCACTGACGAGGGTTGAGTACCCGAAACCTTTATGGCTGGTCAATGCTGCAAATTTATCTGTTTATTAATGATGCTATTGAATTTGAAGACGTTTAACATTTGCATCTATGCACATGTATGTTGTCCTATTTGCATTTGGGTGTTCCGATATTTCTTTAGGTAGCTGATGACATGATCTGATACACGTCTTCTTACTTACCATATACCCAAGCCAATACCAGAATTTCCATTAATGCTAGGAACATGACACTGATACTTGCACAATACCAATCCATTAGGGTCAAAACGTAGATACCTCCCTGAAACAACAAAATAAAATCATTGTCAGATTACACATATCAAACACGGAAAACATTCAAACTATTTTACATAATGTGTACATAGGTTAAGGGTTGGAACACTTCAATTTGCTTTTTAATGAGTTAAAGAATATCCTGACGAAAATCTCGAAAACACTCCCAATAGAGAACAAAATTAAGCGTCGGCGGACCCCTAGCAAGCTAGAGGTGGGACCAGGTGCCCGGGAGGAGTAAGCTTCCCCTGTTGGCAAGCCACACCCGCCCTTTCAAGTACGGATATATAGATTTGTGCTATGTGCTCTCATAGTCCTGACCACCTTATCTTTATCTAAAGAGCCCTTTTCAAAAAATAGAAAAAAAAATAAAATCAATTCATTGCATGTTTTGGTTAATATAATGAATTTCAATATTCTATAATTACAGAAAAACAAAAAGTTGTGTGATTAAAATGCATTTCATATTCTTGTAGACTGAAATGAAAAATATTGAAAAAGCCATATCCCTATCATGAAGTTCAGATAAATTTTGACTTGAGACTGAATAACTGTTAGGTACTTCTTTGATGTTCATTGAATACAAATTTAAGAACTTTCCTATGAAAAAAAATCCTTATAGTTATAGGAAATACATGTACTTGAGTAATGCAAGGGATCCCGAACAAAAATCCAACGAAGCACAAAACTCCAGTCATTAATATCTTTTTCCTATGCAAAAAACGTGGAAAGTTGTCCATCAATGCACCAGTCAGAGTCTGAACATGCACGATCTGTAAAACCAGGACATCTAAATATGCACAAATTATGATATTAACATAAACAATATATTTCATTATCATAATTTCAACCACTATGCTTGTATCACTGCGAGGGAACTGTTAGCTTCAATATTTCGCCCGTCTCACACGTTTTTCGTATTAGATTATTTGTGTGTGTCAGAGGGCTTCAATTCCTTCCCATATACTGCTGTGGCACAAGCCGATTATGTATCACAATCGCATATTATAGTGTATTGGCAAGATAAATAGCGCACATTATAATGTAAACCACCAATGATAATGAACTCTTGAGTCAAAACCTACCTTGGTACACCATTTCAGTTAACATATCGGTAAAATGTCCAATATAATTCACGTTCTACAATTATTTTGAAATTCTTGCTGGAAACAAATACGTCCGTTAAGGTATATATTTATCGTGGAGTATCGAATCTAGACGATGAAATTTACTGTTATGAAGACAGTAATAATTTACAGCTGACACTCGTTATCTCAAACTCGGTTATCTCGAAATTCCGTTTATCTCGAAGTCGAGAGGCGGTCCCATCTTTTTTCCTTCATATTCTAACCAATTTGACTTCGGATAACTCGAAATCGGTTATCTCGAAATTTCGCTTATCTCGAAGTAATTTCGAAGTCCCAAGTCATTTTCTTCATGTATTTTATACTCGTTAAGTCGAAGTCCTAATGTTTGCATAAACAAACAAATTAAAGTAACAAATAATAGTGAAATCGCATGGTAAACAAACAATTATAGGTACCGGTAACGCAGGTTCACTGATTCGCCGTTGTTAGATCGACAGTGACTTCAAAATTAATTAAGGGGGATAACAGTTAATTAGATAATTTCATTGCGGAAACAATGATATGTGCATGTTTCATTCATTAAAATTGCATTGTTTGTTATGATGAAATTCTTATGAGAAGCGACAGCTAAAAAAAAAATAAATATACCCACCAATACACCCCCCCCCCCGTCCCAAAAGAAAAAAAAATCGCAAGATTTATCGTAACTGAATTAAAGCAATTTGAGCAACAATGATTATACTGATGATCTACAAAATAATCCATACATACAATTTCATACACTAAGAGGAAGATGATTAAACTTGATTGCATGCAAGTAATGCATGTAAGTTGAAGTCAAGAATGAAGACATGTATACGACACTGAAATCTAGCAGACGTAAAAATTAAATAGCGTACGAACAAATGTCTTCATTGTACTTTGATGACAAAATGATCTAAAACTCTTGAAGGTAAACGGCTTATGACAGATTGATAAGACACCAAACTGGTATTATATCTGGGCCGAGGCTATCGGCGCGGAAATGGGGGGGGGGGGTCACACGACGAATAAAAATACCTGACGTTCTCAATGCGCCGTTTTTTAAAATTCCAGTATTAAGAATACGTTTATGTCACTTCTAGAATCATTTCTACGTTGTGAAGTAAACATTACATTGTCAACACGAGTAGCCTTTTAAACTCCGATATCTATTGTATAAAATACAATAGCAAAACGATTCTTTTAGCCTTATATGTGGTACAATACATTCCAAAATATACCATAAATTCGACTGACGTTTATCTCGAACTCCGCTTATGTCGAAGTATTTTCATTGGGCCCATCGACTTCGAGATAACGAGTGTCAGCTGTAGTTTAATGTCAGTTTGAATTAAATATGCATCACCATTTTGACATCATGAGGTAATATGCACAGTCTGCATGCGCCACCGCAGAATATTGGAAGGAAATGAAGGCCTCTCACACCCAAAAATAACCGGATAGGAACATCGTGCAAAACGGGCGAAAATTAAGATAGGGGACTGTTAGTACCTGAAAGTAGCTTTGGTCTAGTTTCACTCTTTCTGCACTGTCTTGAAAATTTTAATACTAATTTATCATGAGACAAAGGCGTATATGCCTCGGGCATTGTTGCGTCTTTAGCTGGCTCTTTGACACACATTTTAGGTCACCTTTAGAATTTTGATATTTATATTTTCGTCTCTTTCATCGAGCGTTTCTTCAACGCATTCTAAAATTCCTGTTATCAAAATTTCTTGAAATTTCTAAAACATGGGTCCTGTAGCATCATATCCCACTCATCCTGCTACGTTTTTCGGTACGCTTTCGACAAAGTAACTTTCATTCTTTTTTGGCATATTTCATTGTTTTGAGGATCACTGACGAGGGTTAATGGTCAATGTTGCCAATTCATCTGTTCTTAAAAGATGCTATTCAATTTGTAGAGGTTTAAATCACAAATGATACATGAATTGTTGAATTGCGCAATGCCATATGGTGTACTTAATAATAATGATAGACCATATATCTCATGCAATCAAAGATTGGTCTCTGTTGTATTATTTACAATAGAGGAGATCTCGGGTGCCTAAATGAGAAACTATCTTTCAGACTGAAAATATGCCCTACAAACTCCGGTATCGAGTTTCAGAGCACAGTTTCACGCATTTCAGGCAGGATAAAGACATTTCTGAAATCCTACCTGACTATCTAAGCCCACGGTAAACAGCATGAAGAAAAACAGTATCGACCAAAGCTGTGGGAGCGGCATCTTAGACAGGGCTTCCGGGTACACCATGAAGGCAATACCAGGTCCTGGAATCAAAGTAAAATTTGAATATCCATGAATACAGCATGGATGACGTAAAGGCTGTGGTTACTTTCACATTTGTTTCATTACCCTTACACAGGATCAGCCTACTCCCATTGAACTCTTGATCTCATCTCCGTAATTGTTTTTTCACTTTCCATTTTTCGCAGTAAAATTTAGTTTTGTTTTTATTTTGCTGTGTTTTTTATGATTTTATGCACATACAGATTAATAGATAATTGGGGAATTTATTTGTTATTTTGTATGACTTTTTCTCCCCACCAATCATCCATGTAATTGAGAAATCACATGTAATAAATATCATAATCTATACAATAATTACTGAATCAAAAAGTACAGCACTTTATCATTTTCTTTTCTTCAGCGAGTTTCAAAGTTGAACAATGCATTTACCGAATGCTAGAAAATGTCTAAGAGGAAATTTGGTATACATTCCAATATGATCTTACCGTCTTTTACCACTGTACCGATGGGAACGTTTGCTTCATGTGCCATAAAGCCAAGGGTGACAAAGATTACCATTCCGGCAAACCAACTGGTCAGTATATCTATCACTGGTATGATCATTGCATCTCTATCAAAAGCAAAGTCATATGAAAATGTATACAAGTACCAATGCCTTTTAGTCGGCGCCGTTGTCTACTGGGTTAGGACGTCGGACCGGTGATCGAAAGGTTGCTGGTTCGAGCCTCAATAGGACCACGAGTCTGCCGACATATACTATTCTTTGTTATAAATATCTATGTCCTGTGTTATATACTACAATGAAGTTGGCTGGACCTCGTAAAAACGTTCCCCGCGAAGGATATGACAGTAAGTGTTTTGAATATTTTCCCCGACATGGTACCATATATAGCACTTACTATATAGACATAACCTCAGACAGTGCATGCATTTTAGATATAATTTTCATTTTTGTGCATGAACATCGACGGCGAGTGCGGCTAGCCAAACATGGGATACTTCCCCCTCCCGGGCACCTGGTCCCACCTCTAGCTTGCTAGGGGTCCGTCGATGCTCAATTTTGTGCTCTATTGGGAGTGCTGTTGAGATTATCGTTAGGAACGTCTTTTACTCATTGGCTGTGTATTGTTTACATGTCTATGATTTAGAAAAAGATGCCATTATTCTTTGTACAAATAAATTTACAATTTTACCTTAACTGATCGCGTGAACATGTCGACAAAATGATGCAGTTTTTATATTTGACCTCAATTGTGCCAGAAAGTAAAACATTGTGACGGCATGAAGTTCAGCAGTTAGTTCTGCCTCTTATTGTGTATAATTGTGACATATTTCTCTAAACATGTGAAAGCAAGGATTTCTTCTTCAGCAGAACTTCGAATTATTGGCAATTATTTTAAACTAAAATTATGAAATCATAAACAATCCAAATTACCTGTAAACATTATTATTGAAGTTGTTGTAGCTAGCTAATGTTGCTATTCCACCCCAACCAAGTCCAGCTGAATAGAACATTTGAACTGCAGCGTCTCCCCAAACCTTAACAAAATTACATTATTGATGATACACATATTGCTTGAATGCGCCTATGGTGCATTGACATTAAGTAACAGAGCATATATTTCAATACTGTCAATTATTCGAGTAGTTGATCAATCTTTCTAGACAATAATAATTAGAGAAGGACCAGACATTTTGAATTAAATCTTGTAGACGTCTCACTGATCACGTAAATTACAATTAATTCCTTACAGACATACAGACATACATGTACATGCATATTTGGATTGTGTGTTGAGGTTATAACTAAATCAACCGTCCAATCCACGCGTTGTCGGTATATGACAAATTCTTTAACGATAATAATCTTAAAACAAGATAACGATAAAACTACACGTACTGAAAACTTTTTAAGATCTTCCCATCTAGGTATCAGGTAGTACTTTAAGCCCTCTACTGCCCCTGGGAGCATCAGTCCTCGTCCGAGCAGTATAATTAGGAAGAGATAAGGTATGGTAGCGGCAACATACATTACCTAGGTAAAGTTTGCATCATTTAAAGATGGTAAAAATGTGAGTATTAGAAGTATTTTGCTTATATGGTTTATATGCATGATTTATCAGACACTGCCATCCATTAATTAGTACATGTATACACCATATCTGTTCATGTTGCGATTAGAAAATGAATAGTTTCGAATCCATTGTTGCATACATCTGAAGATAAACATTATATAGAAATCATTTGTAACAAACCTAACCAAAATATTTACATTAATATGAATCTTTTTCATATAAAAAGTTAGGAAGTGATAAATGTTTCTTGCATTTGCTTGATCACAATTCATAATTTTGAATCCTGTGATACCAATTATTATGAATCTAATCAGTTCAGAAATGAAAAAAAGAGGATCACTTTATAAAGAATTTAGAATTATGTCACATTCCTTGTTTGTATACTAGATATTTATGGATGACAGTGTATATATATTATCATAGTTATAATATGTAATCAAAAGACTTCTGTTTTTAGTTTTGATCATCAAAATCTTTAATACGTGTACGTTTGTAAGGTTTCATTTACAGCAATCTAAATATTTCTAGTCGACTTGTTATCTTGAAAGAGACAACATAACATATTTCTAAAGACAATAAGGAGAATTCTAACTGGACAAAAAAAAAAACATGCCTTTTTAATGTTTGAGTATAAATTGTAGATTTCAGGCATGATATTATTTTGAGTATAAAAAGATAAGAAATAAATAGTACAGTTTCATTTACGAAGAAAAAAAAATTAAAATGGTTCATGAATGTATTTTTCGAATTCCCTTCCAAAAGGCTGTTCCCTGTCAGCATATTTGGGACATTTCATTTAACTCTAAGGGATGAACGATATAAAGAAAGTAGAATTTCAACAATGTACAAATGATAAAACAAAAAAAATCTTACTTTTCCAGAAGTTTTTATTCCTTTAATCAAACAGAGAAATACAGCGAGCCAGGCGAAAAATAAACACAGCAGTAGTTCCCATCTGACGACCCCGACGTCATCTATACCGTCAGAAAGTTCCAGTACCTTATACCTAGAACAAATAAACACATCAGTAGTTCACATTTGACGACCGTGACGTCATCTATACCGTCAGAAAGTTCAAGGACCTTATATCTAGAAGAAATAAACACAGCAGCAGTTCCCATCTGACGACCCCGACGTCATCTACACCGTCAGAAAGTTCCAGGACCTTATATCTAGAAAAAAAAACATAACAGTAATTCGTATCTTACGACCCCGACGTCATCTATACCGTCATAAAGTTCAGGGACCTTATATCTAGAAGAAATAAACACAGCAGTATTTCCTATCTGACGACTCCGATGTTATCTAACCCGTTTGAAAGTTCAAGGACCTTATATCTAGAAGAAATAAACACAACAGTAGTTCCCATCTGACGACGACCCCGACGTCATCTACACCGTCAGAAATTTCCAAGACCTTATATCTGGAAGACATAAATACAGAAGTAATTCCCATCTGACGACCCCGACGCCATCTATACCGTCAGAAAGTTCCAGGACCTTACATTTAGAAGAAATATAGTTATGTGATATTTTTAAAATATATTACTCCTCATCCGTAATTCAAATTAAATGGATTGGCTGCGACTGTGCACAGGAAAACGCTGTTCATTGTTTTTTTTTCTAAATAAAAAAAGAATGAAATTTTCATCCATAATTAAGAACCAAGAAAGAAATCTATTGTTCGATAAGTAGCTACATATAGAGAACGCTATTTGATTAAATGGAAGGAGGAAACGTCGCAAACCATCGAAACCTAGAACAGACATGATTTTTGCTCTTTGCTTTTGGTGTTTTCCTCTTCATTTTTTGTTCATCTCTTTTTTCCTATTTTGTCATCTCCTTACAAGGAGAGGTAACATCACTTTTATGAAATTTAGAAATTTCATCAAGTGAGAGGATTAATAATTTACCCCACATGCCTTCCTTTTTAGATTCAATTTCATACATTTCTTCTTTTAAAATAATTGTCACTTTCCCTCATCATTGTAAGCCGGGTAAGCCGGGTGCATGCTGACATTGTCTTTTAATGCAAAACGTAAAAAGCAAAACGTAAATAGGGAAACGCAAAGCGCAAAACGGAAAACACAATAAGAAAAGAGCAAAAAGCAAGACGCAAAGAACATGTGTAGTTTTCCCTGATATGTCTGTCAAGAACAACTTGACTAATTTGTCTTATATACATGACGTATAGAATGGTTATCCTCGGGACCAGTATTCTATAAAAAAGGAATGAGCAAAAGGCAAAAAGTAAAATGCAAAAAGCAAAGAAAAATCCGCAATGGGCAAAGAGCAAATCGAATGTCGGTTTAGGATGTTTACGGGAAACAGATAGTTTCTACCTGAAAATCATTCTAACTTACTCCCAGAATTCTTCAGTTGACGGTTTCGGCTTATACAAACTAGTGACAGTTGCGGAACTATTCAAAACTGCGTAGGTGACATTGGTTGTCGAGTTTGAAAATAAAGATGTGTTGTCATTAACTGAGCTTCCTCGTGTATAGCACGCCTGAGTATTCCAATCATTGTTACAGTTTCCCCAGGGTATGGTAGGAAAGAACGAGTTTCCAAGGTAGAATAGGGTCCATGCTAAAATGACGTTGTAGTATAAACTTACTATACACGTCAAAGTTATCATAGCAAAACCAATTCCTGAAATGAGATAAATAAAATAAAAGAATGAACACATGAAGACAGAATGAGAAATATGGACAATGACCATAACCCAATACTCAGTATAAAATCGATCATTCAGAAAATCATAAACCGAAGGCATAAAAAAATTAGGATAAAAGAGGATTCAAGCAAAAAAACAAAAAACAAAAAATGGCCACCACATGAAAGGAAACAAACGCCCAATATGGGAGTGAGATCAGGTCACCTTTTTTATTCCTTTTTTTCCCTCCCTCCCAATGCCCAAAAGAACTTTTTCAAATGGAGGTTTATCAAATGAGAGAGAGAGTAATATCCTCAGTGAAAGAGAGTGATAAACAGTGACTTATGCTTATCCTAAATTGGAGTCTATTGCCAATTGGCCTCGTTGGTTAATGCGCACTCTTTTGTAATTGGTGTTTCGATGTCGTATTGAATTTCCTCGTTAAACTTTCTTATTGTATCTCTTGAAGTGTACCGTTTGTTCTACCTTTTCCTCTTTTTCGTCTTAACACTGCAGTATGATTTTATTTGCCTTGGTGATATTCAGGAATTCTTGCCCAGTTATGTGTTAAAATATCTTAGTCTTTTATCCTTATCTTCTTTCTTTTTTCCTTTTTTATTTCTTTTTTCCTCCCCCCCCCATAGGAGGGGAAGGAACGACACAGGCTCCTCCATGGCGTGTCGGGCTTTATGTCGGAGAGAGGGGAGGGGATGATACGCAAGGGATATTCTGTGTGACAAGAAAGTGAGGACCTATGTTAGAATTGACTTTTCTTCCCTCCCAATGCCCAAAAAGAACCCAAAGAGATCGGTACATTTGTTGTAAAATACATGGTTGAAGTCATGTTTATTTGCCGAAAATCCAAATATAAATTGTGTTGTGTTGAGAGAGACGATACAGAAAATATTTCGAAAATACCCTTGAATTAAGTGCGTCATGAAGCTGCTTCTCGTTTTCTGATGAAAACATCTATAAGGATAAACGTACTTCATCTTTTTAGAAGGCATGAACTGAACAATAGAACCATTTTTTCGATAAAATATATTCAAATAATAGAAATGATCTTAAAACGGAAGTGAGATAAGCACAACGTTGTACATACGTTTGTTATAAACAAAGATAAATAAATATTTATTGTCGTTTTTCTGCACTGGATGAAGGCCAAGTGGCCGAACATTTGTGTATTTGATTCCTTGTGTATTTATTTAAATCATCACTTCCCTCTAGAAGAAATATTTCAATTGACTGAAAGATAAAGAAATATATATTAAATCTAAGATTCCCACATCACAAGCGCTTCATGGTCGAGCGGTCTAAGTCGCTGGTCTCTCTACCAAGAAGGTGAAAGTTCTGGTTCGAATCCGTCTCGAATTCAACTTTTTTTTTCAAATGGAAGTTTATCAAATGAGAGAGAGCGATATTTTCACATCTCTTCCCTTATTATTTGATTTGTTGTCATTATTTTTTTTTCATCTCATGGAGAAAGTGAACGTATTGTACAATCAGGACTTATCCATCTATTTTATGGAAAAATTATGTAGCTTCTGTCCAGGTATGACATATTATTACCTATTATTCAGTTTTTCATCTACTTCGATTGCGTATTCTACAAATGAAGTACACAAAAGCAAAATGGTACATGCATGGTAATTCGTTTTCAGAGAAAGACAAGTGCTATATTGATAAAGATATGTTTATAATTTCACATTTTGCTTCTAGATTTCAAACTTAGTCGCTGCTTACATCGGAAATGTACATACATTTGACTAAATATTTTACACGTGTTATAAAAACATAATTTGATTTTTAATAATTAACATGAGATAAAGGACAACAAAAACCGTATACTAAAATGTATAAAACTGTGCAATTTTCTCTCATTTTACATTTTTGAGCATGTTTGACGTGTACATGAAGGGAATTCCCCATTTTCTGAGTGTTTAGTACAGTGTTACTTGGACCCCTGTGTTTTACGGTCTTGTTCATGTGTGGTCATCTGACAGTGAGGAGGTGGTTGGAGATCCCCTCCTTTGTTTCATGATTTATCGGAATTCATTGATTCCCTCACGATTCTAGATGTATAATCGAAAACGAGGCGCACAGACGCAATATCGTAAAATAAGGAACCGCTAGCTAGCAGTTTCATTGGCTGATACAAATCACTTATATAATATACACAATTATTGAAGTCGTGATATGATACTGAATGAATTTCAGTGGTATACGATGTAGTGCTTAGACTTCAGGTTTCGGATTATGAGGATATATGAAATACAACACAGAAGAATGAGAATAGAAGCAATAAAAAGTTAAAAAGTACCTTTGAAAAGAGGACAGCATATCCATACTTTTCCTGGTCCTAGATTGGAGTACTGCGAATAGGTGAGTTCAATGAATATCAATGGCATGGCACAAAGGAACATGAAAATGAAGTAGGGCACCAGGAAAGCTCCTGAAAGAAAACATTTAGGTACAAAAGTATAGGTTCACATAAAATTCACTGTAATTGATACCTTTAGATTATATGTTGTTCTATGCCTCCTTATCCCTGTTCTTTATGGATTTATTGCACGAAAGTTTAAAACAGAACCCAAAAGGCAGAATTCAAAGTCCTTAATAAATAGGCATACAGATTCATGAAAAGATACACAAAGAATGTGATAGGAAGGAGCTGCGAAAAAGAGGAACGTTTTCTCACGAAAAACGAAAAAGCGGCGATGGACAACTGACAGTCTCCAGACATCAGTGCAAGTACGGAATTTATTGAAGTTGGCGCTGTTAAAATCGCGCTGTATTAATGCATTAATTTCATATCCAACATGATTTTATGTTTCATACGCAATTCAGAAAATGATATCTAAGTAAGTGGGATTTAAAAAGAAGAAGCCAAGTTTATCTTTTTTTCTTTTCAATAGAGGTTGTTTTATCAAATGACCAATGTTTGTTGCAATTCTGCAGGTTTGTTCATTTTTTGTCAGTGTGAAGTAAAAGTGTTTGCGTTTTGTTCTATTTAACTTGTAGCTGAATGTGTTTGGAAACATGATGTTATACCAAAATTTCGAAAATAATTGAAAAGGTTTGTCTTTCAGGTTTTACTTTGCATTGGTGTACGAATGCATTTGGTCGTGGAATAAATATCGTTCAGCACGAAGTAATGCACGATGAATTTATTCCATGACTCACTGCCTGTATACACCATTGCAAAGCAAAAACAATCCTTATATTAGTATACCACTGACTTCCCTTTACTTTTTTGCGTGACATTATTGCCTACATTGGAAAATGCAAAGCAAGAAATACTTGCTTATAAGGGAAACGTTGTTCATATGTATCTATACAATTTCTCTATATTAAAATCATGATTCGGCGAACGTGATATGCACGACGTCATGGTTGCCCGGTCAAACATCATTATCTTGGTTTGTAGGTGGTATTTATCTGCTCTGCTGTCTTTTCAAATTTAAATTCTTCCGTGCGTGAACATCGACGGCGAGAGCAGATAGTCAAACGGGGGATGCTTGCTCCTCCCGGGCACCTGGTCTCACCTCTGACTTCATAGGGGTCCGTCGATGCTCGATTTGGTCCACTTGTGAGTGTTGTTGAGATTGTCGTCAGGATCTCATGAGAAAAAAATCTCCCTTTTAGAATGTCAAAAAAAAAAATTATTCTAAACTTCAAAGATACTAATGATATTCATTGAAAAGTAACTTCATGAAAAAAAAAGCTAAAATTAAGACAGAAACCATTCATAGGAGTATGCATACAAATTAAACGAGGTTAGTATCTATTATACCTCCGCCGTTTTTGTAGCAAACATACGGGAATCTCCATATGTTCCCTAATCCAACCATACATCCAATGCAACTGAACATAAACTCGTACCAAGTACTCCAATTTCCTCTTTTAGAAGTCTCCATTCTCTCAATGTTCTATGTATTCAAAACAACAGTCTTGCTGAGATGAAAGTGTTCCCGGTTCCGATACTAGGTAGAAACAATCTGTTTTGAATTCCGTAAACTAGGTACGTCACAGCAAAATGCGGATCATTGTTTTAAAAAGGAACCCAAAACAGATTATTTTAGTCAATTATAAAACCTTCTTTTCCACAAGATATATTTTACGTTTCCAGATTTTTAATCTAAAAATGAACAAATGTTTCTTCACATGAAATATGTAGGTAAAACGATATATAAAAAATCTCTAAATTTCTATCTTAAACAGGTTATTTCTACATTTTACATCCCATATAAAGCGTGGTAACATCTCGTATTCAAGTTTCGGACATACGATCTTCAAGATATGTTTACCTATTCAAGGCAGATAATTAAATGTACAAATTTTTAATGAAACTGAAACCGGCCTTGTGAATGGATCACCGTGCTACGTCAACAAGATGCAAACCATTGGTATCAATCCAACCTTGACCATTAGGTTATCGAGTCTACTTTAGTCGTTTACAGTCGATTAAGGCCAGAAAAAAAGTGTTTTCCTTATTAAGTGTCAGCAGGCTTGTAGGTTTTCTGTTAATAAGTTGTTTTTTTTTTTTAAATATTTTCCATGACATGGTCGCCAAAACACTTTGTATATACGAGACTTAACCTCATACAGTGCATATATTGTTAATATTGTTTTCATTATCGTGTGTGAACATCGACGGCGGATGCGGCTAGCCAAACAGGGGGTGCTTACTCCTCCCGGGCACAGGATCCCATCTCTAGCTTGCTAGGAGTCCGTCGATGCTCAATTTGGTGCTCTGTTGTGAGTGCTATTGAGATTATCGTCAGGACCTTCTTTATCTCTTCTGTGTGTTATTTGCTGAAAAAAAAAACCAGTCTGTTTCCATATTTTCACATCAGTATTCCCTTTTATCTAGACAGAACTGCAGTGTCAACAATTTTCATTGGGTATATACTCTTACAAAGGATATGTAACCTGACATTCACTTAAAGAAGTTCTCTAGTCGTGGAGATTTTCGTGTATATTACAGTCCATATCAAACTAAATTCCAACAAGAAATTTCCCCATTATTGTAATCTCTTTCAGAGCTGATATAGACCAATTTATATTTTACCACCTTTTTCAATTTCTCAAAATAGCTGTACACACCGGAAGTGCGTCAGAAGTGTGTAAAAGGGAACCACGTTTCATAACGCTATATATAGAGATGTACATGCATGTAGTGCATACATGTACTATTGTACTCTTATAAATGCCAAAATAAAGGACATATCAAATAAGAGTGTATGAGTGATAAATATGATAAAAGAGCATTTAATAATGAAACCTAAATATTCACATTAAAACTACGAATGTACATAATTTATTAATATACGTATGTACATGTGTTGATATATTTTAAACGACTTCCAGAATCCTAAAATTTATCTCAGAGAGGGATTCTAAGGCATATACAGTGTATATAGATAACAAAAATCTTAAGGGAATCAACCTTCCTTTCCCCCGGAAAGAAAACGGGGGTGGGGGAAAGCCTTCTATTTCGAAAAAAAAAAACATGCTACATGTACTAGTAAAACAAAGAAAAAATCTGCATTTTTGGCGAATCCAAGGGGTCATGACGTCCTAACCGTCTAGATCAAACTTGTAGATGGTATCCTATTTACAAAATTCTATAATTTCCCCGGTAATCTGACTCCCTCCCGTACAGCCTATTGATACCACCCGCCTTTGTTGACATTAATGAATATTACTTTCCTTACATTGGAAAAAGCATGCCATGTACATGTTAAAAAAGAAAGCTTACATTGGAAAAAGCATGCCATGTACATGTTAAAAAAGAAAGAAATTATGTCTGTGAAATATCGGTGAGAATTAAATGTAAAAATATAAGTCATCGACATGTTCAATGTACTTATTTTTGTGAGCGGGGAAAAAAGAAAGAAAGAAGGAAAGATACAAGCTAGATTTTTTTTACATATATATATACAGGCCCCAAGTGCCGAAAAAAGTCAGTATGCAACAACTGTTAAAGACAAATATTAACCCCCCCTCTCGCCCGAATTTCCAGACATAACTCTAGTCTCCAGACCCCCCCCCCCCCCCTCATAAATAATGATACGATGTTTGACGATTGTTGTTTTGTAAAACAAGTTTTTTTATTGAATGTAAACAAATAAATGTACATCAAATGTTTCATCAAACGGATCCGCGTCCGGAACATCGAAATACGCAAGAACTTCAGTTTTCAATATGCAGAGCATAACCTGTTACATGTTTACAAAATTTTCGATAGATTGGGGTGGGGACGTAAATTTTAACTGCGGAAGGAGTCGCGACTGAATTTCGGAAAAAAATATATTTGATAATCATAAACAAGATACCATATCAAATACTTGTATATGTATTCCGGATATCTATTTTCTTATTGTTCTGGGCAACACAGTGATCATATTCTTTTGGAGCGGAGATATAGTATTTTTAATAAATTAAGTCCGTCTTGAATTCTTGTAATGTACCTCGGAAATGAAAATCTCTCTCTCTCTCTCTCTCTCTCTCTCTCTCTCTCTCTCTCTCTCTTTCTCTCTCATACTGAGATACTCGATCACTTAATGTTGACGAAAAACGCTCGTCACTTTCCGTTTAATTCTGAAGCGATTAGAATTTCAATTTATTCGATATACATTACATGATCACTTCTGAAAGTTTTTTTTCCTGAAATCCTGAACGGAGCTAACAGACAACTTTCCAGGCCATAGATCATTTATTTTTTTGTCGACCCTAATCATTTAAATTTTTTTACGTTCACAACTTTATATAACTTCAGAAAATAAATTTCATATTATCTGAAACGGCCAAAAAATGTGTCGTCAATATTTAATGACATTAATTTTCATTTTTCGCCCTCTTCCTAATACAGTTGCGCCCCCCCCCCCCCCCTCCCCTCAATCCTAGCTATTTATAAGCTGATTAAAATATCAATTTGAAATCCCATCTAGACAGCTAGGAAAGGCTTTACTTAGGATTTCATATCCTATAAAATTTCGATCTCTCACCCTCCCTTCATTATTTAATATTTTCCGTGTTTATACAAGTCTTACTAGGAATGGAGAAGAACCCCCCCCCCCCCCCTCCACCTGGATGGATCCGACAATGAAATTGTACAGGTCTTTTAAAAAAAAAGCACTGATGTCTAATTTACTTTGAAAATGGTTAAACCGAAAAATAATTATAAATGTACCATATAAACAAAGAGACACATGTACTATATATCACATTACGTCATCGTGCGAATGTGTAGTGTATACACACATCTGACGTCACGAATTTGTACTTTCAATTTCGGCGGAAGTTGCAGACTAGTTCTGTGTTAAATCGCCAGCTTGTTGATATGGGCCTATAAATCGCTGTTTCATGGATAAATGAGACAATATATTTTTATGGAACTACCATTACTTTGTAATTTGAGTTTGTCCGAGTAAATGTAAGTGAAAATACCCACGAGTAGAGGACTTCTTTAAATAACACAAGAAGTTCATTTTGTGCCTCTTTCTTTATTTTCCTACTACGAGATACTGCTCACTTGGATATATTCTATGTTTTCCTTAATTAGATAGGGTTAAGTACCCGAAATGTGCATGTCTGGTCCATGCTGCAAATATGATTCCATTGAATTTGAAGGTGTGTACTATTTACGATTCCCTTTTGTTTGTTTCTAAAGTATAGGTATTTGTAGGTAATTTTTCATTGCACCATTGGTGTCTCTTAACAAAGCAAAAAAAAAAGGGTGTTGCATAACATATACATGTATGATAAAATGGTGCATCCTAGAGTATTTTGAGCGAATGTGTCATTGGTTCTTCGTGCTGAATATAAATTACGTATACTGCGGGGATTATTTTCGGGGTTTTTATACGATCGCGAAAAGACAGAAAAAAATGCGCCAACGCAAAATTTCCACGTTAAACTTACATTAACAGCATATTTCAACCGTTGGAAATCATTCAATTTTGACCATTAGGTGATGGTTTCTCTTTTGTCTTTTGAGGTCCAATTACATCTATGTTTGTTTGCTGTCTGTTTGTATGTTAACCTTACAGTGAGGAGATTATTTTACACCACAATTGCGCATTCTTCTAGACCTCTGGTTAATCGGAACAGTGGGAGGGTTGTGCACACGTAATCCAGGATAAACAGACCGTCTGCTACTGACGTGGAAGTTGGATGTCCTAAGTCGACAGCGATTGTCCATTGGTCTCGTTGGTTTATTTATAACCATATTGAGTTTGATGTTTCTGTGTGATTTGGCGATCCCTGTACCATTTGCGTATCTTTCTCTTTGTGTCTGTTCTGTGTTTTTACAGTGGGTGTTTTGGGATATTACTGTTGGTGCTGCGAATAGGTTTTGTTTGAGATCCCCTCCTTTCTTTTACTGAATTAAATTATATAACAGCAAATACCATGAAGTAAATAAGCTATGATATAAATTTTTTTTTTAAATTAATGGACTGAAACCTTCCTTGTTATTCGTTTAACCTTAAAAATGTTGACCATTATGCGATAGTGCTTACTTTATTCTTGTACAGTCAAACCACTGTAAATGTTGTTATTTTTGCTGTGGAAATTTTCGTGATAATAACATCAAGACAATACGTGCGGGGAAATTTTAGCGATAGAAATGATTTCTAATTGTAAGAATGTAGCGGGGATATTTTCGCTCGGGGGAAATTTTCCTGATGTATACAAATTCGTGAAAAACGCGAAAATTACCCCTCGCAAATTTTCCACGTTTAGAGTACATTCATAAATTAGGTGCATTCTTAGGTATTCCAACTACATGCTTGGTACTGAACCGAATTACATCATATCACGTTTTAAACATGGTAGGAATTCACTTTAAGCATTATCCGCTAGTTTCTATTTCAGCATTTTATGGTCCAATTACATTTATAAGTAGGGTGCATTCAAATGTATTATTAGCATCTGTGTTTTACTGAATAAAGATACATATTAACAGCACATATCCTCAAGGCAGATATAAATATCTAATTGAACTAGTCCTTGAGATTTGAGCAACGTAGTACGTCAACAAGATGCGAACCATTAGTATTAAAATACAACCTAGACCATTAGGTGATTGTTTCGATTTGAGTACTCGTGGTTCAATTACATATATGAAAAGAGTCATTCTAGCGTATTTTGAAAGAAAACTGTACCATTGTATATGTAACCATCGTATCGTTCACTACTCTGTTATATTTCCTTTTCTATGTACATTGAAACTTGTAATAGCCTTTCATGCACTAAAAGTAGGCACTTCATATAAGTAAGATTATCATAGTAGTTTTAATTGTCTTTGTAAATAACAAATAGAGGAATCACAATAAACACTCACTGTCCAATACTTGTTGGCTTTTCGACCTTTATCAAGCGTAGACATTTAGTGTGTTTGATATTATTTATTATGTAAACTTCCATAAGGAGGACTTTACTTCATTATAAAACAGAAATTGTTATGAATAAAAGAAAGGAGGGGATCTCCATCAACACCCGGCTGCAGCACCCACAACAAAACCTCTATACACCCAATGCAAAACACAGAGCAGACACGCACAGAAAGAGACGCAAAAAGTTCAAGGAACACCAAAACACATTGAAACATCAAACACAAACGATTACACATAAACCATTGAGACGTATGGGCAATCGGTATGATAATTAATGAAATAATGATTTTTTTCAATACAATTTGGTAAGATTAACTTTGCTGCGATTTTAGACTGAAATTGTTTATATCAAATGCTAAACGTCTAATATTTTTCACGACACGTTGGTCTGTTTGTTTGTTTGTTTTTTCTTTTTTTAATAAAATATTATTCTGGATTTCGTTACAAATATATTTAATGCTATCTAATGCTTTATAACCATTACCTGTATGGTGTTATCAATACTTCGCATTTTCAATCAGAGTTATCCTTCTTGTATCTTGCCTTACGATTGCTTCATACGATTTTTCAAATATGTACACCACGCTTCCTCACGACAAGATCAATGATCAATTGTCCAAACTCATTAAATGGTGCTATAATCGAGAGGGGAAACTTTATATTTGTACATCTGAATCAAAGGGTTTCTTTTCCGCTACAGAATACAAATCATACAAATCATGGACATGTAGCGACCTGTGTAGTGCCTTGTCCTTCCTCTTGGACAACATTTATGTAAGATTTGGTGAGAATCTCTACAAACAGGTTGTAGGGATTCCTATGGGTACAAATTGTGCGCCTCTTGTTGCAGATTTATTTTTATACACATATGAAAAGGAATTTATTCAAAATCTTCAAAAGCAAAGAAAACATGATGATGTGAAATGCTTTATTAGTACTTCTAGGTACCTGGATGATATTCTTACTATCGATAATCCTGTTTTTGAAAAGTATAAAGATGTTATTTATCCACAAGAATTGACTCTAAACAAGGCAAAATTTACAGACACTGAAACACCATTTTTGGACCTAAATATCAAAATTGTCAATGGAGAAATTCATACAAGTGTATATGACAAACGAGATGATTTTGGATTCAACATAGTAAATTTCCCCTGGCTTGACGGTGATGTCCCTAGATTACCGTCATACGGTATCTATATTTCACAGCTCATCCGGTATGCTAGAGCATGTACTGATGTTTTGGATTTTCATAATAGAAATCTGCAAATTACAAAGAAACTTTTAGGTCAAGGTTTTCGCTTTCACAAACTAGTAAAGACTTTCTGGAAATTTTACAAAAATTATGATCAACTTCTTTTGAAATTCGGACCCATAAAAGCAACGGAGTATATTACTTTAGGTATTTCACAACCTGCATTTTATGGTGACATAATTAACAAAATAAGAAGGATCAAAGGTAGACAGCATATGTATCGAAAATGCGTCAGAGTCATCAAACGCCTTTTATACCGTGGATATGATCCTAATGTCACCAGACGGACACTAAGCTTGGTACTTGACCAATATACAGTCTTGTACGAGCGCATTCTTAATACTTGCACTCTGACTGACTGTGACGACGGGACTCCATGACGGGCCCTGTCCAAACCTCTTTAGAGAAGACAGGGCCCCGACCACCTGTCCTCTCTGAATGTCAGTCGGACTCCTCGGGTGATTACATACATGAGCTCGCTACAGCCGGCAGAGCACGGACTGTATTACGCATGCCCTCTTTTTATATCCATTTACATATTCATCTGTGTCTCTGGGGCCTCTGCGTTTCGCGGTCTTGTTTGTGTGACGTCATCTTACAGTGAGGAGGTTGTTTTACACCACATTTGTACGTTCTTCGAGACCTCTAGGTAACTGGAGAAGTGAGAGGGTTGTGCGCACGTAATCCAGGATAACCACACCGTCTGCTATTTACTTGGCAGATGGCCGTCCTAAGTCGGCACCGGTTGCCCATTGGTCTCGTTGGTTTATGTGTAGTCTTTTATGTTTCTATGTTGTGAGTTGGTGTTCCTTGTCCCTTTTGCGTCTCTTTCTGAGGGTATCTGTTCTGTGTTTTTTGCATGGGTGTTTTGGGATTTTGCTGTGGGTGCTGCAACCTAGTGTTGTTGGAGATCCCCTCCTTTCTTTTACGATGATTTGTATCACTGGTTTTATATATCCTGTACAAGTGCTTTCTTTGTCTCATAACTTCCGTGTTCTGAAGCACACTGATCAGGCAGAGCTTATTCGATCAAGTAAAGTCCATACAATTTGAATTTAGTCCCAATTATGTATTGCAGGTATAGTAATTAGAGTTAATCATTTTGTAAAGCTTATATCATTTATCGAAATAAAACTAATCTTGACTGACCTGTTGTTATGATCATTTAAAGTAAGCAAACTATTTTACAAAAGCATGTACACTATCTGAGACAACTGGATAAACGGACAAAAATAAGGCTTATGCGGAGGTTATCCGGACAACATACACTTTTTATTATATTAACACGAGAGATGGTCGTTCTGATGCACTGGTTGCCTGTTGTTTGTTGATTTATGTTTACTCGTTTGTGTTTTAAAGTGCTCTGATGTATCTAGCTGTCCTTTTGTATCTCTACTTTTGCTTGTCTACTCTGTGTTGTCCTACACGATATTTTGGTGTTGGTGCTACAACCGAGTATTTTTTTTATAAGTTTTTACATAAAAGGCGTTTCTCCTCTCTACATTTTCTATTCGATATTCTAACTGACTTTGTAAGTTTGAAGGGTCAGAAATTTTATATTTTCCTTCGTGCTTATACATCTCACAGACTGTGCACTCCATCTTATTTCAATAAAACATAAACAAGCAATACAGGATAAAGGTATACTAGAGAAGAAGTAGCAATCACAACAAGGAGTCAAAGATCCGGGGAATAATTTATAACAATTGTAAGCAACATATGTAAATAGTACAAAAAATAGAATTCTTGAGAGTCTGAAATTATAATTTTTAAACGTTCAGTACAAGGATTGAAATACATAACTGTAGAACGCGAACACATCACATTTATAGATATGTCTTAAATTGTTTTATATCTGGAAATTGCACGATCCTTTTGCACTGTTCTGAACAATATAGTTAATTCTCTTATCAACCATAGATAAGGCCTCTATTTCTGTTATATCGTCTGCGACGTCTGTTCTGGTATATCGACATAAATCCATGCATCCTTAATCCTGAAGATTTCTTATCATCTTCTTCTTCTGCAAGATAAAGAAATATACATTTACTATGTATGATGGTTATTTGTGAGCGACAGATTTTGTTACTGCAAAAGGTATTTGTTCGACCATGATAATTAAAAAGCTATAACATCTCCTTGTCAAATGTTGAAGGATATTAGTGGTAAAATTATCCAAAATATAAACAGTCGCGTGTCTTATATTGAAATGTGCTCACGTCAGGGACTCTGTACTGTTACAATTATAGAGCTAGTGTATTGATGTCACTTGTCAATATTTGTCATATGTTATAAAACATTAGGAATTCATTCATTGTAAAGACATTAGTGTACCTTGTACATCTTTATTTCTATCTTTTCTACTTGTTGAGACCGACGGGTATCTGAACTTCCTCTTCAAAGATTTCATTTTCTGTTTCTCTCTGCGGGTAAGTCGATCTGAAAATGGAAAATGATCTTTAAAAGAAATAGCTACGGTTATGCAAGATATATTTGAATTTGTCGTACCTCAAGAATATCCTTTTATGCATGAATGAACGAGAAGGAAATTTTTTTTTCTCATTTACCTTGAAAAGATCGCCTTTTATTTGGTCTTGTCGGAACCAATGGAAGTCTCAACTTCCGTACCAAATGATTGTCTCGCTGCTTTTCTAGACGCTTAATTGGAACTACAAAAGCAATTGAAACATTTAGAATGAGAGGAACGTGGGTGAAGTTGGTTGATGATTCTTTCATTTACAAGGCTTTGATTCATTCATTCGTTTATTTATATTTTATGTCTTGAATGTGCTTCGTTATAGAGCTTTGCTACTATTAAAAAAAACACTGGATCTATTAAATAAGTTCTTAAGGCTGGCCTAGAGAGGGCACATAAATCTCCTTCCATCACTATAATATATGATGGAGTATTTTAGCATTGATTAAAGAAACTTAACTTTGTAATAAGATTATTGAAAAAAAAAATCATTACCGAAATATATACAGAAAGTGTCGACGACCAACCATATATATGCATTAAATAAGTGTTTAATTGAAATAAATAAAAATAGTTGAAATAATCCATTTTATATTTACCTGAGAATTGCTTCAATGAGGAAGCAGCATCATCGTCATTTGTGTTTTGCTTTTTTGACAAAGCTTGTGTGATCTGACTCATTTTCCATATTCTCCTTTCTGAAATTATAAAAAAAAAATCATAAGTTTAAGGGAACCGTAACCTGAAGCATAAGCAATAGACAAGATAATCATTTTGTCGGCTTCAATTACAGATGTCACATTCTTTGTTTAAAATGGGTCAAATTATTGAATGTATTATGAGTGAAAATGATAACAAACCTTTTTTCTCAACATTATTTCCTCGAGGGGTCGTACTGCTACAATAGCAAACTTGTGCACATAGCAAGATAAAACAAGATACATAACAAATTCTAATTGCCAGTACCATTCTGGTTAAGTTGAACGTTTAAAAAAACTCTAATTTAGTCAGTGAAACAGCGACGCTTATATAGTAATTCACACTGAATCATTAAGTAGAAAAACAGATTAAGATGACTGATTGATAGCCCCTCTGACGCTTTTAGTGCTATCTTTGCCACCTTAATGTGTGACCTTATGTCACCGATGGAAATGGTTACGGTCAGTGACGAATTTTACGTTTGTTATGAATGACTTCCATGCGTAATGAATGAAAAGGTATGCAGGTATTTCGAAATAGTAATTTAATTGAGGGATAAAAACGCCTCTGGTTATCTCTATTTATGAATAGGCATACCTTATATGGCAATGATTAAGGTAGTAGTTTTAATTTTGCTACTTTGTTTGGAAATCGTACATCCTAGAATAAACACATTTTACTATGCTCTAGAACATATAGTTAAACACGTTGCCACCTTGATGGATTAAACGTATTATGTGTAACGTCTTCCAATTCGATAGAATTATTAAAGAAGGGTAAAATTTGCAAGATGAACCAGACATGCACATTTCGGAGACTTTACCCTCGTCAGTGATCATCAACCTAAACAATTTAATATGATCATGCTGGTATTGTTGTTTGGGATCTCATAACGTCCATTATATGATGATATTTTATAACCATGATGTAACGTCGATTCTGATTGGCTGGAGCGCGAGTCATTATTTTCCGATAATGACCGCTGACGGAAGATAATGACTCGGTGTGGTATTTGTCCTGATTTCAGTATTTACGATAAAAATTAAGATAGTTATTCTGTTTAATTCTAAAAGTTTAAATACACTTTTTAGAAAAAGTGCAATTAATAGCTATTCTCTGTAAGCATTTGCACTTTTATGAAGGGCGCATGGCACGGTATGTCTCAGATTTTGATAAAATTTGTACATAAGGTTGGGTCTGACCCAAAAGTAAAAATTAATTAAAAATTTTCTTAATATCACATCCGGTTGCCATGGAAACGGACTTTGAATATTGAAAAATGCATTTTGGGGCATTTTAGAAGTCACATACATAATTTATGCAGCATAATCTAAAACAACCACTAATAAATTATCAGTACCCTATCATTGTTCTTTCAAGTTAAGTAATAATAATGTTGGGTTTATGGTCTGATCTATATGTTTCCATAGCAACAACACAGGTACCCTATCAAAATAGTATTTTTGGCATTTTTTTCAAAATTCAACGATAACTTGCTTACATTTTTGAGTTTTTTATGCAAATAAAACATCAGCATTTACATTGGAACAAAGTTTCTGTTCGTTGCTATGGCAACATGACCTCAAATCGCAAAATTGAAAGCAATTTTGGACAATATTTAGAGTCCATTTTTTACTAGATCATTGAATTTTAATTCAAAGTGATGAAAATTAATTAATGTATTCAAGGAGATCTTTCATTACACGAAAGAAAATGTTTTTAAAATGTTAAGGAAATAGCCCGTTGCTATGGGAATGATTGTGTAAAATTGCACACAGACCCACTTTGAGTCCTTGGATACGGGCATCAAAAGTAAAGTAATCTTAAATTTTTCAAATCTAAAATAAAGTTTAGACTTTGCTTTATCTAATATGTAAAAAAGGTTGTGTAAGCCTGTTTCGTTTTTTGAGGAAAAGAATTCGAAAAACAACAAAAAATGCTTATTTTTGTAATGTATGGCCAAATTGCTATAGCAACCATTAATTATTTGAAACTTTTTATTATATTTTGATAGAGGCTTACTTGATCTTTATTGTTATTAAATTTGAACTTCCTGGGATTAATAATTACTGTTTTATGAAAATAATAAAAAATGGTTGCCATGGTAACATATGTTCCCCATGGCTTTTTCATGGTTTTTGAAAGAGCTCTTTGTGTTGGATATTTCCCAAAATTTTTTATCTGTTCATCATGATGCATTTTTTTTTAAAATGACTCTAAAGTTGCAAAATAAGTAATATTAAATATCATAGTTACCGTTGCCAAGGTAACTTATGTACATAGCAAGAAGTGGGTTTATCTTGAATTTGCTCATTTTATAAAATAAATCATATTTGCTTATTATATACCCATCAAGAGAGAAGAGAAATTGGAAAATACAAACAGCATTTTGAAATCAATATATCAAAATTAGCTAATTATGTTGTCATGGTAACCAGTCTTTTTACAATATCAGACACTACTAGTGAGCTTATTTACAATTTTATGTCTTAATCTTTAGGATGCATAAAAAATCTTCCATTGATGTCACGTATAGACCAAATTATAGAGCTTCAAATTAGCTCAATTTTGCCAATTTATCAACTTTAAAGGCCGTTGCCATGGTAACCAGATGACTTAGAATTATTTTTTTTTGTCAAATTTTCCATTTATCATTGGTCCCTACTTATGTGTGAAATTTCATGAAAATCGGAGACCATGCGTGCCGAAATTGTCTAAATGCTTACAGAGAATTGCTATTAATTATTAATTTCTTAATTAAAGATTATGTGTTTAAATCGATTTGAATCATTATCTAAATCATATGTAGTCTTACATTCGTTATATATTATAACAAATAAGGACTTGGTCGAGGTCATTCTGTCATTATAATGACCCGATGAGATTTGAAATATTGACCTCGGCATCGGCCTCGGTCAATATTACAACTCTCATCGGGTCATTATAATGACAAAATGACCTCGACCAAGTCCATATTTGTAAAATGATGACTCCTTCAACATGCTTGATACATTTATTTGTAACTCATTTTTTCTGATAAAAAACAGTTGCACCAGCAATATATTCTGAAGATTTGGCAACTGTATTTAGAAATCATCCAGGTAAATGTGTTATCTATATTGCTTCTATGCGTACTCGAGGATTTAAACCCCGGGGGCCCGACATTTATTATATATCGAAGGCAATATTTTTGGCATTTTTTATACATAAACAACTCCTTAGAAGTATAAAGTTGCAAAGCAATCGATGCTTCGCCCCTGGGAACCAAGAATAAAGCATCAAAATAGAATTATCACTATCTTAAGTTGTCTCATAATTTGCGATATAATTCATTGTGACTTATTATGAAACTGAAAACATAATAGAAAAGAAAGGAGGGGATCTCCAACAACACTTGGTTGCAGCACCCACAACAAACCCACATAACACCCAATGTAAAAACACAGAGCTGACGCCCATAGAAAGAAAAATAAAATGGACAAGGAACGCCAACAAACACCATAGAAACATGAAACACAATATACCACACATAAACCAACGAGACCAATGGACAACGGTACCGGTGCCGACTTAGTAGGCCATCTGCCACGGAAGTAGCAGACGCGCGCACAATCCTCCCAGATTTCCAATTACACAGAGATCTCGAAGAACACACAATTGATGTGTAAAATAACCTCCTTGCTGTAAGATGAACATACAAACAGACAGCATGACGCAGGGGCCCAGTCCGTGCTCTTCCAAGTTCGACCAATCTCGGATAACCGCCCCCAACACATTAGAAAGTTACATTTTTGGACATAGTAATTTCCACACTCTTTGGCCACATCACATTGTTCAGACCGAGGGTCACCGACGAGGGTGAAGCACCCGAAACGCGCATGCCCGGTCCATGCTGCAAATTTATCTGTTTGAAGGAGCCAAACATTTGCAGCAGAAAACCCCTAGGGCACACGTAGCCAAGTTCGACTAGCCAACGCATTCGAAAATGTCTGTTATCAAAATTTCCTGACATTTCTAAAACATTGGTCACGTAGCATGACATCCCACCAATCCTGCCACATCTTTTGTAACAATTTTTGACAGAGCAAACTCCACACACTTTGGTCATATTACATTGTTTAAATTGAAGAACACCGACGAGGGAAAGCACAAATGATAGGTAGACAATTGAAAATTCTAAATACCTCGTCTTTTAAATCGCTATTCGAAGTATTGATGTTTTTCCTCGAGTTGTTACTTTGGATAAATGTTAAGCAACATGTAAGAATTTGTTGCAACGACAAATATGGATAATGTCCATATCCCAATATAAATTAAAGGAGGGGATCTCCAACAACACTAGGTTGCAGCATCCACAGCAAAACCCCAAAAACACTCATAGCAAAAACATAAAGCAGACAAGCACAGAAAGAGACGTATAAGGGACAAGGAACGTCAACGCACAACACAGAAAGATCAAACACAAAGGGCTACACATAAACCAACGAGATCAATGGGCAACAGGTGCCGACTTAGGACGGCCATCTGTCACGGAAACAGCAGAAGGTGTGGTAATCCTAGATTACGTGCGCACAACCCTCCCACTTTTCCGATTACCCAGAGATCTCGAAGAACGTACAATTGTGGTGTAAAACAACCTTCTCACTGTCAGATGACCACACGCAAACAAGACCACAAAACGCAGGGGCCTAAGCAACACAAATGAATATGTAAATAAATATCAAAAGAGGGCGTACGTAATACAATCCGTGCTCTGCCGCCGCGAGCTCATGTGTGTTATCACCCGAGGAGTCCGACATACATTCAGAGAGGACAGGTAGTCGGGTCCTGTCTTCTCTAAAGAGGTTTGGACAGGACCCGTCATGGAGTCCCGTCGTCACAGTCAGTGAGAGTGCAAGTTTTAAGAATGCGCTCGTACAAGACTGTAGATTGGTCAAGTACCAAGCCTAGTGTCCGTCTAGTGACATTAGGATCATATCCACGGTATAAAAGGCGTTTGATGATTCTGACGCATTTTCGATAGTGATGTTGTCTATCTTTGATCCTTCTTATCTTGTAAATAATGTCACCATAAAATGCAGGTTATAAAATACCCAAAGTAATATACTCTGTTGCCTGTATTGGTCCAAATTTCAGAAGAAGATGACAATAATTTTTTGTAAAATTTCCAGAAAGTCTTCACTAGTTTGTAAAAGCGAAAACCTTGTCCTAAAAGTTTCTTGGTAATTTGTAAATTTCTATTATGAAAATTCAAAACATCAGTACATGCTCTAGCATACCCGATGAGCTGTGAAATATTGATATCATAGGACGGTAATCTAGGAACATCACCGTCAAGCCAGGGGAAATTAACTATGTTAAATCCAAAATCATCTGTTTTGTCATACATACGTGTATGGATCTCTCCATTAACAATTTTGATATTTAGGTCCAAAAATGGTGTTTCTGCGTTTGAAACGTTTGCCTTGTTTAGAATCAATTCTTGTGGATAAATAACATTTTTATCTTTTTCAAAAACAGGATTGTCGATAGTAAGAAATATCATCCAGGTACTTAGAAGTACCAATGAAACATTCATATCATCATTTTTTCTTTGCTTTTGAAGATTTTTGATAAATTCCTTTTCATGCGTGTATAAAAATAAATCTGCAACAAGAGGCGCACAATTAGTACCCATTGGAATCCCTACAACCTGCTTGTAGTGTTTCTTGCCAAATCTTACATAAACATTGTCAAAAAGGAAGGACAAGGCAATACACAGGTCACCACATGTCCATGATCTATATGATTTGTAATCTGTGGCGGAAAAGAAACCCTTCGATTCAGAAGTACAAATATAAGTTTTCCCCTCTCGATCAAAACACCATTTAATGAGTTTGGATAGTCGAGCATTTATTTTGTCGTGAGGAAGCGTGGTGTACATATTAGTGTTATGGTTCAGAATACCCCAAAACGCCAGCAAAAATCAGACAAAGACAGAATATAAATTTACAAGTTTTATTATGTACATAATATATATATTTCAAATGATTACAACTTACAATACAATGTCCGGATCAAAGTGTCCGTTACGGTCCACAATGTCTATCGAATGTATGGTTTCCGGTAATCACAAACGTTCTCGAAAGGTCGGTGTCCAAACGTTGTTCAATGGATTAAAGTCTCAACAAATAAAGTATCCCAGTATATCAGAATAGATGAATGAATCGTGTCTACGAATGTGTACGAATGTCCCCTCAACACAGTTCCTCAGAGGTATATATACTTAATACAAATGAATTTACCAGAAGCTTCTAGAACAATGACTCATTACAAATGATTAACAATAGAGTAAATTCTAGAAATCACAGTCATGTGATGATAATGATGTAACAAAGAACATACTGGAATATTCTCTAAAGAAATAAACATGACATAGTAAAATCTAGAAAGAATTATTATGAAATCATTAAATAACATGACTAGTACATGTGTACCTACACATAAAGTAAAACTAAAATAATACATGACCCACAACACCTCACCCCTTAAAAAAAGTTTGAATGTCAATGAAAACTTAGGTGGTAAATTTTGCAAAAATCACTCATGAAACTCTCGATAGTGCATCTGCAATCACATTGTCTTTGCCCTTGATATGGTTAATAATGATATTGTACTCTTGCAACAATAAACTCCACCTTGTAAGTCTTTGATTCTTGTTTGACATTTTGTGCAAAAATGTGAGAGGGTTGTGGGCAGTATACACAAGAATGGGATGTAAAGTAACATTCAAATAAACATCGAAATGTTGTAAAGCTTACAATAATGCAAGACATTCTTTTTCAATAGTAGAGTAATTCTTTTGACATTTTGTCAATTTCTTTGAAAAATAACAAACAACTCTATCTACACCATCATCATTTTCTTGAAACAAAGCAGCCCCGATTCCTACATCACTGGCATCAACAGTAAGCTTAAACTGCTTTTCAAAATTTGGAGCTGACAGGACAGGACTTTTCATAAGAACACATTTGATTTTCTTAAAAGATTCGTCACAGTCATTGGTCCATGCAAAATTCACTCTCTTTTGTAACAGATTGGTAAGTGGACCAACAACTGACGAGAAATTTGGACAAAATTTTCTATAAAATCCTGCCATTCCTAAGAATCTCATTATCTCTTTCTTATTGGTAGGAATCGGGAACTTTGAAATAGCTTCCACCTTGGCCATGATAGGAGTAACAAAACCTTGACCTACTTTGTGATCCAAATATTCTACAGTCGCATGACAAAATTCACTTTTCGCAAGGTTCACTGTGAGGTTTGCTTTCGCCAGTATGTCGAAGAAGGTACGCATGATTCGGAGATGATCATCCCAGGTGTCGCTGTAGATGATGACGTCATCGATGTACGCCTCGCATCCTTCGAGATGATTTAGGAGCGAATGAATCATCCTCTGGAATGTGGCTGGTGCGTTTTTCAAACCAAAGGGCATTACTTTATATTGGTATAGCCCATCTGGAGTCGCAAATGCCGATATTTCTCTGGCTCTCTCGGTAAGCGGGACCTGCCAATAGCCTTTAAGCAAGTCAAATTTACTGACAAATTTTGCACTGCCAATTTTATCTATACAGTCATCGATTCGTGGGATCGGATAAGAGTCAGTTTTGGTGACTGAATTGACTTTTCTAAAGTCCGTACACAATCGGTATCTTCCGTCTGGCTTCGGAACAAGAATACATGGGGAACTCCAATCACTATTGCCGGGTTCAATAATGTCATTTTCGAGCATGTATTGAATTTCTTTCCGCATGTATTGACGTTTTATCGGGTTTAACCGATAGGGATGCTGTTTGATAGGTGACGCATCACCCACAATGACGTCATGATGAGTTGCATTCGTCTTTTTTGGAACGTCCGGAAAGATGGTCGTATATTCCCGCATTAATTGGTGCACTTCCTCTTTTTGATGCACGGTATTATGTCCGAGTTTCACCTCCGGATTTGTCAGAATTTCAGAATTCTTCAAACGGACACTTTGAGCGAAGTCTTTTTCAACAGTCTCTTCATTACATTCCGGTTCCACACAATTTTCTAATGTATTTGCATTGGCCAAAGTGGAAACTGGTTTTACAAAATTTCGGTCACTTCTATCAAGATACTCTTTCAACATGTTAACATGACACACTCTTTTTTTCTTTTCGCCGACCTGGTGTCTTAACCACATAGTTAACATCATTAATTTTACTCTCAATCTCATAAGGACCGAAATATCTAGCTTGCAAAGGATGACCAGGGATAGGCAAAAATACAAGAACTTTATCGCCTGGTTTAAAAACTCTGTTTCTAGCATCTTTGTCATACCATGTTTTCATTTTCATTTGTGATGTTTTGAGATTTTCTTGAGCTAATTTGCAAGCACTATATAATTTCTCTTTGAAATTAGACACGTAGTCTAAGAGATTCAAATCGCTAGTCTCAGTCAACCATTTTTCCTTCAATAACTTCAATGGCCCCCTGACCGTATGCCCAAAAACTAGCTCAAAGGGACTGAACCCCAGGGACTCCTGAACCGCTTCTCGTGCCGCAAACAACACGAGGTGAACCCCTTCATCCCAGTCTTTTCCATACTGGTGACAATATGTTTTCATCATAGTTTTAAGGGTTTGATGAAAGCGTTCAAGTGCCCCCTGGGACTCAGGATGGTACGCAGAAGACTTATACTGCCTGATACCTAGCTCATGCATAACCTGCTGAAACAACCCTGACATAAAATTCGAACCCTGATCTGACTGAATAGCCTTGGGAGCACCTACGAAACTGAAAAACTTTGTAAGGGCCTTAACTATGGTCTTTGCCTTAATATTCCTAAGAGGTATGGCCTCATGAAACCTAGACGAAGTACACATAATTGTCAGTAAGTACTGATTACCTGACCTAGTCCTAGGCAAAGGACCTACACAATCAACTAACACCCTACTAAAACGTTCCTCAAAGACTGGAATGGGTTGGAGGGGAGCAGGTGGTATAACTTGATTGGGTTTACCTACCATCTGACAACTATGACAAGACTTACAAAACTCAGACACATCTTTACTCAACTTAGGCCAGTAAAAGTGACTTAAAATCCTATAATAAATCTTATTGACACCTAAATGACCTGCCATGGGTGTGTCGTGAGCTAAACTCATGATGTCCCCGCGATACGCTACTGGAACTACTATCTGGTGAACGACCCGCCACACGTCATTAGGGGGTGCATCGGGTGGTCTCCATTTCCGCATAAGGATGCCATCTTGTATGTAGAAGCACTCTCCGACTTTGTCCGCTTCTTCTCGGGGAAGGGCCCTTTTGCTTAGTCGGATGATCTCCGGATCTTTAGTTTGCTCGGAGAGGAGCTGCTCACGTCTTAAGGCATCTGTATCTCTGTCTAATGGCGGATGGGAATCATCACCAGGTACTGTGGGAGACTTGTCAACATGAAGTGGTACTGACGTCTCAGGTACGCTGTCATCAATAGTAGACATGAATGTGTCAGAAAGGTCTATATTTTTGGAGGGATGGTCCTCGTTAAGTGCAGAAGTACTCTCAGCCTCTTTCAGTCTGTTCCTGGCCATCGCCCTGGTAACAGCGCAGGCTGGATACAAGTCGTCGTCTTCATCATCGGACACGACATCGGACGTGATTTCTCACAAACAATCGGATCGGCTAGAACTTTGCCGCCAGCTAAATCGTTGCCAAGCAACAAGGAAACGCCTTGAACGGGAAGAGTAGGTCGAACACCTACGATAACAGGTCCAGTAATTAAGTCTGACTTCAAATAAATTTTATGAAGGGGAACATCAATGACGCCTAGCTCCACACCCTGTAATAAAACTGACCTACCAGTAAAAGTGTGCTCAGACAAAGGCAATGAACCCTCTAACAATAAAGTCTGGGCAGCACCGGTATCTCTCAAAATCTGAACAGGCAACGCTTCGCTAGAATCACTGAGTGAAACAAATCCCTGTGACAAAAAGGGCTTAAAATGATCCTCCACAAAATCATCAGAACTGGACTTAGAACCCTGAATCTCAGGAGTGTCAGAACAAATCGAATCTAAGGCTTTCCTATCATTTCTAACAGACGCACAGGCCTGTGACTTAAGTTCTTTTTTCTTCTTAAGCCTCAAACACTCACCAATAACATGACCTTTTTTCTTACAATAATTGCATGTAGGAAGCGACCCCACCCCTGGGGATGCCTCAGAACGCTCGGATCTATGACCGGACGTAGAACCACCTTGAGATGGTGACTGGGAACTAATGGACGACTGAGACTCTTGAAAATTTTTCTTTGGAAAATCTGAAGTTTTTGCGCTATCGCTAGATTGAGTTTTTGACGCAAAATTTTTCTTATGAGTGAGAGCATACGTATCAGACAAAACAGCGGCTTCTTGAAGAGTTTTAACATTTTTGTCTTCAAAATGAGTTCTTGAATCTTGATGTACACACTCTTTGAACTCTTCTATCAGAATTATTTGACGCAAATTGTCAAATGAATTTGGAATTTTCTTAGATCGAAACCACTGGTCAAATTAATCTTCTTAACATATGTTTGATTTTCAAATTTTTTGTACTTTCTAAACTTTTGTCTGTACGCCTCAGGTACTAACTGATATGCTCTCAAAATCGTGTCCTTGACCTTGTCATAGTCTGAACTCTCAGCAATACTGAGCGCCGAGTACACTTCAGCCGCTTTGCCAATAGGTACGCTTTGTAATAAAGTTGGCCAAAAATCGCGTGGCCACTTCAGATTGGCCGCGATTTTCTCAAAATTTGGAAAATATTTGTCCACGGACTTTTCTTGAAATTTTGGTACTAATCTGATGTTTTTGGCGGCATCGAATTCAGACTTGACAGGCGAAGGAACAGGATTTTCCTTAGCGCTTTTCTCTAATTTTAACTTTTCTAACTCAGACTGGAGTTCTTTCTCGTGCATACGTTCCTGTTTCTCTCTTTCTTCTTTTTCTCTTTCAAATTGTAAAATAATGTCTTTCTTTTTCTTCTTTTTCAATTTGAAATTGTCTTTCTTTTTCTTCTTTTTCAAGTTGTAATTGTATTTTCATTTTCTCTAATTCAAACTCAAATTTTGACATTTTAGTTTCGCTTGAAACAGGTTCAACAGGAAAATCGTATGACGAAAAGATTTCCTCAGCTAAAAGCTCTTTAGCCACAATATTTCTAATTTCTTGTTTTTCTCATAGAAGATTTTACATCTAACTTCAAGTGAAGACCTAAACCAATCAAATCATCTTTTTTCAATGATTCGAACTCATCTACAGTCGGCGATTTCAAAAATTCAGTGACCAAAAATACCATGATTGATTTCTGCTGGCAAAAGTATTGAGAATTTTTCTTTTTTTTTTCAAAAAACGATCTTTACGTAAAAATGCAAATATGCAGAGATTACGATCCCGGACGAGCCCCCAATTCTGTTATGGGTCGGAATACCCCAAAACGCCAGCAAAAATCAGACAAAGACAGAATATAAATTTACAAGTTTAATTATGTACATAATATATATATTTCAAATGATTACAACTTACAATACAATGTCCGGATCAAAGTGTCCGTTACGGCCCACAATGTCTATCGAATGTATGGTTTCCGGTAATCACAAACGTTCTCGAAAGGTCGGTGTCCAAACGTTGTTCAATGGATTAAAGTCTCAACAAATAAAGTATCCCAGTATATCAGAATAGATGAATGAATCGTGTCTACGAATTTGTACGAATGTCCCCTCAACACAGTTCCTCAGAGGTATATATACTTAATACAAATGAATTTACCAGAAGCTTCTAGAACAATGACTCATTACAAATGATTAACAATAGAGTAAATTCTAGAAATCACAGTCATGTGATGATAATGATGTAACAAAGAACATACTGGAATATTCTCTAAAGAAATAAACATGACATAGTAAAATCTAGAAAGAATTATTATGAAATCATTAAATAACATGACTAGTACATGTGTACCTACACATAAAGTAAAACTAAAATAATAAATGACCCACAACATTAGAAAAAACGTATGAAGATATTGTATTTGCTTAAAAATTTCTTGATTTCATTTTGTCAATTACATCCCCTGAATTTTAAATAGACCAAAAGAAGTTAACGCCATTCCTGTTCATGACAGTTTCACAGTACTTTTGCCACGTGTTCCTTTATAGCCGTGAATGCAGACTTCAGATTTCTAGACAAAATTGCTGTTGAGCAGTTGCTAGAATTAGCAATGTATCGAAACTTGTAACGAGACTTGTGAAGTTTTGGTATACAGTATATTGTAGGGAGATCCAATTTAGAAATAGGTATGTTAAAAGAAGAAATTTCACTGTTATGTTTGATCAAAATATTGGGAACACTTTCGTTGCTTTCGATATAAGTATTAGTAGAGGAAAGTTCCGAAACTAAAGTTGATATGTAGTAGCGTTTTCAAATAATTATGGTGTTGTTGGCCGCTTTGTCTTCAGGCGCGAAGACATATTTTTCATGTAAATTATGTAACTTGGATTTGAAATATCTTTCAGATTTAGAAATTGGATTTTCAAAATGATGAGTTGTGGTAGTTATCTATTCGAATATCGGTAATATCCAAAATGAGGGTTTTCCTGTCATTCAGAGCATGTGATTCGACTCCTTCCGATTTACACCATCGTTTGGTATAGTTATCTAAAGCTTCCTTTAACACTTCGCGACATTTAATAAAATCTATCTTGGATGGGATTCTATACCTAGGTCCCTTCTTGAGAAGACCACGGAGCTGCCTGTCATTGATTATTGAAAAGTCACCTGTAATAATATGACCAGCTGGTTTATGTAGATATATATAATAATAAATACAAAATCGATAACTCAGAAAATCATAAACCGAAGGCATACAAAATCAGGATAAAACAAGAACCAAAGCAAACAAAGAAAAACATCCACCATAAGAGTATATTGGAGTGAGACCAGGTGCCCAGGAAGATTCAGCATCTGCTGCTTACATGTAACACCTGTCACTTCTGTCACTTCAATGCGGTAGAATTGTCACACCCGGTTGCTTCCATTTTGGAAGATACAAATACATTCGGTCTTTGGATGGTTCAAATGGTCTAAGAATATCATCCACCATTTTGGAGAGTGGGGCATCATAATGTATAACGAGCTCCCCATATCGCCCGTAGAACTTCCTCAGTGACGAGGTTAGTCGGTCACAAACTTATTCCTGACTGAGCTCTCAGAACAAAATCTATATATTTGGTACTTGTTCTGGCAACTGAGATATGAACACACCATTAGACGCGATGAAGGGATGTTGCTACTCAGAAAAAGAAAGTTTGTAATGTTAACACTGAAGTCGTCACGTTTGTCATAGAGTAATGTGATCATGTGACCATCAATGTCGTAGGACAACATTATGTCCAGATAGGATGCTGAATTATTAGTCTCTGCAGTTTCTTTGACTTCAAGCTCCGAAGGATAGATTCTGCTGAGGTAATCCGCGAATTGTGGATTATTGATGGACAGCATTTCGACAATTTGCTGGAAGACCTTTCCTTCAAACACCACCAAAATGTTATCGATCAGAAAGTTAAACATCTGAATTATATCTGTTTCAGTGTACTTATTTTAAGAGTCGGACTTTTCTTTAATGAACTAGGTTTTGTCATAATTAACAACAATTAATTTATATTTGCGATTTCTAATATACTTGTTAACAAAGTTCCAGCTCGCTTTATTCGCCCTTTTTTGAAGGACCCCACTTCAAATCAAAGAGGTTAAGAGTTGATCCTTGATCCGCCTAAATGAACTGAAACCATCTTAAGAGTGAATCAACAACTTTCAATAACCTAAAATCACGCACTTCCTGTATTTAAGATAACCACTTATTTTTTCCACGGTTTTCGAAATTGTTCACTGGGCAAGGCCAGTGCGTATATCAATTAGCACAGCATTTCTTGATGAATTGCTAGTATTTCATTTCGATTCGGTGTAGAGTTTGCTGTTTTGAAATTGTCACAGTCAAATAAAAGAACTAGAGGCCCAGGGACCATATCGCTCACCTGAGGACACTGGAAATCTGAGAACGAATGTGATTGATATAATGCTTATCATGAGCCTTTTGATACATAGCGTTAAGCTTGCAATAAGGGCTGTAACGAATAAACGAAAAGGCTGTAAACCGCGCTCCAAAATATAACAATTCAATTCCAGAATTTCCAGCTAAAAGTAATTATAATAAATTCAAAAATTCAAATTCTTAAAGAAAAGCACAGACACAAAAGCATTCAATCTTTAAATTTTACCAGGATACCACTAAATGTATATTAATATTATCTCACGGGAATCAAGTATGGAATAAATACTAATTTGAATATAATGTTGAAGTGCAAAAACATGTAACAGAAATGAAATTAAAATTATTAACAATTCAAAAATACATTAGAAGCTCAGAAAAATGAACAATAAAATGAAAAAGGAAGAAAACATTTTTTTGGTCCCGCAGGTATTTGAACCCACTACCTTTGGGTATATTGTGTACGGAAAACATACCTTCATTCAATTTCTGAAAGTAATCATTAAAATTATCTCACTCTTTCACAGTTATCTTTCTTACAACATATATCAAAACGTTTATGAAAAATTTAAAAAATAAAAATTAAAGGTTGAAAATATTAAAAATGACCATCTCTCCTTCCTTTTTGCAGTAAAGGAATCATGTGAAATTAAGAAAATACCTTTTCAGCAAAATTCTTTCAGATATGCAATCCTCTAATTTATCATTGCTAAATGAACTAACTTGGGCAGCAAAGTTAGTCAAGAGAAAAAAAAAGATTAAAAGCCTTCTCAATTTTTGCTTTAAAATAACTAAGTCAGAAAACACGTAAAAAACGCGTCAAAAATTTGTTTTCAGGTTTTAACGATATTAACAAACTTGAATTATACATCCTTGAAGATTACTCGGATGTCATTAGTTTTTCATTTCGAGTCTGGAGAAGATTTGTTAAGAGGGGTACATTCTGGGACCTATTTGACCCCGCACTGAAGGGGTAAGGCCGAAAATAAAACAAGTGGTAGAGAGCCGTTAGTACTTCATGTATACATAATTTCATCACTATGCTCCAAGCGTTTTTAGAGGAGATGCCGAAAATATGAAAAGTTGACGGCGGACGGACGAGAGACGACGGACGCCAAACAAACAGGTACATGTATGACAATAGTTCATTATGAGCCTTTGGATCAAGTGAGCTAAAAAGCTTCTCTGATGCAATAACAATGATTAATCTATGTGGAAATCCTTGTACGGAATGTGATCTCTGACAGGAAAGCATCACTGATGATACATAATTTGTTGAAATGTTCATATGGTGCACTTATTTTTTTCGATGGAAAACATCTTTTAATATTGATAATTTAAACTACTAGGTTGGTATCTGCTTGTCCCAAGGATATTGTTCGCCTAGTTTGAGAGAACTTCTGAACATACATGAATCATATTTGCTTGGTGCCTGATTTATCCTGATTTATTATGCTTTCGATTGATGATTTTCTTAATTATCGATTATGTGCTGTATATAGGGATACGGTCATTATCCGTATTAGTCATTGTAAACTTTCTGATACAAAAATTGACGAATCATTTGAAACTAAGGGACATCTGATGGCATAGCTTTGTCCCTAACTGCCTCTAAGGCATACACTTTATGTTTAGAATTTTGGTATTCATATATTCACTGTTTGGATTTCCTACCATTCTGCCTAGATAACTGCAAAAGATACATTATTTTATTGAAATTCGCGATCAGTGCCATATTCACAGTAACATATTTATCGGATATGACTTCTTTTCTCTGCAGCCTTAGAGACGAGTGTTGCTAGGTAACAGGAGATGCTTACTCTCCCATGTACCTGATCTCATCTCCAATGGGGAGCCACTTTTGCTTCTATGCAGAGTGATTAAGTTGATTGTATCATATGTATCACCCTGAAAATTCGTGTAAGATGGAAATTAATTGTAGGCTGTTTCTCTATAATAATTTGTGTGGGCTGCACACATGTAAACTGCAATAGATCTAACTTCTTCTTTCGATTGTATAAATTGTCGTTGAAATATCGTTCTAATAATTTTTGTAATAGCATATTTCACAAAAAAATCACTATGTTTAGCAGGCTTTTGGATCAAAGGAATGGTATGGATCAAAGAAATGGTATGGATCAAAGGAATGATATGGATCAAAGGAATGGTATTTTCAACAATAATTTACGTCTGATTTCTCAGTCAAATATATTAAAGGTGGAGCTGCTTACAATCATTTTGGTAATTATCATCTAAAAAAATTAAACTTTATTTATTTAACAACGTTTAACAAACAAGTTACACAACTTATAATATTTACATTACTAGTAGATTCCCCATGTTAAACGCCTATTAGCCAACTAGAATAATATTCCAATAACTTAGGTTACTCACGTGCAAGTTTTGCATGTAGGGAGAATTTACCAACGTTCAAATACATTTCACACTAAAACAGACAAAATATGCGAAGTGCATGCAAAAAAAAAAAAAATGACCGATATTTAGAATAAATGTAAATATAAGTAATGACTGTCTTACTTTTGGTGTTCATGGGTGTATAATTCTGGTTGGACACGTGCAAATTTTCCGAGAATCGCTTCGCGATTCACGGAATTTGCACGTGCCTAACCAGAATTATACACCCATGAACACCAAAAGTAAGACAGTCATTTCTTAATTAATGTCTCACGTTGGCTCAGATGTTGGCGTGAGGGGGTCCAAGGAGCAGGAGGAAAACGGAGTGCCCGTAACCCCCCCCCCCCCTGCAAAGGCCTGGGTGGGGGACCACCTACCCTCCCACATAAAACCTTTTGTCGAATCTGAGATTCGATCCCGGGATCTGTGCTAACCCGGCCTTATAATGTGATAATTGCCATCTAGGTTCTAGGTTCTCGTACATATAGGCGAAACTAGCCCGTTTTTTTTTTAAATCGTAGGAAGAGAGAAATGTTCCTGCTTACTTGCATCGCTTGTGTGACATAATTCATGTAATATCTAAATATGTTTAAGCTGTGCTAATTGGATATTTTTCAAACTGTCGGACTTCGCACTCCGGACTTCGCACTTTAGGGGTCATATTTAAGTAATCAGGTGCAATTAGAAAAGTAAAATCTCAACACAGAATTGACGAAAGGACACTTGAGAGCTTTAAATATGTACATTAACACATGCAAATATATAAATTTTCACACAAAGTAATCTAGGTTTTTACTCTTCATGGGCCCCTGGGCACCTGGTCTAATTCCCATATCGGGAGTTTGCTTCTTTTCATATGGTGGAGGTTTTTGTTTGTTTGCTTTGGTTCCTGTTTTATCCTGATTTTGTATGCCTTCGGTTTCTGATTTTCTGAATAATCGATTTTGTGCTGTATACAGGGATATGGTCATTATTCATATTAGTCATTCAATGGGATAGCATTAACAATTTACCTTTGTGACATAGTCCCTTCCATGTGCGATGTCCGAAGTGCAGAGTCCACACACATAAAAATGTCTATTAGCACGGCACCATTTTTAAGCGCAACATACAATGCGTTCAATACTTGAACTGGACTCTGGACATTGTTCTTTAGATCTAGTTGTACTTTGTGTTTCTACGGGGGGGGGGGGGGGGGGGGGCTGTGTTGTTGTCTCTGCCTGGTTGCCTGCTTATTTTCTATTCCGGTCAATATGTCAATATGTGTTTTCAAGAGTTTGTTAGCCTTTTGATTGTGATTTTCGGAATCTGATTTCGGGTTTTTATGTATGATTTCCATTCGCGAATAATCATATTATGAATATAGAACTTTTAAAGTTTACAATATTGATTATTCCCTATTGATAGTAAATATAACACAGCCTCTAACTAGACCGACACAATAGCCATGCACAGAGTCCTTGAAAAATTCTATATTTGTTTATTTCCTACTTAGCTGAAGTGGCGAATAATGCATTTAACAGGAAGTAATTGCTTTTCCGAAGCATCTTGTCTTATTGTATGTTTAGAGATAAAATTTTCTCTTCATTGTTTTTTTTATCTGTTTTCATGATTAATTCTGAGGATTTTTTTTATTTCATTTCGTCTGGAATATATGTATTTGTTACATAGATATAATTCACTCCTTAGTATTTTTTGTTTTGTTTTTAGATTAATAGGGACGTATCGTACAATACTACGTTGTGGTGACCATAGCAGATACCACATGCACGATTTCTGCAAAATGCAATTCGGTAGCATTAACAACAACCACACAGCACTACATAAATGCTGATACAGTGAGACAAAATGAGAAAGCTTACATCAAGAGCACCACCAAACAACAATATTAAACAAAGAGGCCATTTAGATATCAATTGGAATGCAGAAAATGAAGGTGGCTTATGTATACCTGATGAACACTTTATATGGCCACATACTATAGTTAGAGCAAATTATGTTGTAATCCGAATGACGGTGCAACGCCTTTCTAAGATACACAGTAGACTCTACAATCTAAAGGAACAAAATTTAGGTATATAGAAAACAAAGCCTGACACAGTCAGATTGTATCAGAAAACAACAATAATTCTAATTTCTATTGAGGGGGTTGGGGTTGGCATGACAACCTTTGCAGCCAGCTGTCATTTTTCGGCATTTAAGTTCCGGAAACATTCAGCCCTTCAATTTTTGTCGAAATTCACAACAAAATTATATCAGAATTATATACATGTATGTACATAGAGGTCAAAAACCGGCACCATCATATGATTAGAAAGATATTGATACCAGACTTTATTATTGCATGTGCTCTTTAAGTACTTATAAATGAGATTATGTACAAAAATCGTGATGTTTCTGAAGTATCTTACTTAAAAGTCAACTTCCTCTAATATAAATCGAATTTATAAATATAAATTTGAATTCAATGAAAACGATTATCAATAAGTAATTGTCATATGGTCTAACATACAGGGAAGTGAAACCCATAAGGAAGTTTTCCATGCTAATACATCACACTAGTGCAGCATTTTCCGATGATCAGTGTAAAATGAATTAAGCTTTAGTCTAAAGAAATATATACATAAAGTTATGAGAAGCTAATCTATCGAAAGGTGAGTATTGATTATTGATCCTTACGATTACAAAAAAAGCGGGCTACATTTCGTGATGTCACAATCACGGTTGGTAATTTCGTAATGAAAAAGATTCGGTTTTTCGATTATTTTGTGTAAAATAAATTATTTATCACAAAAAGAGGAAAGTAATGCAGTGTAAAGATGCCTAAGGATTGTTTTTGTTGTGGTTCGTATATTCTGCCCTTTTCCCTGACATGGTCGCCATAGCACTTTCTATTTAGACGTTACATCAGACCGTGCATGTATTTTAGATATTGTTTTCATTTCGCGCGAAAATATCTACGGCGGGTGCGGCTAGCCAAATTTTCAGTATTGAAATATATGTTATATAGTACCAATTTTGTTGTACTAGACACGTGTTTCGGATATTTTAATCCTCGTCAATAGTACTTAATGCCAAAAAGTTTAAATAAAGCCAAATAGGGGCTGCTTACTCCTCCTGGGCACTTGGTCCCACCTCTAGCTTGCTAGGGTCCGTCGATACTCACTTGTGTGCTCTATTTTGAGTGTTGTTGAGATTATCGTCAGGATCTTCTTTAACTCTTTAGGTAGGTGAACCAGCGAATTGTGGTAGATACATGTACCATTTACCATATACACGTACCATGATTTCTATCAAAAATAATGAAAAAAAATCATTTTATAAAGCTTCATTTTTATCTCAAGATAACCGCAAAATTTCATAACACAAATAAGGTTTTTTTTAAGTCCTGACAGTGTGTTATAGCACATGCTGCATTACATTTCAGAAGATTGTCATGGGACATTCTGCACAAAATCACAAGAAAATGTGGTTCATTAGTGCGTCAGTGCGATTTCGCAAAAACTGACATAGGGATTTTAATAGCTTGACGTCGTTTCAATTATTAAGACCATTTTGTTATAATCTAATTATTTTGTGTTTCTCATCATGTTCATCTTCTCAAATCCTTTACCTTCAGCTATTACTAATGTTTCATATTTTCTTGTTAAACAATACAGATACTGTGAACGTACCAATACTCCAAGTCAATGTATTTATCATTTCAACATTATATTGCTAACTAAAAAAAATTGCTACACGCGTAATTGAGCTAAGAATGTATGAAATGCATCTTTGTTTAATTTATTCAATGACATTTGGGGTTTTTTTTTCTTGGCATATCTGGATTTGCCTTACCTGAATTCAATTGATTTTTTTTGCGTTAAACAGTTACGATTGAAATTTGACAAACGACTAACTTTAGTGTATATTTTGAGTTCTTTCAAAGAAATAGAAAAAATTAACTAATTATTTAACTCAATTCAATGAAAAAAAAAAACACAGAAAATAAAGTTTTACATTAAAAAAAGATTAATTGAAGAATTTTGCCAAAGGAAGCAATATTTATTATCATGGTAACCATATGTATTGATCAAATCTGTAAAGTACAACAACACGGCTTAGTTTCTTATAGCCTTTAAGTTAGTATTTGAATTTCGTAACTATTGAAATTATGAACTTTCTGTATGAGACACAGTAGGGCTTTACAATTGCTTAATTTTCATATTTTGGTAGCTCAAGAGCTGGTTACCATTGTAAAAACAAATCCAAATCACTTGGCAACAATAAGTTAATGTTTCTAGCCCTACCTATATATGAAATTTCATGAAAATCGGAGGACATGCGATCCCCCCCCCCAAAAAAAAAGATTGGTACTTACAGAGAACTCGTGTTAAAGACTACTAGGTGACCAGACAAGTAAGAAGTTTGCAAAAGTAATTCAAATAGCCACACAATTTCATTCTTACGACGAAGACAGCAGTGCTAAGCAAATCGATATTTCATTTTGGAATATTTGTTTTTAGAATAGTTTTGGTGTCGTTATAGACTTTTTTTGCTTTCACTGAATGTTCCTTTTGTGTCTCCTGTCGAGTTTATCTTATCTGCATTTTTACATAGGGGTGTTTTGATGTTTTGTTGTGGATTGCCAATATTGAAATATATGTTCTTTAGTACTAATTTTGTTGCACTAGACTGACAAATTTTTTGGAATTTTTAATCCTCGCCAGTAGTACTTCATGTCGAACAGTTTAAATAAAGCGACACAGAATTTTCCTGACGCCATCTACAATATAGACTTTTAATTTCCTCTTGCAAAAATTCGCGGCTCCAAATTTTGTATAGGGTTTATTCAGAAGCGTATTTAAGTGAAAGAAAGAAACTGTAATCACGTTCTGATGGAGACCCCCCCCCCCCTTTTTTTTCTTAATTAGGTCATCACAACTAAGAATCCTATCAATCAGACCGCGTCTATTACGCATGCTGAAAACATGAATGCATGATGGAAGAAACATCAAGTATATTAACGCAACATATTCCTGAAGTGTTGGTGTTGGTCATGTCCATGTTGTTGTTGGTGTTGGTCATGTCCCCTACATGTACAGAATAAGATTAAGAAGGAAGTTCGCTTTAATGCTACAAGTAAAAGTAAATGAACAATACAAATAAACGTAGACAATAGCTCTTTCGTTACCTTGTCCTTCTTTTTGGTGTATTTTGCAGGAAACCATTCTAAATATAACGGGAAGTTTTATTCGAATATTTCTTCCTGTGTCTAATGAATTCTCACTTGAATGAAGTAATGTATTGAAATATTAGTATCATATTTGTTAAGGTTATTGATTTTTTTTCAAATCTTTCAAAAGAAAGGAGGGGATCTCCAACAACACCAGGTCGCAACACCCACGGCAAAACCCCAAAACACACAATGCAAATACACAGAACAGACATCCACAGAGAGAGACACAAAAGGGACAAAGAACACCAACTCACACTATAGAAACATTAGACATAAACCACCGATATTAATGGGCACTCAGTGCCGACTTAGGACAGTCATATGCCACGTAAGTAGCAGACGATGTGGTTATCCTGGATTACGTGCACACAACCCTCCCACTATTCCGATTTTCCAGCGGTCTCGAAGAACTTGAGTTTCGTCAGAGTAAAACAGACCAATGGCATGTCATATGATTCCAAGGTTTTCAGAAAAGTACAATAAACATGCAGCTAAAATAAATACCTTTTAACGACTACAATGTGTCGGCTAACAGTAACGACAACTCTTACACAAAATTGATAATTAGCGAGAATTTTATTTTACTTGGAGCTATGCGTATTTCATCATTATTTATTTTTTAACTTGATTTCTAGTGAGTTGTTGGGGGAGTTTGTAGCATTAATATAATATAGCTTGAAATATTTTGATTTTTTACCGATATGAAAATGAATAAAGAACGGAAAGATAACACAAATTTTCACCGAGATCTCGGAAATTTACGCTGAACTAGATATAAATATTCGCTAAGAACGTCATGTTCATGTCCAGGTATTTGAGTAAAAAATAAAATAAAGCTCAAGAGGAGTGTCGGGAACCTGGCTCAATGTTTTGTCAAAATTCGTGTCGGTCATTTAAATCAATTAATTTTGAAACTTTGGAATTTTTTATGAATCTAAAATAGGTATTATTTATTTACACATACATTTAAAAGATGAGATGCACTTTTAAAGAAATATTCTTTAATTCAAAAATTAAATTGAAAAGCTCCCCTCAAAGATGAAATAAATCATATTTATATATAGGCTATCCTTTAACCTAGTTTATTCATTATCTCCGTGCTCTGACTCATGTATTCGTTTAGTATCCATAATGATTGTTTGATTTGATGTGTGTATTTAGCTGTGACACTGCATTATGGTCTTGTTTGTATCTTTCCTTACGCACAGGTCCGCATAAGAATCAAGCATGTGCAATACCTTATCAATTTTGCAAAACCTTCTTTTTCGAAATGTGCACAGATCAACCCAAAAACCATGTTCTGTTTTTGTATGGGTTGTCTTGGTGTTATGCTTTAGGTGCTGCAACCGAGTGTTGTTGGAGATCCACTTCTTTCCAAATGCAATTCTGTTTGATTTATCCATACAATTTAGAAATAAACTCATGGGTGAAATTAATTCTGATATTCTAAGATATGCATTCAATTCATACAAGAAATTAAAATACCACTATTGAGTATTGTTGAGTATAAATTCATTTTATTTAATAACTCTTCAGAAATCATTTCTACATAAAATTTGAAGCCGAACACCCTCCAAAATAAAAGAACCCCTGAAATTTAGAAATTGGACATGGGGACGCCACACTTGAGTTTTTTCCAACTCTTGAAATATTTTAATTCAAATACATGCATGACTGATGTACCCAATTTAATTTTATTTAATAAAGCTTCAGGAATAATTTCTACATCAGATTTGAAGCCGTCACTCTTCAAAATAAAACAATCCCTGAAATTTAGAAATTGGACAAGGGTGACGCCATACTGGATTTTTTTTTCAACTTTATAAAATATTTTGGTTCAAATACATGTTCATGCATAACTGATGCACCCTTTTTTATTCTATTTAATAATGTTTCAGAAATCATTTCTACATAAGATTTGAAGCCGATCACTCTTCAAAATAAAACAACCCCTGAAATTCAGAAATTGGACAAGGTGACGCCACACTGGATTTTTTTTGTCAACTTTATAAAATATTTTGTTTCATGTATGACTGATGCATCCTACTGGTACATTACCCTCCAGAAGGCTTATCTCTGTCATTAGAGTGGGGCATTTGATTTTTCTAAATTTTTTGAAATATCACGTCTTCAAATCAAAAGCGTACACGCCTATTAAATTACATTTAAAAATGAATCAATAAGGCATATATTGGCAGGATGCGGACACCTATCTAATTACTGTTCCATCTTACTGCACTGCTATTGAAACAAGAACATCATTTAATTGTTCTTTCAATGTTTACTTATAATATTGTGTTCATAGAAAAATAACTTTTCTATCTTTTCTAGGAAAATATTAGAAGAAAATCGTATCCGAAATAAGATTGTCTTGTTCATGTTCATCTAACAAACGACAAAGATGTCAGAAGATTCCGCAGATATTTTAATCAGTCATGAGGTATCTAGTTCTAAGGATTATTTAAATGAAGATCACTCAGTTAGTAATGTTACAACTGCTGATGGCTGCCATTTTCAAAATACATTAAAGATGTGGAAACAGGAATCATTCCGTTCAAAAGGTGCACATAAAGATAACAATAATCTAGTGAAAAACATATACGAAAGTGAGAAGTATGACAAAGATGCTCCGTACGAAAAAGCTAAAAATGTTAACAAGATCCACGAGAAAAGTCATGAATCAGATGACAAACTGAAATCGAACTCTGTATTTAAAAGGATTGATAGGGCAGACTTTGAGATGGTTTTAAAGCAAACGCTCTCAATAAAAGGTCCTTCAGATGTGTATTCCCTCGCAAAGAGAATAGAGCCTACAGAGAGAACAGAAAGGACAGAAAATTTAAGTGAAAATATATGCATCCTCGACGGAAATCAGGATGCTGAGATCAAACAGAAGGAGGATGTTTTGAATCTTTACAAAGGAGACGAGAACTCCCTTTCTATCGACAAAGATTCAACATTTATTGAGGACACTTCAACGGAGAATTCTACAACAAAGAATGTTGAATATGATAACCCATGGAGTGACAACTTCCAAACACTTGGAACTTCTTTGAAAGACACTAGCAAACCAAAACGAGTAGACGATTATGAGAATCCCTGGGGAAACGATTTTAGGTTTGGAAAGATACAAGAAGAGGCAGAATTTGCATCTCAAAGGATGGTTTATCAGGAAATAGGAGAACTTCATCAACCCTGTAAAGAGGTTTCAAAGCAATCAAGCATTAAAAGTGCCTCAAAAAGCATGAAACTTCAGAAACTTAAGGATCAAATTATAAATTCGTCGACAGGTGTAATCGAAAAGTTGAAAAGACATAAAACTAAAACAAAGTCGCAGTCAAGTCCGAGTGCAGCGTTCTTTGATAAATATTCAATGAACGAAGAGTATAATGAACATGAAGAGCAACAGAACAAAGCACCTGACGATACCGCGGCTGAAAATCCTCATTATGTAGATGACGGAAGGATTTGCTCGGATTTAGAAGAAGAGAATTCTGAAATCGAAAGTTATTTTTCCTCTATCTCTTCGGATTGTGAAGAGGGCAATAATCAAGCCTTGAAGAATACTTCACCAGACAACGTCGAAGTGTTGCCCGTCAGTACAATAGAAGGACCGCCAGCGTTGCAGGAATATGACGATCCCTGGAATGATAATTTTGATAAAGGACATTTCAGTTGTGAAATAGTCGAGGCTTCACCTGAATGTAAAGAATATGAAAAGATAGAAATAAATCAGTCTAGTTCAGACAAAAGAATGAAGCAAGAACATTCATCTAAGTCACTGAAGCAGAGAAGGGCATCGAGAATAGAGCGAGTAAAAGACCAAATAGCCGAAACTTCGGCGTTGATGGTGGGTCGATTACGAAGCGTTCGCAAATCTGTTTCACTTCCCATAACGAGGCTTCAAGCGGGCGGAAGTTGCTTTGCTTTTGCAAAAAGACGACACAAGTCTGCGGAATATTGCAGAAAAACTGAACTTGAAAAGAAAGAGAAAAGTAAAACAAATGACGAAAAATCTGGAAGAGAAGATTATGAAGAATTTCAATTTGAATCAAATAACCAGAACGAAGAGGATTCGTGATGATTAATATTTACAGTACACCTGAAAGTTCTTCAATCTCTATGATTGTTTAACACATTTTTGAGTGAGTTTCTTTTAAATCTATAGTGATATAGATATTTGAATTGATGTCAAAGAACATCTATTGAATGCCTTATTTCAAAAAAATAAATTTTTGACATGAAATATTCGCTCATTGAGATTTTCATCATTGTTCGCTTTACCAGAAAATCGGCTAAGATATACCTGTAAACGAAAATATTTAGTGATATATGAATACGTGTTTAGTAAATCACGAGAAAATTATGATGGCAACGGACGTTTGTATATAAAGGTTAGTTGGTTCATGATGATACTCCATTTTCCTGGTTCTGTTCAAGAATATGGATTAGATCTCTTTAAGAGCCAATCCGGCATAAAACCATGCAAAATCGTAAGAATCGTCCAAAAGGGTGGTCAAAGTTTTACATTTTTATGTATATTTCTGTAATCTATGATGAAAAACATTCGAGAAAAAAATTATTTTAAAATTCATATACATGTATGTTCCGTTTTATAGTAATGGTCCCATTTTGTTTGTATGGCATAACGTCATTAACAGGGCTCAAAACAACACTAAAATAGCCCTTTTTTCAACGTTGAATAAGATTTGATTTTGATATTCAATAACTCTTTCCTTGATAAAATCAGATACTTACACAATTTATCTTCATGATAATACTCGCAAAGGTAAGATATACGAATTGACTTGCCACCAGGGGGCGCTCTAATACGACTTATATTAGGATTTGACAAAAGCGCCCATATTTTGAACATGAATTAAATCTATAAGAGAGAAAATTTTCCCACAAAATTTCAGTATAATAAAGTAAATATATCATACTTTAATATATAAAAAATTGTCGCTGCTAAATGTATTTAAGATATGCAAAATCTTTCAAGAATATTCATTATTTTGCGAAATATGATAAAAAGATTTAATGGAAAAATGTTCAAAATATAAGCATGTTTGATCATAATCTAGAAAAAAATTCTATGATATTATCAAAATATATTCTAAAAATGATGAAAATCGTTTCAGATCTTTTTCAATTTCCCTTATAAGCCATCATTAATTTAGACGATTTTCGAGATAGCCCGGAACGACGCCACCGGGTCAGACTTTTAGTGATGACGTCACGAGGACTTTTAGTGATCACGTCACATGGCTAGGCGATAAAATGACGATAAAATAAGAATTGACACGGATTTATAAACTATCGCATTAGACTATAGGATTTAGAGTTTATCTCAAGATTGCATAGGAAATCGCGTTCCCTCGTTTCTAGATGTGATTACATGTACCCATCCCAAACCTTTTGAAATACTAGTAATCTGAACGAGTCTCTAAAATCGTCGGTGCCGTGTTCAACTGAGTACTGGTTAGAGCGTCGAACCAATTATGGAAAGGTTTCTGGTTCGAGTCTCCCTGAAGCAGGGACACTTATTCTCACTTCTATTGAATTTGAAGACGTTTAACTTCCGAATGTTCATCATAAAAGGATCACTATGCCACTGCTGGGTTCGTGTCATCAGAATTCCTACAACGGGTCGTTGAATATACGTTTCTATGATCTCTGTTATATATAGTACTGAACTAATTGCCCTGTCTGTGTATTGTTGACACGACGGTGGTATTTTCTTTAAAAATATCAAAAATCGGAAAGAAAAGTTTTCTTTACAGCCTACTCTCTGCTCTTTTCATTGAATTTCCAAATTCATTGATTCATAGGAAATTGTGTTTAAAAGTTCTTTCCCTTTGAAAACGATCTGTTGAATTATAATTGAATTGATTGATAAAATAAACGATATTTTCTTATAATGTTAGGTCGATCTTTCCTATAAACATAACTATTTATTCGAATTTCAGAGAAAAGAAAAAACAACTTGGTTGCACGAATGATCCTCACTTAACTTTTAAAGATTGATAAAAAAGTAAATCAATGAATTAACTATCGGTATATATCCATTCCTTTTTTTTTTCGAGAAAATCTCGAACTTTCTGTTATTTTTATGCATAAAACAAGAAGATAAAGAAAAATTGTTTGATATGACTGTCTCGTTCTTGATTTCAACTCAAAGTTGAAGATCGCAGTCAACCAAGTCGGTCATCTATGGTTATGATGAGAAATGTCTTAAGTTTGTTTATTCGAGGTCAAAATTTGGGGCAAATTTCGGGGGCCCTGACAACCTCTCCGTCATATTTCTTAACCTCCACCCACTCCCCCTTCCCGCGTTAAAAAAATCTTGCTGTGAAAAGCACTCTTCCCCGGAACCCCCCCCCCCCCCCCCCCAATCACTCTAAATCCTTGCATTTGTATAAGCTTTGTTTTGCTCCGTATTCATCCGCTCCGGTCCGTATGCGTGTAAATTATAAGAATAATCACTTTCTTTTTTACAGTCTCGATTCTTTTTAAAAAAAGTTAATCTCCTACATATCTTTAATTCATAAAAGGTATTTCTCCTTCGAAGTGTTGATATATCTTGTACAAACTCGGTGCTATAAAAAAGTACTTTTATTGTAAAGAAAAAAAAAAGAGTTCATGGAACTTCATCTTTCAAAAAGAAATTGTAAAAACAAAACAAAACACAAAACGAAACGAAACGACACGAAAAAAAAAAAAAAAAAAAAAAAAAAAAAACCGGCCCCCCCCCCCTCCTCTCCGAAAAAAAACCCCCAAAATTATACAGGAGTGAAATAGAAAAACTCCTGGGCTAATCTAAGGGCGTTGATCTACATGTATACATTATACGCCTTTCAAAGATCAAAGAAATATAGAATTTCATTGTATCTGCAAAAGCGTAATTCTTACATTGTTAGTTTGTGTTCTGAATATGAAAAGAAACGAAGAAATGATGTGGAGAAACAAAATAATAAGGAGGAGGAATGATATGAAGAAGCGAAAAGAGAGAGAGAGAATTTCTTCGCTTCTTCGTATCATTTCCTCACTTCAATTTTAAAATTGCTGAATGTTTTCAATAATTTCTTGTTAATTTTATTCCTATCGATTACACAATTTTGAACAAAGAGTTTGATCTTGACCTGAGTGTGAAAGGACATGATAAAATCAGCTGTGGTCACAACTCGCCGCCTTATTTTTACGTGTGCAATCTTTCGGATTCCGTATGCGGTCGGTGCGTTATATGTACCGGTTCGCCTCCATACGGATTTGGGTTCAGTCACAAAATACACGCAGAATGCTCGCTGCGTGCGGTCTCGATCAGTGCGTTCTACGGAATCACCAAGAAGCAAGATACGCACATCGTTAGTGAGTTTCAAGTACATTCAACGCTCCGTGACGCAAACGATGTTGTTCGCCTTACTATAATATATTACTATCATACATGTATGTATGTAAAGATCTAATTGTATAATTCAGTGATAACGAAAAGAGACCCCCCTTCTCAAAAGAGTGGACCTATGTGTCCAATCTACTCCTGTCATACTTCAGGGTCATTGTTGCAAGTTATGTTATTATTTGTTTGTTTTTTGATCATATTGATATTTAAAAAAAAATCCCCAAGACGTCACGGACACAATTACAGCTAAATGTTGATCTTTGAGATAGACATTTCACGGCATGTATTTCTACTTGCTATGAAGTTTACACTCATTGGTTTGTATTTTTGAATTAAACTATATTTCTGTATTTAATTCATGAACATGTATGTTTGAGCGTGGAAAACTACTAAAACGTCGTTTTCTCGTTAAGCTGATTTTCAATGCATATTTTAACTGTCTATATCTCGATACGCAATTATTTGGCATCGGTAGATTTTTGATTTATTTATAAGATTAAAACAAAGAGTTGAAAGATGAAATTTGAAAATAATCAAATTTCTCTTACAGAAGATATTGGTGCGTGAAAATCGTTTAAAACGTCGTTTTTTCATTAAGCTGATCTTTAATATGGATTCTATGTAAAAACCTAAAAATTCAGACATGTTTGGCCACGACATGTCTCAGATTTTGGATATTTTTTGTGTATAAGGTAAATTTGATGTCCTCAGAACGAATTGACCTTTCATTTTTTTTCTCTGACGTTCCGTTGCCATGGTAACCAAGGTTTTGTATGAAAACACCTTTAAACAAGGCATTTTTATGCATCCCGTTACCATGGAAACAAATGTTGAATGTATATGTAATTTTCCGAAAAGATTATTTAAATCCTCTTAAGTTGATACAATTTGATTTTTCGATGTTCCTTCTTTCTGTGTGTCATGTAAATTTGCTTCAATTTCAAGAAAAATTGCTTATTCAAAATGAGCCATTTTCGGCCAATTTAGGCCTTATTTTACCTATATTTTACTTACTTTTGACAAGAGTAATAATGCAATTGCACAAGATTTGAAATACAGTTGACTATTTCCTGAAGAGTATTATCCTAGGACTTCATGGGAATCGAAGGAAATTTATCTAGAAGTGAGATTTTTCTGTGTACATGCCTTTGAAATAGGCTACCATGGCAACAATTGGTACGAAGGTGTAAATACCTGTCATAAGTAAAAAGTTAGTCTGTCATACATAGAAGAGAAATACAATTTCACAAAATTGTGATGAATTCTACTTCTTTTGATCGGTTGTTCAACTGTAAATATTCAAAATCAAAATATCTAATGAAATAAGTTAGAGAAATCAATTTAAATTAATTGGAAATCCTGATTTTTGTCTTAATTTTAGTCTAAAGTTAGAAATGACCTTGAGATTTGGACAGATGACCTTGAAATGATTTGAAGGTCAATTGATAATGATAAATATAATTTGTATACAGGTATGCTATTTCATAATCATAGGACTCAAACATGAGGAAAAACAATGTTTTTAAATATGCGGTATATGATAATATGGATTACAAGTTGCTATAGCTCCAGCTTTTGATTGGCATTCATGACAAAATGGTGAGTTTCACCATAAATTTTATTTCTTGATTTTTTCCAGCTATAGACATTTATTTTGACAAGGTGATGTTAAATACCCATAACATTCACCAAATAATGGTTTTCAACCTTCAAAATAATCAAAAACAGGCCAAAAATGACCCTTAAATTAGACCTTATTTTTTGCTAAATTTTCACATAATTTGACTGAATATCAACAACTACCTGATAACCCCCTCCCCAGAAAAAGTTATTCTTGTTAGAGTTGAACTGACAAAGAAAAGTTTTGTGTTCATAAAGTAAATTTTGACCATGGTTTCCATGGCAACAGAGTGCCACAATATGTCTTATCTCTCATATTTATTGGGGTGTCAAATAGATTGACCCCGTTACCATGGCAACCGTTGTTCAAATATAACAATATAGTTTGTTTTCATTGTTTTTACATTAAGTATGATAATTACAGAAAGTTTCATCAAAATCCATGACATGCCGTGGCCAGCTGTTTTAGGTTTTTACAGAGAATCCATATTAATACATATTTTAATTGTCTATATCTCGATACGCAATTATTTGGCATCGGTGGATTTTTGATATATTTATAAGATTAAAGCAAATAGTTAAAAGATAAAATTTGATAAAAATGAAATTTCTCTTACAGAAGATATTGGTGCGTGAAAAACGTCTAAAACCTCGTTTTCTCACTGAAGGATTTTTACCTCTTTTCAAGTTACGTTGTGGCAGTCTTTCGAAATTTATTTTTCATACATAATGTTATCCTAAGATAGAATAATATGTTATATTTCAATATATCAATAACAATATTTAGTCCAATTCAAATTTTTACTTTAAATTCTAGAGAAGTATATCAGCGAAAATAGGGATATTTCTACGTCCTTTTTGTAAATTTGGCGGGAAAAATTATGGGGTACCTTATCTCTGTATCCATGGACATTTGAACGAAAATATTTGACAGAATTATTCCTAGTCATTTATCTATTAGAATAACTTAAAATCATTAAATTTGCTTACTATGTCATTTGGATCAATTTGCATGGTTTTATGCCGGATTGGCTCTTAAAGACTAAACTGCAATGTCCACAGCGGACCACACCTGCAGGATGCAACAAAGTACACAGAAAACAACATGTCCAAGGAAACATACTATAAATATCACACCGAACGATCTAACAAACAATAATACCAGGCACACTAAAACATGAAACACGAATGACGAATGAGATAATGAAGTTCCTGACGATAATCTCATAATGACGATAATCTCATAATGCACTCACAATAGAGCACCAAATTGAGCATCGACGGACCCCTAGCAAGCTAAAGGTGGGGCCAGGTGCCCGGATGGAGTAAGCATCCCCTGTTTAGCTAGCCGCACCCGTCGTCGATGTTCATTCACGAAAATGAAAAGTTTAACACCATCTACAGAACGTGCACTGTCCGAGGTCATATCTACATAGAAACTGCAATGGCGACAATGTCAGGGAAAAATTCATAGCACTTACTATCAAAAACCAATATGCACCCAACACCGACTCGGGGCGTTCATTTGGAGTATAAAAGCTGATTGTGTGGTAACCTTGATCACGTGTAAATTTCCCTCCCATTTATCTGTCAACACAGAGGTATTTTGAGACTTACATTTGGTGAATGAATAAAGAAAATGATAGTAAAATAATATAAACATAATTATATACATGTAAGTAGGGACTTAGGGAACTTTAAGCACAAAACATTTAATACAATGTAGAGAGCAAAAGGATTAGGCTGACACACATCACCCTGTGCACTGCTTACTGGAGCATGTTCATGATTAATAAACGAAGACGTGGACAAGGGATCAAGACCAAGCCCATCAATCAGTGACTAACCACTACCCACATGCGTATCTAAAGGGAATTCGACTCATGAACTACGATTAGTAATTCTTTCAGTTCCATTACTTGGTTCAATCATCATTTTGTGGTTGCTAAGATAGATATACATGTATTTTCATACTTGTACTAAGTCTAAACATTAAAAACATACGGAACAATATTTTTGTGCTTGTTTCCGTGTTCAGAAGTGTGTATATATGTGTGTTTATTCATCTGTTGATCTTGCCTACCAATACATCCTTACCATTGCCAAGTGTCGAGAAAACAATTTTAAATGCAACATTTATAAGTCTATATATATATGATTGTATCAATAAATAGTCAATAATTCTCTCCACAAGTTTCAATATATTGAAAAAATAACAAACGCCGAACTAAAGGACAACCGATTAGTTTTAGTTCGGCGTTTTTTTTTTCAATATAAATTATTCTATATATTCATTTGGATGCGTTGAGGAAATACTTCCTGAAAATCTAATTTCCTCCTCAGAATACAATAAATGATTCCATCGATATCAAGCTTTCAATTGTGTAGGAATTTCCTGGAAAAACAAGGATAAAAATCTTTCACAATCTAAACTTCAATACTGATTCAGAACAAAGTTGAATTGTGACAACAATAGTATTGATAGACATGACCATGAATATGCGATTCTAAGATATCTTTAATTTGACTTCCAATGTATTTATCGATCCGAGGAAGTAGAGTAGTACCTTCCGTGCATGTTTACTGTCTTTCCGTATTTCTACAGAAGTTTTATCTATCCGTAAGTCAGAAATGTCAAATCTCTCCTGAGCCATGATTCGCATAAGGCCGATGCCTGTATTTGGTTTCAGTATCGACGATTGTGAGGTTAAAAATCCTTAACTTGAATCAGACAATGGTCTATCGCAAGATAACTTCCTAATGACAAATATGGATAATGACCATATCCCTGTATACAGCACAAAATCGATAATTCAGAAAATCAGAAACCGAAGGCGTACAAAATCAGGATAAAACAGGAACCAAAGCAAACAAACAAAAACCTCCACTATGTTTATACCAACTTTGTTGCTTGGTGGAGTGGAATTATGTTGTTTTAGTGTTTTGCTCCGGGAACACATTCATGGCAGGATCGAACCCACGATATAGTTATTACAATGAGAGAATTGCACCACTGAGCTACGCAGCAAAGGTCTATCCACAGCTATCCGCACGGTTCTCATGACAATCCATACCAAATAAAGACTCTATATGTAACAATCATAATGTATCCATAGCTATGGTCAACCTATTTCAATAGTACTGATAGATATGAAAAACATTGTAATTAATAGCAGCGCCTTCGAAACTATTTCATTGTTCAGGAAATATTAATTTTGTTCATCCTGCCTCGCCAAGAAAATATATTTTGAAGTCATAAGAAAATGCTCGATCCGTTTAAGCGTGAAAGTAGTTGTGAAAGCTATGATAAGGAGATCTAATTGGTGAATGAATGTCAAACATCATAGGCGGAATCAGATTAAAAAAAAAACGATCTTACAAATAAGAACAAAGAAGAAGCTTAAAGCTTATTGAATTTTTTTCTGTTTGTATAACTTAAATACTATACCTCTATTCATTGATATTATTGCCAGCAAGTTTATATATAAGCATAATTAAAGATATAGCAATACGTAAAAAGTGTTTATCTGAAAGGAAAATGTGAGCATGATAGTTCTAAACAATATTCCACCAAAGATTCCCTCTCATCATAACAAAGTTTCTGCAATAAAATGAAACTAATATTAATAATACAACCGATCCTCGGATGATGGATCATTATTAGTTTTACTACATCCTCATAGTGTTTATAAGGTTACCAAATGTTTCAGATTTATTGACCAAACAAATATTTTGAGTCCCATCGAGTGGTGCTCCTAATCCTTCAAATATAGTTGAGTATGGAAACAGATGTCCTCAGAGTGTCCCTTTGGCAAATAAAACACCCGTTTATGAATTCAATGTTCCGTATATAAGATAATGATTGCTAAAAGAATGGTAAAAAGGTTTCAACAGAAGTCGGGTAAGTTCTCTATCTTTCTCTCTCTCTTACTCTCTCTCAGCTCTCTTAAACATTTTTATCTATAAAGTACCTCAAAGAGGATACATTTAAAATATTTTAAATTAGTAAGCTGAAGAAGTATTGTACGATAATTCGTCGCAGTAATGTCTACAAAAATATTGATGGATGTAGTCTTTTCAACTATTCAAATTTCTTTTACGTCAGTCATACCCCGTAATTCCTTTTAATGTATTGACTTTTTTGACTACAAATGCTTGATATGGATAAAGTGATGGGTGCAAAAATGTAAATTGTAACTTATATGCCATAATTTATATCTAACTCTTTAAAAAAACCCAAAAATGAAACTATTCTTGAGTATTTTTCTCTCCTATTTAAAAACTTATTTAAACACTTAATATATGTATTTGTTTCTCCAATTTCACTTCAATTTCCATTTATATTATAATAATTCATTTTAATTTTTATCCATATATTATTCCTTTTTGGGAATAGCTTTCACAATCGTTTGCCATATTTCGTTGTTTGGATTAAGGATAAGTACACGAAACTTGCATGTCTGGTCCATGCTGCAAATTTATCTGTTCTTAAATATGTTCTTGATATTATGAATAAGAAGACGTTCAATATTTAAGCCAATGAGTGTTTGAAGAAAAAGAATCTCTGATACTTAAATATGAACTCAGAATATTTCCGTTATTTTTGCGTAAAATTGAAAAAAAAAAAAAAAACAATAATTAAATGATCGATGAATTTGGTACCTACGGTAAAACTTCTTCAATTGTTTAACGTTTTCAAATTCATTAGCATCATTTAAGAACAGATAAACTTGCAGCATGGACCAGACATACGTGTTTCGGGTACTAAACTCTCGTCAGTGATCACCAATCTAAACAATCTAATATGGCCAAAGGGTGTGAAAGTTATTACATGTATGTCTAAAAATGTACAGAAAGAAGTAGCATGATTAGTGGGATATGATACTACAGGACCCAGGATTCAGAAATTTAAAGAAATTTTGATTACACAAATTTTCGAATGCGTTGAAGAAACAATCAACCAAAGTTGATCGAACTTGGCTACATGTGCCCTCTGGGACTCCTGGTCCACCAGCAGTGACACTCACCGAGTGGTAAAAATGTTAAACGTCTTCAAATTTTAAGAACAGATAAATTTGAAGCATGGACCAGACATGCATGTTTTGGGTACATATGTACTAAACCCTTGTCAGTGATCTTCAATCTAAACAATGTAATATCGCCAAAAAGTTATAATGTCTAAAAATGTATCGAAAGACGATACATGTACAAATGTATGAAGAAAGATATGGATATAATGACCATATCCCTGTATACAGCACAAAATCGATAATTCAGAAAATCAGAAATCGAAGGCATACAAAATAAGCATAAAACAGGAACCAAAAAAAAAAAAAAAAAAAAAAAAAAAAAACCCTCCACCATATGAAATGAAGCGAACTCCCGATATGGGAGCGAGACCAGGTGCCCAGGAAGAGTAATGCATGCAACACCCGCCGCTTCAATTCGGTAGAACTGTCACATCCGGTTACTTTCATTTCGAAAGACATAGAGTACAATTTTTGTTTGGATGGTTCAAATGATGCTATATGTCCCACGTTAAAGTTCAAGTTTTATACACCGTTTGTAACCTGTTTCACCGGACAAACAATTGAATAATCAAATGGGTACATCTCAACACTATTTTTGATAACCTGTTTTCAAAAAAGCAAAATACTTGATTTTTAAGTCTGACCTATTTATGGTGTAACTAACATGAATCCCATAATAGGTTATAGAATGTTTGCTTGATATACCTTATACTCAAATAAGATGCAAAAAGGACTAGGTGCGCTAACACCTCATATCGGTCCAATAATTTCGACGAAAAATATTTTTCATAAACCAATGATTAATTATCACCTTTATCAAAGTTGAATGTTTGAGAAAATACCGCGTCATAATTTTGAGCCCTCGTAATGTCGCGCGCGTGATGCATGACGTCATGTTTGGACGTCATTTACCCTGAATGACGCAAAACTCTGGAAAATCATCGTATTTTACACACAAATCTTCAAAATTCATCTATGCTCCAGGCCTCGCCCACGAATTTTTTTATGCAAATTAAAATCCGATCAGAAATCCATCGATTGACACAAATATATTCATGGGCAAGGCCTGGTTTACCACTTGATTTCATAGTTTTGTATCGAAATATCGCTCATTTATTGATATTTTCAATGATTTCAGCGTATTTAGACGATTTGAGCGACGTATTATTCAGTGTAGGACTGTAAAATACAAAAAAGCTTTCATTATTTGGACTCACCATACATTTGACATTTTATAAACTAGAATATTATGGATATATAAACAGCTTTGAAAATAGGGCCGAAATGACAGGTTACCGCACCTACTCCTTTGCCGACCGAATCTGAACATCCTACATATATATTTGGTATTTTGCTATGGGTGCTGCAACGGAAGGGTTTTAGTGATTCCCTTGTTTCTTCCATAGACACACCTACATTGTACTACAACCAGAAGCTATAAACTACTTATAATGCCTAGAACTAAAACATAATATAACCTTAATTTTGCTTTGAAAATTTTGACGTTTGAAAATTTAGTTAAACTCCTATGCGTCAAAATATGATTAGACATGACCATAATACTGTGACGCAATAGGCTAAAATTAGAACAGGGAGGGGTGTGTAAACATTTATTATGGTATTCATAAAATCAGATTTTCTTCATTCAGAAATGACAGGTAGATCATAGAATTACCCCATTTCTTTGTTTCGCATGATATGATTCTGGCAAGGGTATGCTTTGAATCAGAAACCATTTCGATGCCATTGTAATCATTTTGTAAAACTCATTCCATTAAATATAAAACATTTTATGTCATTGAAGGATTTAAATAATCCCTAAACAAGCGTTGCCAGGTGGATAAAAATATTGTGATATTTTAATGGATCAATTGATGTGATAACATCATAAGACATTCTAGTTCTATTTTCCACATAAATACGCTTCTAAATAAACCATACAAAAATTTGGAGCCGCTCATTTAGGCAAGAGGAAATTAAACAGTTACTGTAGATGGCGCTAAGAAATTCTCTTTTGCAATATTAAGATTCTGTATCGTGAAGTACTACTGACAAGGATTTAATAACCGAAACACGCGTCTAGTACAATTGATTCTATAGAATATAAATTTCGATATTGACAAATTTTAGGGGTAGGGCCAATAAACCTCTAAATCGGTTCGATTTCATGCCATTGGAACTCATTGAATATCTATTTTTTATTTGATGCCTTGTTAAGTTCTACTCTTAATTAAGATTTAAGATTTTGTAAGGAATGCATTTTATAAGTAGCCCCCTGAAACCCCCGAAATAGGAAATTTCTGTGAAAATGCTGCAAAAGAGACATATTTCATTAAAATTAACATTGACCACTTATTAAAAAAATGCATTTGAAAACTTCTGTATACAAAATTTCTAAAACCTGTGTCCTGTAGCATCATACATGTATCCCAGCCATCTTGCTATGTCTTTCGGTATTTTAAGGACATTATTTTCACAGATCTTGGCCATATTACATTGTTTAGATTGAGGATCACTGACGAGGGTTAAATATCCGAAATGTGCATGTCTGGTCCATGCTGTAAATTTATCTGCTCTAAAATGATGCTGATAAATGTGAAGACGTTAAACATTCGTAACGTAAACGTTTTGCGCACTCTCTGTAAAATAAATGCATTTAAATTCTAAAAAATAATACAAGAAATTACTTTTGGGCTGCGTATTAAAATGTTACGGAAACCTCGGAGTGCCAAGTAAAACTATTGCTTTAACCTGCGCGCGCAGTTTACCATCCTGCGCTTACAAGTTAGTAACCTGCGCGCACAGTTGATCGAGTTTGATTTAGTAACATGCACGCACAATTTAGAAACCTTCGAGCACAATTTAGTAATCTGTGCGAAAATTTAGTAACCTGAACGCAAAGTTTAGTTACCTGTGCGCACAATTAGTATCCTGCGCGCACAGTTTAGTAACCTGCGCGAACAGATAAGTGACATGTGTGCACAGTTTAGTAATCTGCGCGCAAAGTTTAGTAACCTGCACGCACAGTTTATTAACATGTGCGCACAGTTTAGTTACATGTGCGCACAGTTTATGAAGTTGTGAGCGCAGGTTTAGTAACCTGCACGCATAGTTTAGTAACCTGCACGCACACATTAGTTACCTGTGCGCACAGTTTATTTAATCATGTTAATAAAATGGTTAATATATTTTGTTTGCAAGTTAAACAACTTACGCACACAGTCCATTACTTTTTGTGCGCAGGTCGGTTGAGGATTTCGGCTAAAATAATTCTGTTGCGTGAAGTTCTGATCAAGAGTTAGGTGGAATCCCAACAACCCAATAGTATTTTCTGTAAAAAAAATACAAAAAAAAACATGCAACAGCCCTAGAGACTTACAAGTGGAGATTTAGAGTGGGGCTAGGTATGTCACGACCTCCACCCCTGGGATTTGCCAAGAAAGCTTTTCTATCCGGTTTTCACGAATATTTCTTCAGAGTCAAAATCCCTCACAAAGATGGGCTCGATCCCTCTTCCAAAATGCCCGTTTCCCATGGTAACTTGAATGAGATTACATTGACACGCCGTACTAAAAGATGTAGATACATCATAAGAAAATATCATTACTGATATAGGTTTATTAATTAATCATAATTTATTTCCATTAAATAATTTCAGCCCCCACCCTTACCCTCTTTCAATTTAATCAGTTACAACGATTTCCCGCGGATTCTATAGATACTACAGTTGTATATAGAATCGCGGAAAATTGTTGTAGCCGATTGAATGGACAGAGGGATAGTAAAGACACAGCTTGAATTATTAAATGAAAATAAAAAACCCTAGCTATTTGTCCCTGTAATTCAAAATTACAAAATAACACGTTAATACACAATGTGAAGTACATAATTTGTGACCGAGATGACTACTATCATATAGAGTTATATTGGACAAAATAACAACACCCCTTTCCCAAGACCATGGGGATCAGATTCGCATGTCCAAATAGACCACAGACCCATCGGTAAGTAAATACAATCTACTCTCTATCAAGTTTATTTTCGGAGAATTGGTGTTCCAAAGATTTTACGGAAATATCCCTAGGAAGATGACTTGTGTGGGTACGTTTCAAAGTTTTGCGCGCAGGTTACTAACTTCCGCGCGCAGGTTACTAACTTGTGCGCACAGTTTAGTAAACCCATGCGTACAAGTTGAAAAAATGTTGGCACAGGTTACTAATTTGAGCGCACAGGTTTACATGTGCGCGAAGGCTACTAACTTGTGCCAGAAATTTACTGAACACGTGCACACAAGTTGATAAACGGTTCGCACATGTTACTAACTTGTGCGCGCAAGTTACTTACCTGTGCGAACAGAATACTAAACTGCGCGCACTGGTTAAAACTATTTTACATGGCACTCCTGGCCTTCCGTAAAAAGTACTTTGACTGGAAGCATCGCTGATGAGAATTTTATATTCGAAACACGTGTCTGGTGCATGAAAATTGGTTGGAAATTTTCTTCAAGAAGGTATAGAGTTGGAATCTCTCCGAGATATCAATACACTTGGCCACATTGAAATTATTCACTAAAACAAATATTCTATCATTTAAAAACTCCATGTTTTGTTAATAACGTCGGAATGAATTCACTTCATGACTCCATAGTTTGATTTAGAAAAAGGCAGGGCATAATTAGGGATTTTTTGGACTAACTCCTTTTTAATGAGACGGACCAAATTTTAGATCGATTCTTTAATTGTTTCATACATATTCAAAATGAATTCATTTTAATCGTATGATAAAAAAGAAATTCGCATAATTCTGGTCAAAATTTATAAACATAAGTAGCGCGCAATCCCTAACCCAAAATAATTCTCATATGAATTGTTGAATTTGCAATTTATCTTTCAATCTACATAACATTTATGTTGTGTGAGGGTTGGCGCCTATACCAATTTTAAATATTTTTGCAAAAAATATGGGATTTTCCTTCATTTTCCGTCATGCAGAGCAAATGACGTCAAATATGACGTCATAACTAACGCCCGTGACGTTGTGACAATGAAGAATATTTACTTTCTATTTCGGCAGGTATTTGAGATAAATATAAGATATGCATAATTATAATTTTCATAAAATTGTTTTATGCAAAAATTTTGAGCCGATTTTGTGAGTTAGTGAACCTACCCCTTTACTTGTAATGTATATCTCTTGAGTGAGGACTGCTTTCTTTGATGAATATTTATTTATATGATAATTTTTTCTTTATATCCAACTATCTTTTCAGAAAAATAGAAATAATGGTTAAATTTACCGTGATATTGGGAGCTGCTCTGCTGATTTTGGCCTTAAATGCCTTCACAACAGAAGCCGGCTATGGTTGTGCCGTGTGTGATGCAGCTTATATAAGCTGCAAAGGGGGCTGTCGCTGGTGGCGACGAAAGAAGTGCGATAATGGTTGTCTTCGAACAAAGGCTATCTGTCTGCATGGTTGTTACAACAAAAAAAGAAAACATAAAAATTAATTGTTTGATTTGGACCAAAACTGATATGTAGTGTGTTATCTGTGAATTGAAGCACAGTTAAAACACATTCAACATCCATTTAATTGTCTGTTTCATTTCTTTGTGCCTTAAATGTACATGCACATATGCATGTTCGCATACAGACTGATTAGTCAATATCTATTCAAACGGTTATTTACTTTAGGGGAATTTCTACAGGCTCACTTTTAAGATAAATTTAATTTTTGATTTTCATCATAGCATCAAACTACTATTTAACGTACAATTTCATCATCCTACGACATTTTTATCCATGTGAAAAACAAGCAAAATATTATGGAGATGCAGAGCGGGATTGAACAAACATTTGTTTGAACAAATTGAGATAAAGAAGATCCTGACGACAATCTAAACAGAATTCCCAATAGAGCACCAAATAGAGCTTCGACGGACCCCTAGCATGCAATTTATCTGTTCTTAAATGATGCTATTCAATTTGAAGTTGTTTACATTGATACCACTTGGTGAGTGTCACTGCTGGTGGACCAGGAGTCCCCGAGGGCACATGTAGCCAAGTTCGATCAATTTCGGTTGATCGTTTCTTCAACGCATTCTAAATTTCTGTTATCAAAATTTCTTGAAATTTCTAAAAAGTGGGTCCTGTAGCATCAATTCCCACCCATCCTGTTACGTCTTTCGGTACACTTTTTCGACATAGTAACTTTCATACTTTTTTGGCATATTACATTGTTTAGATTTAGGATCACTGATGAGGGTTATGTACCCGAAACGTGCATGTCTGGTCCACGTTGCCAATTTATCTGTTCTTAAATGATGCTATTCAATTTGAAGACGTTTACATGCAAGCTAGAGGTTGGACCAGGTACCGGGAGGAGTAAGCATCCTCTGTATGGCTAGCCACACCCAAGCTTCCAAGTCCGGGGCACTAACCGCCTTACCACGAAAATACTAGAGAATGGGGCATTCTAGCTGAATTTGATAGCAAATAAATGTATTGGACTACAGGTATTCCAATGGAATCTTAAATACGAGGAGATTAAATAAAATACATACCGTCAGGGTCGTTATCCTCATAAGCGATACTTCTTTTATAATTTATCTCATTTGTGATGGCAGATCACAATCATTTTATACAATGTACTAGTCACAATTTTATAACAGTAATGATACATTATTATACAATCTAGCCTTATCTTTCACAACATATAGGTCGGATAAATCAAGTATCAACACATCAGTAATGGAAGTTTGAAGCACATAATACGTGTAGTTTCTAATAAATATGTGTTTATGTTATTACTAAGAATGTGTTTCAATTCAAAATTCAAGTAACAATCCTTTCAAAGAAAGTCTTCCATAATTTCCAATTTCTGTTGAATTTCAGCAAGTTAAATTTTTTTGCTACCAGATTTTCCACTTTATATTTCTGATTTAAAATACAATGTATGTAAAAGCTCTTGGATATTTGGAATTTGTCTACCTTTGATCGTTCTTATTTTGTTATTAACATGTATGAACATACATACAAGTAATGATAAGTGACAAGCAATAGTTAATTTCTTGGATGGTTACATTTGTATGGTTTTTCCGTAAACAACACTTTCTCTAATTAAAATTTTACATTAATATGATTCATAAGGGGTACTAATAATGATTGCCCAAGTGATTTTCAGACACAGTCAAAATTTAATGTATTTCAAATGCGCCCTCAAATCTTATTTTCTATATTAATATTTACTTTGCAGAGTGCTCGGCTCAAAACTTCCTGTATATGTAGTTGACATTAAAGTAAGTAGTATCAAAATGTGATACATCAGCGAACTGATAATATTTATCCCGGTTTCGCAACCTTTGTTCTTTAAACAACAATTTATATGGATTATGAACAGGAGGAAATTCCTCTAAAGTCGATGCTTCAAAAACAGTGTCCCGTAAACAGTTCCATCCATATTAAAGTTCAAATTTATTCATGCAGGAATTTCCTTGTGTGAAAATATTAAGGGTTACGGTATCTCAGAATTCCACCTTCGGCATCATAGCTCAAAAGCAGTAATTGAAATTGATCGAGATTCTTTTAAAATTGAGTTGTACTCAAATATATGTTGAAAATTTAGTCAGATTCGATTGAATGAATCGCGCATTGAAAAAGGTAGTAGTACTACACGTATCAATATCAGTCAATATAGAAGATAAGCAATTTATGCTTAACCCAACAGGTTTTCTCATCAATTTTCTAAAAATGCATTTTCCACTCAAATTTGTCAAAGAGAAGGGAAGAATCTCCAGTATGACCGTTCTAACACACACCCAGCGAAAAAAAAAGCCCACAGAAAGTGACACATAATTGACATCAGACAAAACTGCAAACCGCAAAAGGACAAAACAATATTCACTAGAACATCATACAAAACAATCAAAAAAATTACAACACATAACAGGAAGGGGTCAAATGTGAACCCGGCGCCGACGAGCGCAGCGGCCTCTTGTAACACATATTATTCTATGTAAATGGATCTAAATGATTCTTTGCGTATTACAGTTTGTGCCCTGCTGGTCAAGGTTTTCGCTTTCAGAAACTAGTAAAGACTGTTTAGGAATTTACCAAAAATAACAGCAAACTTCTTTTGAAATTCGGACCCATACAAGCAACAGAGTATATTACTTCGGTCACAACCTGCATTTTATGGTGACATAGTAACAAAATAAGAACGATCAAAGGTAGACAGAATTGCTTTCGAAATTGTGCTAGAATCATCAAATGCCCTTTATACCTCGGATATGATCTCTCTGTCACAAGAAGACACTTTAATTGGTACTTTGTACCAGTGTAGTTTAAGAATTGCACTATGACTGTGACGACATGAATACATGACGGGCCTATCCAAATCTCTTTAGAGAAGACAAGGATCCGACAACCTGTCCTCTCTTATTCTCATTCGGATTCCTCGGGTTGTCACATGCATGATCTCACTACAGACGGCAGAGGACGCCTTTTGTTGTCAAATCCATTTACATATCCATCTGTGTGTTTCTTGGGCCCCTGTGTCATACTGTCTATTAGTATGTTCATTAGTAAGGATATTATTTCACACTACAATTGTACGTTCTGTGAGACCTCTGGGTAATCAGAAAAGTTGGAAGATTGTTGGAAGATTGTTAGCACGTAATTCAGGATAACTACACCGTATGCTACTGACGTGGAAGACGGCCGTCTTATGTCGTCACCGATTGTCCATTTGTTTATGTGTAGTCATTTGTGTTTGATGTTTCAATGTGATTTGGAGTTCCTGTGCGTGTCTACTTCGTGTTTTTGCAGTTGGTGTTTAGGGGTTTCACTAGTATTGCTGCAACCAGGTTTTGGTGGAAATCCCCTCCTTTCTTGAACAAAGCCCGCCATCGAGTCCCGTCGTCACGGTTGGCCAGTGTGCAGCGTTGGGAAAGACACTGATTTAAAAAGTAGATTGCTCCAATGTCATTCCTATTTTTTTATGACTTTAGGATTATTTCCTCGGTAAAGCATGCGACCGACTATTTTCTTTCATTTGTGGTTCCACTAACCACCATTTTGATCAGGAATAGAGGTACATGTATACTCATAGAAGAAAGGAGGTGATCTCCAACAACAATAGGTTGCAGCACCCACAGCAAAATCCCAAACACCCATGCAAAAAACACAGAACAGACACCCACAGAAAGAGACGCAAAAGGGACAAGGAACACCAACTCACAACATAGAAACATAAAACATAAAAGACTACACATAAACCAACGAGACCAATGGGCAACCGGTGCCTACTTAGGACGGCCATATGCCACGTAAATAGCAGACGGTGTGGTTATCCTGGATTACGTGCGCACAACCCTCCTACTATTCCGATTTCCCAGAGGTCTCGAAGAACGCACAATTATGGTGTAAAACAACCTCCTCACTGTTAGATGACCACACACAAACAAGACCGTAGAATACTTAAGCAGCAAATTGTCGAAGCTCACCATATATTATGATATGGTGCACGGACAGATATACAAATTCATTTTTAAATGATTTCTGCTCATACGTTTATTCTTGACCAGAATAGATTACCATGATATAATTGATAATGATGGTCTGTTTGATATTCATAAAATAAATTCATATTAAGTAGAAAATTCAAACATTATTTACCTGGTAAAATCAAACGATATTTTCATGAAACACATTATTTGATTATCGTGCGATATGCGACCGTGATAGATACATGGTATTTATGTAGATTTTATCTCGAAGGATGATTCTTGGCAGTACAGTCGTGACATATTGTTTTTCACTACACAACAAGAATATACTGCTGAATTGCATTTTAGTCAAACATGTCAAAATGAAATCAAAATAATTGGAATGGGTTTGACGTCTGTTAGATGAAACATAGCAAACACTAAATTGAGCAGAACGACATTAATCACCGAATATCTTAATTTTCCTTCAGGCAATTCAGAGTCTCTAGACTACAAGCGCTGATCTAGAGAGGGTTAGATGTTAGGTCACCTTCCCTTGGAAGTTGTCAAAACCCTTATTTTGCCCTTTTGTCGTTATACTTTTGTCATTAGATTTCTAAACCCTCCGCTGGAACCCCCCCCCCCCCCCTCTTTTACAAATTTCTAGATTCGCCACTGGGAAACACGTGTACTTTTTAAGTTCCTATAGTATATCCGGGTCACTCAATAATCACAAAATTTGTGTCAATCTTATCATAACGTCTACTAAATCCCCGTTTACATGTATCAAAACCTAATTTGTACGTGTTTACAGAGTTTCAATATCATCAGGGGTGTCAACGATATTGCTACTTTTCATTGAACATGGCGAAAAGACCATGCGACCACACAGTTTAAGTGATTGTTATCATGCTTTTACTTTGATCTCTTATTTTGGTTCAAAGATGCGAAGCCCTCGGAAGTTTCGCAACTTTTTTATTGTTTCTTTTTTCATCAGTCATAAGCGGCAAAAATAATGGTTTAGGTAACGTCAGCAAAACAAATTATCGTTCGCAAGTGAAAATTCCAATTAAGGATTCGCGCTGTGTTAGCGCACTCGCTTCTTCCCTCTGAGGCCCGGGGATAGAATCATTGTTTGGCAAAGGGGTCTTATGTGGGACGATATCACTGTCGCCCACCAATTCTTCAGAAGTTTTCCGCTTTCCTCCTGCTCATAGACGGGTCCCTGTAAAGTGCGAAACGAAACAAAAACGAAACGAAACGAAACGAAACAAATCGAAACAAATCGAAACGAAACGAAACAGATCGAAACGAAACGAAACAAAACAAAACGAAACGAAACAGATCGAAACGAAACGAAACAAAACATAAAACTTCAAGAAAATGAGAAAAAGAGGAAAAATCGCCGAAAACGAATATTTCAAGACAAGATCTGCATGTAATATTGCCTTAATCCAAGAGTTCTACATTTGTAACTAGTGCCGAGAGGGTTTCTTGAAAGAGTCAAAGTTGACAATAAAAAAAGTAAATGTCAAATGCCATTCATGTATTAAAGAGGAATAAAAGGGAGGGGATAGAAAACCACGCTATGACACCGTAATGAGATCATAAAACGGGGTGGGGGCACATTTCAGGAAAAAAAATCTTATCCTTTTTCAAACGAAATGTGCCCCCAGTTTTTAATTGTTCTCATTTTTCTGATAAAATTTTCAAATACACATAACGGAAAGGTTCCGTTTCCTCTGCGCTAGACTCCTCCCTGCTAATTTTTTTCCGTCTGTGACGAGGTTATTCATCCCAATCACTCTCCTTTAAAATGGAATTGTGCTATATACAGTATATATTATGTATTAATCGTCAACTTCGATTCTTTAAAAAAACCCTCCAGCCACAAGAACTAACGGTTTAAGGCAATAATGAGGGGGTGGACAGGGACAAAGGGAGGAGGGAAGAAGGGGGCGGCAGGAGAGGAAAGGGGGCGAGAGGAGGGACAGATGATTGGGAGGGTAACAGTGACCCCAAAAAATTAGGAAATTACTTTTAATATAAATAATCTTGCTCTTATTCGTTCATGTACATAGTCTCAATTTCAAAAATTACCACGAAATTCATCTATATATGCCTTCAAAGTTTTTCCCGATCGCTTCGCTCGCCGCAATTTTCAATTCATTTTTCAAATACTTCAGGCTCGCTTCACGTACCTTAGTTTTTCTTCTAAACAGGTCTATTTCTTTTTTCAAGGTTTAGAAAAGGAAATAACCCAAATAACTTCACTATTGCACCAATTTACACTTTAAAGTTGAAACATTTGTCTTGACCGCCCAAGACCCCCTCCCCTCACGGGGAGGGGGGAGGCGGCAGGAGGAGAGTGGTACCCCCTGACCCTTCAATAAGATCTTGTCATGAAATATTCGTTTTCGGCGATTTTTCTCTTTAAGTTTTATGTTTTGTTTTGTTTCGTTTCGTTTCGATCTGTTTCGTTTCGTTTCGATTTGTTTCGTTTCGTTTCGATTTGTTTCGTTTCGTTTCGATTTGTTTCGTTTCGTTTCGTTTCGTTTTTGTTTCGTTTCGCACTTTACAGGTACCCCTCATAGACCCCCTCACGCAAAGATCTGAACCAACGTCAGATATTAATATATGATTGTAGCTTGTTTGCTAAATGTTGTAAAACAAAGAAATTTTATTTTTTAAAACTCCAGTTAAAGAATTGAAGGAATCATGTCAATTTCGACAGTATGCTGTATATACAAATAGAAATAAAATGAAATAAAACTTAAGGTAGGCATTGTATTTACAATTGAAAATTAATACATTTAGAAATGTTCAGATATCGGCTTATTAGAGCTTTACCAATAACAGATGGTTGTTGGCCGACGAAGTACGTCCGAACGAAACGCGACGAAACTCACCAATTATAAGGGGTCGTGTATGAAAAACATAATATATATCTTTTAAAAATTTAAGCAGTACTATTAGTACTGCAGTCATTAATAAAAACATTAATAAATACATATATAGTTATATGTATTCGTCTTTGTAGAGTTTTATTAAAACTTTTTGAAAGATATATCATGATCTTTTTTATACACGATCCCTTATGTATGGTGAGTTTCGTCGCGTTTCGTTCGGACGTACTTCGTCGGCCAACAACCGTCTGTTATTGGTAAAGCTCTAGTAGTACATGATACATATTATTGTTCAACTTAATAGTTACTTTGCAACACCAGAGGTAAAATTTTAACACTATTGGTCACGGAAAATATTGATAAATCACAAAATATTTCAAAAATCATTTTAACACAATTTGAATGGACGAGATTTCCCGTGATTTTTTTGTTGTTGGTCCAATGTAAATTTTAAGAATAAGTTTCTCTTTTACCAAGCGGTAACAAACGGTAGCAAGTTGGTAGTGTATTCGTGATGTCAAATGCCGTGCCTTAATATGAATAAAAAATTAATTCTAATATTTTCAAAATACATCTTTTAAGAGGTCATTTTTGCATAATTTCATGATTTACATGATTTAAGCGAAGGTTGTTGAAGAACAATAGGTGCATTTTTCATAATTATATATATGCATTCTTGAACTAAGACCCATTTCAATGGTTTTCGAAAAACATATTATTGATTTATTTCCCCTTGTTGATCTAACACAATTAACAAATCAAATTTGTCATATAAATAATCCTAAATATGACCTCATATTCATGATTGTACAGCAGTCATTTGCTTTTCCTCGAAACGATTGTAACTTTTCATTTTCTTGCAATGAATTTGAAGTATCGGATTTTTTTACAAGTAACAAGTATTTTGAGCAGATACATTAAAACACCATGCACATGTTTGTTTTGGATGAGTGGTGCATAACACCAATGACATAAAAATTCAAAATAAAATATATTCCATATGGCGCCCGATCGTTCAATTTCTTAATTTCGTACATCTTGTTTACTCATGTGAAGCCGAGGTTATTCAGTCTTTTCTCTCTCACGGTAAGAAACGACTAGCATACATATAGATATATCGATGACGTACTCTTAATTCAAATTTTGCTTAATACCTTAGTACAATCAATCTGTGTTAAAAAGACTGAAGAATTACCTCTACTAATTTTGAAGGAAAGGGTAATGTGATTACGTCTATACCAGACAAACGTGACGACTTTAATTACGAATTACAAACCCTTTCCTTTGTTTGTAAGTAATATTTCGAGGGAACGAAATATTATTTCGTGGGAACGAAATATTATTTCGTGGGAACGAAATAATTTTTCGTTGGAACGAAGTAATATTTCGAGGGAACGAAATATTGATTCTTCGGAGCGAAATAATATTTCGTGCACGATATAATATTTCGTAGGAACGAAATAATACTCCCTTTTGCGCATGTGCTGTTCAATTACAGTTATAAATTATAAATACATATGATAGATAAAAGACCGAAATCAAAAGTCAAAATGAAGTTTGCTACTGGTAGATCAAAATTAAGGTTAAAAATGTATAATCTTTTATCTTTTTATTTGGAATCTGTTTTCATTTCTTTTATCTTAATATTATATAGAAGGTCAAGGTCGAAAGGCCACCTGGTAAACAATCATGTTAACAAAAATGAAGTACTCCTAACGTATGTAAGAACTGCCTTTCATAGAGTGAAAGAAGTCTCTTTTTTCCCTATTCCCACGATATCATATTTCGTTCCCACGAAATATTATTCCGTTTCCTCGAAATAGTGTTTAGTTCCCATGAAACACCATTTCGTTCCCACGAGCTATTATTTCGTTTCCATGAAATATTATGTCGTTTCCATGAAATAATTTTATTTTTGATACGGACCTTTACGGCCACCGTACGTTACACGTACTCTTCGAATTAATATTTCCAACATAGTCCATTAATATGATTTCAATCTGAAAAACTACAAACATAACACGTAAAAAGTATCTTTTCAAAAGATTTTGGAAAATAAAAATGAACAAAATGTTCAAAACAATTGAAGTGGTGGATTTAAGGTAACATTCTATGATTACATGCAAAATTATAATGGCATAGACCTAACAAAAAATGTTATGATCGCTGAGCGATATAAGTCCCCTACCGGCGGCAAATATTAATGTCCTGCGACTCTGCCTATGAATTACTCTTCAATTCAACATGAGTTTTAATTAAACTTACTGTCTGTGCAGCTCAGTTCTGAGGTTTTATCTGCTTTATCGATTCGAAAAAGAGGTCAAGCGTGACGAAAGTCAAACTTGCTCTGTAGCTATCCAAGACCAGGCTGTGTATAAAATTTCATCAGAAATCTCCATCCGTTGCAGAAAAAAGTCCGGAAAACTGACAAAACTGAATTTTCCAAGTCATCAAGGGGCATAACTCCTCGAAAAATAGGTCTAGCGTGACGAAAGTCGAACTTGCCCTGTAACTATCCACGACCAAGCTTTATATCAAATTTAATATCAATATATCCATCCGTTGCAGAAAAAAGTCCGGAAAACCGACAGACGGAAAGACGGAGGGACAGACAGACCGAGAGGAAACTAAGAGTCCCCTTCGGCGTTGCTGGTAGGGGACTTATAACGATGAATCAATTTTAAAGATAGTCAGACGGAAATAGTGGTTAGTGCATTAATTCCGGTTCCAAAGGACATTTTTTCTAATCTTATCGTCGCCGTCATGAAACATAATTTTTGTTATTTCATTAGGTATAAAACATTCCTCCACAAATTCCAGAAGAGAGAATCAAAATCAAAGTAATCAGATCAAAAAGCATGAAATCAATTGATCAAATGAAGCGAATATATATATTTTGTCAAGAAAATCTGGACGCTTTATACTTTTGATATACTTTTACATATTCATATGTGCTAATTTGGCCCCTGCAGTTGGTTACCTTGCTTCTTGTCGTCATCATAAAGTGAGGATGCGAATATACAAAAATTCTCGAAGTAATCACTTGGAAACCGGATAAGTTTGAAAGTCATGCACACGTTTTCTGGACAACCACACAATTTGCTACTTAGAATACCGTCCTACGTTTGCAGAAATTGCCAATATAGCTCGTTGATCTATGTGTACTGTTCATCTGTTAATTTCTTTCGTGGATTTTCCTTTGTATCTGTATGATTGCTCAAAGGGTCGTTTTATTTTGGTGTTTTGCTGTGGGTGTCAAAGTTTTGATTTGAGCACTTTCGTTTACTTAGTTGTTCAGATACCAAGCTATTAAATCAAGAACTCATCACGAAAATGTTCATTAGCTTCTTCAGAAATTGTTGTTTTAGAACTAAGAATCCAGTCATATTCCATAAATAGAAAGATTAAACCTAGCAAAAGTGTAGATAGTTTAGATAGAATTGTTAGAGGTCTTCAAATTCATTAGCAGCATTTAAAAGCAGGTAGATTTACAGCATAGACCAGAAATGCACGTTTCGGGAATTAAACCCTCGTCAGTGATCCTCAATCCAAATGATTACGTATTGCCAAAATCTGTGAAAATTATGTCCAAAATATACCGAAAGATATAGCAAGATGGCTGGGATATGATGCTGCAGGCCCCAGGTTTCATAAATTTCAGAACATTTTGTAAACTGATATTTGGATTGCGTTTTAAGAAACGACCGACGAGATCGAACTTGACTACATGTGCCCTTTATTTATTTTTTTTTTTTTTACAAATTTGACGAATGGTAAAAGTGGGTTAATCCCATGTATATGTACGATCTACTTCTAAAGTATCCTGTAATGCATTTATTTGCAATATATCAAAGAAAATTTGAAATGCATATCCTGGTACGAATACTCTATATTCAAGGTTTTCTCAGAACGATATAACAGATTGATATATCATTGTCCTATGCGTAATGGTTCGTAGCGTTTATGCATTGTCCAAAAACTCAATTTCTGATCAGCAAAACATTGAATACGTGTCGGATATTTCATGCGCATGGACGCCATCTATTAAATTTAAAGGCATTGCATAGAAAATAAAAACCTTGTAATTTGTCTTATGTACTGTTATTTAAGTAATTCAAGACCGATATTTAGCCAGAACTTATTGCAACAGAACGGTAAGATTTTTATTATTGATTTTATATTTTTCTACATATCAATTTCAAGGTTTATACATGTAATTATGTTAATTGTACATCATTATGTATCCATATTTAGTTGATGCAATAGTTAGCACAGAACGCTCATATATCATGATCATAATAAAACATGCTACATATGGATAAAAGACTTTAGGCTTAGATGGATTTAATTATGAATAGATAACATTTATAACAAATTCTCAAATACTGGACATTGATTTCTTTGCAAAGCAGTACTCTTTATTTTATTGAATTTTCCATTTAAATCTAATTATGTCACACCTGAATAATTGAAAGATGTAACAATTACAATTTCAAAACCTTCATAAACTATTTGTCATTCAATCGTTTTAAAAACGAGTTAAATGACGATAGTCATGATTATTTAAACACAAAATAAGGTTTTGTGAGGAATAATTTTCAAAATTTCAAATAGAAATCATTCTAAGTTGGTGCGTCCATGTTATTCGTTTATAAAGTAGAATAAAATGTATTCATTGAAAAGGGATCTCTTTGTGTTTTGGTATAAAGGTTCAGTAGATTAATAGAATCTATCGTGGAAACGAAATAGTATATTTGAGTAGATTCGTATTGAATGTACATGTGCTTGGAACACTTGCGTACTTGTAATCATTCATAAACTATCTGTACGCGCAGCTGACTTCCGAAATCAGACAATTGAAGTTTCCTCCACTTTGGCTGCATATTCTCCGAATACAATGTACATAGGGGTATATCTCGAAATCTCGAACTCTCATAGCGAACGGTGTATAATATATATCTGTGCTACCAACATTATGCTCACAGCGAAAGAAAATATTTTAGATAGGAAGATATCTATGTTAATTTTAGCATAACGTCGTCGACGTTCTCCATAGACTCAGTGACGACGCGCTTAAATTAACATTGAAAACTTCCTACCTAAAACCATTTTCTTTCACTGTAAGCGTAGTATTAGTGGGGGTGGGGGAACTTATAACTGATTACTTACACTGTAAGTTATAAGAGTTCGATATCTATCCACTTTTTAAATATTAATTGTAAAAGTTAACGACAAAGTAGAGTAAACTTCAATTTACACGTACCGATTTCTGACGTGAGCTGCGCGGACAGTAGCTCGAATTTCTCCTGTCTTATACTCTTAGATAAAGCATACGGACTGATTTATCGGACATCTATGGAAAGCCAAAGGGGTCAAAATTCTAACATTGCAACTCTGCAATGGCATATTCGTACATCAAGATTTGTGATTTATTGTTATGTAAATGTACGTTTGAAACGTTGCAACTCTGCATTTGTATATTCGAAATTCAAGATTTGTGATTTGTTGTTCTGTAAATGTACATTTCTGACTTTGTGGATCTATATTTCTAAATAGATGTCTGCAATTTGTCATTCAGTACGGTAAATGTACAGTTGTTCTCAGTTCATAATTAACACAACATGCATCATTCGTACTTTCAACATTCTTCATTCGTACTTTCAATATTCGTCATTAGTAATCTGGTATTATGCTAGTTTTGTATTATCACTACAGATGGCGCTTTAACTATTCCTTCGCAGAATCATTAACGCAGGGTCCCTTTAAAGTACGAAACGAAACGAAATGAAACGAAACGAAATGGAAGGATTCAAACAGCCATTTTTTGAAACAGAATAAAAACAGCTCAAAAGAAAGATTTTATATCTTTTTTATGTCTGTTTTATGTCGTTTTTCGGATATCCCTTAGGCAAAGAATTCCCTACCCTGTAAAAGAGCACCTTTACTTGAATTAGCATCTGGGGGATTCCTTGCTGGATGGAGGGCGGGCCGAGAATTGGAAACGGGGGTGGGGATGTATCGGCCCAAAGGGCCGATTCGAGGCCCGAAGTGCCGAGTGGGGAGGGATGTAAAGGGGTTGCCCCTTCCCGTAGGGGCTCCCGCGGGATTTTTTTGAAATGTGAAAAAAAATGGTACGTGTCATCAGGATCATATTTTCATCTTATCTTTCTGAATGTCAAGGCATTTTTTGACTCAGTAAGATGACAAAGAAAGGAATGACCTCCCCAACCTAAAAGGGGAATCTGGGTTATTCACGATCTGAACTTTTTCTATTTTTTTTTTACTTTTATTCATCAAGTATCTGAAACAGCATTATTTTCTTTTTTTCGGTGGCGAACTTGAACATAGTGCACTAGGGTATATCCAGAACTACAACCAGGGGCGTAACTGGGTGTACATTTAATTGTACGTAAAAAGTTCACATCGTTTTCGCAAAAAAGGGAGACATTACCTCCCTCAAAGGGCGATTATGTGATGCAAACTACTGTCTAAAATATCGGTAGTCCAAAGGCTCTCCAGAAAGCTCCGTTTCTCAAATTTTTCTCAGCTTTATATATCGGCGAATTTACACAAAAAGTACGAGCCGATTGTGAAGGACGCAGGGTTCTCATGTCAAATATTTATATAATATGTGGACGTACATGCATGTTTGGGGGGAAAGCTACAGCATATCATGTTCATATCGAAAGTTTTACTTCATGTTATAAATACGGTTCATTGTTTGCTGACATCGAATCATGCGCTTTATCCCTTCTAAAATCAGCTTTTGAAAATACGCCTCAGAGACAACCAAGCTTCATTTTTTCCAAATGTTCTCGGGGGAGGCCTATGAACCCCCAACAACGAGAGGGGGAGACATCCTACCCTGCCCCAACTTGGCCACTCAAGCCTCGCAAATCATTCTCCGCAAAAAATTGGTTGATTCCTCCCCTCCCCATCCCCCTCGGGTGTTAAGGTTCTTGGTCCACCCATCTGCAGTAAGCGAGTAAGCGTAGGGTCCATTGAAATTTGTCGATAATTTACGTGCTATAATATGATAAAATATTTCTGAACATGCTTATTTTGTTCAATTTCGTTTCGTTTCATTTTGTTTCGTTTCCGTTTCCTACTTTAAAGAGACCCGTTAAAGCGCCATCTTTAGTAATAATACAAAACTAGCATAATACGACGTTACGAATGAAGAATGTTGGAAGTACGAATGATGCGTGTTGTGTTTACATAATGAATTTTCAATAATGAACAGAGAACACATGTCCGTTTACTGAAAGACAAATCACAGACATTTCTCTACAAATATACAACTACAGAGCTGCAATGTTACAAATGCACAATTTACAGAACAAATCACAAATCTTTATTTACGAATATTCAATTACAAAGTTGCAATGTTAGAACTGCAGGGTTCCAATGTTAGAAATGTACATTTACAGAACAACAAATCACAAATCTTGATTTACGAATATACAATTGCAGAGTTGCAATGTTACAAATCTATATTTACAAAACTACAAATCACAAATCTTGGTTTACAAATATGCAATTGCAGAGTTGCAATGTTAAAATATTGACCCCTTTGGCTTTCCATAGACATCTAATGAGTAATCCCTTGCAGCAATGCTGTGGATTTTGAGAGAGCATAGGACATTTGATATATCCGAAATTCTTGAAAACAAACAGTTAAGCTCAGAGTTCTTAAAATTTTGCAAAATGTCTGACCACAAAAAGAGAGAAAATAAATTATTATTCACAACCTTAATCCTCTGTGTTTTCTGAAGATGAACATAGAGGCTGAAAATTGTGAGTAATTATTCATTTTCTCTTATAAAGCCATAGGTTCCTATGGTTTAACATTTGAAATTTTTATCAATGTTTATCTATCCAAAGAATACATACAGGTATCACAGTACTAAATGCCTTTTCCATTGAAGTCTAAGGAACACCCACCTCTGTTCAATTGCATCCTACGTCTCTCACAACATTCACCCAGATGATTCACTATATAAGTTTTGTAGATGAAGCTAGAGATACTGAAAAATAACAAGTGTAAGCTTTTCAAAAAAGCTTGCCTGACCTTAACAAAATAACAGCGACCCTCCTCATCCCGTAATCTTGACTTTATGGGCCCTTGGGAAAATAAAACAAACAGGTACACGTTGAAATAAATCTATAACTCAGTATAGTATACATTTCCGATAACTCCGTAGTAATGTACAGATGCCCCCCCCCCCCCCCACCAAACCAATAAAAACCAAAAACACGTGTATCATGTTAACGAAATGAGTGCTTCTGATTTGTCAAGTGGTCCGCTATCGTGTGCAATAAATATTTACTACATCTACCATCAGACACTGTTTGCAAAGTGCCACGATTATTTACATATACTCCAACGTTTCATCAGTCATACACGTTTTAAGCTGAAAATCAAAATTAGCAAATGACCGCGTGTAATGTGAACGAAAAAAAAAAAACTTCCAAAAATCGTCCCTCCCGTGAACGCAACGGGTCTCGAACCCAAGTCGTCTGCGTAAGAGGTTAACTTCTTGACCACTGAGCCACCTTTAACTTTTCAACTGACTTATACCGACACGTATAAACCGGCGGACATGTTAAAGGAGCGTTAACTCTTCAAAAGATAATGCTGTTTTTGTCTGATCTTGTGAATGTTTGTAAACGGCGCTTTCATCGTTATTACATGCAAACGCCGCATTGACTTCTTGTTTTGTTTCATGCATTTCAAATCTAGGTGTGCCTTACCTCACGAGGTCAGGCAATAACTAAAAAAATGACCATAGAGTTTAGGAAGATTTCGCCACTTGTATAGCTAGAACCAATTTTAGCACTTAAACCTCAAATGCGATGTTTGAATTTAAAGGACTTATTTTATATCGACATTTCATCCATAGCTACATTTTGTACAGTTGATAATTTCACAAATGATCGTGTTTTAAGTTCTTTTTGAAAGGCCTTTTATGTGATATGATTAGAATATTTCAACTACTTATATTTTTCAGAATTTTATTTTCAAAGAGTATTCCCAATTTAGTATTGTGATACCTTACACCATGGGGTTTCATCATACCGAATAATTTTTATCTGCAAATCCGATACAACCGATAACGCTAGCCAAACAGGGGATGCTTACTCCTCCCGGGCACCTGGTCCCATCTCTAGCTTGCTAGGGGTCTGTCGATGCTCAATTTTGTGTTCTATGACGAGTGCTGTTAATATTATCATCAGAATCTTCTTTAACTGATTTTCATGAACTCTGTCAGCTAGCAACTTGTCCTTGTAGCAGACATACGAAGAGGCGGAACAACAGTAAATAACGACGCCGTAGGTCTGCAACAATAAGGTCACAATATCACGGGCCTATTTATTTTGTTTCCATAAAAGGAGCATACACCAGAGTATTGTGCATCAAACTTCGAGACCTAGCGAAACCATTTGATTTAGTTTTTATGGTGAACAGTGTATGTTAAAATGCGACGCTTCTTCTCGCAAATTAAAAAGCGTTTCAGTGTCTGCCGGAAATAATTTGATTAAGTGGCTTCAACGGGTCATGAAGTTTGAAACACCGTACACTGCTTTTTGGGATAACATATTGTCCCAATATCTGAAAAAACGTACTTGAATTTATATTGGATTAAAACAATTTTGACTGCTACGTGTATTAAAGTCGTTTTGGAAATTTTACAAAAATTACAGTCAGCTTCTATTAAAGTTCGGACCTATTTCACAGCCTGCATTTTATGATCACATAAAAACAAAATCAGAAGGATCAAAGGCAGACAGCATAGCCACCGAAAATGCGTCAGAATCATCAAACGCCTTTTATACCGTAGATATGATCCTAAGGTCACTAGAACGGCACTCGGCATGCATGGTATTGGTCGTTCTAAGAGACCTTTGTGTAACGGGAAAAGTGGGAGGGTTGTGCGCGCGTAATACAGCATAACCACACCATCTGTTACTAACGTGGCTGATGGCCGTTCTAAGTCGGCACCGACTGCCCATGGGTCTCGTTGGTTTATGTGTTGTCTTTTATGTTCGATGTTTGATGTCTCGTTTGCTGTTCCTTGTCTCTTGCTGTATGTGTCTTCTCTGTGTTTTCACTTGGGGTGTTTGGTGTGTTGCTGCAACTGAGTTTTGATGGAGATCCCTCCTTTTCTCCAGATGAAATCAATACCATTCAAATATTTCCATTCATAGATTTCAGTATAATCTAATATAAAGGCAAAACCGTAAAATCTTAGGCTGTGTTATTTTCTAACAAACTAGCTATCAATAATGAAAGGTTTGCTGTTCAATTTGAAATAAACTTAATTGAAGAAGTATATTTGATTGTTTTATTCGTTTCGTCTGTTTTTTCACCTGCCGCACATAAATAGGAAATTTCAAAAACAAATTAACGTTCATGTTGAATAATCAAATTATACTAGCTGGGCATAAGACTTTTGATCACAGCATCTTTCTTTTCAAATCAGTAATCAAGATAAAGTTTTGACACATAATTATCTCTTCTTGTTTGTCATTTTTAATGTTGTATAAAAACAAAGTTGTCTACATGATTGTTATCTTAGCTTGCGTTTAACACAACTAAACATAAAATTATTAAGGTATTCCAAAACAGTATCCAAAACAGTATCCAAAAGAACCCCATTGGAAGGCTATAGATCAATAACGACGTCATAATAGAAACGATGACATTGACGCATTTTTTCGCAAGAGCGTCAGCATTGAGTAACGTAAAAATAAGGGGGGGGGGGGGGGGCGGTAACAAAATCACTATAACTTAAAAACTGACGGTCAAAGTTCAATAGGAACTTCTCGGTGTTTCACTTGACATATGAAGAAGATCATATCAAGTTTTTACGAAAAATTAATGATACGGTTTCAGATAAATGGACTTTTTTAAAAATTTACAACTCAAAGATGATCTGAAAATAAACATAAATCTATCTCCTTTCGACAATTTCTTTTTAAGGTCTTAGTGATCATTTATAATTCTATACATTTCCGATTGTCCACGTCATATCTAAATGAAAATACAGAACTTGTAAATAGTCTGCCTCTACAGAAGATTTGTAACTGTTTTACTCGACCTAAAGTGTGTTGATTTTAACGTCACATTTACGGTCCATTTTGTGGCTTTCAATGGGTATATAATGTACGTTCTTAGTTTCAAAACTAACGGTAAAAAATTATCAAACTATTTTCAGCTCGCAGAAAAAGTATGTTTCAATAATTTACATTGATTTTATAATTTTTAGGAAAATTAAATGCTAGGATCTTTATTTAAGTCTGACTGTCCTGGACCTCCTTAATTGAATTAGTATTTACAGGAGTTTCACAGTTATGATGTAGACATTTTTGGAAATAGAATTTCTTACATGTTGTTTATTCCGGGGTTCGCAACCGTTACGATGGGAATTCTCACCATTTTGCCATGCCTTCTCGATTGTGAGACTGAATAAATCTTAGGTACTTCTTTGATGTTTATTTTTATTACAAGTATTATGTCTGGTCCGTGTTGCCAATTTATCTGTTTTTAAATGATGTTATTCAATTTGAAGACGTTTACATATATTTATGGTCTCAAAAAATAAATCGACGCGAACAAGTCAATTTCTTCGTATTTACGAGCTTAATCAGCGCTCTATGGCTTTAGAAATTTTCTTCATTTAAATAATCGGCCCCTACAAGTTTACAGAGGTATGACGTCCTCATTTCGCATTTAAACATATATGATATTTTAAGTAATAAAACCTTTATCCCTTTATGTTACTTAACTTTCCCAATATCCTATAGGTGCCAATATTTGTAATATATAAGAACGTTTAATTTACAATATCCTCAATGAGTCGTTTTGATGCATCTCAATTTGAATCGAATTTCCCAAATTCAAAAAAAAATCAGATATTGTACAATCTGCAGAAAAAAATTTTTATTGAAAATTCACAGTGTAAAACTTAAGCTCGAAAATAATTTTAAATGGGAACAATCTCAGTCGAGGGAAATAATAATGTTATTTAACAGGTCAAGTATACAATAATGTAAGAGATATAGAAAAGTATGAAAGATGAATATACTTTTCTTTCATTTTTTCACATCTATTTTCAATTATTTTGGTATCTAAATCTGCTAGTATAAAACAATACACATATATTTATTCAAAAATTTCAGTCTTATAAGCTTTAAATGAATACATCAGTAGTGTAGCAGTATATAATTTATTCTCGTCGATTGTCAAGAGTGATCTATCCAATACATTTTTTCTACAGAAACAAAATGGATAAAAACATCTCTTTGGAGTTGCAAAGTTGCTTTAAGTGATGAATACATGTGCGCAAGGATTTAGAAAATGAGTTAAAGAAGATCCTGACGATAACCTCAACAGCACTCACAACAGAGCACCATGTTGAGCATCGACGGACCGCTAGCAAGCAAGAGGTGGGATCAGGTGCCCGGGAGGAGTAAGCATCCCCTGTTGGCTAGCCGTAGCCGCAGTATATAAAATGCATGCACTGTCTGAGGTTATGTCTATATATAAAGTGCTATTGCGACTATGTCAGGGAAATATACTCAAAACACTTACTGTCAAAGTTTGTATTCATGGATGCGTTCTCAGCTACCTAACCTGTCACGATGGCTGCGAATTCCCTTTCAAGAAGTTATGTAGGAGAAGATATTATAGCAACAAGGTTAGATGTATGTTAATCTGTTTATTTCCGTTACGTTGAAAACAACGGTAAATGATTTGCAAAAGGACGTTGGGAATAAAAAGAAAACATTGGTATAATATAATTTGTCTTTATTCTCTATATATGTTTATATTTATTCCATCTTGCAAATTTACGCAAATACAGGCTGACAAAAGTTTTCTCGCACATTGGATAGGCTGGTTCCCCTTTACAGCGGTGCTGGAGAATTCGATCCGGCACTCCCGATCCGGCACTGTTGATTGTTCCTAAATTACGTTACAGACAAATTGACGTACGTTATTTCAAGTGAACATTCATTTGCATGACATTCAGTCATTCTGTTGCGAGGACTTTGATGATTTCTATGTGCGAGAAAAATAATATAAAGAATAATAGAATCTAGCACCACATTTGAGTTCCGGATAGAAAAAAAAATCAGTCTTGGATAAAATTATCAACGACCAACCTCGGCTAACGCCTCGGTTGGGACTTGATCAATTCCATCCGCGACTGATATTTTTCTTTCCAGGACTAAAAGTGGTGCTTGATTCTATTATTCTCCCCCTCCAAATCACCGCCTGAAACATCAGAAGGCTGTCTCTGTACGTACTAATGCTGATGTACTCGCAAGTAGAATTATCATCGAATGTTTGATTGACGGATAGCTTTGCCTTGAATTTTTAGAGTTATAACCTCATTCAATTTAGGACAAAAAATTGTTTGGATAGATGTCCTTGAACTGATACAAGAAACGCACATCTGTAAATATGTAAGTGCTTCAACTCTATATCTTCAAGAAGCTATCTCTGGTACCACCCAATATATCTTATCTATGAATAAATACGTTTATATAAATTTGTAAAAATAATATTCATACGCCAGATTCAGTCAGGATGGTTGTACATTCATTTACCGTGAAATTGAGACTCCACGGTGTATCAATGGTGGCATAAAAGGCTCACAACCCTTTTAATTTGATCTTGTACAAAAGTGAGTTTTACTTGTATCGACTAATAGACTAATACTAAAAACAAAAGTGTTGATGAAACGACACATACAGTGAATGGAAGAATGAGGATATCGCATTTACTTTGGTAGCACCAATACAATTGCTTCGACATGAATGCATTTTTTTCTCGTCTGTATGATTAGGCTTTAGTTTATATGAACAGATGTACTAGACGCACAATAATTATTCACCAGGACTCATTCGTACAATACATACATGTACCTATAAAGCACAAAGACTAAGAAAAAAGGAATGTAAATAACTGAGCTTAAATCGATACATTTGTTGCTTTTACCTGAAAAGTCTTATTATGCTTCATGCTTCTGGAAATATTATATGGGTTGGATACCGTGATATGTAAGATTTCGATACTTAACGAGGCTTGCGGCTTTGCTGATTTAGCCTTTAAAGTAAGTTTTGTGTAATTTCCGTCAGTTACTCCAAAGTAAGAAAGGAGCAACGTTACTGCAATTGCTTTGACGGGGAAAGTTAGTTTTGGTTGCAACATTTTAATAAAATCAAATATGAATGACAAGTATAGAATAAAGACCTCGTTGAGGTCTGTATGAAGGTTAGATGCCCTCGGAGAGAACAGGGTGGTGTTTAAAGACCTCCGTCTCCGGCCTCGGTCTTTAAACACCACCCTGTTCTTTCCGAGGGCATCTAACCTTCATACAGCCCTCAACGTGGTCTTTATCCGACTTACAAACCGCAGATTTTCTTCAATTTTCCGAAAAATAAACATCTAAATATTTAGTACACCTCTGCTATTCAAAATAAAATCGACCATGCAAATTATCGAGTGGAAATATGCAAAGGTAACGATTATCAGGCCATAGAAGTAAAAATAATTTGTTATACATCCCAATAATTTTCTGAAAGGTACATGTACCCTCTACTCAGTCAAGGAAGAAAATATTAGTGTAACAGTGAGTTCTATTTCCATTAAAGTTTTTAGATATGTGATTACATTATTGCAAATTAAGATTAGGAAATGTTTTCTAATCAAGTGAGGATAATATTTCTTTATTTTGTTCATCAAGTTGCTCAATAAACATGTATTTGAAAAGCATTTAGAATAATTGGTCTTAATGAATCGCTATTGGGATCTAGATTAATTTGGAAATCGTTATGGCATTTTGGGGTTTTCGGGATAGAAGAATCTACCCATTCTTCTTCTGTTAAACCTTCTTACAAAAGGGTGTTTTTAGCGGACTTTAAACACAATATTTTCTATCCTATGGCCGAATACTCATATTGACAATCCTGCTTTTGTATTATATAGGAATAAAAGGAGAAAAGTCACTTACTACCAAATATGGCCAAGATTCAAAATTTTGTAATATTCTACATTGTAAAAGAGAAACATTTACTGATTATAGTATTGCTTCAATTTTGAAAACAGCTCGATAAATTAGGAATCTATGGCTATTTCAATGACTCCACCCCAACATCGCGTCTAATTATAATGACGTCGTTGACGTCACATAAAACGTCTTGTTAAGTAAACATATTGATGGGTATACATTGTATCTTGAAAAAGCAATTAGTGCATTGATAAGTGAGAGGCATTCCTTTTGCAAGTCATATCCAACTCATTTAGCCAGAAAACAGGTGCTATAAAGTTACACATTTCTTTCATCTGCCAATTAAGATCTGTATCTGAATAAAACCGCAATTATACAAGATATCGTAGTATTGGTCGACAGTTGAATTTATAAATCTTGATGGTATGTTGAAACATTCTATTTATTGCGTTACTTTCAGATAAAATGCAAATAATATACATGTATTTCATACGTTCAGCATGTTGTTATGTATAAGACTAGTGTTATTTATCTGAAAGTAAGAGATAAAACAAATTAACCGTTGACATCTGTCTCCATTTTGGATGTGCCGCTGCGTAACTCTTTCAACTTAAAAGAAAGGAGGGGATCTCCAACAACACCTAGTTGCAGCATCAACAGCAACCCAAAACACCGACTGTAAAACACAAAAATGACACGCACAGAAAGAGACGCAGTAGTACAATGAACGTCAAATCACAGAAAAACATAAAACACAAATGACTACACATAAACCAACGAGACCAATGGGCAAACGGTGCCGACTTAGGACGGCCATCTGCCTCGTCAGTAGCAGACGGTGTGGTTATCCTGGATTACGTGCGCACAACCCTCCCACTATTCCGATTACCCAGAGTTCTCGAAGAACGTAAAATTGTGGTGTAAAACAACCGCCTCACTGTCAGATGACCACACACAAACAAGACCGCAAGACGCAGGGGCCCAAGCAACACAGATGAATATGTAAATTGATATAAAAAGAGGGCATGCGTGATACGACCTGTGATCTGCCGGCTGTAGCGAGCTAATGTATGTTATCACCCGAGGAGTCCGACTGACATTCAGAGAGGACAGGTGGTCGGGGCCCTGTCTTCTCTAAAGAGGTTTGGACAGGGCCCGTCATGGAGTCCCGTCGTCACAGTCAGTCAGCGTGCAAGTATTAAGGATGCGCCGGTACAAGACTGTAGATTGGTCAAGTACCAAGCCTAGTGTCCGTCTGGTGACATTAGGATCATATCCACGGTATAAGAGGCGTTTGATGATTCTGACGCATTTTCGATAGTAATTCTGTCTACTTTTGATCCTTCTAATTTTGTTGATCATGTCACCATAAAATGCAGGTTGCGAAATACCCAAAGTAATATACTCTGTTGCTTGTATGGGTCCGAATTTCAAAAGTAGTTGACAATAATTTTTGTAAAATTTCCAGAATGTCTTGACAAGTTTGTGAAAGCGAAAACCTTGACCTAAAAGTTTCTTTGTTATTTGTAAATTTCTATCATGAAAATCCAAAACATCAGTACATGCTCTAGCATACCGGATGAGCTGCGAAATGTAGATACCATAAGACGGTAATCTAGGAACATCACCGTCAAGCCAGGGAAAATTTACTATATTGAATCCAAAGTCATCTCTTTTGTCATACACCCTTGTATGAATCTCTCCATTAATAATTTTGATATTCAGGTCCAAAAATGGTGTTTCTGTGTTTGTGACGTTCGCCTTGTTAAGAGTCAGTTCCTGTGGATAAATGACATTTTTATACTTTTCAAAAACAGGATTGTCGATAGTAAGGATATCATCCAGGTACCTAGAAGTACCATTGAAACATTTCACATCATCATGTTTTCTTTGTTTTTGAAGATTTTGGATAAATTCTTTTTCATACGTGAATAAAAATAAATATGCAACAAGAGGCGCACAATTAGTACCCATAGGGATCCCTACAACCTGCTTGTAGAGATTCTCACCAAATCTTACATAAATGTTGTCCAAAAGAAAGGACAAGGCAATACAAAGGTCATTACATGTCCATGATTTATATGATTTGTATTCTGTATTGGAAAAGAAACCCTTTGATTCAGATGTACAAATATAAGTTTTACCCTCTCGGTTAAAGCACCATTTAATGAGTTTGGACAATTGATCATTAATCTTATCGTGAGGAAGCGTGGTGTACATATTTGAAAAGTCGTTCGTTAAGTTACGTTGCCCCGATAAACAACAGTGATGCAGGTCAAACTGGGCGTTCAAGGAAATCTTAATACATATTTAGTACATCACATTATAAATCCTTGGAATTCTATTGGTTTAGCACGCGGGGAGTCCGGACTATGAGAGATGTGCTTTTTTGCTTAACAGAGTTACGTCGCTTGGAGAGTAGTGCGCTATAAATAGGTGTCGCCACTTCCTTGTACATAATCTCAATTACTAAATCTATTCTTTTAAAATATCGAGGAGAAGTTTTAAGATATGAAGTATTAATTTTGTTTTAAATTCAGTCATCCATACATGTATGTATATCCAGAAGAATTAAAACTTATCAAGGCAAACGTTACAAATACAGAAACACCATTTTTGGACCTAAATATCAAAATTGTTAACGGAAAGATTCATACAAGTGTATATGGCAAAAGGACGATTTTGGATTCAACATAGTAAATTTCCCCTGGCTTGACGTTGATGTTCAAAGATTACCGTTATACGGCATTTACATATACCAGCTCATCCGGTACACTAGAGCATGAACTGATATTTTGGATTTTCTCAGTAGAAATTTACAAATTACAAAAAAACGTTTAGGTCAAGGTTTCCGCTTCCATAAACTAGTTAAGACTTTCTGGAAATTTTACAAAAATTACAGTCAACTTCTTTTAAAATTCGGATCTATACACGCAACGGAGTACATTACTTTGGGTAATACACAACCTGTCTTTTATGGTAATAATATAAACAAAATTAAAAGGATCAAAGGTAGGCAGCATAACCATCGAAAATGCGTCAGAATCATCAAACGTCTTTTATACCGTGGATATGATCCTAATGTCACCAGACGGACACTAGGCTTGACCAATTTACAGTCTTGTACCAGCGCATCCTTGAAACTTGCGCTCTGACTGACTGTGACGACGGGACTCCATGATGGGCCCTGTCCAAACCTCTTTAGAGAAGACAGGGCCCCGACCACCTGTCCTCTATGAATGTCAGTCGAACTCCTCGGGTGATAACAGACATGAGCTCGCCACAGCCGGCAAAGCACGGACTGTATTACGCATGCCCTCTTTTTATATTCATTTACATATCCATCTGCGTTGCTGGGGCCTCTACGTTTTGCGGTCTTGTTTGTGTGAGGTCATCTTACAGTGAGGAGGTTGTTTTTCACCGCAATTGTACGTTCTTCGAGACCATTGGGTAATTGGAGAAGTGAGAGGGTTGTGCGCACGTAATCCAGGATAACCACACCATTTGCTACTCGCGTGGGAAGTGGCCGTCCAAATTCAGCACCGGTTGCCCATTTGACTAAGAAGTTTATCCGAAAGACGCCTAGCTCTCAGAAGTATTTTTGGTACTTGCTCTGGCATAGCGTATCAACTGAGATATGGATACGCCATAAGCAGGCGATGAAGGGATGTTGCTACTCAGAAAAGGAAAGTTTGTAATGCTGAAATTGATGTCGTCACGTTTATCATAGAGTGAGGTGTTCATGTGACCATCAGTGTCGTAGGACAACATTATGTCCAAATAGGATGCTGAATTATTTGTCTCTGTAGTTTCTTTGACTTCAAGCTCCGAAGGATAGAAACTGCTCATGTAATCCGCGAATTTTGGTTTATTGATGGACAACACATCGTCTATATATCTATAAGTGAAGTTCAAGTCAGAAGCTAAGTATCTTTTCACTTCAGAGACTAAATTCGTTAAATATTCGAAAGAATACACCTCTCATTGAAACATGTGAAATTTCAAAACACCTTAACCAAAAATAGAATTTTATCGAATTTATGAAATATTTGCACCAAGAAATCTATTTTTAGCCCCAAAATGATCTTGACCTTTGACCTTGAAAATCATTAAGGTTTTTTTCGTATTATTATACTCAATCCACATGGTACATTTGAAGTTCTTAGTACAACTGGTTTGGGTTCTGTCTTGTCTCTGAGGAGAACTATACTTCTCAACATTTCTAACTTATTAATTCGGCGTGTATGGATTTTCGTGTTCGGCGAATTTTAATTATTGTAATGATAATTGCTTTTGCGATGCCACATTTCACTCCTTACTTTAAAATCGAAACAAATTAAATTTAAACATAACGAGACGAAATTTGAATTTTTAATTGTCAATATTGAAATATATGTTCTATATATAGTGCCAATTTTATTTGTACTAGTCACGTGTTTCAGAATACTGAATCATCGTCAGTAGAACTTTATTTTGGAAATCATGCCAAAATGAAATTTCCTGGCGCCATCTACATTACAAACTTTTAATTTTCTCTTGCCAAAATAATCGGCTCCATTTTTGTAGGGTTTATTCAGAAGCGTATTTAAGTGAAAATTTTAAAGGGTAGGCGCAAGAAGCTCAATTCTAAACGTAACCGAAAAAATATATGCCAAAACCCAAGCTAAGGACATAGCAATGCAATGAGGGAGATACTCCTTAGTTTTGAAAATAAAGGTCTAATTTGATTTGCAGCATGGACCAATAGTGCACGTTTCAGTTAGCCATCGTCAGTTATCTACAATCTAAACAAGATGATATGACCAAAGAATTTCAAAGCCATTGTGTAATCTCAAACAAACAGCATTTCAATGAAACATAAATATACACTTCTGAAATCAATCATAAAAGAAAAAGAAAAGGGAAACTAGAATTGAAAGACATAGCGTCAAGTTATGAAATTCCGAAATTTTACCGGCTAAGGTGGAAATCTTAAGAAGTAAACGATCAAACCCTTTACTATAAATATCAATACACGAAAGGCGAATCTAATTTGCTAATTGTAGAACCCAAGTCGCAGAGATACTCCATACTGTGATAATTAAATGACGGTATAACAGGTATATTTAACCATCTTGGTGTGAAAAGACACTTAACAAAGTGAGAGAAAGATACTACAGGTCCAGTTTAAAGAGAGGCGCAAAAAACTGGTGCAAATGATGCGGTCAATGCAATGCACATAAGGCACAAAGATGTGGAAAACACCACTTCAAAAGTATAAGGAAGGGACACCATTGGATAGAATTGCAGTGGACATGTTATGCCAATTGCATTAATCTGACATAGGAAATAGATTCATGGTAGTTGCAGGGGGATTACTTCACAAAATAGCAAGATGCCAAACCAGTACAAGATCAGGAAGCCACTAGAGTAGCTGCAGCTATCAAAGAGAGGTTATATTCTACTAAAGGAACGAATTAGCCGATTCTCCTTCGAAACAAAAAGGACAGAGATAAATGGTGTGATATGAAGATATAGCATATGATGTGACAATGTGAATTTGATAATTGTTTAGAAGGAACTATTTCTAATGAACGTGTAGTCATTAATTATGTCTCATCATTTTACTAAAATAAATTTTAGAAAATCTGAAATTCAAACCGGCGTCGGGCAATAACCATTAATTTCCTATTTTCATCTGTGTTATAGCATCTTACTAATTCCCAAAATTTTAAGTATAATGAATTTAGTAAGACGATTCTTGCAAGACATTTCCCATGATAGTAGGAGGCTAATTTCGCCTCGACATAAATTCAAGATTCCATTTTCGTATTCTGAAACATACGACGTCCAATGTTATAAGAACATTCCAGAATAAATGCCTTTTGCATGAAAGTCTATGGAACATCCACCTCTGTTTAACATTAACCCGGTAGTTTCATTAAAAAATTATATACACAAATGTTTATGGTACATGTACCGAAAAATAATACCTAGAGAAATGTTTACAACGAAGTCTGAAAAAAAAAAAGATTTAGCCACTTGAAGATTTCGGTCACCATTTACAGGACACCTTTTAAACCGACCTTTCACCCATAGCCAAAGTTGATATTTAACAAATAATTCATATTCATATGACTCATGCTTCAATTTCGTATTAATTTTTTGACCTTTATGAGATTATCATTAAATTATTTCATGTCTTTATACTGATTTAGAGTAACTTTTTAAAGTGGGAAACGAGATTTCAAAGGCAATCAGTGATTCCCCATTTAATACTTTGATACGCAGAATCATCATGAGAATGGTAACCCAGACGCTTTACAAAGCTCTGCAAAACTTCTGATCGTGAACATCATAAACAATATCGTTATTTTTCATAGCCGGCGTCTTAATCAATACTGCCAAAAAGAAAGTGTAGCCGTAGGGCGAGTGGAAACAGAAATTTTAAATTATATTTCTTTATTTCTTTTGGCATTGACTGGAAGATATGGGGAAAGGGGGGTCCAGCCTGTGATTCATAGAAAAAGTAACTGATTACGGTCATCCCCTTACTAGTGCCAATGAAAATTATTATTTTATTTAAAATTCATGCAGTAAATTTATCAATATCAGTTCAGAACAATAAGTGATGGCATCTAAAAATCTGAACAGAATACCTATGTATTGAATACTTGAGTCATACATAAAGCATCCAAATATGTCAACGTATCTAAGACAATCTTCCCCGCGCTTGCGCAGGTCCTTGTCTAGTTATAACAAAGATTGGGGTACCTCTTGAACTACACAGGGATCAAGGTTCAAAGTTTGCATCTCAGGTCTATAGAGAAATGTGTAGAAATTCTAGGTATACATAAAACTAAGAGAGCCCTTTAAACCCCAAAACAGACGGAATGGTCGAAAGAGGGAATCTTACCATCAATGACAAATGTGGATAATGACCATATCCCTGTGTACAGCATTAGATCGATAATTCAGAAAATCAGAAACCGAAGGCATACAAAATAAGGATAAAACAGGAACCAAAGCAAACAAACAAACAAACACCTCCACCATATGAAAAGAAGCAAACTCTCGATATGGGAGTGAGACCAGGTGCCAATAATACGACCAATAATACGATTGCATTTGTTTGTGAAAATAAATGCGGCTGGGATGCTAATATGTATTTATTAATGTTGGCATACACGTATAGATACTCTGCATGAAGCAACTGGAGTAACACCAAATGAGGTGATGTCTGGTAGACAGCTCATGTTACCAGTATAATTAGTCATGGGTATCCTAAATACAAATATTAAACGTCTTCAAGTATTGATGTTACAAAATTGCCATCAGAATATGTAAACAGTTAGAAGGAAGAATTCAAAATGTCCATGGTTTCGCGAATTGCGCATTAAACTGCCATTCGACAATAATTACGTCACTATGACTTTAAAAAACGGGAACTAGATAGACATTGATGCAACCGTTATGTTGTTCAATTCAAGGGGAAAACGACGTGTAAGTCCAAAATGAGAAAGATAATGGGAAGCTCCCTACACTGTTTTAGAGAAAAATCAACGATATAATCTTTAAAACTCAAAAAAGAAACACAGCAACAAAAGAACAAAACCAAACGTGTACACCACGATAGCCTCAAGCAGTACTAAAGGGGAGTTCTAATTCATTCTGTTTGTTTCAAGCATTCTGATTGGTTCACAGGATTTTTACAAGCACGTATAACGACGATATACATGCCGCAAACCGACTCACTTGACATACTTTAAAATGTATTCATACGTAAATTTGCAAGTAAAAAGCTTTAGCGCACTTTTTTGCGTATGACGTCATGTTTCCCTTTGTTCTTCGCTCCTGTGACGTCATACTGTGACGTAAAACTCGAGGTATGAGCTTGTAAATGGCGTTCTCCACATGTAAACAACAGAACAAGTAAGTTTATTATTGATTACACTTTGATTTTTCGCCATTGCAATTAATACGAAGCAGTTGTATTTCATATTTTGCAGCGCAATAATTTCTGCTGGTCGTTGTAAGTTCTCCGTAGCAACGTCACCTCTAAAGCGATACGTGTGACCCTCTAAGGGGTATAAAAACTTAAAATATGTCACATGAATTAGAATAGGGATAAACGTACTGTGATTTGTGGTTCCGACAGGTATATGTTGGATATACTGTTGGAAACATACGTTATACCGTCGGGGACAAGCCCCGACGGTATAACTGCGTTTCCGACAGTATATCCAACATATACCTGTCGGAACCACAAAACACAGTACGTTTATCCCCTAAATAAGAACAACACTAGATTAAATCTGCATCTATATCGATGCCATGCAGAGTTGCATCCACCGGATTATCAAAGGAGATGGTATTTACAACACTTTCATGCAAAACATCTTTGCGTACCAAATCTTTGGATTTCATGAATGGCAATACAGTCAGGAATACAAATGGCTGTTGGTGTATTACGGAGCGGATCTGTGGCTCTCTGTTGATTCCTTGATCTCTTGTTCATGAGGATAGATTTCATGGATATGTATATGATCCTTTAAGCAAGCAGTGGCGCAATTTGTACCCTTTGGGTGCCAACTATTTGCTGATAATGCGGAATGGTTCCAACTTCATACCTTCTTGAAGAACCAGACACGTGTTTCGATATCAAATTCTTACGATTCCTCCAAAAACCACTAAATTGTTTGTTTTAATCAGAGTGTTCCTTCACAAAATAAGTATCCTACCGCCTTATAACAAGGTATCTGTATCTCCTGTTCCCTTTTTTAATGAAAGGTGTTGCAAATTATATTGAAAATATGCAAATGGATGAAAAGCAAAGGGAGTACGAAAAACAGTCTGTGCTCTACCGACTGGAGCGACTTCAGCGTGTAATCAACCATATTTAGAGGACGGGAGAAAGGGACACTATTTTCTATAATTTGGTCTAATCCGGTCGTTCATGGACTGACTCATAGTACTGTAGCCAATGTGTCAAAGTAGATCCTGACGATAATCTCTACAGCACTCACAATAGAGCACAAAATTGAACATCGACGGACCCCTAGCAAACTAGAGGTGGGACCAGGTTCCCGGGAGGAGTAAGCATCCCATGTTTGGCTAGCCGCATCCGCCGTCGATGTTCACGCACGAAAATGAAAATAATATCAAAAATGCATGCACTGTCCGAGGTTATGTCTATATAGAAATAACTTTGGTTACTATATCGGGGAATATTTATATACAAACCGCTTAATGTCAAACCCCTCGCGGGTTCCTCACAAGTCCAATATCTTAGACACTTTGAAATTCATTCAAGAATATAAATATTATTTCCAAGATTTTTTTATTACGTTTATGAATCTATTTCCTTACCAGTTAACCATTTAGATGAAAATATATTCCTAGATTTTCATGCTGAGAGAAAATTCATGTTTTGAATTTGAATACGTTTAACATTTCACAGCTCATTCGGCATGCTAGAGCATGTACTGATGATTTTGATTTTAATAGTAGAAATTTACATATTACAAAGGTCAAGGTTTGCCCTTTCACAAACCCATAAAGACTTTCTGGAAACTTTACAAAAAATATTGTTAACCTCTGTTGAAATTCAAACACATTCAAGCAACAGAATATATTACTTTGGGTATTTCACAACCTGCATTTTATGGTGAAATGATTAACAAAATAAGGCGGATAAAGGGTAGACAGAATTTCCATCGAAATCGTCATAAAATCACCAAACGCCTTTTATACCGTGGATATGATCATTCTGTCACCGGACTGGCACTTAATTCCGTACTGGACCAATCTACCTTACGGATTGCACTCTAACTGACTATAACGACAGGACTCCATGACGGGCCGTGTCCAAACATCTTTAGTGAATACAGGGTCCCGACAACCTGTCCTCTCTGAATATCAGTCAGACTCCTCGGGTGATCACATGCATGAGCTTGCTACAGCCGACAGAGAACGGACTGTATTTCGTATGCTTTCTGTTTTTATAACGATTTTTAGTATTCCCAGAAATTATTGAGAATTGATAAATTCATCATTTATTATACTATCAACAAGAAAATTAGAATATTCAATCTTCATTTATTGAAACACATACTTTTTCTTTAAAAAATAATAAAATTCAATATTTGGCCAGTTCCAACTCTATACACTCTAGAATTCTCCGCTACATACTGTTGATAAAGATTATGTATGAAATCATGGCTCATATTGTCCAGATATGATACCACCTCTCTCTTCATGTCATCAACATTTTTTGTCAAATATTTTTTGGTTTATTTGATCCTTGGGAAGTCCCCCCACATTTTCAATTGGGTATAAATCTGCACTATAGCTGGTCTCCTCCAAAACTATCACATTTTCATCTCTGAACCACTGTTTTGTAAGGAGCGCAGTATGTTTCGGGTCGTTGTCTTGTTGCAGGATCCAATCATTCTCATTGTTAAACGTCTTCAAATTCATAAATAATAAACTCGTACAGATGGGAGTAGATGGGTCTCTAGAATAGATATTATTATATAGTCTGTTTATACTCCTACTGTCATTGGCTGAGAACTGTCACTTGACGAGTCATTGTCTCATCATATTGACCTGTGAGGGGCGATTTCATTAAATAACATTACCGCGAAAACTCTTGCTTCTGGTTAACCATGAAATATCGAAAACGCGCGAAGTTTATATCTGGGACGTCATTAACGTTATTTCGTGAATAGCAGTAAGGACGCTGAAACCGAGCGCAAGTCCTTGAATTTTGAGCCTATCTACGGATTTTCACTCGGAAATAAGGCACGGTCCATTTGATATTCTAGGCGGCGGGGGGGGGGGGGGGTGGGGGGGCTTGGGTTTTTTCGAAAAAAATAATTTTGCTCTGAATTTTGATGAATAAAATAAATTTGCATTTGGTGTGACAGAAAAAAATAATCTTGCTCTTACAAGTAATCTGAATTTGAAGAAATACCATGAAATTTCGCTTAAAAATCCTGAAATTTTTCCGACTCGCTTCGCTTGCCGCAGTTTTCAATTCAATTGCATAAATTTTGCCTCGCTTCGCTCGCCATACTTTTCTATCAAAACATAAAGTTCCTATTTGAAAAGGGCTTCCTTAAAGGCTTAAATATGTTACATGTATCAATATAATGTATTACTATTAATAGATGCATGTATTACAATAGAGTCTAATTTTGTACGCAAGTTTGGAAGGAGAACTTAAGTTTTTCACCAATTTACAATTCTAAATTTGAAATTTGTGTGCATGGAAGAACCTCTTACTCAGACCCTCTTACTTGTACCTTATATAAATTTTGTTTACTGAGGATTATATTGTAAAATTCTTTATATCTCTGTTTAGATGTGAACTAAATTTATGAATAAAAATGTAGTCATATTTTAGAGTTTTTAGTCAAAGTAAAGAATTTCTATCATGTCTATTGATAAAACATAACCATTCTTAATATATCGCACATCACGAATATAAAAAAAAATTCTCCGTGCCTAATCTTAATCTGACTTATTGGATGAATTGTATGACGTTCAGGATAATTTAGCGACAGATAATGCTGATATTAACACGTCTTGAAAAGTCGATGTCAGCAATTTCGAAAAGTTGCCTTTATGAATACTGATTAAGTCCACTATATAATAAAACAATTGTGGACTTTTCACTCGGTGAATATGGTGTGATATTTTCTGAATTTGAAAATATTGACCTCGGCTGTCGAATTCAGAAAATATCACGCCGTATTCACCTCGTTAAAAGTCCATAATTGAATAAAATTATACACTTCTCATTTGTCAAATTTTCTGTGAATATGCAAAGAGGAGTGGTCCCTAATGCTGAAATGCCACCCAACATATGAAACTTGACATTATTTGGATAAAACCAGACAGAGCCATCATAAATGAAAATTACGTTTGTCCAATCAAAATGTATATGGTCTCTACACCAATGCAAACTTCTCTGGCGTTGCTCGTCTTTCAAGAGGGTGATGGGATTCCTGCTCTCTTCATCCAATCTAACCGCTGAAGTTCAACACGCAATGTCTCATTACAAACCTCTGGACTTCCTCTACTTATCATAACTTGTCTTAGTTTCTCTACACTTAGACTTTTCTCGCGACTTACAAGTTGACCAAGTCGCCGGCGGTCAGAGGAATCAAATATGCTGGGCCTCCCAGCAACTTCTTGATGGTGTATACCCTTCCCTGATTTAATGTTCTTCACAACTCTATATACGGTAGATAAAAGAATGTTTAAAGACTCTGATATCAGCTTGCAGTCACTTTGTCCTGATTCAAATGTCTCTAAAATGAGCTTTCTTTTTGACTCAGCACTCATTCTTTACATATACAAAATTTTATATTTCTTCTGTCAGAACAAGGTAGAAACTCTAGTTTAAAATTCTACTAAATTTTTGTATTGTCAAAATTTGTCTTTCTTGGTACCATACACTGCAGTAATAATTTTTGATGAAATTTAATGCATTTTTAAAAGAAAATAGCTAATATGTTTTCTCAATAATTTTTGGAAATACTATATATACACATATATGTGTTTCTTGGACCCCTGCATCATGCTGTCTGTTTGTATAGAGCTCCGGGTAATCGGGGGGATTGTGTGCAGGTAATTCGGATAAACATGCCGTCTCCTACTTGAGAGGCACCGGTTGCCGATTGGTCTCAATGGTTCATGTGTGGTCTTTTGTATTCCATGTTTCTATGGTATGAGTTGATTTCCTTGTCCCTTTTGAGTCTCTTTCTGTGGGTTTTACCCTGTGAGTTTGCATTTTGCTTTTTGGAATTTTGCTGTAGTTGCTGCAACCGAGTGTTTTTTTAAATCTCCTCCCTTTTTTTAGTACATCAATTATAATTGCACGAAAGTTCCAAAGTATGGTAAGACTGAACCTCCGGCTAGGGTCAAGGTCAACGTCAAGGTAAATTTCACATCAATACGATATTTTTCCAAGAATCTTTACTCTATTATCTTGTTTGTCGGGGTTTCTTTTCGTCTGTAGCTGTAGTATTTTTCCATATTTATTCCACAAGAAATTTAAATCTTTGGTAGACATTAAAATCACTGGAAATGCATTCATATTTACGATGTTAAACGTCTTCAAATTCAGTAGCGTCATTTATAAACGGATAAATTTGCAGCAATGTACGTTTCGGGTACTCAACCCTCGCTAGTGATCCTCAACCTAAACAATATAATATGGCCAAAGAGGGTGAAACTTGTTATGTCAAAAATGTACCAAAAGATGTAGCAGGATGGGTGGGATATGATGCTACAGGACCAACGTTTTAGACATTCTAAGAATTTTAGTACCAGAAAATTTTGAATGCGTTGAAGAGACAGACGATCAATCGAAGTTGATCGAGCTTGGCTACATGCGCCCTCGGGGACTCCTCGTCAACCAGCAGTGACACTCACCACGTAGTTCAAACAAAGAAGTTATAATGTACGTCTTTATTATTTTTTTTAAAAGTAACGCCTTTTGAAAAACGAAGTTTATCTTTAGGGATTATTTTGTGTAATGTCTTGATTCAGTTCAATCATCTATTTCTAACGAAATTCATTGTCCGGATAAATTCTGTTCAGTCAGAATTTGTTTTCGAAGCATCCTGATCATTTATTCCAATCACATAGCCATAGTACGATGCTCTGTATTAATTTTTCTTTTAACAAAATTCGTTGATACCATGAACTTCTTGCCGACATTTTCCTTTACTCCGACGAAGGTGAATTTATTTAATCTTTGCTCTCTGAAGGAAAAAGATTCTAATTTGCTGCATTCAACTTACATAGACGATGTGTTGTCCATCAATAATCCAAAATTTGCGGATTACCTCAGGAGTATCTATCCTTCGGAGCTTGAAGTCAAAGAAACTACAGAGACAAATAATTCAGCATCCTATTTGGACATAATGTTGTCCTACGACACGGATGGTCACATGAACACCTCACTCTATGACAAACATGACGACTTTAATTTCAGCATTACAAACTTTCCTTTCTTGAGTAGCAACATCCCTTCATCGCCTGCTTATGGCTTGTTCATATCTCAGTTGATACGCTATGCCAGAGCAAGTATAAAATATACGGATTTTGTTCTGAGAGCTAGGCGTCTATAATATAAGCTTCTTAGAAAATTTGATGAGCTGAAATGTTTCAATAATACTTCTAGGTATCTGGATGATATTCTAACCACTGACAATCCTGCTTTTGAATTATGTAAGAATGAATTTATCCACAAGAATTAACCCTTAACAAGGCAAACCTTTCAAATACAGAAACACCCTTTTTGGACCTAAATATCAAAATTGTAAACGGAAAGATTCCTACAAGTGTATATGACAAAAGGGATGATTTTGGATTCAACATAGTAAATTTCCCTTGGCTTGACGTTGATGTTCCAAGATTACCGTCATACGGCATTTACATATCACAGCTCATCCGGTACGCTAGAGCATGTACTGATATTTTGGATTTTCACAGTAGAAATTTACAAATTACCAAAAAACTTTTAGGTCAAGGTTTCCGCTTTCATAAACTAGTTAAGACTTTCTGGAAATTTTACAAAAATTACAGTCAACTTCTTTTTAAAATTCGGATCTATACATGCAACAGAGTACATTACAATGGGTATTACACAACCTGTCTTTTATGGTGATATGATAAACAAAATAAAAAGGATCAAAGGTAGGCAGCATAACCATCGAAAATGCCTCAGAATCATCAAACGCCTTTAATACCGTGGATATGATCCTAATGTCACCAGACGGACACTAGGCTTGGTACTTGACCAATCTACAGTCTTGTACAAGCGCATCCTTGAGACTTGCGCTCTACTGACTGTGACGACGGGACTCCATGACGGGCCCTGTCCAAACCTCTTTAGAGAAGACAGGGCCCCGACCACCTGTCCTCTCTGAATGTCAGTCGGACTCCTCGGGTGATTACATACATGATTTCGCTACAGCCGGCAGAGCACGGACTGTATTACGCATGCCCTCTTTTTATATCCATTTACATATTCATCTGTGTTTCTGGGGCCTCTGCGTTTTGCGGTCTTGTTTGAGTGATGTCATCTTACAGTGAGGAGGTTGTTTTACACCACAATTGTACGTTCTTCGAGACCTTTGGGTAATTGACGAAGTGAGAGGGTTGTGCGCACGTAATCCAGGATAACCACAACATTTGCTACTTGCGTGACAGATGGCCGTCCAAAGTCGGCACCGGTTACCCATTGGTCTCGTCGGTTTTTGTGTAGTCTTTTGTGTTTGATGTTTACATGTCGTGTGTCTCTTTTCCGTCTCGTGCTGTACTCGTCTTTTGTGTTTTTGCATCGGGTGTTTGGTGTTTTACTGTTGATGCTGCAATGGGGTCTTGTTGGAGATCTCCTCCCTTCTTCTCAGTCAGGAATATGTTTGTGATATGTTTGTGACCGACTAACATCGTCACTGAGGAAGTTCTACGAACGATAGACTATTTGAACCGTCCAACCAAAAATTGTACTCTATGTCTTCCGAAATAGATATAACTGGATGTGACCGTTCTACCCATTTGAAGCGGCGGGATTTGCATGCAAGAAGGAGATACTTTCTATCGGGAGTTCGCTTCTATTCTTATGGTGGAGATTTGTTTGTTTTGGTTCCTGTTTTATCCTGATTGTGTATGCTTTCGGTTTCTGATTTTATGAATTTATTTACCTATTTTGTGCTGTATACAGGGGTACGGACATGATCCTTATTTGTCATAGTGTTGTCGTTCTAGATTTTCTGATGCAGTGTTATTGCCTGGCGAGAACATATTCCGCTTTTTTCACAACTTCAATCTATCATTGTTTTATATCTTTCAAGAATTTGTATGGATTCTAATTGTGATTTATTAATTTTTTGTTTTGTTTTGCTATTGTGTTAGATTTTCATTCATACATATCTCAATGATTTGTTGACGCTACTGTTAGTAGAATTACTGGAAAATTAATTCAATGAAATTTCCAACTCAGAATTTAATCTTTGATGTTCATTCATTACATATTAAAGCTTCCAGAACAAAAAAAAAAAAACCAGCCTGTTAGAATGATAGTGATATTGTATGGAAAATCCCAGATTTTAAAACTCCTTGAGGGATTTAAATTTCTGAAAACTAGATAGATATATCAAGTATATGGACAACAAAGACAGTTATCTATATTAAAACGATGTTTCCTTTTTATTCACAACATCGCTTTGGAATCATGTTTTCTGGTTAGCATCAAGAGGTAAAACAGTCACTAAAACAGTTTTCAGCACTTGTACGACAATTATTCCTACATCTTCTCCTCTTTATCCAACTAGTGCAGCTGCTCAGACAGCTATTATAGAAGTTCTGACATACCCTACACTCTGTCATGCCTTCCGTCGTACCGGTATTCATGGCTAAAATCAACATTACAGCTCCCCAAAAGATGAAACGTTTATTCATTTTGTTGTAACTTTGTATTGGAAACAATCCTTCTGAAATGTACGAATTCATATGAAAAGATATATACAACATTACAGCTGTATCTTTTTTTAAAGCTACATGATGTAGAACTTTCTAAAGAAATATAAGAAAGTTTCTTTCATTTTATTCCAGTATTAGGAATTCAAGTTGAATAATAGCAAAAGTAAATTGACCCTTCCGAACGCGGGAAAAAATAGAGAAATTCCATGACGTCACAATGCATTTTCGATGTTTGAACGAGGTTCGAAGCTTGTTTGTCCGAGGTAAACACATGGTAAAATCATTGTGACATCAGGAAATTTTGCATTGTTTCCCGCCATCGGAAGGGTCAATTGCAGAGGTAAGTCTGGAGTCCTTACCGCTGGATATAAGTGTTCTTTTTCTCTGTTAATACATCACGTTACTTCGGCTGAGTTAAGCAAGCGCAATTTGAATTGATCTCAAGGATCTTTATGCATGAAGTGGGAAAAACAAATGCAATATTTCTCAGCGAAAAGCGGGAAGCACCCTTCCCCTAAAATGCTTCCGCCTTAAGGTTGGCATAAAGCAATTTTTAAATTACTGTTGAAAGAGTTCATAGTTTAATATCATCAGAACTAGCGAGATGGGGAATGAATATTAATTTATGTCATTTCTGAACGAAGGAATTTCAACGATTTTGTGAAAACGATATCAAATTAAACATTTTACAGGTTTCATGTTACTAAATCATTTTATGAAGAAAAATTCATAGGTCAGTGTTAAAAATCAAGATATTTCATTATTAAGTATAAACGCTCAATAATAGTGTCGTTTTGATGGTTTTCTTGAAAAAAGTGCAAGGATAGGACTTTGTCCCATAAGATAGATCCGATAAAATACTATATCCTATTGTATCGTAGCCTATCGGCTTCCGTCGGTTGTATGGGATTCTATCGGTTTTTATGGGATCCTATCGGCTTCTATAGGATCCTATCGGCTTCTATCGGTTCTATGGGTTCCTATCGGTTCTATGAGATTAATCAAATTGCAAATTATAAAAATAATTTAATGATGAAAGTTCGATAAAGTCATACTTACTGCCAAACATAAACTCGATTAATAATACTTAGTCATGAAGCATTTATTACGAATTAGGTATTGTCGTAGCAAAATTACATGACCGGGTGGAGCTAATTCAATCAAGTTTTGATCGTCTGTCTCTTCAACACATTCGAAAATTTATGTTACATGTATCGAAATTTCTTAAAATTTCGAAAAATTTGGTCCTGTAGCATCATATCCCACTCATCCTGCTACGTCTTTCGGTACATTTTTGGACATAATAAATTTCACAACCTTTGGCCATATTTCATTGTTTAGATTGAGGATCACTGATTCATTAAAATTCGTCAATCCATGTATTCATTTGGAGGTACTCGCCTACATCAAATGATTTGACCCTTACTATTTTTATTAAAAAAAACTTTTCTATATTAAATTCATATATATTACACATTTTCATAAGTCTCAAGGCCATCATTTCCACTATTCCTCTGGGAGTGAGCCATCCCTAAATCAAAGGATTTGACCCTAGCTCCTACCAAATTAGCGTGATGCTGAAATTTAACGAGCACCGTTGCGAGAATTCACTCAAAGAATACTATTCGGGTATGAATCTAAATTAAAACTACTTGGCGCTAAAGAGGTCCTGTTAAAATATACATTAAAGTCCTCTTTTGAAAAAACTTCGATCCGCCTAAGCCTACCGTCTGAATTTTAAGTTCAGCTTGGGTTTCAGAGTCTACAGGGCATGCGCGGATCCAGCGGAGTGGGGTGGGGTGGGTAGGAGTGCAGGGGTCCTGGAAAAAATGACACAATTCTTAATATCCTTTTATTCTAATCAAATATGGACAAAAATTAATGTAAATTAATCACAATTAGGACGGTCATCTGTCATGGAAATAGAAGAATGTGTGGTTATCCTGGATTAAACAACCCTCCCACTTTTCCGACTACTCTGCTCTGTTTGCCGATATATGAAGTAATATATTCAATGAAATAATCAACTCGGTCGAAACAAGACAAAATATTAATTCATATTTTAAAAATTCCAGCTCTCTACGTTCGCCCATTCTTCATTAGAATTAATTTCAATGGAAAGCTAACAAAATTTACATGATATTCAACCCCCTCCAAAACAAATCCTTAGTGCACATGTTGCTCTCCCCTTTCCCTCCCCGTGATGTGCACCAAAATATAACTACACGATGCGATCGGAGGACCTCCTAAATTTTTGGACCCCCTCTGACTATAAATGCTGGATCCGCGCATGCAGGGTGTATACATCTAACGGATTATCTAGCTTAGTGGATGGTAGAGGAGGTGGCATGACATCCCCTCAAAACAATTGTACTTTTTTACCCTTTCCTCTATCAAACTCCCGATTTGAACATGTGTCGGCCATTCGCAAATGCCTTAGAAGTATTTATTGATGGGTATGAACATTGTTTTGTATCATTCATGAACAGAACTTTAATTTATTTACTTCGATTTCTCCATTCATACTAAAGTTTAGTTTCATTTCAAATTACCCTGCAGTGTAAGTTTCCCTGTTTTTGTTTAACCGTTGTGTCACGGTTTCAATGGCGCCGCGACCTAAGCGCCATCTGTCGGCAGGAAGGAATAATAGGGAAGATAACTGAAAATAGTTGTGTATATTATTCATTAAGACTGTTTTATAACATCAAGCTGATAAATACCGAGAAATTATAGATGAGTATTGTTTTAATTTCACACCAAATAAGGCAAATTTTACCACTCTTGCACCTTTTTAAAGAAAACAATGGCACTATTTGTGTGGGGAACTCATACACTATGATGTCCAACTCTCCAGAATGGTGAATGATATTCTGTCATAGACCATTTGAACCATCCAACCAAAGATTGTACTCTATGTCTTCCGAAATGGAAGTAACCGGATGTGACATTTCTACCGAATTGAAGCGGCGGCTGTTGCATGCAAGCAGGAGATGCTTACTCTTCCTTGGAACCTGGTCTTACTCCCATATCGGGAGTTCGCTTCTTTTCATGTGGTAGAGTTTTTTTTTTTTGTTTGCTTTGGTTCCTGTTTTGTCCTGGTTTTGTATCCCTTCGGTTTCTGATTTTCTGAATTATCGATTTTGTGCTGTATACAGGGATATGGTCATTATCCATATTTGTCATGTGTTCATGGACGTATACTTTTTCTTCAATGTTTTGAAAAGTCTTCCAAATGAGTACATGTTAATGTGTGTTTTGGAAATCGTTAAAATTCGGTGTATAGAGTTGGAACCCTTTGACATTATTTTTAATATTCTGACCTTAACTTTTTTTATTTCATTATTTTTGTGTAAGAGTGAGAAAATTTGAGATGATATGTGAAGATGGTACGTATGGTAAATTGTTTTTCAAATTTAATTTCTTACAAAGTTAATAGACACTTTTATTGTATATTAGCAAAGAAAACTAAAATAAAAATCAAATGAGGACGTTTCAACACTTCTTGTAATTTTAACTTTTGTACGATTAATTGACACTCAGGCTATAATTTGATACGGTTATCATGAAATCGTTGAAATTCCTTCATTCGGAAATGGCATGCCTTAAGCTTATCAAATTGAAATATCTAACCTTTTTTCAAACTCAATGAAGGCTAAAGCGACCAATGACGCATCTTCAAGGATGAGGAGCAGGTAAGAAACCCGCTTACATGTACAGTAAGCTATTGATTTGGTACTTTTTTAAATAGAAATTGTGACGTGTACTAGACCACGCTCCGCTCTGGAAAAGATTTTTTCTCCTCTTTCTGCAAGTCATGATTGAAAACAAAGTAATATACGTATGTTGTATACATGTACATGTATCTTATTAATTAAGACAGTATTATGGCATGTACTGGAGTTGCGATTAAATAAACAAGGAAAATTCGATCAAGAAATATTCAATACCGTTAAATCCCAGTCTTTTCAAATTATTCAATTCCTACCTTCATATACATTGTTCACAGAAAAAATTGGTCAGTTGTGGGAAGAAGGCGGAAGGGATTTAGAGAAGGAACGGAGGTCCCTTCCGTACCATCTAAATCTATTACTCATGCAAGTTTATTCACCTTTCCTTTTCACTCATACTTTTTTTACGCTTAAGTAAGGTTTAAAAAACTTGTATACTTGGGTCAAAGTCAGCGTTTGGTAAAAATAACATGCGTTTGATATTTGAACAATATAGATAAAATACTCATAGTGCTAGAAATTTACGACATAAAGATTCCATTTCTCTTTACTAAAATATCATTGTTATTGCTATGAATCACTTGGGGGGGGGAGGGGTAATTTCAGGCAAGAGTAATGTTTTGAATAAAGAAATAACTTAAATATGTATACAGTCATATAGTTCCTTTTTTGTAAAATTCAGCATGAATAAAACCATATTTACAAAATATTTGTAGATCATTTATCAGTCAAGCTGTTTTTCCGCTATTATTTATGAAAATGTGAGGTCCGGTTTTGGCTAAAAATAGTCTTAATTTGACTGGATTTTTTTTCTATGAAATACGGTTTTATACATTTGTGTGCAATAAATTCTTATTTTCTAGGATTTTGAGATATTATTGTATGATAATGAGTGATATCATACATAAGGGTATATAAATGAAGAGTTAAAATCATCGTAAAACGAAAGAAGGAAACAAAAAAAAGTCTTGTCTTCATATAATATTTGAATTTATTGATGCTAAAATAAGCAGTTTTCAGTTTTCTACGATTTCTCTTCATTTGTTTTTGAGAGCGCATCTTCTGACCAAAATACATATAAGAATAATCGAATAAAACATGGTGATATCGCTCGCCTAGTTTCAGTGTTTACGCACTGAAATATAAACTTTATATTCTGTCATCAAATGAGACCTCATCGCATAGCTCTTTCCTGAGCTTGGGTTTTGGCATTTTTTTTTCGGTCATGATTAGAATTAAGCTCGTTTTGTCTACCCTCCAACAATTTTTGACCATATTTTGCATTTAAATTCGCTTCTAATTACATCCTATACGAAATATGGAGCCGCTCATTTTTGGCAAGAGGAAATTAGAAATCTAAATATTGTAGATAGCACCGGTAGCATTCACTTTGGATTGATGCAACCTGTTTGTCAATAAGTACTATCGACGAGGATTCAATATCTATATTCAATATCACAATCCAAAACAAGGGTCTAGTACAATAATTGGTACCTGTAGAAAATATTTTTATAGCGAGCGAAGCTCGCATTTATGGTAACGCATATACATAATTATGGGAAAATTCACGAGCAAAAGATATACATACTTGGAGCTGAAAAAGTATGGTAACAGGACCGCGGATACGGATAAAAGTGACTCGATTCCCTTAAACGACAGAGCAGGAGAACATACATTGACAAATTCCCGATGGACAGAATTCTTCTATTTTATGGCGTAATAAAATTAGGTGAAACTCGCCGAATTGTTCGTCTGAAGATTAGAAATTCAGCAGCAACTAATCTGCCATCTTTATCACTTATGACGACACAACGATACGTAACTCTGCAGTATACTTGACGTCATTATTCCTCTATATGTGACGTCATTGTAGCAGTGAGTGCGCTCATTTTCACGTGCAATAATTGTACATAATTGTAGTAATGCAAGAAGGAAAGGTAGCACAAAACTGCCGCGATTTTCTAATACTTTTCATTGTATCAAACAAACAAGGTAGATATGATCGAAATAATTATGTAGTAAAGACGAAATATTTGAATTTTTTAAATGGATTTCATGGTCACTAGAGAGGAAATGGGAGGAATTTCAGACTCCCTTGCTATTGATCTACGTATGTGTAAAATTGAATGATGGGACGGATCCAGGCTTTTTTTCTCCTTTTTTTTACAACTGAAGCAAATTTTACCAGATTTGTCTGGTATGTCTGGTGACTTTCGGATTGTCTGGCAGTGTTAAGGGGAGGTCCAGCTTGACCGGCGGGGAGAGATTCCTGGATTCCTAAGGTTATGACTTTGAAAAGTTTTTGATTTTGAGATCAAGGTTTTGAGGTTTTACAAAATTTTTGGTGTCTTTTTTTCTCCGCTCGCTCATAAGGCATTGCCTCGATTCATATTATTGACAAATGATATGCAACCAAATTCATTTGAATTCTTTATATAAGGGGATCAGTTCTAAAGTCGTATATAAACCACGTTTTAGAAAAATGCATTCTGTTTTTCCTGAAGTCATCGATTTTCGAAGGAATTTATGCTTTTCGACAAAAAATTGACAAAAGATGAATATTTTCAGTATTACATCGACTTTTCTTAACAAATTATCAAATGCAATACTGTTTGATAAGATATTTTTGAAACTTTAATTTACGTACGGTAAAGCTGTCTTAAAAATGTCACCGAATCGGCGATATTTTTTTCACCAAAATCAAACATTTTCAACCTAAACTTTGTATTACTTGGATGTCAGTGTACATTTCTTTACACAGAGGTTAATCAATTGAGGGATTTGCTTTATTTATATTATGACATTCATAGTTAAAAATACATTTTCTAAGAAAAATGATTCTTATTAACTTTTCATTTAAAAAAAAATTGGAAATTAGAATGAAAATCTTACCCTGATGCTGGCGCTTACTTTTCGATGAATTTCTTATTTCAAAAACTTATATTTATATATACGTATTATATATAGAACAGTACAAAAATAATATGATCTATTATATAAATTAGATTTAATGGATGACGTCCTTGTGTTTTAAAATATCCTTAATGTATTTAGGTAATTACAAATCTAAAATTGAGTTTTTGGGCGATGCATTAGAGTTCTGATTTATTATCAGCAGGACGAGGACAACGTTGAATACCCAATCTATTACCAGGATACACATGACACACATTTTATGTATAAATGTGATCAATGCATGAATTGGAGGAACTATATCATAATTAACCTGTTCTAAAAGACACAGTTAACCTTTCGTCAAATCCGTAAGATAATATGATAACATAACGAGCCGTTAATACATAATACATAACGAGCCTTATTCACTGGAATTTATATTTTCCAGTTTTATATCGAAGACAGAATCTCATTGCTCAAATCGGACGCTTTACTGGAAAGAAAAACCTAGTCAAATTTCCATTACTAAACCCCAGTCATCTTTTCTTTTCTCTATTGGAGATTCATTTTCAAACTGCACCTTTGTGTCAAAATATTTTATGTGTTTCTGACTTTTCGTAGGTGCGGTAGTCTTCAATATAAACTAAGTTTTATTTTGAAATATCAGGTTTCTTAGGTGATAATAATGTTTTAAAGGTTTTTGGATAAATGGAGTTTCATGTTTGAATTATACTGTCCATCAATTAATTATAAATTATCAAGTCTTGGTCACCTTATCTTATCGCTATTCACTTTTAAGTTGGCACCTTTTGCCATGTTGTCTAGTTGGCTTATGTGTTTCATGTCGCATGTCACTTCTCTTGCAGTGCTTGTCTGCTCTGTGTTTTTGCATTAGGTGTTTTAATTTTTTGCTGTGGGTACTGCAATCGAGTTTGTTTGGTTCAAAAATTCGTTGTAAACGTGTCCTTAACGAGGTCTTTTGGACGAAATGTCATTTTAAAATGGTGAAGTTAATTTCATTTATGCCAAGAAAATTTAATGCAATTTGTCTCATGTCAACTTCAAAATAAACCGTTGTCTAAAAAGGCGTAAGGGCATGAACATCAAGGTTTATCGACATCATTTTAGTTGATATGTTGGAGTAAGCGTACTTCAGTCTAGATGACACAGGACAAAAAACAGGTTTCCGTACCTTGGAAACCTGGTGGAAACCACATGGAAACCCAGGGTTTCAATGTGTTTGGAAAGCGCTAACCGTCCGGTTTCCACGATGGAAACCACTTGGAATCGGGTTGAAAACCTCAAGTTTCCTTTTGGTTTCCATACCTTGTAAACCTGTTTAAACTTGTTTAAGAACTGGTTTCCACGATGGAAACCACTTGGAATCGGGTTGGAAATCTCAAGTTTCCTTTTGGTTTCCACATCTTGTAAGCCTGTATAAGAGCTGGTTTCCATGATGGAAATTAGTTGGAAACTTGATGTTTCCTTTGGTTTCCATATCTTGTAAATTGGTTTCCAACTACTGTAACTGTATGATAAAAGGAAATTATATCTCTTTATGTGTTAGTATATACAGTGAATTTGAAAGTTTTGAATCCTGCACTTTTCGTATTCCTTTATATTAGTATCAAGGCTACATGTATATTCTTCTATGTACTTTTCATGTCATGATAAAAAACCCTAAAACATGCTTATCATACGCTGTAATATTAATTCAGAATACATGCTTATTCAACATCAGATGTGCAAGATTCCATGAAATCATAAATATACATTTTTGAGCTTTCAAATTTAAAAATGGCATCTTCCATTCTTCATTGTGCTTGTTTAAATATCATGTTTTTAAGATGGAAATAAATAGGGCTGAGCGGTTTTATCGCGGTACCGATATATTGCGATTCGAGGCTTCGCAATACGTACCACGGTATTCGTTTTAAAAAACCGGTTCTTTATAATATTTTATTCTTTCTATTTTTAAGTTGTATCTTTGAAAATTATTAGAAAACGCTAATTCCTACTCAAAATACAACAATAGGATAATTTAAATCACCAAAGGTGGATATAATTCAGGATTTAATTGTCATCTTATCTCCGTGTCGTTATAATATGCATTTAAGATACATGTATGACCTCTAAGTTAGAACGTCGTGAATTAAATCGTGCGCATTCCTAATATTTCGTCCGATAACAGCGGTGATAAAATGTACAATTTTCTGACTAGGTAATTTTAAACAAGACTAATTAAAAAAGGTGGCTTCGGTACTTTGCTGCACAGCCTAATACCATAGATTCCAATGAGTTTGTTCGACCTATACAATGCGTACGTCACATTGTACATGTCAAGGAGAAAAGTAAATCTTCCAACCGGATATCCATGCCATGTATGATTGACTTCGAATAAAGGACTGTCAAATTTGTCTACACATCATGTCCATCAAACATTTTCCGATTTTTTAAATGAAATTTTGAAAGCAAATTGAAGTTGGAAAATGAAAATATAAGGAATCTCAATGTTAAAAAATATTGCAACATATCGCGATATTTTTCTAAATATCGCAATATGTCGCAATATAAATTTGAGCCGCAATAGTCAGCCCTAGATATAATATTTAGAAAAAGATGGACGTGTCTCTTTGAAACCACTACAGAAATAAAATATACTTGTATTCTTTGAAAAAAAAAACCCAGATATTTTTAAACACGTGTGTAGAAATGATAGACAAATTTCATCCTTGACAAAAACAGACAAAATCACAAAGAGATCTCTTTTGGATAAAATTTTTTATTCTTCAGAGATTGACACTCGACGGAAATCCCAGTTCATGATGTTTCATACCACTGTTACAAAACTTTTTCTTCTGTCCTCTACTTTTTCGTCTGTCCTCTGTCTCACCTGGGATGAATGAAAAAAAAATGATATAGTAAGCGGCAAAAAAATTACAAACTACAGTTGTAGAGAACTAATATTGCAGGTTGGGATGTCACAAGATGCTTATGTCAACAATTTGTGAATTATAAGAAAGTGGAAGTTCCCAAAAGGCACAAATTTATCCCCCATGGAATTAAATTTAAAGAGAGGTTGAGCAAACCAAACTTGTACCTGTACGAGAACTTGTACGTGTATTTACAAGTTGATGTTATGCGGTTGAGCAGATGTCACAACGCGTACTGCTACGTGTAAATCGTATATAGGTTTTGTGACATAATTTATATTTTGTTTACAACTGCTTATTCGTCAATAACTTGGCATCTAGATTCTAAAGGTAAGGGGCATTCAGCATTGACGGTGAGTTGATTTATCTATTCCAGGTAATCAGATTCATATAACATAAAAATTAAACTTCAAGAGTAAAATTTTTGGTCAACTTTGAGGATTCTTCTTTAAAGTGTGATACATTTAATTTGCAATTCCTTCTAATATGCAGAAAATACATACGTTCCCAAATAAATTGAATATAGGTTTTCATAGGTTATCTGCATTCAGTTGCTTACAAAATCTACAAGTAATCATAAACGTGTACTTACCGCTTTACATGTTTTACTGCAAAATGTGATGACGTCATAAACAACATTTTGACGTACGCGTACACGTACAAGTTCAGTTTGCTCAACCTCTCTATTATACCATGGTGATGGTGAAAATTCTGCAAGTCAAGAAGGAGGCTTGCCGAGTCGTGGACAAGCAAAATTTTGTTCATGAGGGTTGGGATTTAGCCATCCCTCCCTCATGGTGTTGTTTGATTGTTTTTTCCCACAACTTATCTGTCTGTGTCTGTTATTAATAGTTATTTGTTGTTTGACCAAAAATGTGTGACCTTTTTCCTTGAAAATGACCTTGATCTGATTTGAGTAAAAATTTAGTTCCATCATGCTTTACCATCCCTGCCAATTTGAAAGATGTATGATGTATATCAAGTAAGTTATAGCCAAATGTAAAAGTGTGATTACCGGACAGACGGACAGACAGACAGGCAGACGCCTGACAAATCAGCCATTTGATTATCTCGAATTTATGCCGGAGAACCACCAAGTCGAATTGTCGAAAGTCGAATTCATTTCATACGATTTCTCTTTTGTCGATTTGAGTCAGATATCGAGTTATAACTCGCATATAACCAAAATCTCGAAATACCGATTATACAGAAGGCAACATGACGCGACGAAGTAGCACTTTTAAATATCTTTTTGAACGACTTTTCATGTTTCATATCAACTTCGCGATTTTCAAAAGACGCAGTAATTGAAATTGAAATTATCCTTATCAATGACAAATATGGATAATGACCATATCCCTGTTTACAGCACAAAATCGATAATTCAGAAAATCAGAAACCGAAGGCATACAAAATCAGGATAAAATAGGAACCAAAACAAACTTCCCCATATCGACCGTAGAACTTCCTCAGTGACGATGTTAGTCGGTCACAAACATATCCCTGACTGAGAAGCTTATCTGAAAGGCGCCTAGCTCTCATAACAAAATCCGTATTTTTTATTTGGTACTTGCTCTGGCATAGCATATCAACTTAGATATGAACACATCATGAGCAGGCAATGAAGAGATGTTGCTACTCAGGAAAGGAAAGTTTGAAATGCTGAAATTGAAGTCGTCACATTTGCCATAGAGTGAGGTGTTCATGTGACCATCAGTGCCGTAAGACAACATTATGTCCAAATAGGATGCTGAATTAATTGTCTCTGTTGTTTCTTTGACTTCAAGCTCCTAAGGATAGATACTGCTTAGGTAATCCACTAATTTTTGATGACAGGTGGACAATACATCGTCTATGTATCTGTAAATGAAGTTGATGTCAGAAGCTAAGTATCTGCCCTCGTCAGAGACCAAAGATTGGAAAATGTCGGCAAGGAGTGGGGCACAATTGGTCTCCATTGGAATTCCGACAATTTGCAAAAAGACCTTTCCTTCAAACACCACAGAAATGTTGTCGATCAGAAATTTTAACATCTGAATAATACCTGTTTCAGTGTACTTCTTTTCAGAATCGGACTTTTCTTTTACAAAGCCTAGGCTTTGTCATAGTTTACAACAATAAATTTGTATTTGCGATTGCCCTTCTTGCTTGTAAATGCATTACTTGTCATGTTTGCGAGTCTTTCGTTCAATTTATAATGTGGGATTGTAGTGTTAAGTGTCAAAATCAAAGGCTTTGATCATGTGTAGTCTTAGTGCTTCGGGTTTTGACAAAGTAGTTCATGTTTTGTCATCCTTTTCTTTGTTGATGTCATTTTATGTGTTTGATAGGGAAAAAGTAATGTTTGCTGTAAATACTGCAACCGCGTCTTGTTTGAGACCCTTTGAATTTTTCACTAATCTTCGTTCATTTTTACTTGAAACCCAAACTGTATACACAAACCTTCAATTTACTGCTAAAAATAGAATTAAAGCTTCTTTTTGATTTTTAAATTCACAAGGCGTTCCATAAATATTGCAATCTATCATCATGAAATCGTTTGATGCGCTGTTAAATGCATGCGCTGTATTTATTATAACAATAAAAACATATATATTAAAATATAACATCAATAAATGACAAATATGGATAATGACCATATCCCTGTTTACAGCACAAAATCGATAACCCAGAAAATCAGAAACCGAAGGCATACAAAATCAGGATAAAGCAGGAACCAAAGCAAACAAACAAAAACCTCATATGAAAAGAAGCGAACTCCCGATATGAGAGTGAGACCAGGTGCCCAGGAAGAGTAAGCATCTCCTGCTTGCATGCAACACCCGCCGCTTCAATTCGGTAGAACTGTCACATCCGGTTACTTCCATTTTGGAAGATATAGGGTACAATCTTTGGTTGGATGGTTCAAATGGTCTATGACAGAATATCATCCACCATTCTGGAAAGTGGGACATCATAGTGTATGACGAGTTCCCCATATCGACCGTAGAACTTCCTCAGTGACGATGTTAGTCGGTCACAAACATATCCCTGACTGAGAAGCTTATCTGAAAGAAACCTAGCTCTCAGAACTAAATCCGTATAATTGGTACTTGCTCTGGCATAGCGTATCAACTGAGATATGAACACGCCATAAGCAGACGATGAAGGGATGTTGCTACTCAGAAAAGGAAAGTGTGTAATGCTGAAATTGAGGTCGTCACGTTTGTCAGAGTGAGGTGTTCATGTGACAACATTATGTCCAAATAGGATGCTGAATTATTTGTCTCTGTTGTTTCTTTGACTTCAAGCTCCGAAGGATAGATACTGCTCAGATAATCCGCGAATTTTGGATTTTTGATGGACAACACATCGTCTTTGTATTTGTAAGTGAAGTTGAAGTCAGAAGCTAAGTATCTTTTCCCTTCAGAGATCAAAGATTGAATGAATTCAGCTTGGTACGAGTAAAGGAAAATGTCGGCAAGGAGTGGGGCACAATTGGTCCCCATTGAAATTCCGACAATTTGCTGGAAGACCTTTCCTCCAAACACCACAAAAATGTTGTCGATCAGAAAGTTTAACATCTGAATAATGTCTGTTTCAGTGTACTTATTTTCAGAATCGGACTTTTCTTTTACAAAGTAGGTTTTGTCATAGTTTACAACAATAAATTTGTATTTGCGATTACCGTTCTTACTTGTAAACGCATTACTCATTATTTTTGCGAGTCTTTCTTTAAATTTAGAATGTGGAATTGTAGTGTAAAGTGTCGAAAAATCAAAGGCTTTGATCGAATGGACTCTACTAAAATGAGTGGATTTCAGATGTTCTAAAAGTTTCTTCGAATTCTTTAAAATCCACATCTGGTTGATACCACTGCGAGAACATACTGTCGAACACTATTGTTGAAGCCCAGATTTGATTTCAGATAAAACTTTGGTGAGTAAGATCGATACAGATTTGGTAGAACATTTTGAGGAACCAGCGATGAAACGTTGTTTGTACGGATTCTTATGCATTTTAGGTATGCAGTATAAGTATGGTAAATCTAAATCTAAATTGGTAGTGTCGAAGCCAAAGGAAGCAAGAGCTGATTTGTGGTTATCTATTATTTCAGAGGCAGAAAGGTTTGTGAGGATGTAAGTGGGATTTCCAGGTGTCGAATTTAAACCCAACTCTTTAACTAGACTGTCGAAATAGTACTTTTTGCAAGTAAATGTGTAATTATTTGAGGCTTTTCCGCTGTTGTGATGACATAATGTTCTTGGAGGTAGGTAAGCTCTTTGATAACATCAGGGTCTTTAAATATAGACTCGAATCTGGTGTTCACAGTTGATTTTAGTCGGTTAAATCTAGATAAAAGTAACCCTGATTGATTTCATCCATTCGGAAAGGGTGTCGAGCTGTACATCCTCTTTCTTTGCCCAACGTCTTGCATATTCCTCACAAGAGTCCATGATAATTTTGATATTTTGGTTCCATGTAAAGGAAATACTTTCTCTGTATTTGGGACCCTTTATTAACAATGCTCTCAACTTGTCGTTCTTGACTTTACTAAGTTTACCAGTAATAACGTGTCCACAAGGAGAGTAGTTGAAATCCGATGAAGAACTTCGCAAGGAAGTGGATGTAGTGAGGGATTACTTAAATCATTACACTGCAGGAATCGTTTGTAATTGTAAATTTTAGATGCAACTGTTGGTGTGTAGCTATAGGAAATACAAGGAGTTTCTTTTCTTTTGAAATATGGTGGGATTTTTTCTGCGACAGTTTTGTGATTCAAAATTTGACCAAGATTCAAGTTATCAATACCTTTGTTTGCAAATCTTACTTTAATGAAAGGGCGGTTTGTTTTCTCCTCTGATTTATCTGATCTAACTGCTTGAAATAAACGAAACGAAGAAATGTCCAAGATTACTCCTTGTAGTCTGTATTCTGGGGAACGTGTATCGGTACATGCGAGGTCCTTCGTATAATCGTAGATTTCGTGTAACTTCCGTAAAGGAACAGAGTATAATTTGGTACGAATATAATGCAGGCCTAGAGGCTCATTCAAAAATGGAACCAAGTCATCGAAGGAGAAACTATGTATCTCAGGCATATTATATTTTCGAATGCCATGACTTCGAGGTCTTCTTTGTGGTCTGTTGAATAAGCGAGTCACATTTACCGATTGACAACCGGGACTTGTTAAGTTTCCTATAGTGCTGATGTTATCGTTGCACCCATAGGGCGCTGTAGTGTTAAGATTTTTTATCCAGAACTCTTCTCTGTTGCGACGGAAAGGTGTGCTCAAATTGGGATTGTTTGTGGGGTGATATATTTTCTCCAGCATTCTGACTCTCATAGATAAAACAGAATGATCCGCCTGGTCAAAATGTCGATAAAGGAGTTGACTTCCTTTATTATTCATTTTTGACCGGTGTCCTGACATTCTTTTTCGGAGCTGACCTTTGGTTTCACCCACATAAATCAATCCACAAAATGAGCACTCTATTCCGTACTCAACATTTGATGTAATGCAGTTAAGGTTTTCAAAACTATGCTTGTTAAATGTTTGTTTTGTGAGATTACTTGAGAAAGACGTGTCTGTTATTAGGATGTTACAAGTTTTGCAGTTCTTCATGCCGCACTTAGAAATTGAGCAATCGCTTGGTGAAAATTGGTGCTCTTTTAGTATATCGACCACTTCAATCTTACAGGGCTTGATTTTAATTACCCATCTGCATGTCTATAATGTAAGATATAGTATCTAAAAAATTAAGAAGGTAAAAGAGGCTTTGAGCTTATGAAATTTGACGCGCTGTATTCTTTATAGAACAGGGGAATCGTATCCGGGAAATGATTTATGTGAATTTTATTAAAATATCCTTCAGTATGCATATTTGAAAATAAAGTTAAGATTTTCTTTGAAATAATTGATAGAATTCGGGAATGGTAAGGTATGGTTAAGGTTTCGGTTGGACGGTTTTGGTAGTGGTTTTGCTAAAATTGGAGAGGGAATGTTTAAATCCCCTCGGCATGATTCGAGATGTACAATCACACGTCAACTTATTTCATAGTTCCAATAGATATTTAGATACTACTGTTCTTAATTTTCTTATTTTCATATGTCAGCTCGAATCTGTTATATTAGGAAGTACGTGTATATCCATCTTCTCTCGATATAGAAAAGTAATAATATAAATATTACAGAAGTACCCATCAGTTATTCAGTCTCATAGTCGAGAAGGCATTGCAAAATCATAAGATTTTCCACAGATAGGCTTGCAAAACTCGGAATGAACTAAATTCCGAAGTGAGACCATTTGCCCGGGGAGAGTCAGCAGCGTCTCCTGATTGCATGCAACACCCGTCGCAATAGCTCCATGGAAACCTGTCAAATTCAGTGACTGTCTCGATGTACATATCAGGTAAGTATGTTTTGTTTCATGATCATGACAGTCATTCAATCACAATGTAAAGTATCACTGATCATTCAATCTTGAAAGCGGGATCGCATATGCTTTTATTACATCCCCGTAGCGACCGAAGAACTTCATCAATGACGATTTCAGCCGTTGTGTAACATAACCCTGAACAAGTAGCTTACTTGCAAGCCGTCTGGCTCTAATGATGAAATCTTCATATTTGGAACATGTCCTGGCGTACCGTATCAGTTGTGAAACACAAACACCATAAGCAGGAGAAGACGGAATGTTGCTACTCATGATAGGGAAGTTAGTAATGTGGAAGCTGCAATCGTCAAGCTTGTCATACAGTGAGATGTTCAAATGGCCGTTTGCGTCGAACGATAGGTGAATATCCAAGTACGAAGCGGATCTGTTATTCTCTGTTGTTTCCTTGTCCTCTAGTTCATGAGGAGAAATTATATGTAGATGATCCGCAAAGTTCGGATTAGTGATGGACAGCACGTTATCTATGTATCTGAAGGTAAAATTGAACTGAGATGCAAGGTGCTTTCGCCCAGTCTTGATCAAGGTCTGGATAAAGTCAGCTTCGTATGAATATAAAAATAAGTTCGGAAGCAGTGGGGCGCAATTGGTACCCATGGAGATGCCGACTATCTGTTGGAATACGGTTCCCCCAAACACAATAAAAATATTGTCAATCAAAACCTCTAGCATCCGGATGATGTCGTCTTCAGTATACTTTTTGTTTGAATCAGAGTTTTCCTGCAAGAAATAAGTATCCTCCCGCCCACTTACGAGGTATTTGTATCTTCTATGACCATTTTTTGAAAGAGAGGTGTTGCGAATTATATTGGTCAGTCTGTTTTTGAGGTTTTGGTGTGGAATAGTAGTGTAGAGCGTAGAGAAGTCGAAAGATTTTATGCTGGTAATTTGATTGAAGTTTGTGGATTTTAAATTTTCCAAAAGTACCTTAGAATTCTTTAGGATCAACATCAGATTGATTCTATTTCTGGAATATGTTGTTTTGCAGTATGTTTGAAGACTTTTAACACTTTGACGTTTTTCGATATAACTGCATCTTGACTTTTTTTAACAAATGTCATCAATACCTTATAGTCAAGCACATAAGTTCTTCAATAATTGTAACAATGGTGGAAGCAGACCATGTTGTTTTTCTCTGTTTGTTTCTCAAAATTGTATCGGTGGTTTTGTTACGCTTCGGTCATCAAAATTACACTTTATGAACAAAATATTACACTAATAGTGAGAAACAGGTAGGCAGCTGTCTGATGTTATGTTCATGTACATAGTGCTTTATTTGTTGAAATCCATGTTTTGTACATAGTGCCATAATATTTATTTTTGAATAGATTTTATTTATTAACTGCACATGTCCTTATATTAGTGCTTTATAGACATTAAAGGGTTTTTGAAAATACATATAAATTGATGATACTCCCAAGTTCTTTTAAAATTATCATTCCAAGTAATACTTGCTCTGTGAGTTCTTCAAACAAAATTTAATGTTTGTCAGCAAATCCAATAAAAATTATTACATTTCATCATGGAACTCTGGACTCTTTGGTCTGTCCTTCCTTCATTCTTCTATATTTTGGTTTATTTTTCTGGTTGAAGTGAGTTATAAAACTTTAAAGGATAGAAACATATACTTCATTACATTTTAGTTACCCATGATTACGCCATTTATTTCATAATTTATAACTATTAATATGACTGCATTGACCCATGATTTTAACATTTAAGTTTTTAGAAATTTGTGTTTTGAGCTGTAAAGGATATGAAATTATATTATATATTGACTGTGTGACTACAGGGTTTTCATTTGTAACTTGCCTGCAAGTATGAAAATTTGGCATTTCTTGAAGAAATATTATTTTTGTAACTGTATCTTTCATTCTGCATCTTGACTTTAACCTATGTTTACATTTTTATGAAATATATTTATTATCAAACATACAGTTTTGTTGTCCCTTCATCATATACATGTACATGTTGTCTATTTATTATTATAGCTGGATTTTATGTAGTTCAATCTTCACATTCCTATGAAATCTGGTGCTGTTTTGAACAATACCATGGCATAATACTTGATGCAATAATTTAACTTATTAATTTCATGTAAAATAGTCCTATTGTTATTGAAAAGATGATATTTTTAGTAAAGATTTACAATTTTGTGTTTCTGTTCTTCTTTTTAATTAAACCACATGCACATAAAGTTTAGTTGACTTCTGATAAGTATAGAAATATAGAATATTATATTATACAAGTAACCTAATTTCTAAAAACCAAAGCTTTGCACTGGAAAAGGAAGATGGCCTACTTAGGGCATTGATGTCTTGTGTACAATACATACATGCATATACATTACATACAAATAAACAATCCAAATTGATGCAGTAGTAAGATGAGACACAGATTATGATGTGTTGTATTTTATTGATCAATTATCCAACATGAGAAGTTTAATAAATATGGCTCTCTTGAAGACTTGTGCCAATAGTCTGGATGAATGTACAAGAACACTGTAAAAGCAATACTTTTTAGCTTGTCGAGACGAAAAAGTCCGGAGAGCTAATGCCATACCCTTGGCGTCGTTGTTGTCGTCGTCATCCATAGACAAAACTTTAACCTGGACTATTATCTCTTGAACTATAAGGGGTAGTTTAAGGGCTTTGATATTTCACATGTAGATACCTTGTGACGAGACCTTTCATTTGAGACAATGACCTTTGACCTATTGACCTTGGACTTTGACCTACTTTCCAAAAACTTTAACCTGGTTTCTGACAAAAACCTGTATAGGCGAGCTATGTAATCTTTGATTACCCTATGTTTTTTTTTCACACATGCACACAATAAAGTATGCTCATTCCTTAAAAGAGTTATTTAGTTGTGAAAGATTTCTCAAGATACTTTTTAATTTCCTCTCTTTTCAAAATTTCCCCTTATATTAAAATCAGGGGGGGGGGGAGAAATGATATGCTTCAATGTACTTAGGTATTCAGCCCCTAATGGATTTTCAATAATAAATACCAGAGATAAAGATTTTCACTCTCTTTAAAAAGAATGCTGTGCAAATTATTCTAGCTACAATTATAGATTACACTTCTCGTACAATTATCTACTCTGTCACCTCGAAAAATTGCCGATCAGGAAATTTTGGGCATTTATCAGGAAATTATGAAAATGTGCATAAATTTTTACGGTAAGTATTCTTAGGGTGCGGGATCCTTAATTGGACTATTGTTAAATTTTGAAAAGATAGCTTTGCTCGCCGATTCTTTTCTTATATTATAACTACAGTATAGAGAGAACATGGGAACTGTAAAGAAAGCAGAGAAACTATGTGCCTCCACGCCACCACACACCGATGTAGCCCCCCCCCCTCCTCCCGGTACCTTAGAATTATAAAGGGCAGCAAGTTCTTCGATTTGGACATTAAGTAAATTAGAGCGATATGCAATGTGACTATTGTATTGGGGGGGGGGGGGGGGAGGGGGACTGACCTATTAATAGAGCTAGTCCCGGAAGTTTTAATCCAGTATAGGTTTTTCGTTGTAAAACCATTATCGTATTTCCAGCGAGAGATTGCCGGGGGGATGTGCAAAGTTCTTCAGGTAGAAATACCAAAACTGCTAATTTTATGATGTTGGGATGCTTAAACATAAGAAAGTTTTGTAAAAGGAATAACTGATCGCCGAGCAGTTATTACTAGTATCGCTGTTTGCCCAGATCTTTGGTTCTACGAATGACAGAGGCTTGATTCATTCAACACTTCTTATTTTAAGGCAGTGGCTCCGGGTACGAACGTTCGTATCTTTAGACCTATGTCTCGGCGTACGAACACAAATCGTAGTGAGCTTCTGCATATATATTTCAATTTGGTTCAATTTTTTTCAAAGCATCTGTTCACAAGTGTTCAAATTGTATCTTTTTTGTGACATATTCTGAAAAGTTAATCAAGTAAAAAGTAGAGTTGCATCTACATGTACATATATGTTATCGTCTCAAAACTTTCAAAAACTTCAACTTCCGCTGGAGCGACGGAACTTCAGTACGTGCACACAACAGCCGACAAGTGCGCGTCTATTACTGATCAGTGATCACTATAATGATTGAGAGCATAGAAAATAGCCTCTTGTCTTGGTTGCTAAATTACAGATTATGCAGAATAAACTCGTATACCTTGATATGGTTACAAAAATCAACTTTTTATTTTGTTATGGACACATGACCCGAGTCACGTGACAGTTACAGACCAATCAGAAACATGTTCGAACGCCGAGACATAGGTCTAAAGATACGAACGATCGTACATGTATCCGGAGCCACTGCCTTATTTAAATGTTTATCAAATATTGCTTATGAATTCTCAGATGAATCCATGTGATTAAGGTTCAGATTTTAGCACCTGAATTTCATTATAAGGGGAGGAGGTGTTCTTTCTCTGAGATCCTAGGGCCGGCAATGGTGGTGCACGTACACCATGCTGCATCTTCTTCCCCAATTATTGAAACAATTTCAAACTATTTCCAATAATTTTTATTATTACTGATTATAAGAAGGTTATACACACACTCTTTGATTGTTCTCCATTGTTTTGACGCCATCAATTTTCTTGGACAGAAAAGTTGTCCATGTTTCAAACAATGGTTTATGTAGGTGACAATATGCAAATCCAATCGTACATGCTGGAGCTGTGATCTTAAGGTATTGCTTTACCTACTTAAGTACAGGTCTATTAGCATATGTGAAATTCACAAGTGTCTGTCAGTTGCTTCTATGAACACTTACTAAAATCACAAAATACATAATATTGACAAAATAAAGTATGAAAATTGCAATATGTCTGAAATTGAAAAATTAATACGAGGTACAGTTGAAAATCACCCTCCTCATATCCAAAGGTATGAAGGCCATAATATTATCATATAGATATAATAACCGCTTTTAAAAATTCTCATTAGAAGGTGAATGCCTAAGGTTTCCTCCTTTTAATGTAGTTTCGTGTAGTAAAGTTTTGTGTAGTAAAATTTCATATAGTAAAGTTTTGTGTAGTCAAGTTTCGTGTAGTAAAGATTTGTGTAGTAAAGTTTTGTGTAGTAAAGTTTCGTGTAGTATAGTAAAGTTTTGTGTAGTATAGTAAAGTTTCGTGTAGTATAGTAAAGTTTCATGTAGTATAGTAAATTTTCGTGTAGTATAGTAAAGTTTCGTGTAGTATAGTAAAGTTTCGTGTAGTATAGTAAAGTTCCGTGTAGTATAGTAAAGTTTCGTGTAGTATAGTAAAGTATAGTGTAGTAAAGTTTCATGTAGTAAAGTGTAGTAAAGTTTCATGTAGTAAAGTGTAGTAAAGTTTACTATAGTATACTATAGTATACTATAGTACTTTTTCGTTAGGGTTGCTTGATGCAAGTTAATATCTTCGTAAGCAAAATGGAAAGAGGTTTTGTTGAGCACCTTGACGAACGGGCAATGATTCGGTGCTTGTGATCTAGTAGATATAAGCCAGTTCAAGATCAGAGTCATCGGTATGAATATCGAAGGACTCAAGAACATATTTGTGGTTGTCAATTATATGAGATACAGATAAGTTTGCAAGTGTGCATGTTGGATTTCCAGATGCTGAATATAGTCCTAGTTCCTCTCTCAAGCATTTGAAATAGTATGACTTATAAACTAAAGTAAAATTGTTTGCCGATTTGTCAGCAGGAACAATGATATATTTTCCATGGAGGTCAGAAAGTTCTTTGGCAACAACAGGGTCGTGAAAAATTGACTCTTGTCTGTTGTTAACTGAGCGCCGAAGACGCCCAATTCTTCTTTTAAGTAATTTTCCGATGGATTTCATCCATTCGGAGAGTGTGTCTAGTTCCACGTCCTCCCTTTTTGCCCAACGTCTGACGTACTCCCATAATAATTTCAAAGTTTTCCCGCCATTTGAAAGAAGAGGGTTCCCTGTATTTTGGACCTTAACTGAGAAGGTTTCTAAGTTTACTGTTGCCAACGATATTAAGGTCATCAGTTAGCACATGATTGGTAGATGAAAGGAGAGGATGCACATGTGCATTGTATGGGGTTTTTTGAATGGTGGTGTACATCTAGACATTTCAAATTTTCTTTACAATTAAATATTTTGGAAGCAATGGATTGTGTATATGTGGAGGAAATGCAAGGCGCCTCCTGTTACAGTCCCGATTACGTTTGCTGTCTACCCCTCAAGGAGGAATTTTCGCTAGACGAAGAAGAAATTTTGTGAGGTAAATGAAGGCGAAAAAAAAAAGAAGAGGAATTTTTAAGGCGAAATGTACAAGGAAAAATAGAGGAGAAATTTGTAAGGTGAAAGGAGAAAGAGAAGAGGAATTTGTAAGGTGAAATAAAAGAGAACCCTGAATGCGAACTCGAAAGAGGAATATTTCTCCTTTAATACCCCCTTCGATTCTCTTTGTGTTTTTTTAACGTTTCTCTTACCATTCCGCTTAAATTACGTTTCTCTTACGAATCCCGCCTTCGGTTCGCTTTCAATGTTCGCCTCCAGCCTCGTTTTGGAAATATATGGCCGGGGCTTAATGCGGTCTACAAAAGAATGCAAATGTAGGCTAAAAATCTAAATATTACAATATTTTTAAATGTTTATTTACCTTCTTTTCTTTTATCACGCTAATTATAAAATGATGTGCTATTATGGTAATTGTTGTAATATGTCTAGATATATTTACATATAAAATTTAATTGTTTTAAAACAGCTAAATTTATCGTGTAAAATTTGTCCGTATCAACAGGTTATAGAGACTGTTTAACAATTATTTTAAAATATGAGCCAAGAAGCAAGTCATATTATTCATCTAGATGTCCGTTCTTATTATTGACCCCTTGTACTTTACATGTATATACACGCCATTATATCAATCGATTATGACAGGTGTCGTTCAGGTAGGTATCGTCGTTTACCTGTGTGGAGTCAGTCATGCGTTCGTGTATTTACGTCCAAAAGTGACAGTTTCTGGAATGGTCAGATATGTAATGTTTAAATAAATATTTCTAAAGTTATTTTACGTTTCATTTATATCATTTTCAACAATAACTGCAAAAAACTCGTACGGGAATTTCCCCTTTTGAATATATGTTTAATTCTTTTTTTTCGGTCATTTGTGTATACGGGGCAAACTTTTATACTCGATGCTCCCTCCCCCCCCCCCTCTCCCATTACATAATTAAATTACTTTTCATACCCTTTTTTATTTTTTTTCTTATCTTTTTTTTAATTTTTTGATGGAAGGTTCAATTCCGTGCTCTTTCACTGTTTTTCTTTCTTTTTCCAGATTCTGTCTCTTTTTTTCCTTGTTCTTTCATCCATATACGAAAATCCTTCATGGTTCCATAATTTGACAAAAAATTTCAAAATTTTATCGCGGATTCTAACATAACGATCGCTACCATATCACGGCCGTATTATCAAATATACGCAAGTAAACTGTACGTGAACAATTGAAAACTTTTTCTCGACAGACATGGACAAAAACAATATTCTTTCGATTTTTATTTTGGCCGCATTCCCGTGCTTGGTAGACGATCCTGGTATGTGAAGCCAAAGTCATGAGATGAATTGCGCACATTGTTGACATAGTATTCTTTTTTCATAAACAATATTAACATGTAATAGATCTAGAGCATTGTTTGCATGAAAGCGCGGATCTAAAGCGAGAGTAGGAGGGCTCCCCATCCCTTCAGAATTTGCTAAAATGCGTATACATGTATGATTATTTTTGTTTTGTACGTATCCTTTTTAAAATAAAATCATTAACAGGGTGCTCGCCAAGACCCCCCCCCCGAAAAAAAATCATCTAATTACCCTCCTCTCTCTTTAAGGATTGTTGTCGATTTCGGCATGCCGTGCAAAAGAAGAGGTAGCATTGGAAAATGTAAACATTGAAAGGGTTTCCTTATTTAAAAGATATAGACGCGTCTGAATCAATGCGCACGGTCCAATCTTGAGTTCAAGTACGATCCAGAAGCCACCATTTTTTTATCAGGCAAGCCCCCCCCCCCCCCCCCCCCCTTCCGAACCCCACAAATTGGAGGACCCTCCAATATCCCCCTCACTTGGCCTTTCTGGCCTCGCAATTCATCCAAATAAAAAGTGCAAATGAGTTAAAGAAGATCCTGACGATAATCTCAACAGCACTCACAATAGAGCGCAAAATTAAACATCGACGGACCCCTAGCAAGCTAGAGGTGGGACCAGGTGCCCGGGAGGAGTAAGCATCCCCTGTTGGCTAGCCGCACCCGCCGTCGATGTTTATGAAGCATGGAAATGAAAATATAAAAACTTCATGCACTGTCTGACGTTATGTCTATATAGAAAGTGCTATGGCGACAATGTCAGGGAAGTATATTCAAAACACTTACTGTCAAACCCCTCGCGGGGAACTTTTTTACGAGCTCCACACGGCAAAGGGCATAAGTGTGACACAAATGAGTTAAAGAAGATCCTGACGATAATCTCAACAGCACTCACAATAGAGCGCAAAATTAAACATCGACGGACCCCTAGCAAGCTAGAGGTGGGACCAGGTGCCCGGGAGGAGTAAGCATCCCCTGTTGGCTAGCCGCACCCGCCGTCGATGTTTATGAAGCATGGAAATGAAAATATAAAAACTTCATGCACTGTCTGACGTTATGTCTATATAGAAAGTGCTATGGCGACAATGTCAGGGAAGTATATTCAAAACACTTACTGTCAAACCCCTCGCGGGGAACTTTTTTACGAGCTCCACACGGCAAAGGGCATAAGTGTGACACAAATGAGTTAAAGAAGATCCTGACGATAATCTCAACAGCACTCACAATAGAGCGCAAAATTAAACATCGACGGACCCCTAGCAAGCTAGAGGTGGGACCAGGTGCCCGGGAGGAGTAAGCATCCCCTGTTGGCTAGCCGCTCCCGCCGTCGATGTTTATGAAGCATGGAAATGAAAATATAAAAACTTCATGCACTGTCTGACGTTATGTCTATATAGAAAGTGCTATGGCGACAATGTCAGGGAAGTATATTCAAAACACTTACTGTCAAACCCCTCGCGGGGAACTTTTTTACGAGCTCCACACGGCAAAGGGCATAAGTGTGACACAAATGAGTTAAAGAAGATCCTGACGATAATCTCAACAGCACTCACAATAGAGCGCAAAATTAAACATCGACGGACCCCTAGCAAGCTAGAGGTGGGACCAGGTGCCCGGGAGGAGTAAGCATCCCCTGTTGGCTAGCCGCACCCGCCGTCGATGTTTATGAAGCATGGAAATGAAAATATAAAAGCTTCATGCACTGTCTGACGTTATGTCTATATAGAAAGTGCTATGGCGACAATGTCAGGGAAGTATATTCAAAACACTTACTGTCAAACCCCTCGCGGGGAACTTTTTTACGAGCTCCACACGGCAAAGGCAAGTCCCTCATGGCAGATGAGGTTCTGGATCCGCCCCTGATTTATGACTATATGATAATTCTTTTCCTTTCTTAAAGCTAAGAGCTTTCAATTGAAATATGAAATAGCCTTTAAAATGGTTTTATGTAAAAGGAAATGAAAAATAAAAAACAACGGTAAAATAAATAAAAGGTCAAGAAAAAATAAATCCATCCTTGTTACACATGCAAGCTGAGAACATGTAAGGTAGCAGGTTGTTTACATATTTAATTACATTATTTAATCAAGTCATGACATTACATTTTAATCGTTATGACTTAAATTCGTTGTGAAATATATCCCTCCATATCTTATGTTGAAATGACCGCACGGTGATATCACGCTCCGATGTTTTTACAGCTGGCAGGTAATGGATAAACGACACCTCCGTACATGTACCTTGCGCGGTTTAGATTTGTTAATTGGGATGTTACTTTTTAAAAAAAGGATTTGTGCTATAGATGATATAAATGCGAAGAAAAGAAACCACGATTTGTAACTCATACAAACAGAAAAGCTACTATTTCATTTACTAATAAATGTTTAAATATGCATAAAAAGTGCGTTTACAAGGTTTCTAAATGAAACTAATTTTAAATGCAACTGAATAAATACATCAAATTACGTTTGTACCCTCTATCTAGGAATCCCCTTATAAGCAAAATAAATGAGGAAGCCTCGCTTTTATTGACAAGAGGGCTTAAAGCGGAATGAAAGCGAAATATTTCGCTTCGTTTCTCCTCTGTTTACGCTTTGCGTTTCTCTTTCATTGTACGTTTTGCTTCTGTTTCTCAAAAATCGTGCCACTGTTCATTTTTCTCTTTTGAGGCGATATAAAAGAAGAAAATTAGAAGAGAAATTTTGTGAGGGAAAATGAAGACGGGAAAATAGAAGCGAAATGTGGAGAGATGAATGGAGAAAAAACGTTAAAGGGGGACAGTTAACGTAATCGGGACTGTATTTTTAATAAGGATGGATTTGTCCTTAACAGACCTATCATTTTGAATGTTGTTCAAACGCAGAGCATTGATCCCTTTATTTGCAAATTTGAACTTAAGAAAGGGACGATTTTCATTGCTAACAGGTACGACGAATTTGACTGCCTTGAAAAGTCTATTTGACGAGATGCCTATAATAATACTTTGTAGGCGAAATTCTCCTGAACCGGTGTCGGTAAAATGTAAGAACATCGATGATTCGTACAAGTCATGCAATTTCTTTAAAGGAAGGTAGTACAACTTCGTGCGAATATGATGAAGGCCTAACTGTTGGTCGACAAATGGCATAAGAAATTCGAACGATATATCATGAATATCTGGTTTTTTTGTATTTTCGTATACATTGACTTCGACGTCTTCTGGTCGTTTGATCAAACAAACGCGGTACATTAAACGACTGGCATCCAGATTTCCAACACTGTTGATATGGTCAATGCAACCATGTGGGACAGCTGTGTCCAATTGTCTAATCTAGTGATCTTCCCTTTTACGTCTATACGTAGCACTGAGTTGGATGATCTATTTTTTCTAGGATGCGGATTTCAGAGACAAACTTGAGTGGTTGGTCAAGTTTAACAAATGTTTATAAAGCAGCTGATTACCGCTATGGTTAATTTAAAAGCGGTGCCCTGACATCCTACTCCTCAACTGTCCCCTGGTTTCGCCGACGTATATCAACCAACACAGGGAACACTCAATCCCGTAAATAACATCAGACGACCTACAAGATAGGTTATCGATATTCTGGGTGGTACGTTTAGTAGCGTTACTTGTGAATGAGTTGTCTGTTATTAGAATTTGGCATGTTTTACAATTCTTGTCCCCGCACGTAGATATATTGCAGTCAGCGGGGACAAAATTGTGATCTTTCATAATGTCAACAACTTCAACTTGGAATGACCTTATAATTATGCATGACTTTAAAGATAATTGTTACGAAAGCGATTAGGTGTCTGGGTACATCATTTTAACAGATATGAAGACTGATATTTAAGGTGTTAAAGAGCTGTTTGTACATAACTTTGTTTATCAATATCCTACAGTACCTTCATTTGTCATCTTTGTACAGGAAAACATTATTATCAAAATATGATTGATTAAGGTCTACTTGTTTTGTGTATAATGATTCGTCCTCCAAAAGCTGAATTTTCTATTTGTAAATCACCGATTACGTCCTGGATATTTTAAAACACAAGGAAGTCATCCATTAATTTCGATGCACACAAAAATCGTTATTGATGCACTCTAATGTATATATATATATATATATATAAGATATTGAACATTGAACGACAAATTCATCAAAACGTTATCAGATAACAAAACGGTAAGATCTTCATTCTATTTTCCATTTGTCCAGAAATCAAATATAATCGTCATTTTACATTTTTATAGAACCACAAATGCTTCTTTTTTTTTTTATAAAGGTTAGCTTTAAAATATGCAAAATTAAATTCATTGTTAGGCCACACCAAATTAATTCTTAGTTATTCGGATTTTTAATGAAAAAAGTGGAGCGAGAGGTCGATTGTTTTTTTTTTTTTTTTTTTTTGAAAAAAAAATTGAAATCGACTTTTTTTAGGCGAAAGTATTTCTACTGGAGCAAGCGATTTTTAAGTAAAATAGACCCTTTCACATTATCTGCGGTACTGAATTTGATGGTCAGTTCCGCGGGACAAACTATTGATTGCGCATGTACCATTGACGTAATTCGATTGTTCCAAGATGATTTTCGCGGAACAAACGAAACATGATTCCGTGCTAAACGTCCTAGAACAATCAAATGACGTCACTGTTGCATGCGCAATCTATTCGTTGTCCCCGGAACTGTCATTTAAATTTAGTACCGCAGATAATGTGAAAGGGTCTATAACGAAAATCGAGGCTTAGTACAGATAAAACAATGGCAAAGGAACATTTGAACATAATCCATTAATTCAGCAGACATAAAATAGGACATAAAATCAAGTTTTTCATTGAACTTTTTTTGCGTAATTGATGGCTTATTATGATGAAACTTCCCATACTTGTTTTAGTTACCGTGGTTGCGATCAATATACCATAATGCTTTACTTAAAGCAAAAAGATTCTTTTACCAGATTCCATCAAACTGGCAGTCCACCCTTTGTCAAACTCAGAAGCCCACGAGATCAAGTCCGAAAAAGTCTCCCCCGACCATTTACTTTTTCTTTATTTACTTTTTCAGGCATACTAGTTTTACTTTTGGATAACATCATTTCTTTAAAAGCATTTTTTCCCTAATTATGAACCAACTCCAAGCCCAACGTCGACATTATTTTTCTTATCAGCATGTTTCAACGTATACTACACAAATTTATGCTGCAATTCCCTACAAAGGGAAAGGGGCAAGGTAACAGATTTGATTACTTCTTTGTTAGGACTAGAACTCTGTGATTTTATTGTGATTTGTCGACATCGTCGATGTGGTACTTCGGAATATCACATCTGATATTTGCATCGTATCACGACGTATCATTATATAGGTCGATAGAAGTGGCCTCCTCATCGTTAAATCGCACAGCAGACCAATGACTTAATACAAACTTCACTCGTTTATCAACAGAAACTATTAAAAACATTTATACTTAGTTTGTTGACATAATCACCTTTTTGCTCACTTTTTGAAGGTTTCCCCCTCGCATTCTCCCAACTTTCGATTTTATGTCCGATAATTTTCACGCTTATGAAATTTTCGTCCGATCTCTAAAATGGAGCGGGCGGAATTTTTTATAAAAAAAATTGACTGGAGAAAAACGGAAGCGGGAAATACGACGAACGAAAGATCAATTTGGTGTGGCCGAAGGATGTTTTGATTAGAAAAAAAAATCAATGAAAAAGTAATTTGAAAAAGAAAAAACAAATTAAAGCTTTAACATTCATGGAATTTGGATCATGCTTGATAAAAATCATTCAAGATACTTCAGTTTTACAAGAGGGCCCGATTATCTCTATACCATTTGTCAATGAAAAGCTTGATACGAATAAATCTTTTTAAGCAAAAATTAACGGCATGATTCGACATGAAGCATTCTTCAAAATCTGCCGTTCTGAAGAATAATATTAAATCTTAACAAATCTTTCCTTTGAATAAACCGGAAGTGTTCCAACTCTATACCCTCACGAAGACAATTTGAAACCAATTTATTATGCACCAGACACGTGCTTCAGATATAAACTCTTCAGCAGTGATGCTTCTAGCCGAAGTGATTTTTAATACAGCCAAAATGGGAAGGTGCTAAGATGTTAAACCCCTTTAATTTGGATGAGTTTTTAGTGAAATGACAAGTTTCCCAAATAGCCAAACAATATTAATAATGTCAAATTGATAAAGGGTCAAAACAATGCAAAGCTTCTTTTTGTTGACCGAGCTAGAAAGAGGCTATTAATTTGGTTAATATGGGTCCCTACCAATAGATTTAACAGAAGAAATTTGTAGTTTAGTGTTTTTCCTAAACATAATGGTCCAAATGATAAATAAAACACGAACATAAATATGCAATTGTTTTTCATCAAAAATACAGTACATCTTAGAAAGGTACCTTTACACATAAGTATTGTAGGAATGTTAAACGTCTTCAAATTCAATAGCATCATTTATGAACAGAAATTTTTTCAGCATGGACCAGACATGCACGTTTCGGGTAATAAACCTCGTCAGTGATGTCAACCTAAACAATGTAATATGGCCAACGAGTGTATCCTTTCGCTTCAATGTGTGTATTTTCCTTTTGCTTTCATACATAACAGGTAAAATAAAATTTTATTGGCTGATTTTTTATGAATCTGTTTTTTTTTTAATTTGAATGCATTTTTTCTCCGCAGATGAACATTATAATTGTTTGTTCAGGTCGTAATGTGCACTGATCATTATGTGATGTCAATGTCTTAAGAGTATGCATTGGTATCAAATGGGGGCGCTGTCCCGTGGTACTTTTATATTTCAAATAAAAGTTATCCAACTCTATACCTTCTTGAAAGGAATTTCAAACCAATTTTCATGCACCAGACACGTATTTAAGAATGAAATACTCATCAGTGATGCTTTCAGCCAAAGTGCTGTTCATGAGCATAATTTTTAGAATTTCAATTTATGCGTTTACTTTACACAGTGTGCGCGATGTATTGATATGTAATAGCTTGAATAAAAAGTGTTATTTACAGGGGATTGACAGTAAGTGTTTTGAATATATTTCCCCGATATGGTCGCCATAACACTTTCTATATAGACATAACCACGGACAGTGCATGTAATTCATTTATTGCTTTCATTTTCATGTATGATCATCTACGGTGGGTGCGGCTAGCCAAGAGGGGATGCTTATTCCTCGAGGGCACCTGGTCCGACCTCTAGCTTGCTGGGGGTCCGTCGATGTTCAGTTTTGTGCTCTATTGTGAGTGTTGTTGAGATTATCGTCAGGATATTCTTCAACTTACTATGAAAGAAAAGGAACATGTATTGATAAACAGATTGCAAAAAGGACATCATCTTCTTTCTCATAGTGACGATTGAGGGAAATTATACGAAACAATGCGAATAATCACTATTTGAGTCAAGTTCTGTGTTGTGGATATCAGAACTAATATTCCTCCCTCAACACCTCAACTCACTCGATTGGATAGCTCTCATATATTCTTGAAGTAAATTCTATATAATTTCGCTCTCTGTAAGAACAGCGAAACGTGCTTTAAATTTATCAGGTTTTAAATGATGCTTTTGAATTTAAAGACGTTTAACATTTGAACTACTTGGTGAGTGCCACTGCTGGTGGACCAAGAGTCCCCGAGGGCACATGTAGCCAAGTTCGATCAACTTCGATTGATCGTCTGTCTCTTCAACGCATTTGAAATTTTCTGTTACAAACTTTCTTGAAATTTCTAAAACGTGGGTCCTGTAGCATCATATCCCACCCATTCTGCTACATCTTTTGGTACATTTTTGGACCATCACAATAATTTTCATCCTTTTTTCCATATTACATTGTTTAGACTGAGGATCACTGACGAGGGTTTAGTTCCCGAAACATGCATGTCTGGGCCATGCTTTAAACTTATCAGGTTTTAAATGATGCTTTTGAATATGTGTTACTCCTTAAAGACAGAATATTTCAATTATATCTTTTCAGATAATGGATAAACGTATCCTCCTCCTGAGTGCTGTAATGCTTATTTTAGCTATGAATACCTGCACAACAGAGGGCCAAAGATGGTGTTCAAGATGTAAACGTAAATATAAATTCTGCTGCAAAAAATGCAAAGGTTGGGGCAAGAAGATTTGTCTCTATCGTTGCAATGCCGGTCGATTGGCATGTCTTGCATTATGCAAGCATGGATAACGAGAGACAATAATTTGCAAAAAGATGATGTGAATTAAAAAAAAACATCGTTTCAATAGATTTAGCTAAATGTCTTTGTTGTCTTTTGAACACATGTGCTTGCAGAAATTCTGTACTATGATAAGTATCGTTCCAAGTGTTATAAAAGACAATTTTTGTGATGGCTATTCATTATTAAAAAAAATTGCCGTCAACTAGTCATGAAGAATACTCCCTACATTCCCTTTTTCTGAATTATTATGCTTAAACTTTGGTGTTACAAATGTGTCTCTCCTGATAAACAATAGTATTACAATGCACTTGGTATAAGACGATGTCTGCTGCTTATCTATTTCTGTATTCAAATCAGCATTTTAGAAGTTGGATTCAATAGATGTGAATAGAAGCCAAAAACAAAACATGAAATGAGATTCCAAAATTCACAATCAATATGTTAAATATGCTTCGAGGAAATGTATAAAATAGAACATTTTCTCGTGAAAAGGAAAGAGCAGAAACAGACGAAGACAGCCTCATACCAGTACGAAGGACAACTTTTTTCTCTCACTCCGGGTAGGGATATCAGCAGACTTGCCCATTCTGTGACAACTCTGACTCGCCTCCCCGAGATGTTTGTCTCGAACTCATTATCGTAGCGTGATTAAAAGGGCTATTAGTGCTTGTTTGAATTGTCAATACATTTTGTACTAAATTACATATTCAATAGTTCAAATTTTATTGTACTAGATACGTTTTTTTTTTTTTGCCTTTTTTACCTTGTCGTCATGTGGTTACTGGTACCTTAATATCGTCGGTAACAGTAAACTTAGAAAAGTTAACCTTCACAGTAAAGGTCCAAAATACAGAACACCCCGTTCTTTCTCATGGCGGGAAAACTTTGAAATCATTATGGATGCATGTGAGGAGTACGCCAGACGGTGGGCAAAAAAGGAGGACGTAAAACTGAATGGATGAAATCCATCGGAGAATTACTTAAAAGAAGAATAGGGTGTCTTCGGCAATCAGTTACATGTAACGACAGACACGAATCAATTTTTCATGACCCCGTTGTTGCCAAAGTACGTTCTGATCTCCATGAACAATACATCATCATTCGTGTAGACAAAGCGGCAAACAATTTTACTTTCGTTTGCAAGTCATACTATTTTAAATGCTTGACAGAGGAACTGGGATTACATTCAGCATCTTGAAGTCCAACATACACGCTCACAAACTTATATGTATCTGAAATACTTGACAACCACAAATACGTTCTTGAGTCCTTCGGTATTCATACAAGTATTAATGACTCTGATCTACCCTTTATCTACTGGATTCCTAAAATACACAAAAATCCTTACAAACACCGATTCATTGCCCGTTCGGCCAGGTGCTCCAAAGAAACCCTTTCCTTTTAGCTTACGAAAATATTTATTTCCATCAAGCAAGGTCTTCAAACATACTGCGAGACAACATATTCCAGAAATGGAATAAATGAGATGTGGATCCTAAGGAATTTTTGGAAAATTCAAAAGCCGCCTATCATATTACCAGCATATAATCTTTCGATTTCTCCACATTATACACTACCATGCCAAAAGCTCAAAAACACACTGGCCAATATTATTCGCAATACATTTTTTTCAAAACATTTTTTTTGCACTATCATCCATAAGTTGTACAAATTAAGAAGTTCAAATTGTACATATTTACATCATACGAGTGCTTTGTTTTTCCTCCTAGCATTCACACTTCTTTTGCCCCTCCTCTTAAGATGATCAACTTTCACCCACAGACACTATTACACCTTATACCCAATACCCTCAATCACACTAATTCAAACACACACCCAGACCCACATACACTTCGCTATGTAGCCCTGCTTTGTTATAGTCTGCAGTATTTATGCATAAGAGAGATAGATTTAATCAAGTTCATAGTACACTAATATTATCTAAATTCTAAGAAATGTAAAAACCATCCCATCTTCTTGAGAATTTTTCAATTTGAATTTTATCTCTATAAATCTGTTTTTCTATCCTTTGATAGTGTTTTAAGAAACCTAAAAAGTCATTGATATTCGGTATCGAATTATGAAGTCTAATGTTATATATAAACTGTTTAAAAAGAATTATGATAAAGTTAATGATATCTGTAAATTTGCTATTTCCAAATAATATATCCTGTATTTCTATTTCCAAATAATATATCCCGTATTTCAAAGTGTATATTTTGTGTGCATCTGTTTCTTATCCATGTAAGCAAATCATTCCTTAATCTAGTAATAACTAATTGTCTGTACCAGAAAATATGGATAATTGTTTCCCTTTCTGTCGTGCAAAATGTACAAAGTTCAGAGTTTAATATATATACATGTATATATATATATATATATATATATATATATATATATATATATATATATATATATATATATATATATAAAAGCACAAAAAAAGGTACAAGCGACCACGACACTAAACGTGTTTAAACCCAGCGGAAGGGACAGTACATCCCTTGAGCCCTCTGGATACACGAATATGTACTTGTATCCAGACGGAACAAGGGACAGTACGTCCCTCATTCCGTTCGGACACAAGTACATAAAAAAAAAAACATACACACACTCTCATGCTAGTCAGAACCTGTACTATACTGAAGCTCGAAAGGCTATAACTAGTAGCCAGGTAGGTAATATTCTCAATTCATGAACCAAAGCAGACCCCGCGAGGGGCGAGACGAGGTGCCTAGGTAGAGTCAGCGTCTCCTGTTTGCATGCAACACCCGCTGCCAAAAAGTCTGGACGGACTGATCGATAGAAACACGTCCAAGTCTTCTATAGGTTCAAAATTTAAAAAAGCTGAAAAGATGCTCCCTGATTGATTAAGTAACATATTATCAAGTGAGTAAAATCAAACAAAATACCGCCTCCCCCCACTCTATATAAACGTATATATATATAAAGAGCACAAACGTGGTGCGAGAGACTCACGACATTAAATTAATTTACCTCAAATTTTCAGAGCACCTCGGCTCCTTCTTCAGGAGACACTCAGAACATACATTCAGAAAAAAAAATGAAAAAGGAAAAGAAAAAAAAAATGATGAAAAAAAGACAATATTACTTATTTGGTCAGTTACAGACCGTCTACGGAGATATGTCGGGTTGGTAAAATCTATGGAAGGCGAGGCGAAGCCGAGCCTTCCATAGATTTTACCAACCCGACATATCTCCGTAGACGGTCTGTAACTGACCAAATAAGTGTTTTATTTTGCCGAGGACCCCTTCATCACAAATTTCCCTTACCTTTGTGAATTCAAAAGTGTGTCACTTCCCAGGTATTCAACCTACATAAACGAGTCATCAGCTAAAAATAGATTACGTGTAGTCTGAGCTATATAAACAATATTTTTTACCTAATTCCGTAAGCATCGGTGGTTCAGTGGTAGAATGCTCGCCTGCCACGCGGGCGGCCCGGGTTCGATTCCTGGCCGATCCATTTTTCATATTAACGTCCGCCATCTTGGATTTCCCACTTCGAATTTATTGTCTACTGACGGTCTATAAGAAAGTCTATAGAGTTATAGACCGCTTCCACGTGACGGGCTCTATCCAATCAGTTTTCGACATTTTAGTCCAAGGCGAAATAAAGAAAAATAATGGTGTTATGTGGCTATGCTCTGGAAGGCATGTCATAAAACCATGGCAGTCAAAAAGTGAAGAGGGACGTTACAATGTAAGGCAGACAAATAAAAGGGGACGTGAAAACCATCCATTCTACTTAGACATGATCGCTAGGAAAGGAATCATAGAGTAAAACGAGGGAATGAATGGCAGGAAAAAATGAATGAAATTAGACCGTCATCTAGCGGATAAACGGTATTACTACGAACATGGAATATTTATTGAAATTATCTAAGTTCCTAAAGAAAAATAACGGATACTGGAGAAAAATGGGCAAATAAAAGGTGAGATGAAATGAAAAATACATACAACACCTTTAAAAGTAAGAAAAACAAGGCAAACACCCCCCAATAAAACATACATCCATACTGTAGCAAAGTGACCGGTGAACTGTACACGCGTGAGTCGGTATGAATAGAAAGTGGTATGACAAAAGGGGCGCTTTAAGGGGCAACCGAAAATAGGGAAAAATATATGGTTTTGGGACGAAGTCAGGCGCATTAGCCTTTGGGCCGATCCGACATTTTCTGAATACTTAACGTTGTTGTTTATTTTTTTCCTGTGCTTTTTATATATATATATATATATATATATATATATATATATATATATATATATATATATATATATATATATATCTTATATAAATATGAGTTAGTACATGTAACTATAGAATTCTATAGAATATTCGAAATTGTAACAATTGAAGTTTTGTATCTCTTGTTATCTTAAACACAATTAGGTATTGATTTTTCCACATACATGTATAATGTTCATTTAGGTTAAGTACTCTCATCCATCTTTCCTAGTGTGTTGGTTTACTGTTACATGTATTTTCTACATTCAGGTATTGAAAGATATTTTTGCAACCTTTTTTATCAAGCAGTATTAATTTCAAATATTTTGGTATAACTAGTCTATCAATTTTATGTAAATCTTGTCCTCTTATCATGTTTTTTATCTTAAAACCCAAACTATAATTATTGTGAAAGGCGTGGATAAATGACATTTTCTGTTCAATTTGATTAAACTTAGTAGTCCTTTTTCATTATCTAGAACATCATTTTTTCTTTCAAGAATATGGGACCAAGAGATATATTAATACCTTGTCATAGGACAGGACAATACTTATGTCGTTAAAGAACACTCTGATTCAAACAAAAGTATATTGAAAACGATATCATCCGGATGCTTGAATTTTTGATGGTCAAAATTTTTGTGGTGTTTGGAGGAACTGTATTCCAGCAAATAGTTGACGTCACCATGGGTACCAATTGCACCTACACACACCCTACATACTTTTATATTCATACGAAGATGATTTCATCCAAACCTTTCTTTCGAATGGACGAAAGCCCCTCGCACCTCAGTTCAATTTTACCTTCAGATACATAGATGACGTGTTGTCCAGCAATAATCCGAACTTTAAGGATCTATCCTCATGAACTAGAAATCAAGGAAAAACCCGAGAGCGACAATTCCGCTTCGTACTTAGATATACTTCTTACTTTCGACGCGAACGACCATTTGAACACCTCTGACTGTATAACAAGGGTGATGATTTCAGCTTCCACGTAACTAAATTCCGTTTCATGAATAGCAACACCCCGTCTTCTCCTGCTTATGGCGATTTTGTTTCCCAGCTTATATATGCTACGCCAGGGCATTTTCTAAATATGATGATTTCATCGTAAGAGCCAAACGACTTGGAAGTAAGCTACTCGTTCAGGGTTATATTGCACAACGGCTGAACTCATCTTTCAGGAAGTTCTTCGGTCACTACGGGGATATGATAAAAGCATATCAGATTCCCCTTTCCAGAATGATCAGTGACGTTCTGGATTGTGATTGAATGGCTGTCATCATGACCAAGCAAGACTTACATGATGTGTACATAATATGTTCATCGAGACACCGAATTTGATAAGTTTCCATGGAGCTGTTGCGACAGTTGTTGCATGGAATCAGGAGACGCTGACTCTCCTCCGGCAGATGCTGAATTTAATTCATTCCGAGGTTCGCAACCGTTCCAATGGAAAATCTTATGATTTTGCCTTGCCGTCTCGACCTTGAGACTGAATAACTGATCGGTACTTCTTTAATGTTTATTTCAACCACTGTCCATGCGTCTTTTCTGGTGGACAATTTGTCCCCGAGGATACTTGTCGGTCGGTAATTCAAAATGGATCCTGATGTAAGAAGTTTTATAGGGGCTGGCATGTCGATCTCTATGAAAAGGTGCCAACCTTCTGTGTCCAAGGGCACAGAGACAGTGGGTCAGGCAGGTGCCCAAAGAGCCGTCCTTCGGGACTTCACTGAATATTAATTAATAATTTTCATGTAGTTAATGACGACCAAAAGATGTGGTAAAAGTACGCCGACAGGTTCCTACCCATGAATTCATTCCAAGTTGAACTTGTTGACATTTTGAAAGACCAAAATTTTGTCCCCGCTGACTGCAATATATATTAGTGCGGGGACAAACATTGTAAAACACGCCAATTTCTAATAACAGACAACACCTTCACAAGTAACTTTACAAAACCACCCAGAGTTTCACTAGCCTTGAAGTTCGTCTAAAGTTATTTACGGGATTGAGTGACTGTTCTCTTTGTGGTTTGATATACGTTGGTGAAACCAAGGGACAGTTGAGGAGTAGGATGATAGGACATCGCTTTCAAATTAATAATAGCGGTAATCAGTTCCTTTATAAACATTTTAACTTACCCGACAACTCCATTTTGTCCTTTAAAGTCCGCATCCTAGAAAAATATATCATCCAACTAACAATCTGAATTTCAGCACTCCGTATGGACGTTAACGAGAAAATCACTGGATTCGACAATTGGGCACAGCTGTGCCGTATGGTTGCGACGACAATATCAACAATGTTGGAAATCTGTCAAGTCCTGGATGCCAGTCAGTTAATGTATTGAGGTTGTCTGATAGAACAACAAGGAGTTCGACGGTATTTTACCACTTGTCAACCAACATTTAGGCCTTCACCGTATTCGATTTATTGTACTCCCTTCCTTTTAAGAAATTGCATGACTTGTACGACTCATAAATGTTTTTTTTTACATTTTACCGACATCGGTTCAGCAGAATATCGCCTACAAAGCATTATTATGGACATCTCGTCAAATAGACTTTATAAGACTGTCAAATCTGACATACCTGTTAGCAATAAAAATCGTCCCTTCATAAAAAAGCCTTATTTGCAAATAAATAGATCGATGCTCTGCGTTTAAGCAAGATTGGTCTCGTTGGTTTATGTGTAGCCCTTTCCTTTTGGTGTTTCTGTGTTGTGCGTTGACGTTCCTTGTCCCCTTTGCGTCTCTTCATGTGCTTGTCTGCTTTGTGTTTTTGCATTGGGTGTTTTGTGGTTTTGCTTTGGGTGCTGCGGCCTGGTGTTGTTGGGGGTACTAGCATTTTGCTTTGGGTGTAGCAGTCTGATGTTGTTGGTGATCCCCTGCTTGTATTCTAGCTAACAGTTATATAAAGGATGAAATCCCTCCTTATTTCAAATACCAGGGGGCGCCTTGCATATCCTACACATAAATACGCAATCTTTCCTCAAGAACAGATTTGTGATTGTCAAGTATTTCAGATACAGAAAAGTTTGTAAGTGTGTATGCAAAGGGGCTACAGTACACAGGGGGACAGAATAAATCCCCCTTAATACATACATTAGTACATTAATACAATCGAATAATTTTATATGGACAATTGAAGAAACAGGGATCCTTGTATAACGTTTACCATGGGAACGGATTTTTTTTATCGTATTTATCTTCTCAAAAGCTTTATAAAATGCTACCAGGTCACATGTTAAGTGGAGTTTTACTCACAAAATACGAAAGAATGAAGAATAAAATTATGGAAATCTAGAAACGAATACTACGTCTTTTCCTTTGCAGACACATTAGTAAAAAAATAGTTCAAGAATCGTTAACATTTTAATGTTATATTTGATATTTATCTTTTTAAATAATGTCGAAGGATTCCAACTCTTTACCTTCTTGAAGAAAATTTCAAACCAATTTCCATGCACCAGACACGTGTTTCGAATATTAAATTCTCATCAGTGATGCATTCAGTGGAGCCACCAAAATTAATCATTTCAGTAGCGCCCTCTTTAATCCTTTGAAGTTAGAGTTTTACATTTACATTACAGAGAGTGCGCGTAATTACGACATACTTTAGACTAATTAAGGGTGCCATCGATGTTCAAGCACAAAAATGAAAACAATATATGAAATTCATGCACTGTCTGTATAGAAAGTGCTATGGCGACAATGTCAGGGAAATATATTCAAAACACTTACTGTCATACCCCTCGCGGGTACTTTTTTACGATGTAAGTAGTATAATAAAAAAAGGAAACAAAGTCACAAAGTACGGATGCCGACTAGTGCCAACCTAAGTGAAATTTTTAAGTCGTAATTACGACTTAGTATGTCGTAATTACGACTAAGTATGTCGTAGTAACGACTTACATATCTCGTAATTACGACTTAGTATGTCGTAATTACGACTGAATTGTCTTGTTATTACGACTAAGTGTGTCGTAATTACGACTTAACTATCTTGTTATTACGAAATAGTATGCCGTATTTACGACTTTACTATATCGTAATTACGACTTAATATGTCTTAATTACGACATATATAGTTTGCTATAATTTCAACTATGACCAAGGCCATTTCTGCAGCTAGGGAGATCGCAGGGATGCAAGAAAGAACAGGAGGCCAAAGAATGCCTATATCGCTCATTCGACAACCCAATCCACCTTGACGAAGAAGAAGAATGAAGAAGATAAAAATTCATGGAAATGATCAATTCTACCCCTTTCTAATCAATTAAAAATCATGAACACACTTAAAGTTAATCTCATAAAAAGCATTTTATAAATATACAGATACTGATATGTGAAAAAAGTTCAACAGATGAAAGAAATAAGACAATATTTATTAATTTTGGATCATTCAAAAAGCCGTAAGAATACGTCAAAAATCACTTTAGAGGGAATAATATTTTATCGTTATTACGAGGTAGTTAAGTCGTAATTTCGAGATAGTTAAGTCATAATTACGAGAAAGCGATGTCGTAATTACGAGATACTAAGTCGTAATTATGAGATAGTTAAGTCGTAATTATGAGATAAGAAGGTCGTAATTACGAGATACTTAAGGTTCATAGTTACACCCTTTCCAAAACATCCCCAAAACAGTACTAAACATCACAGGTTAAGTTTTATTATTTTTATTGGTAGTGAACAATGTAATATTTAGTATTTTAATGAAAAAATTATATGTCAACGAGCTTCCAATGGATTTATGACCTTCCAATTTTTTCTTGAATTTCCCCCCAGATTTGCATCATATCATCAATACACCCCTGTTATTCTAAACCTAATGCATGAATGTATATGGTCATTCTTTTAATAACGAAAGAATGTCTAAAACAAATAAAACATAGAAAATACATCAATGCTGATACGTCAAATTCTATATTATACCATTTTAGGCTCTATTCTTGACGTCATTATTTTAAGAGTCCAACCAGTAAATGACGGGATTAAGTTCTTTATTAACATGCCAATGAGTGGAATAATGATATCTTAATCTAAGTTAACATATCTTTCAAAAATAAAAATAAATGTAGCAATGTTAAACGTCTTCAAATTCAATTATAGCATCATTTAAAACCTGATAAATTTACAGCATTGACCAGACATGCACTTTTCGGGTACTAAACCCTCGTCAGTGATCCTCATTCAAAATAATGTAATATGGTCAAAAAGTGTGAAAAACATTGTGGCCCATAATATACCAAAAGACGTAGCAGAATGGGTGGGATATGATGCTAGAGGACCCACGTTTTCGAAATTTCAAGAAATTTTGTAACAGAAAATTTCAAATGCGTTGAAGAGACAAACGATCAACCGAAATTGATCGAACTTGGCTACATGTGCCCTCGGGGACTCTTGGTCCACCAGCAGTGACACTCACCAAGTAGTTCAAATGTTAAACGTATTCCAATCCAATAGCGTCATTTAAAACCTGATACATGTACAGCATGGACCAGACATGAACGTTTCGGGTACTAAACCCTCGTCAGTGATCCTCAGTCTTAATAATGTAATATGGTCAAAAAGTGTGAAAAAAATTGTGGCCAAAATATACCAAACGACGTAGCAGATCGTAATCATCGCACAAAATTTAAAGTTTGATACAAAATTATGACCTTACCCCTCTCCATATTTTGTTACAAAATGCTGGCAAGAGATCCCCTCCGTGCTCTATTTGGATTTACATCTCCTGAACCGTTCATCTAAATTACTCCGTTTTTCATCCATATATCAATTGGAAATAGAATTGATCAAAAAGTGAATTCTGTAACCCATTTTATAATATTTACCATTATATGAGTAATATTATTGCCTGCAACAGTTTTGAGCAAATGACGTCACGTGATGCATTTGGCCATTTAAACGTCAAATCAAGTTGATAAAGAAATAAAAACGTTCCCGAATGAAATGGGGCGATGGAAACAAGATGTTTATCTTATGAATAGAATTATAAATGAAGAGATGAATTCAGACAAATGAATACGCAAAGAAAATTGCTTATACTTGAATGTAAGTTCAATCACACGTTATATATAATATACAGGCTTAGTACATGTATTGTTACCATTGGTTTTGGATGAGGAGAAAAGCCGGGAAGAACTTAAATCGGCCTTGTGACAGAATATCTTTTTGAAATGATTTTTTTTATTCCTGTTTTTATGAAAAATCATATTTATTTCCGCATGACATCTATTTTCTTCTACGAAAGGGTAAACAATAGCACGAACAATGTTGTTTTGAACCACGACGTTTTGAAACCTATTTGTCATATATGAGAATCTGGGTTTCAAAACAGAAAACATTTCAAAGGATTTTTTTTATCTTTAACAAATAATCCAATCATAGACAATGTAAAATGCAATTAAATGACTTATAAAGGTAAAACAATATAATAAAACTCGATTTTATAATACTGTAATTATAAACGTTCCATCCCCCCTTTTTTAAACTGGTCTACTTGCACATATTTTGTTTTAGTCGTTAGAAGACAAATTATTTCCTGACTGCAAAATAATTTTAGTCTACAATGTAAGACGATAAAAACAGTATTCCTTGCATTTACGGATTAATGGAGATCATATAATGTAGGTAAGTCGACATACGTCTTTTTTCATCAAACATGCTGGGATATTCAGCATTATGGCATCCAACGTGGGTCAAGGTCATCCTCAAGGTCAGTGTGACTTGTTCAGGATCAAATATCCTTTAGGTAATTTTAATATATGTATGTACTTTCCATTCCTATATTAAACGTATACCGGTAATAATAATTCACTACCGGGGAGAGGGTTTAGGCAATAATCCTGCAATCATTGATTTATAACAGGTCCATGAATATTCGCATTGTTAGAAAAGGAGAAAAACAAATAATGTAAGAAAGGGGAACTTTTTCAAAAGGAGGAATCACTTTGAGAAGATTTGACTTATAGTACTATGTCACTTGTCATGAAAATTCTTCTGTTCGATAAATTCAATATAAAATTATTACGGTTCGCTTATAATAGATGGCGAATCTTACACATAGTGGAGAGAAATTGCGACGTAATAGCAATACCCCTCTTGCCCTTATCGTGATGCTTGCTGTTCTAAATATCACTACTCCTAGATATATAGACATTTTGCGAGAAATGTCCATACTTTTGTTTTACCCTAATCCCGCATGTAAACTAAGGAATTGTTTCCTAATAAAATGTACAATTTCGTGAGATGTACTGTAGCTCACTTAAACCCCGCGTGTAAAAAAAAATCACACACATTTTAATTAGATTTGCTTTATTTTAGATATATATATAAATCAAACGGTTGTTTACAAATAAAACAAGCATAAAACTATTCTTTTGTGATTATCTTATATAGATGACGGCAAGCGGCAAATGCGCTGTCAGTCTTTTCTCTGAATGAACATACCCATCAAAGAATTGCTTAACATCAATTTTTTAATCAAGATTTAAAGGAATACGATAGAAGTCAAAATCTTATCAATATACAGCAGTTTTATTTAGCACAATCCCTAAAATACTAGTTCATGTTTCAGGACGTAGGTGAGTCAGTGTCAAATAATAAGAGTACCGATGCAATTTTGGCGCGTTTTTCGTGACGTCATAGATAGCAAGACGTCGATTTTGGCGACGGGAGAGACTCCGAAGTGAGTTGTTTTTAGGATGGTGTATCCTTGAACCTTAAGTCGTAATTACGAGATAACTAAGTCGTAATAACGACATATTTAGTCGTAATTACGACATAGCTAAGTCGTAATTACTACATACTAAGTCCTTATTACGACTTAGAATTTTAACTTAGGTTGGCACTTATCGACTTCCGTAACAAAGCTTTTGATTTATGATTTGTATCTGGTGCATATATGTAGTGACCGTACGCTTTACGGCTTAATAACATTTTTTGACCGCTGTGAGATAAGAAAACATAATTGTCAATGACGTCACCCCAATGCCTAATAAGTTCTTTCTATGTGATATTGTCTCATATGATCCCTTTTCGCCAAAAATGTTATCTGTAACTGTTCATTAATTTCCATTAACTGCCCTTTATTTGTCAGAAGTTGGCAACGATTGCCCATTGGTCTAGTTGGTTTATGTGTAGTCATTTGTGTTTGACGTCTCTGTGTGATTTGGCGTTCCTTGTACCAGTTTCGTCTCTTTCTGTGCGTGTCTGTTTTGTGTTTTTGCAGTGGGTGGTTTTTTTTTTTTCGTTTTTTTTTTTTTGGTTTTGCTGTTGGTGTTGCGGCCGGGTGTTTCTTTAAATAAAGTCACTTGTTTTTTTCCGGACAAAACTACAAACACATACTTCACATTTTAAACCACAACCACCACCACATACACCACATTTTAAACCAGCACCACCACCACAATTTAACCCTCCACCACCAACTTCATGCTATTGAATTTAAAGACGTTTAACATTCATAATCTTAAATATGTATTGTGCTGGCATTTTGAACTCGGTTATAAAAAAGATTTTTTTAAAGAAAGAGAGGGAAAAGGTGAAAAGCAAAGTCTCATGTGAAGTTTAATAAGTTTAAAGAATCAAGTCAATGAGAAATTGCAAGGACTTTGTAAATACATGTATTGGAAATAAATCCCTAGTTTGCATGTTTGTTTTGTCGATGTAGTATTCATTCTGGTATTTCAGTTCTTGCCTCACTCTATTTCATGTCAACGCGTTAATGATATTGACCCTTGTTGCCCTTTTGGCAGTGTTGGAATTTCATTGATGGTCGTCTCATGATGCAGGTCCTAGCATCAGCTCACAAATGATTGTTGAAACTTCACTGACAAACGACATAAAACAGACGACGTCTTACAACAATGAAAAAGTGCAACTTGGTGAATATTTTTTCATTCGTTTATATCAAGATTAATGACATTGCCTGTTGAATATTTATATATGTCAATACAAGTTAAATGAAGGAATTATTGAAAAAAAATTATTTGAGTTTTGGAAAAGGCTTCTTAATTATTTTTGTAAATTCAAAATTTTGGTCAATCAATGGGTACAGAGAAAACCCGGTGTCATAACTACCAAGAACAATTTAGTTTGACATGCAGATATATTATAGCATTGAACAATATATGCTGTTATCGCTTGGATAAAATGACGATGCAGAATACTTGATAAACAGTGTCGTTATGCAAAATCTCCTTGAACTTTGAGCAGCAGCTTTTACAACGGAGTCGCCTGTTGCTAATAGAGAGACAAATAAGAGAATACAGGTTACATCATAGTGTCACGTCATACACTATGATGTGACACTCTCCGGAATGGTAGATGATATTCTGTCATAGACCATTTGAACCATCCAACCAAAGCTTGTACTCTAAGTCTTCCGACATGGAAGTTACCAGATGTGACAGTTCTACCGTATTAAAGCGAATGTTGTTATATGCAAGCAGGAGATGCTTGCTCTTCCAGGGCACCTGGTCTCACTCTCATATCGGGAGTCCGCTTCTTTTCATGTGGTGGAGGTTTTTATTTGTTTGCTTTGGTTTCTGTTTTATCCTGATTTTGTGTGCCTTCGGTTTCTGAATTTCTGAATTATAGATTTTGTGCTGTATACAGGGATATGGTCATTATCCACATTGGTCATTAATCCAATAGACAGAAGACGGAAGCCATAATACGAAGTCCGAAGCAGTGACGTCAGGTATATCTGTGCACGATGTTACCCGTGTGGCCGGACGTTAAACTAGCCCATCACGATAGCAAACGAAGAGACATTCGAAGATTATGGTAGAGCGAAATCTGCCATAGGAATGTGAGATCCGTGCAGAATCCAATGCAAAGGACAATTGCAATTAAAGAACTACCTTATTTGACGCTTCATAACAAGAAAGTCTATACCCGTCGCTTTTCTGGGTGCATGGCGTCATCTAGATTACGGGGAGATCATGGTAACGTCACTCATACCAAGATGCGTCAGAGGTAGATCAATGAAGAAGAAATGAATCCTCTGAAGAAACCAAGAGTTGAAATTTCGTGGGAGATGATGCTAAAGACGAGAGGACGATTTAGTTCACAGAAGAATAGATAAATATCCGATGATATGATGGTAAATCCAATTGGTGCAGAATTCCTTCCGTGATGAAATCAAGGTCCATGTATTCGTTTTACTCGACGGATGTTACACAGAACACGAAGGAGGACCATGAGACGGAAAGGAACGATCAGATAAAACAGGACCTTTGCAGAAGAAAAGAAGAAGAAGTGTACAAGTTGTGTGTAGTGTTATTTCAGTGAAAAAAAGCAGAGTAAACGTGAATTTAATAATGTATTATGCTTATGTATGATGACACTTGCATATATATTCAATTCATGAATTTTGCTTTTGCATGATGTACATTTAACATTGATATACCATACTATTATTTGACGTATTGGCCTTGAATGAATTTGTTACGATTTGATGATTATGTAAATGACATTTTGAATGAACAATGCTGAGTTTATTATGATGATGAATATTGGGTCACTTGATAAAGACAGTGAAAAACTGTAGATGATGACTTCAATCTGCACGTCATTTATATTCATTTACTTGATCATGATTGATAGGATGCCCCGTAAGATGATGCAATTAGCTATCTTGTGGCGTGAAGGCTATGCCTTTAGAAAATAGCCAAGCATAGATTCAAATAAAGAAAAAAGAATGATGAAAGTTACTAAAACGTTACTTATTCATGTAAAGTTGAATATATTTGAATTGGATTAATGATCTTGATTATGAAAATCTTGGTTATTTCCTTTAGTAGGGGAGTAGTGTAACCATATGACCTCTCCCCCACAATATTAACGGTTAATTATTGTTTTTGCATACAGTAGAAAGAGGGATAACTCTAAATTTATTCGATGCATTTATCAAAACACAAACGTAAATTAATTCCCTTTCATGAAAGAGGGATGATGTTAATATTAATCTACATAAAGATAATTTTGAAACAAGATAAGAAATAGATTCAAGAAATTTCAGTTAATAAGTTTATCTTAAGATTTTCAGGGAAATAACATGTTTAATTGTAATATTTATTATTCAATACTTGGAAAGTCCAGAGATTGATAAGAACTTAATTACAAATTTGTTTTAATCTACGAGTTGGAGAAATGAATGCTATTGAATTCCACACGTGAAGTACCAGCAGACTGAGTTTATGTACGTACAATCCCTCATAATTTCATATGCTTTTGAAGAGTTTTAGACAACATTATCTTTGAGGGATAAACACGAAATTATCTAGAAATATGTCCATCATATTGTGCGATTCCCCTCCCTTGTTTAAATACAATATGTCATTTTTCTCGTTGTCACAGATTTGCTTTTTCGTTGTCATAAGACTAACTTTCTCGCATGCTATGGATTCTGTCACACTGTGTTTCGTAGAATAAACTTTTGTGCATGTCTGGTCCATGCTGTAAATTTATCAGGTTTGAAATGATGCTATTGAATTTAAAGACGTTTAACATTTGTTAAAATTCCATCGCTTTACACGTGTTTATTTGAACAGCCCTTCAAAAACGCGTCGACTACAACTGTCTGTATGAAATGATCAGGGGTATCTGGGTACCCATCTGTAGCCATCTATCTCCCTAATTTTCTACGCGAATTCTTCAAGAGTTTCGTCAGTATTTTGATGCACGTCTTGCAACTGGCACCTAATTATTTGGGGTACATCTTTTTTAGGAAATCTTTCATTCATTTTCTGCATTACAGTGGATAAATTGGTTTGATCATGCTTTGGACGCGTACTGAAATATTTAAGGGCCTTATCCCGTAGGCATTCAATTAGCTTGTCCAATTTATCATGTTTATGTTCATCATTCCATTTATATATCTTTGCAATATGCGAGAATTGGGTATAAAAGGGGCGCCAATCTGATTTCCCATCAAAAGTCGACATTTTAGGAGGACTTGGGCCTTCGTATTTTCTCTGAAACACTCCCCTTTCTTCATTTTTTCTACATTGAAAGAAAAGTCTTTATCTCCCTTTCCTTTCTCTCTTTTAAATAGCACTTTCTTGTGACAGTTCTTAAAGATCTTTCTCTCTCTTACTTAAATTCACTTATTTGTGCGTCTCTGATTTAATCTTCGCAAGTAGATTCAAGTTCTTTTATCTTTTGATCCCATCCTTTTTTCACCTCTTCTAAACGCGTAGACAGTTTTTTTTTGTTCTTGTTCGGCCCTTAATTATCTTCCATATTTTCATATTTCATTTTTAGTTCGTCTATTGGGGATTCTTCTGGTTCGGCAAGTTCAGTTTCAAATGTTATTTTCCCGTCATTTAATTGGGAGTCCCAAATTGCGCTAGGAATGGCCGAAATTATTTTTACATCTTCGACTGAGAGAGTGCCCCTTTCTTCTCTTAATGTAATCAGCGCTTGGGCTCTTTTTTCACCAATGTTGGTGATAGTTTTAAGCTGTTTCAAAGGGGCTGTGCTTATATTTATTGGACCAGACATCGTTATTAACGCGGTACATAGAGACAGGGGGGGATGCAAAATCAATCTGGCTGAATTTATTCTCGTCGCGAGTTTTGGTCCGGTATTTATGTCAGATGCTCCGACTAGAATACCGTCTTGTGCGATTATGAAGGGAAAAAATGCACGAGAATTTTGGCGCGGTTTTTTAAATTCAAAAAAGAAAAAATCTCAAATTAAATAGAAAATTGAAAATATACTCCACTATTATGACTTTATCCGACTTCTAACATCAATGTTGTGGAGTGCAGAGTAACTCACAGGCACGGTGCAATGCAGTTCATAAAGATAAAATTTCACTCACCAGGCGGGAATTGAGTTGTCGGACACAGGGGACTCAGGGTCGAGATACGTCGTCTCAGTCCGGGGTCTATGTCACAACTAACTGCTGGCACCAGGACATGTACTCAGTCGGGTAACTAGTGATAACTATTAGAGTAAGGTAATTGACCCATTTAAATAACATGACCTATAATATAAAAATGTATTTATATAGTCTGTATATGAAAACCCCTATACAACAGTATCAATAGGAAAGATGTTATAATTTGAGGTTGTCGTAGGATTAACCTAAAAAAAAAACCGCAATATTCGATGGGTTTTGATATTGCCTGATAATTTGCTTTTTTTTTCACAGCAATAATTTGATTGATTTGTTAGAAAGTTTTACAGTGAAGTAGAAATCATACACAATTCGTAAATCTCGAAAGGTTTATTCGATAGAACCGAATTTTGGTTTTTTCCCTTATGTAGTGAAAAAAAATAGCTTCGATGTCATTATTTCATTTTCAAAGTTTTCCGTTAATGAGTTGAACATTTTATGGATTTTGAATACCGACGTCCGCTAAAACTATTGGGGTAACTACGCTCTTTAGAAATACAGGACATAGTAGTTTATATCGGGCTGTAAGGGTATGTTTCTATCTAAGCGGAGCTCCAGTCGTGCAGTTTCCAAGCTGGGCATTTTATTCATTTGTTTAAATAGACAAGATTTTTTTTTAATTTGTCAATAACTACACTTACATATATTACTTTGAATAACAATTTGTTTCTTCAACGCATTCGAAATTTCTACTATCAAAAACTTCTTGAAATTTCTAAAACGTGGGTCCTGCTACGCGTATCGGTACATTTTTAGACATGATAACTTTCACACTTCTTGGCAATATTAATATAACATTGTTTAGATTGAGATCACTGACGAGGGTAATGTACCCGACATGTGTATGTCTGGTCCATGCTGCAAATTTATCTGTTCTTAAATGATGCTATTGAATTTGAAGACGTTTAACATTTGTATCGATGACTTACATCTCATTTAAACCGACGTTTGACTACAAATTGCGAAACTTGTCCAAAGACTGATTATACCGATATCCCTTACTGGTGTCTCTGTTTTCAGATTGTACTTAGTTGTGAATGGCTTACAAATTTAATATAACAAGAATGGCATGCTTACCCATCCTATACACCTGGTATCTATTGAAATATGTTACTCTTTTTCAATTATGTAGACATTTTCTTTATACCTATGGAATGTTGGATTTCAATTATTATACAAATGAGCTGCTTTCATTCACACTTTAACAATCTATAATATTGATAGAAAAAATATGTAAGGAATTAAAATAGCATATAGTGCAATGAAGTCATTACGTATGTGTTCCTTGACAGGGTTGCACTAGTTAATATGTACTCTTCAATTTGTATTCATGATTATCCAATTCCTTTTTTGCATTTAAGTATGTGCTTTTCAAAAGGACTCTGTCATATGCGACGAATCACTGAAACTGATATCATTCAGATGTTAAACTTTCTAATCAACAACATTTTTGTGTTTGGAGGAAAGGTCTTCCAGCAAATTGTCGGATTTCCAATGGGGACCAATTGTGCCCCACTCCTTGCCGACCTTTTCCTGTACTCGTACGAAGCTGAATTCATTCACCTTTGGTCTATGAAGGGAAAAGATACTTAGCTTCTGACTGCAACTTCACTTACAAATACATAGACGATGTGTTGTCCATCAATAATACAAATTTTGCGGATTACCTAAGCGGTATATATGTATCTATCCCTCGGAGCTTGGAGTCAAAGAAACTAGAGAGACAAATAATTCAGCATCCTATTTGGACATAATGTTGTCCTACGACACTGATGATCACATGAACAACTAACTCTATGACAAACGTAACGACTTCAATTTCAGCATTACAAACTTTCCTATTCTGAGTAGCAACATCCCTTCATCGCCTGCTTATGGCTTGTTCATATCTCAGTTGATACGCTATGCCAGAGCAAGTACCAAATATACGGATTTTGTTCTGAAAGCTAGGCGTCTTTCAGATAAGCGTCTCAGTCAGGGATATGTTTGTGACCGACTAACATCGTCACTGAGGAAGTTCTACGGTCGATCCAGAATGGTGGGTGATATTCTGTCATAATCCATTTGAACCATCCAACCAAAGATTGTACTCTATGTCTTCCAAAAGAAGTTACCGGATGTGACAGTTCTATCGAATTGAAGCGGCGGGTGTTGCATGCAAGCAGGAGATGCTTACTCTTCCTGGGCACCTGTTCTCACTCCCATATCGGGAGTCCGCTTCTTTTCATGTGGTGGAGGTTTTTGTTTGTTTACATTGGTTTCTGTTTTATCCTGATTTTGTATGCCTTCGGTTTCTGATTTTCTGAATTATCGATTTTGTGCTGTATACAGGGATATGGTCATAATCCATATTTGTCATTGTTGATCATTCAATGTATCGTCTATACATAATAGGGGGAGGGAATATGTGTTTTCTGAGAAAACAAGTTAAAAGAACACAAGATTCGTAGAAAAAGGTGTCATAGAACTACTAAATCGTTATGATAAATTTTGATATGTTTATCGAGAGTGGATACCTTAATGTTCAGTTGCTCGTTTACTGATTACATTTGGGCTCACTGTTTGTTTCTGTCCTATGTCTGAGTATAAATAGTTTGATTTTCGATTCATCATTAATGTTGATTTTTTAAATGAAACGAATATTCGAAATTCATGTTTTCAGATATCAAAATTGATAAATTTATCGTCTTTTGGGAAGCTAAAGTGTTGATTTAAGCCATGTGTATCTGTACAACTGAGGACATTATTTGTCTTTTATGCGAACTGATCTATAGCCTATATGTCAAACGATGCAGTTCTGGAAATGAATGTTGGAGGAAATGCTTTCGCAACGTGTATCCCTGTTTTCGCGGATGGCGAAAAGTGAAGAGATTGTGTTTTACGACACAATGCTGTTAATAAAAAGAAAAAAAAACTCTTTATATTTTCTTTAATATTTTTTCATCTCTGTTTAGTTTTAAGGTATTCCAACTTTTTTATCGCCGAAAAATGCAAAATCGTATTATTTTCATATTTCCGTCCTTTGGCTCTAGTTTGATTTTGAAACTAACTGATATAAATTTCAAAATGTTCCTTCATCATTAGGTACAATAAATATATTGGAGAATCGTAACATTGTCATACATTTTATGAGTTATTACTTTCTCGTTAATCGAGGCACATAATAATGTTTAAAATCTTATCACATTGTCCTCTGTACAGGAGCTGATAGAATAAGCGCTGTATTTAGCCCTGAATCTCATCAAGCATTTCTTCTACACAACGAATACGAAGAAAAACATGATAATTATACTAAAATGTTATGTATTTGGATATTCCTCATACAGCTTTTATTTTTGGTAAAAGAAGGGAGGGGATCTCCAACAAGACCCTGTTGCAGCACCAACAGCAAAACATGAAAACACACGATGCGAAACATTAAAGACGAGCATACCAAGATACGGAAAAGAGAGACATAAACATGAAACACAAAAGACTACACATACACCAACGAGACCAATGGGTAACCGGTACCGACTTTGGTCGTCCATCTGTCACGCAAGTAGCAAATGGTATTGTTATCCGGAATTACGTGCGCACAATCCTCTCACTTCTCCAATTACCCAGATATCTCGAAGAACGTACATGTGTGGTGTAAAGCAACCTCCTCACTGTTAGATGACCTCAAACAAACAAGACCGCAAAACAACACAGATGAATATGTAAATGGATATAAAAAGAGGGCATACGAAATACAACCCTTGCTCTGCCGGCTATAGCGAGCTCATGTATGTAATAAACCGAGGAGTCCTTCTGACATTCAGAAAGGACAGGTGGTCGGGGCCCTGTCTTCTCCAAAAACGTTGACTGTAATTTTTGTAAAATTTCCAGAAAGTCTTAACTACATTATGGAAACGGAAACATTGACATAAAAGTTTCTTGGTAATTTGTTAATTTCTACTGTGAAAATCCAAAGTACAAGCTCTAGCGTACCGGATGAGCTGCGATATGTAAATGCCGTGCAATGTATGACGGTAGTCTTGGAACATCACCGTCAAGCCAGGGGAATTTTACTATGCTGAATCCAAAATCATCTCTTTTGTCAGATACACTTGTTCATGTATGAATCTTTCCGTTACAATTTTGATATTTAGGTCCAAAAATGTTGTTTCTGTATTTGTTACGTTTGCCTTGTTAACTGTTAATTCGTGTTGATAAATTTCATTCTTATATAATTCAAAAGCAGGAATGTCGATACTTAGAATATCATCAAGATACCTAGAAGTATTATTGAAACATTTTAGATCATAAAATTGTCTTTGCTTTTGAAGATTTGGATAAATTCTTTTTCGTAAGTGTATATAAACAAATCTGCAACAACAGGTGCACAATTAGTACCCATAAGAATCCCTACAACCTGATTGTATAGATTCTCTTCAAATCAAACATGAATATTGTCCATGAGGAAGGACAAGGCATTACACAAGTCACTATATGTCCATGGTTTGTAGTCTGTCGAGGAAAAGAAACCTGTCGATTCAGATGTACAAATATAAGTTTTCCGCTCTCGATCAAAATACCATTTAATAAGATTAGATAATCGATCATTTTGTCACGAGGAGGTGTGTCACATATAAGAGAAATCGTATGAAGAAATCGTATTGACTTGGACATTTCAAGATTTCATTTTGTCAATCACATCCCCTGAATTCTTAATAGACCAAAATAAATTTACTTCGTTCCTGTTTAGAACAGTTTCACGATATCAAATTACGTGTTCTTCATTAGCAGTAAATGCTGACGTCAGATTTGGAGACAAAATAGTAGTAGAGCAGTTACTAGAACTAGCACTAAATCGAAATTCGTAAGGAGACTTGTGCAGTTTCGGTATGCATTTTAGTGTTGGGAGATCCAATTTAGAAAGAAAGATATTGAATGAAGACAGTTCGCTGTTATGCTTGCTCAAAATGTAAGATACACTTTCATTGCTTTTGATAAACGTATTTCTAGACGAAAGTTCCGAAAGTAAAGTTGATATGTAGTAACATTTTCAAATGATAATGGTGTTGTTTGCTGTTTATCAGCTGGTACAAAGACATATTTTTCAAGTAAGTTACTTAACTTGGATTTGAAATTTCTTTCTGATTTGGAACGTGGATTTTGAAAAAAAGATTAAGTTTTTAATGGAATGAAAAAATATGGATAATGACCATTTCCCTGTATACAGCACAAATTCGATAATTCAGAAAATCAGAAATCGAAGGCATGCAAAATAAGAATAAAACAGGAACCAAAGCAAACAAACAAAAACCCCCACCACATCAAAAAAACGAACTCCCGATATGGGAGTGAGACAATATGCCCAGAAAATGTAAGCATCTCCTGCTTGCATGTAACACCCGCCGCTTCAATTCGGTAGAACTGCCACATCCGGTTACTTCCATTTCGGAGGGCATAGAGTACAATCTTTGGTTAGATGGTTCAAATGGTCTATGACAGAATATCATCCACCATTCTGGAGAGTAGGACATCATAGTGTATGACGAGTTCCCCATATCGACCGTAGAACTTCCTAAGTGACAATGTTGGTCGGTCACAAACATATCCCTGACTGAGAAGCTGACCTGAAAGACGCCTAGCTCTCAGAACAAAATCCGTATATTTGGTACTTGCTCTGGCATAGCGTATCAACTGAGATATGAACACACCATAAGCTGGCGATGAAGGGATGTTGCTACTTAGAAAAGGAAAGTGTGTAATGCTGAAATTGAAGTTGTCACGTTTGTCATAGAGTGAGGTGTTCATGTGACCATCAGTGTCGTAGGACAACATTATGTCAAATAGGATGCTGAATTATTTGTCTCTGTAGTTTCTTTGACTTCAAGTTCTGAAGGATATATACTGCTAAGGTTATTCTCGAATTTTAGATTATTGATGGACAACACATCGTTTATGTATCTGTAATTGAAGTTGAAGTCAGAAGCTAAATATCTTTTCCCTTCAGAGATCAAAGATTGAATGAATTATTTATTCGAGTATCCGTAAGCTTATTTTTTGATATTTAAATTACAGTCCAAAGAGTAGGGGGTAGCCATTACGGAAAGAAGCTATTATCAATAAAAAAAAAAAACGTTGAAAATTAAGAAGTATCTGGCTAATATGGGTATCTATAAATTCCAAATCATAATTATAGTCTAAACGAAATACAAGAAATCAAATTCAAAAGACTGGTATCAACTTTATCAATAAATTTCAAAATCTTGAATCTGAAATACGATCGTATTTTGTATTAATTTGCTACAAAGTAGGCATTTCACCACGAAATACACACTCTGTAGAAATAAACAGCACGCTCTTGCTTATTTCAGTAAACATTTTGTGTATTTCATTTGAACGTATTAAGAATAAATAAATGAATGACTTTAAGAGGGAAACAATGAAACGTTGCTTATATTGTGACCTAGAACACAAATTCGTATAAAAACCATGCTCCCTTTTTCAGTTCAGTTTTTCATCTTTTGGGAATCCTTCCCTTTTAGCTACAGAACCCTACTTTGTCGAAAGATGTGTCTTAGTGATATATAAGTGGTGTCACGTAGCTAGGGGGAAATGCTTAAGATAAATTTTGCATTTTTGATTGCTTTCTATAGAAAAAATGACATATACTTTGCCCCAAAACTTAGGACAACGATGCGCAATAAAATTTATTCAACTGCTGATAATGATGAAACAAAGTTCTGGCATCAATTTTGTGATAGAGTTTCTTGAGGTTACCATTTTGAAAATTCAACTTTAGCAGAACAGATTTAATGTTTTATCTTATCAGCTCTTTAGCAATGTTTTTGAACTGTAGAATTGAAGGATGTGACATGCTTGTAAACTAATAGAAAGGAGGGGGACTAAAAGAAAACTCGGTTGCAGCACCACAACAAAACGCAGAAAAGACAAATATGGCAAAAGACGTACAGAAGGACAAGGAAGAAAACACACTGCATCAAAACACCTTGAGATGGAGACCATAATACAGCACCATAGAAACACGAATTAAAACTCTATCTAATAGGCGATCGACCGAATCCAGTGCATGAAAGCGATTTATTGTTTTATGCGCTGTAAGCGGAAGGGTTCCAACTCTGTACTCTTGAAGAAAATTCATGAACCAGACACGTGTTTCGAATATCAAATTCTCATCAGTGATGCTTCCAACCAAAGTACTTTTCATAAGCACCCCAAATTAATTTCAGTGGCGCCCTTTTTCGTTATTTTTAGAATTTGAATTTCTGCATTTACTTGCAGAGAGTGCGCGGCTCCAAAATTTCTGCAGGGTCGAAATACACGCGCTGTATTTCAATAGTATCAGTATTAACATATTTAGTCAAAGATCACATCAATCAATGCAAGTTAAAGAGGCACTATGGCTCCCTGATATTAATACCTTCTAATTTTAGTTGATACTTCTTTTGTTGGTATATGATATATTTATCAATTAAAAACAATATGACGGAAAAATAGTTTCAATATATGCTGTTACATCGTCGTACTGCCGCGTTGAAATCTTGATATGAAGGACTGCCTTCCTATGAATATTGATGAGAAAATCACGTGACTTGTGACGCAAAACGCAAAACAAAATGGAGAGCGACGAGAGCAATTCGGTAAGTTGACGATGTTTTTATCTATGCTACAAGTTACTTTAGGCATTGATTGTGTTTTTGACGTTACAGTCATCAGTAAACAAACACATAGAATAGGTTATGTAAGAAAAGTATTGAATATTTGGTGTCTATAGTATGAAAAACTTGTTCGGATTGTGATGGGGCCCCCCGACGGGGTTTGAATATACGAGACACGATACTAGAAACTCGTTTTCTTGTGCTGTTTTCGCTCTGATTAATTATGATTTTACTTTTCATTTTTATTATGAATATATCCAGTCATTAGTAAACCAAAGCGTTACTTGTCACTGTTTCTAACAGGTCCCTGGTACGTACATAGTCTAGTCTGTGTACAGTTCGACTTACTTTGAAAATAAATAGAACATACTACGATATATGTATACATCTGTAAGATATTTTAAGACTTAGTTTTGAAGAAACCATAAATTTGTCAGTGAAATTACACAGTAAGGAACATTCTTTACACTCCACACAATGTTATGTAAGATTGCATACCAATAAATATGTAGACTAATCGTACCAATGCTCGGACAATACCAATGCTCGGACACCTAGTGTATTTGGCTCTACGGGTTGACTGAGGGTCACGATAATTCTTCACCACAAAATTGCTTGGATGTTTTAACGAAATCAAATACAAGATTCGCAAATGATATATTTATGTCAACAAATTTCTAACTTTTTCTTTTTGGCTTGAATTTTCACGGGTTCAGAATGCTATGACAACCAGCTTCAATTCAAGCAATGAATTCAAAGAACTGGATGAATTTTGAGTGATTGTCTTTAAATATTCCATTAGATATTGAATCATTTTCATTGAAAATTACTTTAGTTTTTCATTTCCTTGATTAGTATGTGCCATGAGGCCAAGTGTCCGAGCATTGGTACAGATTTTGTCAAATATCCATCTTTTTGGTACTCCAATTGAAGAGTTCCCTGAACTTTAACTGCTGATCCCAGTTTCAAAACAGTTAATTAAAAAGGTCTCTTAACTGGTTGTCAATGTTTTAGAATCAAATTATTGGCATTTTCCCTGATGTATTTTATTTAAATTGAGAAAAACATATCAAAATGTCCGAGCATTGGTGCGTTCAGTCTAGTTTGGTACTAAATATGGGTGTAATATAATTGGGGGGGTTTTTTTGTATTGTGAAATAAAACCGTTCTCGAATCTTGTATAAAGATGAAACATCAAGCATCCAACTTATATAGTATATATATGAATGTAAATATATTAGCAACCACCTTGCAGTACTCACTGATACTTTTTAGGTTAGTAGCAATTCTGTGATTGAGCAAGTTGAGTCTGAGAATGTTGGAAGAAGAGGCAGAGGACGAGGAAGAGGGGCAGTTGGAGCAAGAAGGGGAAGTAGGGGGCGAGGAAGACCAGCAAGGAGGAGTAGAGGGAGAGGTCGAGGACATGCAGAAGCAGTGAGCTCTGCATCATTAGATACCCTAACTGCCAGAAGGAACATAGCAAAAGTAAGAATACTTTTTTCATGAATATCATAAATAATGTTGCTGTTAACATATATAAAACATTATATAATGACTAAATAAATGATGAATGATACGCAATCAGAAAATGAAATAAGGATTTCTTTATATTTGTCATAAGTAAGTGACAATTTTATGATATTTTACATGTACTATACTGTAGGAGATTTTCTATTTTGTTAGAAACAAAGTTTTGGTAACCTCATCCAAATCACGTGTCTATGTTGTATTATTATTTATATTTATTCTGCTTTAGGAGCGAGTAATGGCAATGGATGCGGATGAGATGAGGGAACTGATGCTAATTGCAGCAGACATTTATTCATCGATGGTTTTGGACCTTTTGGACAGACATGAAAGTCCGGGAGGTGGTTACCACCCACCACCAACTGCAAGTTCTCCCTCTTGGTGCATTTGTGGGCGGTGCCGGGAAATGCCAACACAGCCAGAACGAGTTTGTTGTGAAAAGAGGCCTGAAAACTGTATTTCTAGAATGGCAGTAAGTTTCATACTACTTTGCATAAAATTTTGTTCATACCAAGTGGAAAGCAGCATCCACAAAACGTGAATCTATATAGATTTTTTATTGGTTCATTTGGAGTGGCAAAATAGGGTTGGGACTATGTACTATAATCTCCTTCATCTTTTTTTTTTTGTGTGTTCAGAGGGATGGATAGTTTATATCTTCCACCACCATTGGACTTGACCTTGACTTTTACCACAAATTTGAGTTACCATGTCAATGGGTCTCACTTTATGACCCTCAATGAGGCTGATTGATTGTTGATTCTCATCATCCTTACACCAAATGCAAGTTTGATCAAAGTCCAATTTATACCAATGAAATAAGTGTCCTTGGCCTCTCCCTGTGTTGTCAAAAGAAGGTCAAACTAAGGCAAAGCCATTTATGCAAGAGTGCAGCATTCAGACATACACTGGACAAAGTGATTCCTATATATCGTTATGACATACATGTACCATAATTCTACCATTATTTCATTTATCTTTCAGGATTTCCAAGTAGTCATTCTTGACGATGCTGTTTTGAGATTGGCCAGATTATACAGGCAAGATGTTTTGGCAGTTGGGGAAGGCCAAGATCTATGCAAAGAGAATCGCCATGCAGCATACAGACAATTTATATTATGGACTCATGGAAGACTGGGAACTGGTGTCAGACGACCAATTCCAAGCTGCTGTGTCTGGGCTATCAGAGATCGATACTCTGACCCCTATGGCCAATATGTTGGATTTGTGCCATCACGTTTATCATAAACAATAACATTTCTGGTATCAAAATTTCTTGAAATTTCTAAAAAGTGGGTCCTGTAGCATCATACCCCACCCTTCCTGCTACGTCTTTCGGTATATTTTTTCGACATAGTAACTTTCATACTTTTTGGCATATTACATTGTTTAGATTTAGGATCACTGATGAGGGTTAAGTACCCGAAACGTGCATGTCTGGTCCACGTTGCCAATTTATCTGTTTTTAAATGATGCTATTCAATTTGAAGACGTTTACATTTTTACCACTTGGTGAGTGTCACTGCTGGTGGACCAGGAGTCCCCGAGGGCACATGTAGCCAAGTTCGATCAATTTCGGTTGATCGTTTCTTCAACGCATTCTAAATTTCTGGTATCAAAATTTCTTGAAATTTCTAAAAAGTGGGTCCTGTAGCATCATACCCCACCCTTCCTGCTACGTCTTTCGGTATATTTTTTCGACATAGTAACTTTCATACTTTTTGGCATATTACATTGTTTAGATTTAGGATCACTGATGAGGGTTAAGTACCCGAAACGTGCATGTCTGGTCCACGTTGCCAATTTATCTGTTTTTAAATGATGCTATTCAATTTGAAGACGTTTACATTTTTACCACTTGGTGAGTGTCACTGCTGGTGGACCAGGAGTCCCCGAGGGCACATGTAGCCAAGTTCGATCAATTTCGGTTGATCGTTTCTTCAACGCATTCTAAATTTCTGGTATCAAAATTTCTTGAAATTTCTAAAAAGTGGGTCCTGTAGCATCATACCCCACCCTTCCTGCTACGTCTTTCGGTATATTTTTTCGACATAGTAACTTTCATACTTTTTGGCATATTACATTGTTTAGATTTAGGATCACTGATGAGGGTTAAGTACCCGAAACGTGCATGTCTGGTCCACGTTGCCAATTTATCTGTTTTTAAATGATGCTATTCAATTTGAAGACGTTTACATTTTTACCACTTGGTGAGTGTCACTGCTGGTGGACCAGGAGTCCCCGAGGGCACATGTAGCCAAGTTCGATCAATTTCGGTTGATCGTTTCTTCAACGCATTCTAAATTTCTGGTATCAAAATTTCTTGAAATTTCTAAAAAGTGGGTCCTGTAGCATCATACCCCACCCTTCCTGCTACGTCTTTCGGTATATTTTTTCGACATAGTAACTTTCATACTTTTTGGCATATTACATTGTTTAGATTTAGGATCACTGATGAGGGTTAAGTACCCGAAACGTGCATGTCTGGTCCACGTTGCCAATTTATCTGTTTTTAAATGATGCTATTCAATTTGAAGACGTTTACATTGTAATTGTTGTACGTATTTCTTTGTTATGTTTATCAATATATTCATTCTGTACAAAGTAAATCATATTGTGATAAAATATTTTCATTCTTCTATAATGTACATACTGTTGAAATTAATTGAGTGCAATATTAATATCTCCCTTCAAAGTTTCAATGTGAGTTGACACACTTTAGTCCAATTCAAAATCCTATCTGCAAGGTCAATCCTCACACCATTATGTTTTAGCTCTGTGGCAAGTTTTAAAGTGATGCTTCATAGAGTAAGTCCAGTGCATAGGTGATAACAGATGACAAAGCTCAACTCACAGAAGCATTCTACATGGTTGCAAAATCATTGAGGTGGAAAAAGTAGAACAGGACTTGAAAGTTTGATCATAGATAAATTCAAGATGCAAGTTTGGTACAGGTAGCACTGATACTTTGCTCAATATTGAGACTTTTAAAAGGCAAACTCACTCAGGCAGAAAAAGTAGGTCAAGGTCATCTATGATAAATTGATCCAAAATACATCCAATATACTTTATCTTTGTACCAAGTTGAAAGATAGTTCCCCTTATAGTTCTTTCGAAACTAACCTAAACACAACATTACATATAATAGGTCAAACCTCATGGTTGATAACAATACCTGTGTTCATATCCTCTTATCATGCTTTATCTTTGTACCAAGTTTGAAGATTATACCCTTTCTCAACTTTCACAACTAACGTAAATGCAACAGCTACACCAAATTGTTCACACAGACTGAAAGACAACACCATTACATAAATGGGATTTTGCTTTGCTATCTGGCCAAAAGTGAAATGATATTTCCTTCATATTCATAGCTTATGAGATACAGCAACTAATTGCTTGATCATCACATATATTTTAACCCTCATGCATACACTGCCATCCAAAAATAACTATACAAACAAGGACATCATTCTAAATTCCTTATAATTTCATCTAAAACATATGCTAGTATATACTAATGGATTGAAGTGTATCTCGATGCTTGAAATGAAAGCAAAACTCCTGCAACTTCAGATACAATAACAGCACACATAAATATATAAGATTTTTACAGATAACACAAGCAAAATAAATGTACATGGTTCTAAATACATGTCTGTTTATGAGGTAGTGATCAAATTATGAGGGACAAGTTTACTGCAGTTTTAGTCTCTAAAATCTTGACACCTTCTGAGCAACAAGGTCGGAAGTAGGGAGTGGCTCTGTACTGGCAAGATGAGAGGATATTCGTCGTGGGTCATCCTGCGATAATTCCGATTTCCTACTCATTCCGATTCTATCTCCCAACCTCAAAATGAAAATGTGACGTAAAAGGTCTCTTATGTAACTGTAGGTTTTCTTAACTTTGACTTCGACGGCAGACCATCTCTCAGACTTCTTGTTGAAGGTTCTGTGGTACCTTTGAATGAATATGCAATCATTAATCGTGATTAACAATACTCACGAGTCATCAGCAAGAAATGTTTTAATTGCACACTGTTGAAGTTCCATTCTAAAGTCGTATACTAGACAACTCTGGCAAGACCTCTAATGGAACTATTCTCATCAATTAGATTTTCATATTACAAATTCTACATTATGGTCAAATATGCATCACCAATTACTAAGATATTCTTGATTTAAAAGTCATTAAATATGTACACATGCCTTTTTCTTCCTTCTTTTGTGACAGCTGCTGGTCTATTTACATGAGCATTGTAATCGATGGCTGCTAAAAGACTTCTTGCCCTGTAAACAGGAGGCGTGTAAGAAAATCTTTTAGCAGCATACATCAATATGTGTGTGTGGAAATTTTCCAGCTCAGCTGTACTTCTGTAAAGAGAAGGGAAAACATTACACAAAATGTAACACAAGGAAACAAATTGGTTCATCTCTAACACATTACATAAAGCTCTGTCACCAAGCCAGATTTGTGTAACAGACATGTATATTCCAATGCTGAATCCTGTTCAGTGGTACTCAGTCCAAATTTAGAATATCCACAATTTACTTGTATTTATTCCAAAATACTTTTGCTAGCAAAGGCAGAATGGTATTTCAACATAACATTTAGCCAAAATATGAATAATAACATCATGTGTAAATTGGGTGTCAAACTGTGTCATGAAGCATTGATGATAATGAAAACTTGATATCAAAGATTAGGTATGAATTAATCATAATTGATTTATTAGTACATGTACCTAAAATTCAAGAAGTAGTGCACATTGTTCAACAGGCGCTTGTCCAAAACGATCCTCCTCAGGGCTTCATGGGCCTTAGTCCCCTTCTCCAACCATGGCTTGTTCCGTGCATCGTCCAGTGCCCCATGGGAACACTGTCCAAAGTCCATGGTGCCATACGACAGTGCCCATTCATGTTCGTCCACTACATGATGTAGAACACCCGCCCAAATTGTCTAAAATATAATGAAGATATACTTCAATCAAATATATATACATATATAATTCATAAATAATAAGCAAGTGAAAAGTGAAAATACATATGCAATTACGCATACAAACAAATTGGAATAACAATAACATGTTTCCTGAAATAAGGTCAAGGTCAAAATTCATTGTATCAATGTGAAATACCTATGTTGATGATTAAGGTTAGAGACAAAGAAACATGCAGACAACACGGGGCTTGCACAGAAGCAATAGGAAATTACAAAAACCATACATGTATTTATGATAAGCTATGTTCTTGATACATTTGTAAATTCTTCTTCTACAGACCATTTAAAATTGAAATATAATTATTATGAACTTTTTACCTGAGAGTCTCGTTAATATTGTTCTTACCAAAAACTCCTCGTAGGTATTGGCTTCTTTGCATGTGTGCCAAAAGTGATTTGTTATGTCTTTTGTCCATTTTAAAAGGTCCTTGGACTCCTTGTCTTGGCCAGCCTGGTACATGTATAATATAAATAGAGGTTAGTTTGAATCAGAAAAATATGCAATTTAGCATACAAGCAAATTGGAATAATAATAACATTTCTGCCATTCCTGTTGGGCACACATATGCTATGAATGAACAAGGGGACAAAGAATTTTTGTTTTAGTCATTATTGGTAGTATGGACATTTTGCCTAGCAATGAAAGCTTCTTCCTCATACTGTAACACCATGGTGTTAATCCTATTTTTTCTTTTTTGCTTTCTATTCATAATTTCTTCTTGCAACAATTTGAAAGTCACAATTACACATTACTTACAGCAATGATTTTCTTGCCCAAATTTTTGGCAGCATGCCATATGTCATGTGAATGCTTGATGTCCGCATACTGTCTCTCTATGAAGTAAAAATATCAAAATGTTATATTAGGTTTTTATGCATAACAATTGCAGATAATAGCCCCCACAAGTTCTCAATTTCTTACAAAATACTAGTACGTATTGTTAAACATCATTTTACATGTAATAATTTGCGGGGTCTGGAAGTCTGAACCAGCGTACACCGCTTTCTGAAAAACAAATCAGCCTTGTGATATTTAGAACATTCATGTAAATCTTTTATAAGCATATAAAAGAAATAATCTTACTCATCACTGCACCAATTTGTAGATGTGCATCCGTCACAAGCTCTCCTATCCGCATGCCCTTCCCACGCAATTCCTCCAGTCCTTGTATCATTCCAGCTTTTTCCATGTTCGTACTTTTCTTGGCTGTTTGTCTCTTATCAAGTGTGGAGACAGAGACTATTTTCTTGGTTGTATTTTCCATAAGCGTGTAGGTACAGTATTGGGCACAGTGGCCAGGAGAATCCATCCTTCCATCACCTAAAACAGAATGAACGAATGAGAATGCAATTTATCATTAGAATGAAACACAAGTCAATTGAACAACCAGCTGCCCATCCACCCCACATCACATAAGGAGTTTGTTCTATATGTTTTCTTTTGTTTTCCCCCCCAAAAAAGACATCGATAAAATCCTCTTTAATTGATGACAATTAATTACAAATTATATGTTTTGACACCATTCCATATGGCTGTTTTTTTAATATGCTATATCAGTACATGTACTTACCAAGAACAACAATCTCTTCATCTCTCATCTCGTCAAGTATATCAGATTGCTGGGTCGTCCAGGTCTTCTCAATAGAGGGAATAAGGTAGGTCCTTTGGATACGGTTGAACTTGTCGCAGTTCGGAAATTTCAGCCCCATGAAATCGGCAAACAATTTCATTTTAGCAAAATTGTTGCCGGACAGAAGAATTGCTGCTGAAATTGACATGTCACCACTGTGGAGTCTTCTATTCATGACAGGTTGTGAACACCATTTCTGCTTTTGATGTCCATTGCTGCATACCTAAATAAATGACAACATCATTGCTGTATTGATAAGGGAAATTAACAAGAACAATGCTCACATAATCTAATATTATAAAGTTGACTTAGTAAGGCAATAATTGAAAACAAAATTTATTTCACGACTTTATCAAAGAAACAAATGAAAGCAGATACAAATTGCAAGAAAAGAAAAACACTTTGCACTTGCAAACTTATACAGAAGATAAATTACCCAAGTTACGTAGACTGCAGATCCAATATAATCTATTGTTGTTTGCACCGTCTCCTTGCATCCCTTTATCAAACATTTCCCATCCACTTTAATATTGGCTAGTCGTTCCAATTGTGAAACAAAAACAATAGCACAATGGTCATCAAGAAATGCATCTAAGTTCTCTTCCTTCAGTTTCGATATTTCTGGGCCCTCTACCTCAGTTACATCATCATCTGTCTCACTATCTTCTCCTTCGGCAGCATCATTATAACCAAAAATAATGTCTGCAGCAGCCTTATCCTCAATATCTTGCATATCATCTGCTCTGTAAACAGTGATTGAAAATAGTGGTTAAAGAAAATGCCCGAACTGAAGCTCTACCTTCCTATTTATGTATATTGTGTGATCCTGAGTGCGATAGACACTTGCCATCAAAACTTCATTTTTGTGAAGTTGAGATGGTGTGTTGGACAGCATGCCAGAGTGGTGATTGCCAAGTGGAAGGTGTCGTAGTTAGTGAGTTCAAATCCCAGGCTGGGAAGAATAGATAAATAGGGTACCTTGTTAAATACATGTCTTTATTTGTGCTTTATATACGGTATTTTTCATGACATTTGGGTGTTGTACTGTTTTGTTTGTGCTTGCTGTGTATATTGTGTGACATATTTATCAATTATAAAAGAAAGGCTAATTTTACATCTCCAACATTTCAACATGTGACCTTCACTCTTGTGTAAAAATAAATAAATTGTGATAATTGTAATAGACAATTTGTGTAAAAAATTACCATAGTCTTACATACATGTAGGTAGATTATATGAGCAATCAATATCTTGTAATCAATACATGAAATTTCATCATCCATAACTTTATTTCTGTTTCATATTCTTATGAAGTTTGTACTGATAAACTACAGGTACATACCCAAGTGTTATATTGAATGTTGGATCATCCAAATCCTCATGTTCTGTAAAATCCTCTGAAACATTGATTGTAAGGCTGAAAAGAACAAAATGTGCTTGTGAAACACAAATTTCTTGTCACAAAGAATGTGAGAAATTTCAAACTAACGATGATATAAAGAGCAGGTACCGGTATGTCGCCTGTTGCATGTTTGACCCTAAATATATGACTTTGACCTTGATAGTGACCTTGACCTTGATAGTGACCTTGACCTATATTGAGTGCTGAGTCTCATCATGCTTAACCATCCCTGCAAGTTTGAAAGATGTCTGATGTATATCAAGTAAGTTATGGCCAAATAGGTGAAAGTGTGCCAGACAGATCAATTCCTATACTGGTATGTCGCTCTTGTATTGCAGGCGACATAAAAATTGAGTAAGTGTACATATATGGCTGTCTAGCCTTTTATAGAAGTGAAGAAAAGTATATTGGATACAATACAATGTACTTACTTAAAAGGATCTATAAACGATGCCATTTCTTTTGGATGGGATATTCTCTTTCCTTCTGTCCTAAAATACAAAATTTTCATCAATACAATGTACATCATTTCATAGTTTCTTACATATTCAAATATATAAAGTATTCCAATATATAAAACAAGATGTGAAAGATTAATTCCCTTCTGATAGCTATGAGAAAGGCATTAAAATTCAATGCTCTCTGAAATTATGTCAAAGGTCATTGTCGTCAAGGTCAAAGTAATAAGTCAAAATTAAAATTATGTCAAAGGTCATTTTCGTCAACTTAATAACTGATTATATCATGAATATGTAGTTACCACTTACCTCCTTGAGCTTGAAGGTCTTTCTGGTGCTAACTCCTCTACTCCAGACATTACTTTGGAACTAAATATAAAAGAAAAAGAGAAAGCATGTATATCATGGTATGTAATGTTATAAAGTGTTGTGCCGATTTAATCACTGACGTGGTCCCTTCCAATTACGACAATCGATTAATCATGAAATTAATCTAGAATTTGTAAAGAAATCTCATATTTTTGCTAAAAATACAGTTCAGATGTCGTATTACAACTATAGACATCTTGTATCATTAATTTAGGTCATTATACATGTACATACTTGAATGAAACATAATTTGCCGAGTTTCTTCATAATTTTGCAATTAATGTAAAGTAATTTAAGGAGTAATCATGAAGTATATTTTAAATTTAACAGTATGATAATAGAGTTCCACTATAATCAGTAATCAATCAAAAGGCAGATTATGATTTTTCCATTTGATTCCCAACACAAATGTCAAGTCATATTCATTCAAATCAAACAAATTTAGGGAAGTGTGGCAGCCTCCTGTGATATTTGATTATTTGACCCCTTTAACTTGACTCTTTACAGAGCAATGGATCAGCTTTTTGGCTGAAATTCATGTATATTCTGCGCTAAAAAAATTATTTGTTACCTTATTACATTAACACATTTTACCTCATCTCTGATTCTGCAGATGAAATCTCTGAAACTGTTGGTTCTGGTAGAGTCAATACTACTCCTTTTCCCAAATCCATTGGTGTAGAAAACTGTCTGCTCGAAACGTCTTCTGGTTTGCCAGTCTTGGGCTCAGGCATGATTGTTGGATTTGCTGATGCTTCAGCATAGTACCTAAAGGCAGGAAATCATAGATTCAAATACATAGATGGGAACCAACTTATTTTGTAAACAACAAATATTGAAATATGTGCATTTATTTACATGGGAAACACATATAATATATTACTTGACGTGCTTTAGATAAATTATTGTTCTCTGACAATTATGACACTGCATAAAACATAGGGTAATCAAATATAACATAGCTCGCCTATACAGGTTTTTGTCAGAAACCAGGTTAAAGTTTTGAAAAGTAGGTCAAAGTCCAAGGTCACTGGGTCAAAGGTCATGGTCTTAAATGAAAGGTCACAAGGTATCTACATGTATATGAGAAATATCAAAGCTCTACCCCCTTATAGTACAAGAGATATAACCCAAGTTAAAGTTTTGTATACGGACGACGACAACGACGCCGAGGGTATGGCATTAGCTCTCCGGACTTTTTCGTCCCAGCGAGCTAAAAATGTATATTGATAATTATAATCAGAATAAAACCAGTGGATATAAAACATGAATGTTCCCGTCTGCAATTGTGTCAGTGTAACACTGTCTGTTTTTGCAAAGAAGTTAGGTGACTGGAGGAAAACTGTCTGCTTGCGGAGGATAAGGTCACGAAGTCAAAAAATATAGTCACAAATTATTAAAATGATATATATACATCGACCCCCCCCCCCCCTCCTCCTCCATAAAATATTTGTATCTGAATTATATTATTTATAATGAGGTGCAAAACCAGAGTACTTTTCAAGAGAATGCACATACAAACAAGGAGGTTAAGGACCGCCATTGGACATATAATATGTATACATGTATTCTGAGCAAAGCCCGGGAAGCTGAATTGACACTTTTTCTTGACAGTTTTCTACGTTTTTTTAAAGTGACTAATTTGGTGTCTTGTTCTATAATTCTAACTCCATAAGTTAACATGCATATACATGTATGATAGGATCTCAACATAACCTAAGACTAGGATAATGACTAAATGAGACAACTTTTTTTTGCAAAACAATATCATGAATATACCTGTGTGCGTATCACAGTCTGTCTATGCACCTGGTAATACTGTAGTAAACATTTTCCTTATTGATCTTGTAAGATAAGCAAATTTATCCATTCTTAAATTAGTCATATTTGAAAATCTAAAAAACCACAACTTGATCTACCCTACAGAGTACATGTACCATACAGTATGATACCCACCCCCCCCCATTCATTCCATCCATAATTGAACTCTAATTCAGTACATTTCAGTGCAAACGTCTAAAACTGAATTGACTCTTGCAACTTTTAAAGGTATATATCTAATGAATTGCCTGGATTTTCGCCCTGTAGGCTGTATTTACGATGAGAACATTTGTCATGTCGGATTTCCCCTTCGGAGGCCTCACAACTGAACGTTCTAAACATGGAAATTTCTGCACTAGCTCGCTACAATTTTACGACAGATTTAGACATGTAGTCTTACATACCTACAAGAAAACTGTATGATAGAGTATTAGACAGTATTTAGCGGAAGATATGCAATAGGAAATATGACATAAAATAAATAAAAAACCTACCGATCAAGGAGTAGCAACAACCACGGGTTTTATAAATAAATATTTTTTTTCATCAATATTACTTTTCTTATATGAAAAAAGTATGCTGAGTTCAAATCTGTAATCTGTTTTATTGTATCTTTTATATGTAAAAAGTTATTTGACATTTAACATACCCACCCCGCAACCTAATTTAAAACGAAAATGCACAACTTTTATAGAATAAACGTCACAACTCATTTTCTTTACAGGGATGCTGATTATGGACTATATTTTGTTCATTTTAACCTATTTCAGGTATGCTGATTTCAAAAATGACAAGAGTTATTTTCTATCATTGACCAAATAGCTGTAATTTAGACTTAAAGATGGTTACCCCCTATATTTGCATTGCGAAAATTTGCAAATTATGACTTGATTTGTCATAATACTTTGTTAAAAATACATTTATCACATGTATTTACATTTTTGTACCAATATAACAAAAAAGGAAAACATTTGAAGATAACAGACAAGTTATATTTACAAATCAAAAGCTATCCACATGGTCAAATCAACAGTCGGACAGATATACAGGAGAACCATTGACGTCATTGATACATGTAGTACCATGTATGAAATATGCTGTCAAACATGTAGATCTAGCTACCCAATGCATATAACCATACTTAATTTCTCAGCACACCCAGTGAACATTAGAAAATAAAATCAAGATTTTGTTCTTAATGTCTATAAGATAATATGTAAATTGTCAATCTTGAACATGAACCTTATATACATTGTGAGAATTTTCAGAAAAAAGGAAAGAAAATTATACACAAATATAATGTATGGTTTTAATTTGAACAACTTTCACATGCTGAATATTGGTACCACATATCCTACAAGGAAATATTCCCTATTGTTTCAATATTATATCTAAGACATTGCTTGAACTGAGCTCTGGGCTCCTCTTCTCACACACAAAGATGTCGTTGTGTTTAATGTAAAAAAAATAACAGTGAGAGATAGATGCATTTACCTAATTATCCTAAACCGACAAAAGGAGATGTTTTAATTTGGTGTGATGAATGTATTTAGATCTATCATTAGCCTTCAGCCCTTTCCCTTAAAAAAAATTCAGATTAATCACTCCAAATATTTTAAGAATTGTTATATCATGGTACAAAACTTGCTTAATTTATCTGTAAATAAAACTCCTAGTAATCACTGTCCCCTCCCCCTCTACCTTACCCCCATTTCCAAGGCTAACCCCACAGACCATTAATGCATGTAGTTAATACAAGGAGGATAACTAATGCCATGAACAGATCTAAGATAAAAATCCAGGAGATGTACAAAGTCTTTGATAAAGTCAGAAGTGGAAAAGTCAGCATTTACAATTACATGTTTATGTGGTAATATTATTACAGGACCAGGGTATCCCATTCCCTATCAAGGTCAGATTTATCTGTATTAAAATTAGTACTACAGGTTTATAGTATACTAATATTGTTGTAAGACCTGTGTTAAATTTGCACAGAGTGACAGAAACATTTTTACTTAGCTACATCCTGAAAATAGGGTAGTTTTAATGCAAGAAATGAAGTATACCTCGTATTTATATCATAACTAATAAAAAATAAATAAACTCCAAGAATGTTGCAAAAGTTAATATTTGGAGCTTTAATTATCCATTCATACTTGATGTAGAATGTGGATCCAGTCAGATGGGACTGGGGGGAGGGGTCCAGTATATATATGGTTTTGAGAAAAAAAATTATAGGAAAATCATAATTTTTTTGCACATTTCTTGACTTCCCCTTCATCAGACCCCACTAGATCCACGCTTTTATATGTTATACATTTTCTTAACTTTATTCAGAAATAAATTACTCGAAGTAGAAGCTTTTTTCACTTGATTGTACATGCGTAAATTGAAACGTATATTGTTGTAAACAAAATAGAGTTATCGTTCTTGATACTGACTTGTGATGGAAATCGGCGAAGTTTGATGTGAATACGGGCATATACCATGGAAAATCTTTATGAATTATTATTATGGATAAATATGCAATCATTTAATCCCGCTCAGTACCCGGTATACGATCGTTATCACGAATTTTGACAGCTCTGAATATTTTAATTCCTTCCCGCGATATGTAAATGACTTGGAAATCCCCTTATTTATTCATATACCAAAGGGTCAAAGTATCAAGCTTTGATGTCATAGGTTTTTCGGAACAAAAACTGCTAGATTTATCCATAACGGCCCGTAAAAGATACCGAGGCGAGTCGAGACGTTTTTGGCGGACATACTGAATCAATGTCACGTTGCGCCCTCTAGCGAGCGTGGTTGTTGCTACAAGGAGAACACCAGCTAGGCCATGGTGTGTAAGTTTCAGTTCCTCTCTGAGGGCATTCCATCTATCAAGATGTTCACCTACATACACCTTCTGCTTACTTCTTTCTTTGAACAAATCTTTTCTTCTCTTCTTTTGCGCAGATTCGCTGAATTCTTTTTTTCTTCCAGCCTTTCGCTTCCCTTCTACACGCGACTCCGACATCTTTGTTTCTATTTTCTGTTTGAGCGCAACTGCGCAGGCGCAAAAAGGCGGGCGCCTCAGTAATGTATGCATTTTTGTGGAGACCACAGAAATGTCGTTTTTCATTTTAATTCTATGACAACATAGAGAGGTTTAGGTTATAAATTTTGCAATTAAGGGAAAGTTGGTAACTTTAGAAAAGTGGGAAAAATAAAGAAAAGCCGATTTTCTTTTCCAGAGAAGGAAAATTCAGTCGGTTAGCCATAGCGTCTCTTTAAAGTATCTAATACTGTAAATTGCTTTATTTTCGTCAGTACCGATTTTCGTCAATTCGTTCAATATAACCATTTCGTCAGTACGTAAATTCGTCATTCAAGGGTCCCTAAAATATAAATTCGTCTGTTCAAATGCCAACTTAACATTCAGGTATAGGCCGTATGCGTTTGTTTTCATTGTTTGTTTAACAATTATTGTTAAACAAACAATTTGAGACATGTATACCACCAAGCTTGTTGTGAAAACATATCATTCCAATGGTAATTAGAAGAACATTATATGCAACTTTGTTTGCGTATACAGTTTTGAATGATTTATCATTGCCCGTCGTATTAACTCTTAAAATTCAATTTTTCCTTTTTACACTTTATTTTGTCAGGAGTATTCATATTCGTCGATACGTAATTTCGTCATGGGAGGCACTGACGAAAATTGGTACCTGACGAATAAAAACCAATTTACAGTAAGTAAAGGAATGAGAAAGACGCTTTAGATAAGCTTATTGAAATGTGACTCGATCTATCATCTAAAAAAGGATGTTCCGGAATGATTAACAGGTCGTTAAGTTGATATTGTTTACCATATCCTTCTATATGTCATTATCATACAGTGTATTTATGCAGATGCATGTTGGAACAAAAACACAATTTCAAAGGTTTTTTTCACTACAAGATTGATTAAGGTAATTCATCTTTGTTCTTTGGACAATGTTTCGTAATTATCTTCTTTCCTTTAAATTTCTAAATTCTTTAGATTTCTTCGTATATTTAAATCTGTAAGAAAACGTTTTTATGTAAAGACTTCTATCAAATGACGTCCTTCTAATGATTAAGTTGTATTATTTGCATTTTCATCTGAGGATTTCCTTGTCATAAGGAAGGAAGTGTCCAATTGGATAGCCGGCTAGCAGTATTTTTAAATAACTTGCACCAGACATTTATGTTTGGAATGAATCTTCATCAATTGTACTTAAGTCCAAAATGATCAAATTCCTAAAGCAATCATCTTATTCATTTTGCCTCGAATTATTTCGAACCAAATAAATTTTGTACTACGTCAGCTATTACGGTATTGCCGTTTAAATGAATTCGCACGTAAAAGGAGTCGGATGCGGCAATTCTCCACAACAAAAAAACAGAGGCTTTGATCCTCGACTAATGAAAACCGTTATAATGTTTCATTTTATGGTGACACAATTAACAAAATAAGAAGGATCAAAGGTAGACAGCATATGTATCGAAAATGCGTCAGTCATCAAACGCCTTTTATACCGTGGATATGATCCTAATGTCACCAGACGGACACTAAGCTTGGTACTTGATCAATATACAGTCTTGTACGAGCGCATTCTTAAGACTTGCACTCTGACTGACTGTGACGAAGGGACTCCATGACGGGCCCTGTCCAAACCTCCTTAGAGAAGACAGGGCCCCGACCACCTGTCCTCTCTGAATGTCAGTCGGATTCCTCGGGTGATAACATATATGAGCTCGCTATAGCCGGCAGAGCACGGACTGTATAACGCACGTCCTCTTTTTATATCCATTTACATATTAATCTGTGTTGCTTGGTCCTCTGTGTTTTACGGTCTTGTTTGTGTGTGGTCATCTAACAGTGAGGATGTTGTTTTACACCATAATTGTGCGTTCTTAGAGAACTCTGGGAAATCGGAATAGTGGGAGAATTGTGCGCACGTAATCCAGGATAACCACACCGTCTGCTATTTACGTGGCAGATGGCCGTCCTAAGTCGGCACCGGTTGCCCATTGGTCTCGATGGTTTTTATGTAGTCTTTTATGTTTCATGTTTCTATCTTGTGAGTTGGTGTTCCTTGTCCCTTTTGCATCTCTTTCTGTGGGTGTCTGTTCTGTGTTTTTTGCATGGGTGTTTTGGGAGTTTGCTGTGGGTGCTGTTGTTGGAGATCCCCTCCTTTCTTACTGACCGTCCACGAAGATTTGTCGGGTCGATCATACCCATAGAAGGCGAGCCTTCTACAGCTTGATCAACCCGACGAATTATTTCGGTCGGTCAATAACAAACTTTATAGTTAATAATGGTCACTTACAAACCTTATTTAATAATAAAAACTTATAACATGTATTACTAATTACACTTATGCCCTTTGCCGCGTGGAGCTCGTACAAAAGTTCCCCGCGAGGGTTTTGACAGTAAGTGTTTTGAATATTTTCCCTGACATTGTCGCCATAGCACTTTCTATATAGACATAGCCTCAGACACTGCATGTATTTTATATATTGTTTCATTTTCGTGCATGAACATCGACGGCGGGTGCGGCTAACCAACAGGAGATGCTTACTCCTCCCGGGCACCAGGTCCTCTGGCTTGCTAGGGGTCCGTCGATGCTTAATTTTGTGTTCTGCTGTGAGTGCTGTTGAGATTAGCGTCACGATCTTCTTTAACTTCATCATGACGACTCTCGTCTAATTTTTGTATATCATATATCTTGTTACAATGCAAGAGCGAAATTGTGCAAATTACCTCCATTGTCCATTCAAAGGCGTCATTAATGAATAATATGAGCAAAAGCCAAGAAAGTTGGTGTAAACCTTTTAAACCTATATTTTGTAAAGCTGTAGATAAAATGATTGTGGTTAGGGTAATGATTAAAGAAGATCGTTAGGGTAATGGTTAGGATAGGCTTGAATATTGTTGGTTTTGGTTCAGTCAAAATTTGATTACGGTCGGGGAGGGTAGATTCAAATCCATATGGGTCAATGGGGATGTAAAATCGCATCACTTATTCTAAAACGTGGGTCGTGTTGCATCATATCCCAAAATTTCTTAAACTTTGGTCCTGTAGTATCATATCCCACCCATCCCGCTACGTCTGTACATCATAATTTTCATACTCTTTGACCATTTTACAGTGTATAAATTAAAGATCACTGACGAGGTTTAAGTACCCGAAACGTGTATGCCTGGTCCATGCTGCAAATTAATCTGTTCTTAAATGATGCTATTGAATTTGAAGACGTTTTACATTCAAAGCTATAAAATATATTTAGATACAACTGCTTTATTAACCTTTTTCTAATGCCATTAAGTATTTTATGAATTAACAAATTTATAGTATCATCCATCTACTCTCCATGTACAAAGTAAAGATAAATTCTGGTGAAAGCAATTTGATGTTTAGATTCACCATTTTTCATATATGACGGATAATACTGTAAACGACTTTTTATTAGCGAGGACTTTATTTCCGCGTAATTTCGCGAGCTTGATCAAACGCGAAAATAAAGTCCTCGCTAATAAAAAGTCCGTCCGAAAAATAAAATGTAGATCAAAGTTGACAGAAGTCAAAAGCGTCTTACTTTCCCTTTCCATTACAATTAATTACCCTAATTAGACAACGGACCATCATACACGTCGATGTTAGGGATGTTTGATTTACAAACATAACAATTAATCAATTAGCCATAATTAACCAGACAAACAATATATTAAAGAACTGTAAAATCTCTTAGAAGAAATGATCATGGCGCATTTCTTTATAGTTTTAATCATCCCGTTTTCAGAGACGAAAAGTAAACAAATGAAGTATTTGTAAGATTGGTACGCAAAGATATGACGATATGAAACGTCTAATTTCTTAATAGAGGGTGATAAGGTAATGCAATATACATATACAGAAAAAAGGAACTAATAAAAAGAAATCAGATGGTGGGCTCGCGAAATTAAAGACACGCGAATTAATTTGTCGTCGAGTTGTCGCGAAAATAAGGTCACGCGAATATAAAGTCGTTTACAGTATAAAAGGTCACAGTTTGTTTTTGATTCTTTAAAACCACATCCTTGAATATATTCAAGACATTTATCATATTTATACAGAAATTGATCACATGCATGCTGTTAATAAAAAGCGATTTTCTGAATATGAGTAATTTGGATTTCCTTGTTCTTTTGATAATGATAAGTAACGCGAACGCGAAACTCAATTTTCGACTTGTAAATTACCGATTACATGCCGGATATTTTGAAAGACCAGGACGTCATCCATTTAAGTCAGTGCAAACAAAAAGCTTGTCATTTTCGTTATGTTCTGTATATATAAGTTGTTGAAGGCATAAGGCCAGTCAAAAGTGATCGACAACACTAGGGTAAGAGTTTTTCATTTCAAATTCATTTTACATAATTATTGTCAGTGTTCGTCATATTGTCAATTTTTACATCTTAAGACATTCTTATTTAGTTGATCATGTCTTCTACAGTGTTGTTTATTTTCTTAAATAGAAATGAAATAATAATACGGAAGTATTCAAACTCTATACTTTCATGAAATTTTTCTGCACCAGACACGTGTTTCGAATATTTCATTCTAATCAGTGATGCTTCCAGCGGAGCTGACAAAATTCATTTCAGTATCGCCCTCTAGTTTTATTTTTGAATTTAAATTTATACATTTACTTTACAGAGAGTACGGGGATCCGAATTTCCTGTAGGGTCGATTCAGTAGCACATCCAAATACAATCTATGTTCAAAATAGCATTTGGGGGATGGTGCTAAGATGTTAACCTCCATTAATTGATATAATATTTTTGAATGAAATGACAAGTTTCCGAAATAGAAAAACAATATATATGATGTCAAATCGATAAAAGATACACCTAATACGTACAGTCCTGCAACCCACTTGTTTGACAATTCTATCCTATCCTATCCACCATCCTACATCCACCTCCTATCCTCTCTATTCTATCCTATCATATCCCATCCTATCCTATCCTATCCAACTCATTCCAATCCAATTCTATCCTACATCCTATCCTACTCTATCCTATCCTATCCTATCCTACATCCTATCCTATCCACCTTTTACTACTTCTCATCACATTAAGCGAGATTAATGATTAAAACTAAATGACTTGATATAAATTCATGCATAAGTTGTAAATTATTTGTAATTATCGCTGTTTCTGGATTTTATTAATAAAAAATTAAAATTATTTAGATGATTAAATAACGTTTTTGTACCTGTAGTGAACGAAACAAAATGTCACAACAAACCTCCAAGTTTGTTTTTAATTGAATTAAAATTTATATCACCCATTATGTCAAGATAGAAATTTCAATGGATCAAATTTAATCAAATGAGTATGTTTGTCTGCTAAAAACTTAAGAATTAAAAAAAGAAAGATTGGATTGAAGACTGAAGTGGATATGATAGGATAGGATGGGATAGGATAGGATAGGATAGGATAGGATAAGATTCTATCCACTTTCTATCCTACATCCAGCATCCTACATCCTATCCTATCCACCTTTTTGTCAAACAAGTGGGTTGCAGGACTGTATACTGTGTTTTCTCAGGTTTCGATGGTATGATACATTTATCTCGTTGTCTACGTCTGATTGTTTATTTCTTCTCTCATGTGTGTGTTTTCCGCTGTTTTCAGAGCAAATTTTCATGTAAGAGATTTTTAGAATAAACATAGCATTCGGGAACATGAAACCCCTCGCCTTCAGTACTGTTTTACGGGTATCAATATGCACCCGAAGGGTCTACAGAATCGGTTTTCAGAAACAAACTCACGTAGGCTTTTGATTTCCGACTGTCACCATTATGGAAAAACCCTGCTAAACAAGGGGCTTCTGCTTAAATATGCAAAATAGCAATATCTTGGATAAATGTTAGGACAGACAAACTTACTGATTCTTTCAATAGTAAGAATCCCCTTTTATTGTGACATTTTGGGTAAGGAAAAAAGGTTGAGAAATTTGTAGAAAATTGAAAATGGTTTCTGCTCAATACTTTCTGATTTACTTTACATGCCCGACGTTCATTTTAAGAGAAGACATTGTAGTAATTTCATGAAACATCATCACAAATTTAATATAATCATACAGAAGCAAAATAAAAGAAAATAAATAGTAAAAATGAAATAAATAAATAATTTCAAAACATGCTGCTATTTTTAGAATTTTCAAAAATATTTATTACTAATCAATAATATTCATGCATATGCAAATGAGTTATCATACATGTTATACTATAGGGAACTATATTCTCACTACGTTGATAACAGTTAAATGTATACACGTCTATCCTATCGATAGGACAAGATTTGATATATTTACTTTTTCAACTTGAGTATCGATTTGTCTTGGTAAAAGCCAAAAAGAAAAAAGAAATGAAAACAACAACAACAACAAACAAAAAAAAAAAACCCACACACACATAGTCATACGTATAGTTTAAATTGTTTTTATTTTCAGTATAATAATTATGGGAACCTAATCTATATACCCTTATATATATGTCCTGTACATTTTTGTGCCTATGAAAACACACATTGCAAGAGGGGGGATGCATGGCGGTTCCAAGACTCACTAACTTTAATGCTTCACCCACATTGCTATATCGTTCACTCGATTATTTCCTTATATAATGTTTTTGAGGAAAAGAAACTGGAAGAAGATAGCCGTGTTTAAATACAGAAAAATTACTTTGACTAAATAAATGATGTAGGAGTTCGTAGACACGTGCCTTAAAATAATATTCCCTGTCGAATGTTTATGACATTTTCTTGAAATAAAGGGATGCATGTAGAAAGAGACAACAAAAGGGGTTTCGTTTCAATAATTCATAAAAAGGACATAATTGTCATCTTTAAACAAGAAGAGTAGACGTGACGGAGCAGGGAAAATTAAGTTGTTCAAACGATGCTAAATAAAATAATGAAAAATGCTTAAAATTCAATAAAACTTTTTTATCATTAAAACTTTTATTTTCCATGATCAATACAAAGTTTGAACAAAGTCAGGTAAGATTTACGAATATTATGAGGATTCATTCATGATGTTGTTGATCATACAAGTCAACAATTGATAACGTCAGAGTACTTTACGGAGCACCGGACAGGTATTCAGTTTTGAATTTCGCTTTATAAAATAGACGGAGACTTTACAGATTGAGGATACATTTTTATATGGGCCAAATGATTCGAACCAATTTTGTAATGATAGCAAAAAGTGTTTTTATTATGAATAGATAGATAAATACGCGAAAACAAAAAAAAAAAATGGAGTAGAACTAAAATAAAAACGAGAATAATTAACGTGATGCTTTTCCATCCCTTCATGGTGATATACCTTTGAATGCTTCAAAGGTGAAAAAGTACATTACGATATAGAAGTAGAAATGCACATAAAAACAGAACATATCTGCCTCGAAATATTCCTTAAAAAGAGATCTAAATTGTTGATGAAGGACATAATATTTCTTTTGAAATATCAATCTTATTCAAAAACATCTTACAACGTCATTTATTTTTGTCAGCTTCTCCGTGACCAATGATATTCGTTTGTTTAAAAGGGAATTTCAAAGGTTTTTATTTACAAATCGTTATGAAAATCTGCATATACATTCAAAATGAGCCATGCAATGAAGAAATCAATTTGGCGTTTATCAAATTTTCTAAACTTTTTCTTTAATTTGCGCTGTCCATGAACTTTCGAAATAGCCCATGTAATTAATTGTGAGAGAAAAGTAAAACTTCTATATAAATAGTGACAGATTTAAAAGGTGCAGAAGGGGCGTCGGTTTGTTCTCCAAGCTCTCCACGCTGTGACTAAAACTTTTCGTATAATACCCAAAATTTTGGACATTCCCACTTCCCTATGGATATGCGAGTACTCTGGAAACGTTCATATATTTTAAGTAATATGGTTTTCAATCAGATACAATTTAAGAATAATTAAGAATATGTATACTCATTCTTAAAAGAAATGCTTTCCAATATATTTTTCAGAGTTATAAAATGGATAAAATCTTCAGCCTTTTGGGAGCTGTCCTGTTGATTTTTGCCATGAATACCTGTACGACAGAAGGCTTGTTTGAGAGAATTTGTTTATCTCATTGTTCTTCTGAGTTTGAAAAATGTTTGCAAAACTGTAGCTGGACTGAAAAGATTATGTGTATTAGTATGTGTCATTCTGCACTGACGAACTGTGAGAGTAATTGTAGAAAGAGATTTGGATAACGAGAGAAAAATATTTTGCAAAACGATGATGTAAATAAAATGAAAGCGTCATTTCAATGTAAACTGACTTTGTTGTCTTTATATCATACATATTTGCAGGTCTAATTCATTAATAAAGTTTCAAAATACCCTGGTCCCTCTCCTTCAAAACTCCCATTAACCCCTTATATCGGATTAACGAGTATAAAATTACAAACTTGCATCTGTATATATCTATGTCATTCGACTTAATATTAGAAGACAGTAACAGGGCAATGTGGTATAGTGATGTAACAACCTGTATTGGAAAGTGTTTTTTTCTAATCTTGTAATTGATGTATTTATCTTGCAAAAAATATATATGATAAAGCAAGAGCACATGAGTATAGCGAGGTAACATAAAATGTAGTATGGTGTAAAATGGTAGTTCCGTGTTATATCAAATGTCTATAGAATGAAAAATATCTCCATGACATAAAAAAATGAGAATAGAAAAGCAAGGTGACAGAATATAGTATCAAAAGGTAAATGCACTTTATATCATTATGTTTTGATAGTATAAAGGTTACCTAAGTGATGGAACAAATTGTTATAGTTGTTACACTTTGCATAAACCAGTGTTTATCCAGATTCCAATGGTTTACGCATTGCCAAGTTTCAACAAGATTACACATTTGAAAACTTTTATAACAGCTAGCCTGAACGTGATTTTGAAAGATTCCAAATGGTTTACGCAATGGGTAAACTTGTGTTGATTCAGATTCCAAATAGTTTACGAATGTTTCCATATGGTGTACGCAAGCAGGACCTTTATATCATGAAACGGCAATCAAGTTTACGCAAGGTAAAATATGCGTAAACTATCTGGAATCCTGAAGTTTCAACTGATTACGAAAGTTGGTGCCTTTCAATTTCCGTTGCGGAAACTTGATGGAAATTACAAGATTACGCTTGTGTAAACCATTTGGAATTTGAGCGGGTAGTCGGGTTACGCAAAGCGTAAACTGGAGTTTCAGCGACGGAATCCTTGCGTAAACTATATGGAAACTTCAGGTTTCCGCAAAGTTTCCATATAGTTTACGCATTGTTTTTTCATCCAGTGTGTACAGTCAAATATTAAAGAAAGATCCATTGATGTTGTATACCAGCCTTTATAATGTGACTCTGGTTGTCATATGGTACCTGTTTTATTCCATACGTTACGGTATACGATGTAAAAGGTACCCTTTGGTTTTAAGTCAAGACCAAAGGAAGTCGATGATAATTCGCACTAGTTATTATTTTTTAGCATACCATTGACGCGAAATATATCTATCTTGTGAAGCGATTTGAACAGTATAAAGAGAACAAAATAGAGTAAAGAACACTGAAGTCATGATAAATATGGATAATGACAAAATCCCAATACATAGTACATAATCGATGATTCAGAAAATCATAAACAGAAGCAAAGCAAACAAGGAAAACCCTCCACCACATGAAAATAAGCGACATCCGAATATGGGAGTGAGACCAGGTGCCTAGGAAAAGTCAGCATCTCCTGCTTGCGTGCAACACCCGCCAACTCAATTCTGTAGAATTGTAACCTTCAATTTCGGAAAATACAAGTATATTCGGTGGTTGGATGGTTCAAATGGTCTAAGACAGAATATCATCTACCATTCGTGAGAGTAGAACATTATAGTATATGACGAGTTCCCCATATCGACCGAAGAACGTCCTCATGTTAGTCGGTCAGAAACTGAGAAGCTTATAATTATATAAAAGAACCCTAGCTCTCAGAACAAAACCTGTGTATTTGGTACTTGCTCTGGCATAGCGAATCAACTGAGATGTGTACATTCCATAAGCAGGCGATGAAGGGATGTTGCTACTCAGAAAAGTCACGTTTGCCATAGAGTGAGGTGTTCATGTGATCGACCATCAGTATCGTAGGACAACATTACGTCAAGATAGGATGCTGAATTATATGGCTATGTAGTTTCTTTGACTACAAACTCCGAAGGATAGATTTGAGGATCTGCAATTTTTGGATAATCGATGGCCAGTACATCGTCTATGTATCTGTAAGTGAAGTTAAGGTTAAAAGCTACGTATTTGTTCCCTTCAGAAGCCAAAGATTGAATGAATTCAACTTCACATGAGTAAAGAAAATGTGGGTGGGTCACAATAGACCATTTTCGAGTTACCGATCACGTTCGGATATTATACTCCGCTTCGACGTTTTGTCAAGATGCCCTACTTCCGGTTTACATTTGAGTCTAAAAATAACGTGATCACGATTAAGAAATAAACAATTTACGCAACCAAATGGCATTGTAGCGTCATAAATGTGCACCATTTACATGATTTGGGGTTGGAAAAATTCAAGCAAAAGGTATCAGTCAAAGGGGATGCTCTATGTAAAAGTTGAATGGGCAGGAAAGGGGGGGGGGTACGAGGAGACATAACAAGAGACTCTGGACACGTGTCCAGGTGTATAGACTGAATTTATTGTTTGTGACAGTTAGATGGGGATAGGCATTTGACAAGACAGGTGTTTAAATGTTTGATTTTGACCTGTACATCTACCCAGTGCCCCGGCAACCGGCCAACGACGTGATGCCGAGTAAAGCTTATGAAGGTGAGGGGGTTGGACAGGGTGAAAGGGAGGGGAAGGGGGCGGGAGAGAGGGACAGGGAAGAAAGGGGGCGGGAGGAGGGAGAAAGGGGCGGGAGGGGGGAGGTAAGGGAAGGGTGAAAAGGAAGGGGAGAGGAGAGGGGGAGGTAAGGGGTGGGAGGGGGAGAGAGGTACCCCCTCCCCAAAAGGTGTACCCTGCTGACGATCAAATATCATGATAGCATTGATATACACAGTGACATTGTATCTGTGACTCTGTAATCGGAAAAAGATCATGCAGGATCTAAAAAAATGAAAAATGAAAAAAAAAAATGTTTGAAATAATTATCTTCTCGGACTCAGGACTGGTATATTTTCCTTACCTGGCTGAACCCAGTTTAAAACACTGGTCCAGAACCATCTGAGCTCATCATATTAAATATTTGACATTTTTGTATATATGTAAATTATCCTTTTAAACTTTTTCTTTTAAATTTTATGGTCTGTTTGCGCATTACGCCGTCATGTAGTCATCAAGTGTGATGGATTGACGTACTGATGTAGATGTAGATGTAGAACCCCCCCTCCTCCTATCGGCTTTCCATTCCTCGTTTGTAAAATATTGATCAGGCCATGAGCGTGACTGGGGTAAACTCCGTCCCCTAGAGATTCACAAGAACAATTTTCATTTTAAAGTTTACAGGCCACAAGTATTTATTGAAATATATGTTCAAGGATCATGACTAAATAGATACAAGAAGGTCTATCTGTGAATACGGCAAACAAAACGTTTACTTGAACTTTGAATCTCATAGGATTTACATTTTATTTTGCGTGGAATTTACACCCGCGCGGGTGTTGAGGCTCAAAAGTCCCCTCCTCCTCAAGATGTCAGTCATTGTTCTATTTCAACGCTCCCAATTTCTCAACTTCAGAGCCAGATGAACCCCATCCTTGGAAAAATGTTTTAGATCCACGCATTATTTTTTATCTATATACAATTTGTTTTCATTATTCCAAGGTACCGTTTTAAAGATTTTTTTTTCAATTTTGAACATCTTTTTTTTTTAATGCCTTCGTCAGGTATACAGGGACATATCTTTCGTATCTTTCTTATTTTCTCAAGTTACCAATAGCACACGCTGCCATTTATCAAAATAGTTTTAACCCCACCCCCCAAAAAAACCCCTGTTAATACCGATTTTCATACTGAATTGATGCATTCAGAAGAGAAAGCGGCTTATATTACTTCAGAAATACTAAATGTCATTTAAATTTTAGAACCTTTTATTTACTGACAATTTCTTAGGGATATATTTGCATAAAAAGGCAATGGCGTTAAAGAGGGGGGGGGGGGGTTAAATCACAATTATTGTTATGTTTTAAAAAAGAAATTCAGTTGGGTTACCATTTTCTAATTTTTTTTTGTAAGACTTTTAAATTTTCTGTTAAAAGAAATTCCTGTTTTTCACTTTTTCAATATTTATATATCTCTATATGATATGACTGAAAAAAAAGTAAAATCCGATGACTTATAATTTACATTGTCATTGATGACATAAACAAATTAATGGTCAATACAAACGAAAGCAGCGATTATATTAATTTTCATATTCAAAGAAAAGTAGTTTTTCAATTTTGAGTAGATTAGATCGATTTTACACCGTTGATGTCACAATATGTGACGTTGCTAAGGTAGACCGGAAGTAACCCTACTTGACGTAACTAAGCAGGTGCGTCATAGCAGTGACTAAACTGAAGGTTTATAACGGTCATTAGTTGTAACTCGAAAATGGTCTTTTGGTCCCCATTGGAATTCCGAAGACTTGCTGGAAGACCTTCCCTCCAAACACCACGAAAATGTTGTCGATCAGGAAGTTTAACATCAGAATAATATCTACTTCATTGTACTAATGTTTAGAATCGGAGCGAAGTAGGTTTGGTCATAATTAACAACATTAAATTTATATTTGCGATTCCCATTCTTGCTTGTAAACGCATTACCTATAATTTTGCGAGTCTTTCTTGAAGGTGAATATTAGCATTAACATGTTTAATAAGGCATAGTAAGGATCGCCGTTCTAATTTCACTTTCATCTACATGACTCACACCTATAGTATAATTCTCTTATTTTTTTTATAAAACTCAAAGCCATTGCATCCTTGCGCTGCATCACATTCCCATTTTTTGTGATAAATAATTATATTTCACGAAATTATAGACAAAACGATTGTTCTGCCTTGCAAGATCACCCACCGTGTAATGGCGTGATGCATTTGTTCATGTAGTAAATGTCAATTTACTCATTTCCGCTAAGGTCATTGCCACATTATCGTGTTGGTTATTTCATCCTCATCTTAACAATAGCCCTAGGGGCACAACCACTCACTTGATACCCATATGCATTCACACTTATGACAGTTTAAATGATGGCATTACTTTGAAATGTTAGATCCATGATTTAAACCCACAACATGTACCAAGTAAACATGACTGTTCATAATTTAAAAGAACAAGTCCATTTTACATTGTTTAGTTTGAGGATTGAGGATCACTGACGAGGGTTAGTACCCGAAACGTGCATGTCTGGTCCATGCTGCAAATCTATCTGTTCTTAAATGATGTTATAGAATTTGAAGACGTTTAGCATTTACGTGCATTAAACTATGCAAGGCAAAAGGAAGGAAATGCAAAGTAACGAAACGAAATGAACTCAATTTTATATCAAAGAATTAAGCCGATCAACCGAAGTTGAAACTATATCGGACTCCTGATGTGATAACATACATGAGCTCGCGGCGGCAGAGCACGGATTGTATTACGTACGCCCTCTTTTTATATCCATTAACATATTTATCTGTGTTGCTTGGGCCGCTGCGTTATTCGGTCTTGTTTGTGTGTGGTCATTTGACAATGAGAAGGTTGTTTTATACCAAAATAGTACGTTCTTCGAGACCTCTGGGTAATCGGAAAAGTGGGAGGGTTGTGTGCACGTAATCCAGGATAACCACACCTTCTACTATTTCCGTGGCAGATGGCCGTCCTAAGTCGGCACCGGTTGCCCATTGGTCTCGTTGGTTTATTTGTAGTCATTAAATTTTGTGTTCGATGTTTCTGTGTTGTGCGTTGACGTTCATTGTCCCTTTGCGTCTCTTTCTGTGCATGTCTGCTCTGTTTTTGCGTTGGATCTTTTGGGGTTTTGCTGTTGGTGCTGCAACCTGTTGTTGTTGGAGATCCCCTCCTTTGTGTTATAGATCATCTTAATTCTAATTCTGTCGAAATAAATAAAATGTTTTTAATGGGAAAGTTGATGTTTATTGATTTTTAACCGGACCCAAACGACGCGGGAAAGATTTTGTCATCGCTAATTAGTCTATAATTTCAATGATATATATAACTTGAGGAACATGCCAAAAGTGAAAAGGTCCGAAAGGATTACAGAGAAGAGAGACCAGACGTTTGTGAAGAGGATCACCACGGACAATGTGGAGGACCTACAGTCAGACGTACAGGGGACGAAAAAGGGTACCGGAGATGTCTTTCCTACAACCGTGACCAGAGCAGCCCATGACAATTGAAAGTTTTGAGGATGAAAACGCAAATGAAGCAAGCCAGACGCCAAAAATGATTGAAAGCTATCAAAATACAATGGACTTGAATGTTTCAAGTGAAATAAAAAACAAAATAAGAATTGGTCAATATGTAGATTAGAGAAAGATGTTCACTCACAAAAATGAGATGAAAAAGCAAAAGATAGTAGCTGTTCACAGTTAGTTAGAAATCACCGAAAAAGAGACAAAGCAAATCAATGATATTGATAAATGGACGGATGCTTTTTTAAGCTTTGCTGGCATCCACTTAACAGCACATCCTTAAGAAAATATTGAAATACATAAAAGACGTCAGAAAAGCAGCTACAAGGTCAAGCTAGATTTTTTTTTTGGAATATGATATACAGTTTCGTTTGAGACTGGAACAAAATCCATAATAGCAGGATGGGTGAGATATGTTGCTAAAGAACCCACGTTTTAGAAAGTTTAAGAAATGTTGATAGCAGAAAATTTCGAATGCGTAGAAGAAACGATCAACCAAAGTTAATAGAACTTGGTAAGATTTGGTGAGAAACTCTACAAGGAGGTTGTAGGGATTCCAATGGTACTAATTGTGCGCCTCTTGTTGCAGATTTATTTTTATACACGTATGAAAAGGAATTTATCCAAAATCTTCAAAAACAAAGAAAAATGACGATGTGAAATGTTTCATTGGTAATTCTAGGTACCTGGATGATATTCTTACTATCGACAATCCTGTTTTTGAAAAATATAAAAATGTTATTTATCCACAAGAATTGATTCTAAACAAATCAAACGTTTCAAACACAGAAACACCATTTTTGGACCTAAATATCAAAATTGTTAATGGAGAGATCCATACAAGTGTGTATGACAAAGATATTATTTTGGATATAGTAAATTTTCCCTGGCTTGACGGTGATGTTCCTAGATTACCGCCCTATGGTATCTATATTTCACAGCTCATCCGGTATGCTAGAACATGTACTGATGTTTTGGATTTTCATAGTAGAAATTTACAAATTACCAAGAAACTTTGAGGACAAGGTTTTCGCTTTCACAAACTAGTAAAGACTTTCTGGAAATTTTACAAAAATTATTGTCAACTTCTTCTGAAATTCGGACCAATACAGGCAACAGAGTATATTACTTAGGGTATTTCACAATCTGCATTTTATGGTGATATTATTAACAAGATCAGAAGGCTAAAAGATAGACAACATCACTATCGAAAATGCGTCAGAATCATCAAACGCCTTTTATACCGTGGGTATGATCCTACTGTCACCAGACAGACACTAGGCTTGGTACTTGACCGATCTACAGTCTTGTACAAGCGCATTCTTAAAACTTGCACTCTGACTGACTGTGACGACGGGACTCCATGACGGGCCATTTCCAAACCTCTTTAGAGAAGACAGGGCCCCGACCACCTGTCCACTCTGAATGTCAGTCGGACTCCTCGGGTGATAACATACATGAGCTCGCGGCGGCAGAGCACGGATTGTTTTACGTACGCCCTCTTTTTATATCCATTTACATATTCATCTGTGTTGCTTGGGCCCCTGCGTTTTGCGGTCTTGTTTGTGTGTGGTCATCTGACAGTGAGGAGATTGTTTTACACCACAATTGTGCGTTCTTCGAGACCTCTGGGTAATCGGAAAAGTGGGAGGGTTGTGCGCACGTAATCAGGATAACCATACCTTCTGCTATTTTCACGGCAAATAGCCGTCCTAAGTCGGCACCGGTTGCCCATTGGTCTCGTTGGTTTTTGTAAAGTCCTTTGTGTTTGATGTTTCTGTGTTGTGCGTAGACGTTCCTTGTCCCTTACGCGTCTCTTTCTGTGCTTGTCTGCTTTATGCTTTTGCATTGGGTGTTTTTGGGGTTTTGCTGTGGGTGCTACAACCTGGTGTTGTTGGAGATACCCTCCTTTGTTTTGGCTACATGTGATCTCGGGGACTCCTGGTCCATCGTCAGTAACACTCATAAAGTGGTACAAATGTTAAATGTCTTCAAATTTAATAGCATCATTTAAGAACAGATAAATTTGCAGCATGGACCAGACATGCACGTTTCGGGTACTTAACCCTCGACAGTGATCCTTAATCTAAACAATGTAATATGGCCAACATATTTGAAAATTATTTTGTTTTTATTTTAAAACCCATGGCATGATTGGTGTGATATATATATATATATGATGCTACAGGACCCACGTTTTAGAAATTGCAAGAAATTTTGATAACAGAGATTTTCGAATGCGTTGAAGAAACGATCAACCGAAGCTGATCGAACTTGTAAAAATTTCGATCAAAACATTTTACATTGTGTTTAAAAAAAAGTTTCAAAAACAATGTTAAATGGCCAAATAGTTTGAAAGCCGTAGAGGAATGCCTGGGGTATGATGCTACATGACCCACATTCTAGAAATTTCTAAAAGTGTTTTGTCGAATTATATAGTCTGAATTGCCTCCCTTATTAAGCAGATTAAATTTAGAATTCGGTAAGTCAGACTGACTATTTTTCGATAACAAGCACATTTGCTTTTTATGACTTTCGTTAGTTTTTCTACTCAACGAGAGTTGAGAGCTTTGTAATCGAAAAGCCGTTACGAAATAGTTACGAAATAGTTAAGGTACTGCATTTTGATCTACTTTCGAAACAAAAAGGAAAGATTCCTCCTAGTGCAAACGATTTCTGAAATACATTCTTTAAACAATGTGAGGCATGGTAAAGCAGGTTGTTAAACGTAAGACTACGTTTATGATACCATTTACGTTGCCCTGCGATACAACCATTTATCATATTCGATAGGAAAATGTTAACATGGATTTTTTTTTAGTAATTAGGCTCCTTCTCAATGTAAGTTGATTCTTAACTCCTTCTCGTAATGAAATTAAAGTTTAGTAACGTTAACGTAGAAAATCTCAACTTGCAATTGGTAAATTCCCCATTACATCCCGATTAAATGCCGGGAATTTAAATACACAAGGAAGTGTCATTACAAAAAATTTGATGTTTACAACAAATTTTGTTCTTTATTTAATGTACTATATATATTGACATAAGTTATTGAATGTTAAATATCAGCCAAAAGTTATCGACAACACCAAGGTAAGGTTTTAATTGAGAGTCTCCTTTTCTTATTATTATGTTTTTGATTTCGACTTTAGTTTTCAAGCATCAACATAATGTTGGTCATTTACTTAATGAAGTATTCCTATAAATATCCAATAACTGTCTTTTGAAATGTAATTATACAGTGATAACCTACAATGGGTATAGCAATTTTGTTCCATAACGTCCGTTAAGAGAAATACAATTCCTTGATCCACTGTAGGTTTTCACATTATAATCATATTTCTTAAGACAGTTATTGTATATTTTTAATCATTCCACCTTTGAGAGCTTAAATGACGTTCAAATACGTTCAAAACTTCGGTGCTAAGGTCCTATTACTACATGATTTCATAGTTCAAATCCAGCAACTGGGGTTATACCCCAATAATCATTTTGTAACTTCTGCACAAATATGTAGATATTTCGCTTGATACATAGAACGTATACTTCAATATTATCAACAATAGTTAAAAATGCGTTGAAAAATGAAAATTCTCTACTCTACGTTTTATAAATAACTGGAATTATTTTTTTTTTAAATGCGTTTATATATGGCGTTGCCATTCATGTGTTTATGGCGTGATACATTTTTATTACGAAAACAATCGGAAGTAGTGTACTATACCCACAATGCCTTAAGATGGACGCATACATGTATGACAATCGAGAAAATTATTCAACCCAAAAAGCACTATATGAAAGTAAAACTCCTCCCTTCTTTTTGTATTACAAGATTTGCATTCTGTCATCTAAGTTTTTGTCATCTTTGCCGTGTGGAGCTCGTACAAAAGTTCCCCGCGAGGGGTTTGACAGCAAGTGTTTTGAATATATTTCCCTTACATTGTCGCCAAAGCACTTTCTATATAGACATTACATCAGACAGCGCATAAATTATATATATTATTTTCATTTGAAACATCGACGGCGGGTGCGGCTAGCCAACAGGGGATGCTGATTTCTCCCGGGCACCTGATCCCACCTCTAGCTTGCTAGGGGTCCGTCAATGCTTAATATAATTTTGTGTTCTATTGTGAGTGCTGTTGAGATTCTCGTCAGGATCTTCTTTAACTCATTTTAATGAACTTTTATTTGTAGTATAATTTGTAGACTATTCATATTGAATCTTGCAAATAGAATATTTCCAATATACCTTTTCAGAACAACAAAATGGATAAGATTTTCATCTTTTTGGGAGCAGTAATGTTCATTCTAGCCATGAATACCGATACAGCAATGGGGATACCCTGTCCTCTATGCGAAACAATCTATAGCTCCTGTGTCAATTGGTGCAGGCTTGGCGATAGGGATTGTAGGAGCAGATGCTATGACAACTTGATTGAATGTTGGCGTGGCTGCCGTAACAACATGGGACCAAGATAACAGGAGAAATTGTTTTGCAAAACTTTGCTTTGAAAAAACTGAAAAATAATTATCTTCTATGTTTTCTAGCTCTCTTTGTTATCTTTTTATCGTACAAGTTTGCAGATATTTTAAATCATTCAGAAAGTTTTTTAAAGCCTTGATTCATCCTTTTGCACTTAAATTCGGTCAAAGTTAGATGTTCTATGTTGCACATTTGATGTCATAACTTTTAAATTTACAAGCATTGCCGTCAAGAATTCTTTAAAAGAACACTCGATGTAAGCTCCTTTCATCAGATACCTTTTCTTTGCCGTCCAGAGGTAGCTCTCTATCGGATATTAATATATGTGATTTCACAACTGTTCCAATGGATATTCTACTCATTTTGCATTACCGTCACGATTTTGAGACTAAACAACTGATGAGGTTTTCTTCGATGTATAATTCAGATTGGAATACTTGTAGAAATCCTATATTTATGACCCCTTTACTGAAAGTGTACTAATGTACGTATAATGAATTTAAGGTCGAATGTATACTTTTAAGGACAGCTCTATATGTAAGTTAAAGAAGATCCTGACGACGATTTTCTCAACAGCACTCACAATAGAGCAAAGCATTAAGCATCGACGGACTCCTAGCAAGCTAAATGTGGTACCAGATGCCCGGGAGAAGTAAGCATCCTCTGTTGGCTAGCTGCATCCGCCGTCGATGTTTAAGCACTTATATGAAAACGATATATAAAATTCATGCACTGTCTGACGTTATGTCTATATAGAAAGTGCTACGGCGACAATGTCAGGGAGAAATATTCAAAACACTTACTGTCAAACGCAAAAGACTGGAAAAAACAGTTGTTAGATTCATGTTACATGAGTAAGAATATTGCGAAATGTCTCAATATCAAGACAAAGGTCAAATTGAACAACCGTTCACTCAACCAAACACAAAAAAAAAGATGTTACGAATACGAAAACATTGAAGTAGATAAAGATGGAAAAATAACACAAGTATTTAGTAAATGTATACGATTGAACATACATTAAAAGCAATTGATATAAAACAATACAGTCATACATATGCATTTCAATGGTGTTTTCTTGGCTGAAAAAAAAAAACTATATTGTTCTACCCTAGTCTTTATATTTCGCCTTTTCTCCGTTTTGTTTTACATTGAACACGAAAGTGAATACGTAAGATCGAAAGATATATGAATATTTATGTCAGAATGCGGGGGATAGATGAATAAAAAATAATATCATTGTAAGGCATATTCAGGAAGCAGACAGATGGAAAGAATAGTCGGAAAGCGACGTCGTTCGCCGTGTAGGTTTTTGACAAGACAACAATTGCAACTATATTTTAGATTGTAAAATAATTGAAGGTTAGAATGTATTTTTTTCATTTTGGATATCATACCCAAAGACTTCTCAGATTCAGATTGGAAAATAGTCGGTAGAATACTTATTTTAAGACAATGAAATCCACGTGATAGATATTGTTGTATTAACACAGACATATTAGCTTTAATGAAAAGCAGACTTTAAAGAGCATGTTAAAAAGATGCACCCTCATCGAAAGGCTATGGTAGACATGCACAATATGAAGTGCGCTCTGTCCGTAAAATATTTAGAAATTTATCATTGAAGCGTTAAGTTCTTATCCATCGATATAACGCTAAATTAGATAAGGTGTTGTTTTGCATATATCTCATGTCGAAATCAGGGTCGAATGCATGAATATTGAACCGAGATTTGCATCAATTGTTGAAATTTATCGAATGTTGAGTCTTTTTATTCTCCTCAGGTCCTTTGATTTGAGAACTTTTGTTAGCTTTTCGGTTAACGAGACTTGACAGCTTAAAATCGAGAACTCGTAACGAAATCATTGCGGTTTCTTCCTGGCGGTAGTGTATGTTCATCTACTTCGATACGAAAAAGAAAAGATACATATTCTAGAAAACGTGACGCGTGGTAAAGCAAGTCGTCAAGCTTTGGTTAATTGTGATCCCGTTTTTACTCTTCATTCGATGCGTTAATTTTCCAAATTAATAAGGAAAATGTTAGCATGCCTTTAAAAGTATCCTGACCCAATATTCAAAGTTAATTGGTTGATATCCCCTTGTCCTAATAACTGATAATTATTTGTAACGCTTACGTGTCGTCCAAAACCTCGATTTGTAAATTACCGATTACATGTCAGATATTGAAATACACAAGGAAATCATCCGTCACATTTTATGTTTACAACTTCTTCTGTTATTTATGTAACGTACTATACATCTATATAAGTTATTGAATGCTAAATATCAGCCCAAACCTATCAACAAAACAAAGGTAAGGATTTTTTTTTTCATACCTGATGTTTTACATTTAATTTTTCTATTTTTTATCATTAGCAAGTATTGTTCATCATAATTAGCACCGCAACTGTCAGTTTTATACCTGTTTTCCGAAATCAGGGTTTTCTGGGTTGATTAAAAGCTGATTTTCATATTTAGGTCATCGTAGGTTCAGTTTGCATGTTAGAACCGCCATTCTATAGATTATTTGGATTATGCCATTACCACCTAAATGCACAGCGTTCTTTGCAAATTCACAAAATCTCTCCCATTGAAAAAATAACATATTTAACACTTGACGTAATTTTAACAGAAAATGATTTATAACTTTGTAATTATCAATTGAGAAATGCTTTTTAACGATCATATGATGGAGGATTAATAACAAATATGGATAATGACCATATCCCTGTATACAGTCTTGGTTATGATCTTGATTGTGACTAAACACAACTACACCTATTGGATATTTTAAAAGTTACATGTAACGTACTTCGGACTTCGGACTTTATGGGTCATATAATAGAAATGAAGCGCGATTGGAAAAGTAAAATCCATACACACATGGACGAAATTGCTCTGGCTTTCAATATGTATTTATACAAATGGAATCAAATAACATCTTTACTCAAAATATTCTATTTTAATTAGAATAGAATTCAAATTTTGCTTTTGTGATAAAGTTCCTTCGAAATGCGATGTCCAAAATACGAATTCCACGATAGCGAAAATGTCTATTTTGGCGTCAACGCAAAAACGACATTTGCATTCAATTTGTATGATATATTTCTAATCTGCAAATATTTTACGCATTACTTAATTGTAAGAGTTTAGGCGTTTACGTTTAGGATTTTAGTTGTGACCGTCGAATTTATAAAATATTGCGCACCAATGCATCGAAACATACTTGTTATATACTAACGGAAAGAAAGAAAATGTGATACCGAAATTTTAGGATCAAAGAAAGACATGAAGAATGAAAGAAATATTCGACCTTAAATCAAAATTGAGTATATTTATGACATAATTGCATGCTTGGCTCGATTTCCAACTGCATTTCACATTTTTGAGCCTGTGCGTTATGCAATGGATTTTTAATTCAACAAATTTTCGGCCATTCTGCCTATATCAAGTGTAAAAGGACGAATATAAAAGAATTCTACGTAATATCCATCACTGCAATTGCAGCAGTGATAGATATTACGTAGAATTCTTTTATATTCGTGCTTTTCCACTTCATAAAGGCCGAGTGGCCGAAAATTTGTGGACTTATAGTGTTTATTTTATTTATTATATTAAACTTCCCTACGGAGGATTCTACTTCATTATTCGACTTTTAGTTCAATTTTCGTCACTTTTTTGCAGATTTTAGGTGACGTGACGAGGCAAATATTAACGAATATTTCTTAGGTAAAAGCTTTCATTGGATGTTTTAAAAATTGTGGTCACATTTGAGAACACAAACGGACAAGGCAAATGCCTATGACGTCATTTCGACAAAATACAAAAATGAGGACGTCACGTCCTTTGACTTTATTGTTAAACTATTATGAATGCAAAAACAACTCTTGGATATAGATATATCTGTTTCAGAAACCTTGAAGAAAACTATTGACCGGTTTGTTTGTCCGTGACTCTGAGCTCAGATAGTCCATTTCCGTTAGCTTCAGCGTAACGTCACTTTGAGCCAGGATTACACATATTCGTAGACTTCGTTAATCAAATCAGAAAGTTAATTTGCTTTTTTTTTACCAACATAAAAGACATATCATTTAAAAAAAAAAGTCATTTCACGCCAAACAGTTTACGTCAACGCTTCGCATGGTATGTTGTACTGAACCTTGACAGAGCAATGCGAGCGCATTGCTACATAATTCTAAATGACATTGGACTTTGTGGTATTTATGTCTCCACAAAGGGAGGAGACATATTGTTTTTGCATTTGCGACCGTTTGTCCGTCTGTCACACATCGTGTATGGGCTATATCTCTTGAACCGTTTACCGAATCACTTTCATATTTTAGTATCTGTGTTGATCATGACCCAAAGGTTACGCATTTCTAGCTCCAACGTCATGTGACCAATATCAACGTCACTTATAAAATGTTTAACGAAATTGATTATGCAATCATGGCTGTGCTATATTCTTAGAACAGTTTACCGTTTCACTTTCTCATTCTAGTATGTTGTTGCCGATAACCAAAAATATTACACAACCCTTGATCCAGGTCAGGTCAGGACCAAGGTCAATATAACTTTTTTTCAATTATATTGAACATGTTATCTTGTCTGTACTATATTTCTTTAAAAATTACAGAATCTCTTTCATAGTGTAGTATTGTGTTGCTCATGACCCAAGTATTTCACGTTACCCGACCAAAGGTCATGTGATCAAGGTCAACATCACGTAGCAAATTTTAAATAACATTGCACATTCCATCGTGTCCAGGACGTGTCACTGACGAGGGTTTAGTACACGGAACATGCATGTCTGGTCCATGCTGTAAATTTATCAGGTTTTAAATTATGCTATTGAATTTAAAGACGTTTAACATTTGAAATACTAGGTGATATCACTGCTGGTGTACCAAGAGTCCCCGAGGGCACATGTAGCCAAGTTCGATCACTTTGGTCGACCGTCTGTCTCTTCAACGCATTTGAAATTGTCTGTTACAAAATTTCTTGAAATTTCTTAAACGTTGGTCCTGTAGCATCATATCCCATCCATTCTGCTACGTCTTTTGATACATTTTTGAACATAACAATTTTCATACTTTTTGGCCATATGACATTATTTAGACTGAGGATCACTGACGAGGGTTTAGTACCCGAAACGTGCATGTCTGGTTCATGATGTAAATGTATCAGGTTTTAATTATGCTATTGAATTTAAACACGTTTAACCTTGATCCATATACCCGATGACTTTAAATGACTTTCATATGTTTCTCAGGACTAAATGATATGCATCTCTTTGACCCAATGTCATATGGCCAAGGACAAGGTAACTTCTTACTTTAGTTACGAAATTGTATTTGCTTATCATGTCAAGGCCATATTTCTTGATCCATGAATTCAATCAGTTTCATATTTCTGTTTGTTGTTGCTCATAATCCAATGGTTTTGTAAAACCTTGACACAAAGTCATGTGGTCCAGATCATTTAACATTCCCATACTGAAATTACATTTGCCAATCTTCGTCGGGCTAAATATCTAGAACCACTTTCATAATTTAGTATCCTGTACTCAAAACTCGAACGTATTATATTATCGTGTCCAAGGTTATGCGCTCAAGAAAAAAAAATAGCTTAGAGATAGGAGGGACATGATATATCAAATAATTGAATGGTTTATTTTGACAGCGACACCTACAATGCATTCCTCAATGACATCTACAATCATTTGCACTGGAGATATTTCATTACACGACATTGATAGAGAAATCCAATATGGAACCTTCGTGTTTCTGTGAAGCTGTGACTTTCTCTCTGTCTGTTTGTCCTTTTTGTTGTCTTTTCAAGTGAAAAAGTTCTGTTTTGCATTCTTTTTTTCAAAATTCGTAAGCCTTTCAGCTTTAGTGTTTGACTTTCATTAACTCATTTGAACTCGATACAAGTGTAGTAAAACCAAAAAGGAATTCCCCTTCTATCTTTTCAGAGCAACAAAATGGATAAATATCCCATCTTTTGGGGAGCTGTAGTGTTGATCTTAGCCATAAATATCGGTACGACAGAGGGCTGGTCGAGATGCCATCTACATGGTCTATGTAATATCAGCTTTAATTTCTGTGTCAATAGATGCAGGCCTTCTGGCAATTGGGAATGTAGGCGATGGTGCTATCGTGACCTTAATTTATGTTGTAGCCAAATAATAGGATAACTGTCGTAAAACGGGATTTGAAAATGTGAGAACTGATTTTGTACAACGATATTATGAATAAAAAGGAAGCATTGTTTCCATATGAAATAGCTGTCTTAGTTGTCTTTATATCTTGTTCCGAGTTTGTAAATATTCTACGTCCTTTAAAACGTTTCAAAATTGTTGATTTTTCATGTTTATTGATTCCCCTCCCAAAGCACCCTTCCACTCTCCTTAAATGTACGAGCATTCATCTCACCTTGATATATTTTTTAAAGCTTGATGTAATTGTCATATAGTTTTTTTAATCAGATACATGTACAACAAGTCGACGCCGTGGTCTGTTTGTCAGGGCGTCGGACGGGAAACTGTAAGATTGCCAGGTTCAAGCCTCACTAGGACACATACTCTGAAATATGCTGTGTTATTGGCTATTTGCGGAAAACAGAGTTATCTCCCATTTGAGACGGTATCTGACGTAAAACCATTATGACGTCATGAAAATGGTATGGAAACGACGATTTTGCATCCGACTTATATGACTTTTTCCATAGAATTTGATGACGTCATAGTCAGACTACGTCAAATACCGTCTCAAATGGGAAGTAACTCTTGTTTTCGAAAATATCGAATAGACTAAAATGACCTAAAATGTCCTTGTTTGCATTTTTTACATGTCTGTGGTGTTTAAAAAAGATACCATTTTCCAGGAATAAAAAGGTTATTCATGTTGATATTCCTAAAGAAAAAAAGAAAATTCAAATTTATCTTTTCAGTGCAACAAAATGGATAAATTTGTCATCTTTTTGGGAGCCATAATGTTGATTTTAGCCATGAATATCGGTACAACAGAGGGTATAGGAAGTTGTGATTTTTGTAAACTGATTTATAGACTTTGTACCAGAGGATGCGGTACTAGCAGTGCATGTTGGAGCAGATGTTATCGCGAGGTGAATCCTTGCTTTCGTGGCTGTCGATAACAAGAACATGTTTCCGAAAAATATGCTGTGAATAAACTGGAAGCATCTAGCTGTCTTTGTTGTATTTTTTAATTCCATATCAGCAGAGATGTTTGATTACTCAGAAACTGTGCAGTTTTCATTCAGTAGGGTTTTTACTCAAGTCCGACTCCTATGATAGGCAATCGCTAACATTACAATCAAGAGCATTTCTTCATTCTCGACATTAATTTTTCTAAAGTTGGAGTTGCGACTACAGGGAGATAATTCTATTTTCATATGACGTAATATTTGAAACCGACATAAACCATAAATGGTATAAGCTTAGTTTGTAACATTATTTCAGGAAAAGATTCGTTGTAATTACATTTGTATCCTTGTTGAATGGGTATTTTAGGGAAAATGCATATTTTTCCATGAAAAATCGCTGAAAAAAGGAAGAAATATTGTCATTTTCGCATGAGTCTGCTACTAAAGATTAAAACATCAGAATATATACTATTCATTATACTCTTTACAAAGGAGATATTATCATAATTAGGAATTTAATCTCTGAGTTAAACTCTATGTTTTATGGTCATAATGTAGATTTTTTGCATAAATAATTGTGCTATTTATAGAAACAGTCATTTTGCTCAAAAACGAATTCGTGACCTTATTGGTTTGACTGTTTTAGGATAAAGCAAAACCATCACTCTGTACGTAGAAAAAAAATTGTGCAACTGTAGGCCTTCTATCTATAAACAAAAATTACGAGTTGTTGCCATGACAACCAGCAAAAGTTTTATTTATAAGATAGACGGGACACGAAACACAATATGACATCAAACACTAAATTAAAAAAACCAGACATGTGAACAAAATTTGGCATTACATCTTGGCCATCCGTTGTCATGGTATCCATACTACCCGATTTTGGCCAATAGGTGCCGAATCGTACGGTCAACTGCCACGTTAGTTGGTATGGTTATCCGAATTTCGTGTCCACAACCTTTTCTTCTTACTGGGTCTAGCAATGTATTTTCGCGGCACGGACAGTAAATGTCTGTTAGACAAATTAATATGACGACTGACAGATTCCATTGAAAATCCTACAGAACTTTCATTTTTTTTTTGTTTGAATTTGCAGATGTCGTCAAAGTGATGATCGCATCATTAACAAAAACAGGTCAAATTTACAGAATTGAACGACAAAAAGAAGCGTTATTGATGAATATGTGGGCAATACAAAATACGATAGATAAGATCTTGAAGAGGGTTAAGGGTTTGTGGGATATACAATGTACCCCCATGAAATTTTCCAAAAATCCTTATTTTCATTTATGTACTCTTTTTAAGTAAAAATCCATGTAAAAATCAGGCAGGGGTTATACATCAATTTTTTTTTCAAAACTTTTTTATTTCTGTTTTGATAGATATATGTGGTGCAAATCAAAAAGGAGCTGTAACGATAAGACGTAAAATCTGCCCTGAAAAGTCAAAATTTCAAAATGGGAAATTTGAAGAAATATTTCAGTAGAAATATCAAGTAACTTAATGCATATCTGAATCTAATGTCCGTTTGGATAAATTATCTATAACAATACCGATATTTGGGTTAAAATGAGCGGGTTTTCTATAGATATCAATGGCAAACGGAAAAGTTTTCTACAACATTGTTCCACCCTGAGTTACAAAATGCCACTTTTACCAAAGGTGCATATTATTAATACCAATTTTCCGACCAAGTGTGGTTCAGTAACTCGGGGTGGAACAATGTCCCACAGACGAGAAACAAAAACAAGAGCCCCAGGAGGGCACAACGCTCACCTGATACCCATGGGTGCTCTAATTGACATACTGACATTGAATAAGACGTAAAATTGATAGTGCCAGTATCACGATTTGAGCCTACATTCTTTCTAAAAAGATTTTTGCCGGATGCAGACAAGATTTTTTTTTACAGCCTTTGAAAAGTACAAACAAGAAGAAATAGTAACATTTCAAAACATTATCTTTTTTACTGATTTGAATAGACGGATAATGTGATCCAAAGTCATATACCCAGCTAGTGTATAGTTCAATTATTCAACATCAAAAAAAATCATTTTGTAAAATTCCACATTAATGTGCAGCAAGTGATGAAGAAACAGACAAAAAGAATAAAACAATGAAATAAACTTAATACTCTGGTGTATGCTGCTTTTAGGGAAACAAATTAATAGGCCCATGATACTGTAAAGCTTGTCCAACTAGCAGACCTACCACATCGTTATTTACTGTTAACAATGTTTCGCCTCATGATAGGACTGTTACATGGACAAATTATTAGCTGACAGAGTTCATGAAAAGTATCAGCTGCATCGGATTTGCTGATAAAAAATCATTTGGTCCGATAAAAACTCATGTTCTATCTATTATTTGGACAGATAAAAATTCCCAAATGTCTGACCACAGGAAACTGTCGTTTTATGAGAGAAAATGTTTTATTATTCGCGACCTTCAATGTAAAGCCTCTTGTGTTCGTCTTTAGAAATGTTGTATACATACAAGATGTCGAACTCAGTGGCTTAAGGTTGTGAATCATAATTTATTTCCTCTTTTAAAACAACAGCTTCCTGTGGTCCAACATTTCATTGAAAGATTTCAAGAACTCTGAACTGAATTATTTGTTTTCAAGAATTTCAGATATATCAAATGTCCTATACATTCTCAAAATCCTCGGGAAGAAATTACTCATTAGATGTTTCTTCAAGAAATCAGTCCGTATACATTTCATCTAAGAGAGTCTAAGACAAAGGAAATTCGAGCTAAGTTTATAAATGATGACAAGTATGGAATTGTTCCAAGTACATGAATAATAACAAGCATGAAAGTGTTCCCAGTATATGCACATTAAATAAAATCTATTAAATACTGGCAGTACTATTTTGTTTGCACGATAGATCATCTATTAATCTCCTGAAATGTATCACGTGTACAGTACTAACACGGTGGGTAATCTCGCAACGCAGAACAATTTATTTTTCAATATTTTTGCGCAAAATAGATGATTTATTACAAAAAGGGAAATGTGATGCAGTGTAACAACGCCCTAACTATGAGTTGTATCCAAAATAAGGTGGATATTATAGCTTTTTATAATGCACAATCACGATCGGCGTTCTACTTTCACTTTCATCTACACCAATCATGCCAATAGTTTTTCGGCTTTATAAAAGGATATTACCTCTCTTACTTTCGATAAAACTCGTATCTAAGGCATCCTTACACTGCATCACATTCCCCTTTTTGTGAAAAATAATTTGTAATACACGAAATTTTAGATAAACCTAGTGTTCTGCGTTGCGAGATTACCCACCGTGACTATTAAATGGGCGTGGAGGAATTAACCAATCAAATCTGTAACACAAGATATATGGCGACTTTGTTTACCATAGATACAAAAATAAAGCGGAGAAAATAATCATTATATAGGGAAATTGTTATATAATATGCATGGATGGAAAAAGTCAACATCTCAAAAATAAATTCAGAGTTATATATATTTGATTGCATGTGTGCCTGAGTTATTTCGACGTACGAAAATAAGTACACAAAGCCAAACTAGCTTGTCTGTTTAAATCTAAAAGTTGATATTTTGACAGAATTCTTTCACACTTTCTATTCTAACGATAAATATAAAAAAAAGGAAAAAAAACCCTGCAAAAGTGGGGTCCTGCCGGGGTTTGAACTGCTACTCTTGGGTTCATTGGGCATGGAAAACCTACATTGTATCTATGAATGTTTTTCCGTAAAAATCCAAATGAGGATATCTTGACAAAATTCTTTCACTTGTAGGGAACCATGAGTACCTCATACCTACCAAGTTTCATGACAATCTAAGAAAAAAAGTAAGTTAGATATGATAAATATGCAGTAAATGAGTGTGTAAAATCATACACTTATTGAGTTATTTAAAGAAATAGTGCAAAAATTAGCATTTCTGACTAAGTCCGAAGAGACGTCAAAAAAGCGTCAAAAATTTGAGTTCGGAGTGGAACCAAAAATAACAACACTTCTTAAGACATCTCTCTAGATCATCCTGATGCTTTCGGTTTGTCGATACGTGCTTCCGTTCTGAAGAAGAAGTTTGTCAAAGGAGGGTACCCCCCGTGACCTACTTTTGCCTGTGGTGGCGCCACCTGTTGAGGGATCCGGACGAAAAACAACAACACTTGTAGGGGACCATTAGTACTTTATACCTACCAAGTTTCATCAAAATCCCTTTAGCCATTCTTGAGAAGAAGTCGAAAATGTGAAAAGTTTACGACAGACAGACGACAGACGACACACGACAGACGACACACGACGGACGACGGACGGATCGCTATGACAATAGCTCACTAGAGCCTTTGGCTCAGGTGAGCTAAAAAGGGGAGGATGGGCTATTTTTGAGAATCTGACTTAAAAGCGGTTAGGTAGATAAAAATTGCCCATTTCTTCTTGTTATACAATGGAACAATCTACTCTGAGTGGATTCCGTACAACATACACGAATGAAATAAAGATGTCTATTTCTACACAGTGTGTATTTCGCGCCTGAAAGCTTACAATGTGGCTGTTTAGTACAAAATATAACGGTTTCCAGTCTCCGGATTGCGTATTTTACCGATTACATTGACATACTGGTTTCGTAGATACCTTTTTCTTTTTCATCTTTATAATAAGAGGGCATTAAACCATAAAATACCTAAAATTTCTATAAAAAGGCATTTTTTGTGATTTTCGTTCGCTATTTGACGTTTTCAGACAGATATGGTCATTATCCATATTTGTAATTGTTACTCCCTGCCTATTCAAGCCGTAATTATCAAATCCTCTGCATCATTTTTTTAAATAAAATTCTTATGAGAAATTTTCTAATATATAATATTTTTATCATGAACAACTTTTTCTTTCAAAGGAAGGAAAGCGCACGAGAAATAATCGAATAATTTCAGTGCTAAATCCAGCCCTTATCGTTACAGCTCCTTTCTCAAGGAAGCGATGGTGAAGCGAGATATTCAACTCATATATATTTTATGAAGGATAATGAAGGAAAAAATGGCGGGAAAAAATTCTCTATATATTTCACCCAAATTTGCTATCCTTTCTTCACCATCCAATGAGGAAAATTCCTTCAGAACATTCCAATGGATGCTGATCTGAACACATTTCAAGAAAAAAAGTTCTGCAAAAGTTTTAAGGTTTTTCAACTGCCTGATTCTTACATGGACCTGTACTTACATGTAACTTCAAAGCCAAAGGATAGAACCCCCATTTCTCAACAGGTTGGAAGCTTCCTCCCGGACATGAGTCCACATTCGTCCACTCGAAGTATTCGCTTAGTTTTCTCTAGTTTATATATGCCTCTAGTTGTCAGGGATAATTTCCAAAAACTGAAAAACTTAAAGACTAAAGATGCTAAATACACATTTAGAATGTCTTTAAAAATTTGGAATATGAGAGGTTTAATCTCACACATATATATGAGTCTCTGTTTAAGGATTTCCGACCTCCTTCTTTTTTCTCCTTGTTACTCCTTTCATAAAAAAAATAAGGTCAAAGTTCTTGCTTATATAGGGTTCCCCTCTCCCTTCCACCGCATTCACACCCCCATACCTCCCCCTCAGTCCCCTTCTTCCTTCCTTCCTCATCCTCTATTTAACCCTCCCTTCCCCTTCCCGTCCCTTTCTTCCGTCCCTTCCTTTCCTCCCTTTCACCCTGTAAACAGCCTTGTATATACTGTACATGTATGACTATGTATATGGTGTTGTAATATGATACCCTGTACAATGCTGTTATATGATAAATCCTCTATTTTCAAAATGCAAATTATTTAACTGGCATTGCAGTGGATCCATTCCTGATCAAACCACTAGAATTTAATATTCGAAACACGTGTCTGGTGCATGAAAATTGGTTTGAAATTTTCTTCAAGAAGGTATAGAGTTGGAACCCAACCGCGTTATGTATCTTATCGCAACTGTAGTTTTAAGATATTACATCGACGTTTAATCAAATGACATGTTCGCTTGAGAATATCTTTTATATGGCACGATATCAAACAAGTGCATATTTTTGTCCTTTTGAGCCTGTTTCATATATAAATAAAAAAAATACAGAAATAAGTACTGGTAATGTTTTGTCTCATCCTATTTTACCTATCCATGATGAAAATGTATGAAATCCGACACAAATATACAAGAGGTTGATATACCCATTATCTGTCAAAATCTGATGTCCCTAACTATGGGTACTTTAGTTTTACATTGATATAACTTTTATTCCACTGAAATTTAAACTTGATTTTTTTCATGGGATTTGTTTATTATATGAAAGAGATTCTGTAAATATCTTATATACCCTAAGTATATTTAGGATGAGCAATTTTTTATGATTTATATCACTGTCACTGATTATTTTGTCAGTTGTGTTACCTTTACATAAAGGAAAGAACTCACACAATTAATTCAAATATATTAATTAGGTTCACATGTTAAAATGTTTTATAATGATTTATCAATTTATATATAAAATAAATTTTAATATTCCGCCAGCTTCAACTTAGATGTTTAAAAGACTTTGGATAGCACTTTAAGGTTACCTTTTGCACATGTCCATTATGTTACCGTTATTGTATGATAAATGGTGGCATTTTCTGTCTTTTCCTTTTGCTTTTGAAATGAAAGTGATGAACCATGTTTATGAAGGCAAGGATTTTGAACAGTTTTGTGTCTCAGATTCTACAATGTGTCTATTTGTAAGAAAAATTCAGTTGTGTTACCGTCGTTTGTGTTACTTTTTAAAAAGTAACACAGCTGATATAATTAGTAACATAACTGACACTTAATTGGAAACACAATGGAAATTTGACTATCTAAATTGAAACCCTCATCAAAGGAATATTAAGATTCCAAAGTTTCATTGATCTTTTGCTCAAATTACTTCTTACAAATCTATTAATGTTTCAATTTTCTCTGTGAGAAGAAAATGAATGAGTTTTAATTATTAATAAGTGTTTCTTCACTTGATAACACAACTGACATTTTATGGTAACACAATGTACATTTCATGTTTTATGTGGTAAAATAAGTTCAACTAAGTGATTGTGCATCAACTTGACAATATTTTTGTGTGATTCATTTCAAAGAGTACCTATTGGAGAAGCATAATTCTTTAATGGACTAAAAGAGAACAATAATCATATCATTTCATGAAATGATAACACAACTGACATTAAGGGGTAACACCAATGACATCACTTTATACCAACTTCTGATACTAGTGTGCTAGAATGGATTAATTTTGTTAACAGTACTCTTAAGGTGACATACCACTTCAGTATAGGGTCCCCTTTCAAAAACATAATAGTAACCTACAATTAGACTGTACAAAACACAGATTCCTAGATGAACATTACGGGCAATGACAAAGAGTTAATCGTAACATAATGGACATTTGATGAAGACACATCAGAAAACTTTTTTTCTGAAATATAAGGAAGTGACATGATTGAATGGTGTTCAACTGATCTTCTCAAAAGTGTCTTTTTCTTTTCTCAATTTGTGCTTTTCATTTTCAATTTATTGATTGATTATCACAAGTTAATGATTGGTAACACAACTGACATGGTATGATGATTCACAATATTTTGAATTCAGACTATGTTAGCCTTATAGTATAACATAAGAAAAAAAATGAAGACAAATTAGCTTCCAAACTTTGTAAATACACTATTTTCGTTGTTTTTGCGATAAAATCAGTTACATTGATACTAGAGAATGTTCATTTCGGTTGACTATCATATGCACCAATATCGACAAATGCTCACATCATGAACAGTAAAGTGAAATGGAGTCTATATCGTGCTTACACTCTAATAGTGTTTATGAAACTAGCATTTCAGAATCACAGAATATTCTTTTTCACTATTTTCTGATTTGCATGCATAAGTACACTTGAAACAATGACTTTTTGATGAAATATCCAAAGCAAGCATAAAGCTATATGACAGAGCATGCTAATTCCATGAATGTATTACTCAAAACATCTATAAGTAGAAACAAAAATCAGAAAATGATTGTTAAGCTGGGCTAAACAACAAAAGAAATCGAAAAAAAAAAACAAAACAAAACAGAATATTGATTAGAATTACAAAATCAAGATCATGATTGATATGGATCCATAAGACTGCTTATTTTGAAATAATTCAAGCCTGCATTGCCTGTGTTACAGGCGTTTGGTACTGTTTCCAAAAGTTAGAGCAGTCTGATTGACAATTTTGTTGCCTTATTATTCTAAAATATTCTTATCTGATTTGAAAAAAAAATCTTAAGATAGATGTGATTCTGATTACATATTTAAAGTGATATTTAAACTATAAAAATAGAATTATATTGTGCTTTGATTCAGTTGAAAATTGCTAAAGATTTCTTCAACTTCTTATCGCCTTATTGTATTATTTTCCTATTACTTTTGTCTATGTTCTGTTGAGATGATAAGTACATTCTTAATTACTTCTGTTTTGTATGATCTGAACATCATTTTATGGGGAAAATCTAAAAGAAAATCAAGTGAAGTTGTGAACACTATGATGCATATCATCATAAATGTCATTTGTGTTACAGTCTGTCAATTGTGTTACCATGAATCATCACTACTACGCATAAATCGCTGATCAACAATTCCAAACAGATTAAACGTCTTAGAATTAAGTCATATTAAAACAACTAGCATTTAATTTCCCTTTCATCTTAAAATGAACTTCATTTTGCTTATATAAATCTGTATTTGTCATTTGTGTTACCATTTTGTCCGTCGTGTTACTGCTTAGTCATTTGTGTTACCTTCAATATTTTGGGGGAAAATTAATGAAGAAGAGCATTTATCCTTTTTAAATTTGCTTTAAGTAATTTTGTTTTCTCGCAAATGATTAAGTACATGAAAGAAGTTTAGAAATTTCATATTCAAATTATCTTAAATGATGATTTGCAATTATCCAAAATCTAACTTTTCGCAAATAATGCTTTATGTTACCATTTATCTTGAGAAAACGGCATCATATCATAAATTTTCTTCAAGAGGCTGATAAAATCAGTACATTTTTAGAGAAACAAACATGTAATAAATTCAAAAAAACAATTATTGTAATTTTTATGACAATTTTTTGTTTGGTAACACAATGGACATTTCAAATCAATGCCATGTATATATTGACCTCCATCTCAATATCAAAACAAGTTTAAGCTTACATATTCTAGAATTTGGCCCTTTGGATGTTTACAAATTGATATTAGAAAGACAATTCATTGATATCAAAAATCAATTTCTCAGATTTATGGTTTGCAAAATGTGTACTTTTTTGATATCGTGCCATATCTGTTTTTATACATGTTTCAATAAATTATTTACATTTTTTTGCTTGAAATCCAAACTGCACAAATATTCATGCAGCATACCTCATTACATTTTTGAAATTCTATAAAATTCACGTTTTTCTACATTATTCGATCATCGTCTAAATTTATTTCATTATGATTTATTTAATCCATTTATTTATTCATCTACTCATTTATCTATTCATTCGATTAACTATTCTTTTATTTATTTATCTATCTATCTACTTATCTATTTATTTATCATTCTTAATGTCATGAACACTGACTTCTATTAAATTATTCTTTACATGTATCGTAATACATGCCTAACCGCACTCAGTATCAGTACAAATTGGTCAGTTATATGATATTGTTTCTGGTGCATTTTAACAGATGTGACCAATGACAAAATAGGTCGTTTAGCGTAGGCTACAGGTATGTCATCCTGTTTTATCGTGTTATTGAAAACAATCACGCAAACTTCAAAGAATAGTCATGCAATATTAATTTCTAAAAAAAAAATTATGAGACTAATTTTTCATGGATTTTGCATAAAGGATATACTTTATCAATATCTAGATCATTTAATATATGTTATATATATATATATTTTCAAATCTCCCTATTTTGTCTTAATGGTAAAGATTAGAATTCAAATTTAAATAGATATGGTTAGCATTTTACAATGGTAAAGTATTTTTACTAATTGTGTAAGGGAGCGTGGGTCCTATATATTTGGCTGATTTTTGTTTTTGGGTTTTTAGCTATCAAAACAAAGAGGTAATCAATCGCTTGAAATGTCAAATTTGTGTAAAATTGAAAAATTCTCTATTTTAAAAGGTTTGTGATTTTTTTCTCAAATTAATCATTTCCAGGTATAGACCCGAAGGGAAGTGCCCCGAAGTTTAATTGCTTTTGATAATCTTCATATCAAGTGCTGTTAATTTTGATAAAAATTTATCTTTCGTTTGATGAATGAAGCAGAATACGGTAAGACATGAGTTATAAACAAATCATAATCGTTCATACAAATTGAATGAAAATTAAGTGATCATAATATTTCTAACCGAACACCTGAGTTAATATACTCCCTAATTGTATTAACATAAGATGGAAAAAATATTTGCTTGCCATAATGCATTCTTAACAGATCTTGTACTTTTCAAAAATTCAATTCTTCTTTGTTACTTTGTGATTCCTGATGATTGAATAGCAGTTCTCTGTAAGGACCAAAATAATTTCAACAGCATGTCTCCAATTTTGGAGATTTTTGGTGTGGAAGGTGTATATGATGTCCTGAGACAAAAATAAACTTTCTTTTACAAATTAAGTTTTCGTTGCCATGGAGACCATGTTTGAAATTTTACGCATCAGTAGAATACTTGTAACATAGCATTTTCACAAGGCTCGTTTCCATGGTAACAGCTATTGTAGTCAACTATAATTTCCTTAATTTTTCTCTTTATATCTTTAATAGTATAAATATTACACAAGAAGTATGTTTTTGCCCGCTATTCTCTTTGTCAATATGCTCAAAATGTAGGCAAAAACCTGTTTTGCAGAGGCCCTTTTTAAGACCGAAAAAGCTCCTTATTTAACATGATTTTGCTTAAATTTAAGGGCAATTAATTAGAAATGTCAGGCTAACTTGATTTCTATTGTCAATTATCTTTAAAGTTTAATCCTCGATCTTTAAGAAAATGTTAAAATTTGAGTGGGACCTCTTCACAATTTTATTCAAAAGGGTATAAAAAATGGTTACCATGGTGACATTCTGTTCAGTACTATTACACATAGAGTAATTTACTGGTAAATTTTCAGCTGTCCGTTATATATTTTTAAGCATTTTTTTTTATCAGTGCATATAAAAGAACATTATTGATTAAAAAAATCACCTTAAAAATTTTTAAGGTCACAGGACCCAATGTCAAGGTCATCTTGAATGCAATTCACAAAATTTGGCAAAATTCTGCGATTTTTCAAAAATATGAGAGGCAGTTACTCATATATCATGCGGTATTGAGTAAAACAAACACATACATAGTGATTTTGGATATATCCCCTATTCATTGACCAAAGTTGCAAAAAATCTCAAAATCAATGACATCCTTGATTTTTAGCTAGTATTTCATACATACATATAAAAGAATGTGAGATAATCATGATTTTTGTCTGGGGCTTATTTTTTTAGGAGAAATGTTCTGAACTAAAAGTTGTAATGTTTTTTCTATCTATCTGTCCTAATTTTAGAAAAAAGTATTTTTGATACAAAAATACGGCAGTCAAGCCTAAATTCAGTAACAATAAATAACAACAAAAATGCAAATTTTACTGAAATTGGAACCTATATTTTGAATTGACCTTGAAATTAAAGTCAATGACCTTGACAAATTTTGGAAGTGCTCAAATAAAGAATAATTTCGTATGTTGTCCCTACATAAAGCTTAAGCAATATAAGTTATTTAAACCATGCTATAAATCAATTTGAAAAGATATAGTCATCATGTGTCAAATGAAAAGTTGCCATGGCAACCATTTTTTACCTCAAAATGTAGGAAAGCAAAACAAGGTCCCACTTATTTTTTCCAGTGATTATATTTGTCACATGAAATCTATTTTGTTCTGACAACAATGATGGTGTTATCAGCCTGACATTTTGTGTTATTTTTGCTTAAAAATGGTAAAAATTGGATAAAAATAGGCCTTGATTTTGACCTTATTTTATGGCAATTTTTGACTGATTTTGATTTTTTAGGATCCGGCTAATTGAAAGAAATGTCAAAAATTTTTTATTTTTTCTAAAAATAGAGGTTTTAAAGATTATAAGTTGTTAATACCAATTAACTCTGACAATGGTTTCCATGGCAACATAAAAACCAAAGATGACTTATTTGACCATTTTTTAGTGCTATAAATAGACAGACCTAGTTTCCATGGCAACCGGAATATTTATTTTCAAAAAATTGTTATTTTTGTATTCAGGGCATTATACATACCATTTACAGAGAAAATCATGAAAATCCATGACATGCTGTTTCCAAAATATTTTGGTCCTTACAGAGAATTGATATTAAGTCATCCATATAAAAAAAAAACATTCACAGAACCTGCACTTCCGGTTGCGATAAATTCCCGCTGAATTAGTGCATTAATTCAAACTTTTGTTAAATGATAAGGCGTTTAAGAGTTGTTTCAATCAAAAAAGAAATATAAATGTCGTTTTCCACTTTAATCATTTTCAAAAATCGAAAGAGAATCGATATTACACCTTGTCGATAATAAGAGATCACTACGGTGTCAAAGGGAGAAACGGATCCTTCTGACAACGCGTTTTGCATTTTTTGCATGCGTCGTATAAAAACAACATTTTATCTGTTTTACAAGTTTGGAGGACGCATCTTTATGTGTTTCGAAAGTAAAAGGAATGCTTCATTCGTGATTTTGTTCTCTTTACGAAAAATATTCATGTTCGTCAAATTCGTCACGCTCCTGTAACGTTACCTTATATTAAACCACAATTTCGAAAAAACTAAAGTGAAGGTGTTAAATAAATCTGCTATATACTTTTCACTAATGAAAAATTATTCTTCATATGATTATGAAGATTAAAAAAGTGTTTGGTTAGGATTTTTTGACCAGTATATATTTTCGGTTACAACCCACACCGACGTGATCATCAGAATATTATTTCGAAGTAACAATGCGCCATCGATCAACAGATACAAAGGTTGAAATGAGTGAGTGAAAGTAAACTTTAAAACCAAAATTTAGAATCCATAAATTATTGTCAGATTTAGAATCTATATAAGTCATTGTCAACGAGCATACATAGACTTGCACAAGTCCTTATATAGAATAAAGTTATATGAAGAAAATTAATTTTTTTTTAAGTGGAAAATAGACGCCCTTTAAAAATTATAAACAGTTGACAATTGGTTGCAGAGAGATATCACAATGCAGAGAAGACAATTTTTGTTTGCTAGTAAAGAGATTTCACTCGACTAATAAAAAGTTATTTTATTGTAATTAGTTCTGAAATAATTGATATAAGGACTTGAGCAAGTCTAGAGTATACATAACCTGGAAAAGTACATTCAACACAATGATAAGATGGAGACCTCCACCAGGGCAAACTGGTGATGTCGATCGGTACCTTAGAATTAACATCGACGGCGAGTGCGGCTAGCCAACAGGGGATGCTTACTCCTCCCGGGCACCTGGTCCCACCTCTAGCTTGCTAGGGGTCCGTCCATGTTTAATTTTGCCCTCTATTGTGAGTGCTGTTGAGATTGTCGTCAGGATCTTCTTCAAATCATTAGAATTAAATTGTATAACTATATGACAAGGGAATTAATCATGTACGAAATTGAATTTAAGACTTTAAGGAAACTTACGGCTTTTTTTTCAAAACCGATCATTATCATTTACAAAATGGACAAATAAATAAAAAAAACTCCTGTCTCTGTAGGATGTTTATATAGTACCACTTTTTTCTTTAAAGAGTCCATGTGCAAAAATATATGGACAGTTTATAAATCAAGTACTGCAAAATACTTTCGTTGAAATGTCGTAAAATGATACCCTAACCTTTCCTCAAATGGTACACGTATGCATGTATTTTTTTTTTTTTATTATTATTATTATTATTTTTTTTTTTTTTTTTTTGGTTTGCTTTTACCGAGTTTACAATATCAATATACATAATACAACAAATTTATCTAAATTCGCCATGTGTTTCCAGTACGTTTTGTCCGATCAAATATATCGGAAACAGATACCCATTCGTTGTGGAAACCCTCTGTAAATTGATACAAACAAAACATCCTATTGGCATAGATAGTCATGCGAGATATTCTGTATATAAGGTATTGAAGGCCAAAGATCAGCCAAATGTTATCGGCAACTCAAGGGTAAGTTTCTGTTTTCATTCTAATGAATCTTAAAATTTTCAATATTATTTTCAATGCTCATTATATATTTATATTTTTTCTTCTGTTTTCAACAGTTGATCTTTTTTAATGTCGATCTTTTACTATAATGCTTAATTACTTACCCCTATATTACCGGCGATTGGATCTAATACATGTACAACCATTTCTAGCCTACTATTTTCAAATTGATAAGTCGAGTATAGTTTACGATAAATGAGAAAAATCTCGATTTCCGACATATTCTTTGAATAAGTATTTCTAATCTGACCACCATTTCTTGGATATGTGACGGTAAGTTTTCATGTAATTCTTATAATAAGTAAATTCTATAATGCCTATACAATAGAATGACTTTTCGTATACATGTACTTGTGTTAAATCCTTTCAATACATCTTTTCAGAGCAACAAAATGGATAAAATTTTCATCCTTTTGGGAGCTGTAATGTTGGTAATGGCCATGAATACCTGTATGACGGAGGGTAGACAAAGCTGCCATCTCTGTTCTCAAAACTTCCATTCCTGCGCCAATGGTTGTGGGTGGTGGCGTAGGAAGAAGTGTAAGCTGGGATGTTACCGTACCAAGGTTGGCTGCCTGCATAGCTGTTACAACTCTGGATAATGACAGAATATGTTTACTAAAACGATGTTGCGATTGAATAAAAAGAAAGCATCGATTCATTATAACCTATCTAGCTGATTTTCTTTCCTTTATGATTTATTTCTAGAAAAGCAGAGGTTTTTAACCATCAACAGGCTTTAAATGTCTAGGATTCTGCAACCACTTACACTTAGATTTCTACAGGCTGCGTAAATATCGAAGATTTGATATGAAATAAAGCAACATCCATTTCTATATGTAAATGTACGTTTGACATTTGGTAGCAATACATTCTATTCTAATTTCTAGCAATTCTGTCAACAAGACATTTAAGGTTACTCGCCATATGATCGTTTTGTCTCAAATTTGGAATAATTTTTCTTGATATCACAATTAAATTGGAAATGTCGAGTTAATGGAGGTAAAATAATTATCAAACAGACGTTTCACTTATCGGCTGTCTACATATGGAAAAAAGACATCTTTACCTGATATCTAAACAACAATTTTTATCGAGACAATAATTGAATTTGACAATTTTTCAGTGAACTGTAACAACGGATGTTGCATGTAACAGGAGACTCTGACTTTCTTCAGGCACCTGGTCTCACTTCAGAATATTGTTTGCCCTGGGGTTTGCAACTGTTCCAATGGATACTCTAATAGTTTTGCCTTGTCTTCTCGACTTTGAGACTAAATAACTGATTGGTAACTTCTTTGATGTTAAGGTATCCGTTGTACATAAAAATATCAAGTGTATTTACATAGTTAGAATCATTGAATATTTTTACCTTAATATACCTTGTACAACATAAAAAGGTTTCTATCATCAAAGGTCAACACGCCAACCTTCGCTCAATCCACGGAAACCATCGAGACACTGTCGAAGATTACCGAGATAGTTTTAACACTATTTAAGGAGGTATTGAACACTTGGACGCCAAATTCAATTTTTCTGAAAATTTCTGAAATTATATATTTCTTGTCTGTCCTTGACTATACAAACTTACATTTGATTCTATCCACAGAAAAATTTTCTAGGAGACTTTGTAATATGCATTAATCGACGTTTTCGTGAATTTCTTGATGACGTCATAATATTGAAAGTGTCATTCCAGTTCTCGTAAAGCTATTGGAAATTAATTTTGATTTAACTTCCAAAATATCCAAAAATATATTGCACTTACATGTGGAAAAGATAAAATGAATTGTATTTAAAACACAGGCAGGATACTTGAATACAAGATGACGCTGTCGCTAAAAAAAATGCAATTTCGAGCCAATTTACTCTAGTTGCTAATTAATTATTAGAAATCCTGTGGATGAATCTTTGTCAAAAACTATCAAAGTTATCAAGAATGTCCAGAGATGATTTCATGATTGAATGGGAAAAATTGAATTCAGGATTAAAATATTACAAGGCTTTATATTTTCCAATTTTTTCTTCCAAAATCATCCATTTTCAATGAAGTGACATCTGCTTTCCTGTAACGAAAATTTGTAAAGAAATACACTGTGATGAAGATTTAATTTTCTATTTTATACATACCAAGTTTCAGTGCAATACGTTTAGTAATAATGTTTTTATTGCATTTTGAATGCGAAGGTTTGTGACGCCATTTTTTCCCGATAACGTAGAAATGACGTCGTGGTTTGCTCATGGATAAAACTCTCAAAGTCCTAAATTTCGAAAATCGACATAATTTCCTCAAATGACGCCGGAAATTATTCAAACTTTATCAGGATACTCAAATGCGTATATCAATCAGAGTATCAAATGTTTTAAGGGAGTTAAGACTGTACTTTTCCTAGGAAGTGAGAAAACAAATAATGCCACCGCCATCTTGGTGTTCAAACCCTCCTTAAATGGACGAGACTTGCATTACACAATTATTGCACTTGAGGAAGAAAGGGAATATTCACAATATTGTTTGATTTCGTGTGATCGTCAACGTCATTTATTTTACCTAGAATTTGAATTGTATAAGAATTTTAATGTCTAATACACAGGAACTAAACAACACATTGTATACTTTAAAACAGATTACATTGTACATGTATAAATACATGCGCATTTATAACATGAAGGAAGCATCAGATTAAAGAACACTGAACGAAACCGAATAATCACTGGAATAACCGATTGCTGTGCATATAGCATTTGCAGGGCTAGGGTGCAGTGCTCAGTTTCACAAAAGTACTTACAAAAAGTTTAAGGAATGACAAATTATTCTGTATATGGACAAGAACCATATCACAAAAGAACAAAAATAGAAAATTTAAAAATCATTTACCAAAGTGTAAACAAAATCATGATAAAACAGGGACCAAAACAAACATTCCATCATATGAACAGAAGAAAACTCCAGAAAGGGGAGTTAGACCAGGTGACCAGTAAGGGTCAGCATCCCCTGCAAGAATGGAATACCCGTTGCTTTGGCAGATATGTCACATCCGGTTAATTCCACATAAGATTCGTCCTCTAATATATTCTTTTTAAACATTCCGTTCAGATTGTTATATGTTTTGCAGATTTCTTTTCTACAAACTGAATAGATATTTAGAAAAAAAGATTGAAGATTTGAGGTAACAGAAAGAATGACAAGATCAACAGTTGCGAAACATTTTCGTATTTCGTCATTTCATCCTAAAATATCAAAGAAAGGAAAGGAGCCTTCTTAAGCACAATTGACCTTCCGAAGGCGGGAAAAAATTGAGAAATTCCATGACGTCACAATGCAATTTGGATGTTTTACCGAGGTTCGAAGCTTATTTGTCCGTGGTAAAAACATTGTGACGTCACGTAATTTTGCATTTTCCCCGCAATCCGAAGGGTCAATTATAGCTTCAACGCTCTTTGGTCACAGATTTTATTCAATTATGTTACTGGATAAACCCTATAGGAAATTTGGAGCCGCGCATTCTTTATAAAATAGATACACAAAGCTCAGAAATCAAAGAAGAGGTCACTATTATGTAACTAAAATATCATTGAAATTAAGGTTAGCATCCCAGCACCATCCTTCGAATGTTCTTTGGTAAATATAATACTGCATCGACCCTACAGGAAAGGAGTAGGGGTAGATTCTCCGTTTATTTGGCCATTTTGTGCTATTTTTTTTCCTACTGTTTTTAACTTTCAAATAAGGTTAGAGATACAGTTGTTTACTGAAATTGAATCGAAATTAGATATTAATAATTAATATGAGTGTTATTTCCGCCAAAATTGTCTACTACATGTACTACCGAAATTAGTCGTGAAATGACAACAACTGGATTTTAACATTATAAGTTAAAATATATAAAGAGCAAGTGCATGTAACAAACCTACTTTCCATAATCATTCAGAATATGAAAAGGCATGCCCCATATGAGTTTTTTTTTTAACCTGTTACATGTACATACCCTTATGTATGTCCCTTGGCGAAAATCTGAATTTCTAATGCGAAGACGTAGAGCTCAGTTTTAATCTTTTGCCCTAAAATAAGGGGTTTTTGAGATATCACATAAAGTTTTTGTTTAGAAGAAACATAATGAAAAAGAAAAAAAGAACCTTTTTTAAATTTTTTAATCGGGGCCGAAAATTGTCACTTTTGCCCCTACCTCTTTAGAGTGGCACACAAAATATATATACAATTTAATTCCAAAAATCAAACCAGTGGGCCTACTTTTAGGTATTTTATTTGCTTGATATAAAAATACATTGGCTTGAAATACATGTAAAACTGATGTGGATTTATTATCGAAACAATGTGTGCATAGAAAATGATCAGGTTTATTAAAATAAACAGGTACGTACATGTAGGAACTCTTCAAACCTATTTACAGTTCTTCCGAATTGTCCTATTAATACGGTGCCCGGGCACTTCGACAGAGGCATAAACAACCAAAGAATTAATCGGACACTTTGACTGCGATCCTCCCCACCCCCTCTCCCTTTCAGAGCTGTTAAGGAATTTATAGGTGATGATGCAAGATACTGGCAGTAGATTAAATAGAAATAATAAAACATGTACTATGTCATATTCATTATAATTTTGATTCTTTCCTGTTCGTATCTATCACTAGATAGGGATGAAATAGAGAAACGATGTATAGAAACATCTAAAGGGGATGTTAGATATTACTGAGTACACTTGAATTCGCCAGACAAACGGAATGATCTGGGTATAAATACCTGATTTCAGATTAGGTAACTTGTATAAATCCATGTTTATGGCCCTTTGCTCAAATTGAATCCATTGAAGTATATTTTATTTACAATCGTGTACCTTCAAGAGCATGCCTGTATGTTGTAAACTTTATGTTATACGATTATGTACATGAGTGAAAATATAGTGAAGTTTAAACTTTCAATGTCAAGTTCATAGTGAAAATAATTGGATTCCGACCATTCATTATTGTCTAAAGAACTTATCATTACATCGCAAAATACATGTTCACCAATCCAAACTATAAAAAAAAGATACAAGTGAATAAGCAAACATAGAAATAATAAAACTTGTGTTTGTGAAACACGAATGCCCCCGTTGGCATCTTTGTCAGTAAAACAGATGAAAAGTAGTTTCACATTTGAGGTCAAGGTCACAAGGTCAAATTTAGTTTCTGATTTTCTGAATTATTGATTTTGTGCTGTATACAGGGATATGGTCATTATCCATATTTGTCATACATGGAAAAGTCTTGCCACATAATGTCATATATGAAATATGAAAGCCCTATCACTTACCATGCAAAAATTATGGGTAATGTTTAAATTTTCGATATTACGTCAAACTCCAAAGTCAAGGTCACAAGGTCAAAAATTTTGGTATCCATGGAAAGGTCTTGTCACAAGGAATGCACATGTGAAATATGAAAGCCCTATCACTTACCATTCAAAGGTTATGCCAAAGGTTAAAGTTTTTCAAAAGTAGGTCAAACTCCAAGGTCAAGGTCACAAGGTCAAAAATGTTGGTATCCATGGAAAGGTCTTGTCACAAGAAATACACATGTGGAATATGAAAGCTCTGTCACTCACCATTCAAAAGTTATGGCCAAGGTTAAACTTTTTTGCGGACAAACAGACAAACAGACAGACGGACAGATCAAAAACTATATGCCCCGGAATCTTCGATTACGAGGGCATAAAAAGATAGCTACATAATACGGAAGTGTTCAAACTCTATGCCTTGCCGAAGAAAATTTCCAACCAATCTATTATGCACCAGAGACGTGTTTCGGATATAAATTCCACATCAGTGATGCTTACATCCAAAGTGATTTTTAAAAATGATCATTTTTTCATCTTCACTTGTTGGAGATCCCCTCCTTTGTTAGACATAGCCAAAATTCATTTTATTAACGCCCTCTGATTATATTTTAATGAAGGTGGATGCGAAATGCTATGTTTTCAAATTCAATAAGTTTATGAATAAAACATAAGTTAATATATTATAATGAATAATGCAATTAATATGAAGCAAGCCGAAAAGAAAGACGACGTGAGAACTTCTTTCAATTTGTATTCGAAAAGATGTTTTATATCGTTTGTTTCTGCTTATTGTTTGCTTTGTTTTAATCTTGATGTCAACCTTTGCGTTAGAAAAAGATATTGAGGATTACCTAGGAAAATTAGACCTTGACCTTCAAAATCCGGAGAACAGATCACTTTGTTATCAATGTATTAAATATTGCTAAACAGGCAATGGGCAAAGAAGGAATGATTTCCTTCGTTGGTATCGCTGGTTTAAAGTAGTAATTTGTGTTTGATGTTTCTTTGATGTAATCTGGTGTTTCTTGTTCCTATTGCGTCACTTTCTGCGGGTGTCTGCTCTGTGTTTTGCATTGGGTGTTTTATTTTTTTTTTGGGGGGGGGGGGGGGTTTGCTGTGGGTACTGCAGCCGAGTGTTGTTAAAGATCCCCTCCTTTCTTCATCCAAAAGGAAATGTTTCGAATTACTGAATGAAAGTCAAATCTAAAAGCCGTATCCAGATTTAAAAAAAAAACACTTATCGACAGGCTTACGAATTTTGGGGAAAAAAGCTGACCAGAAATTTCTTACGCGAAAATATAAAATATGGCAAATAGATGGCGACAATGACACAGCTCCATAGAACAATAAGGACAGTTTCTCCATTGCAAGCATGGAAAGCATTGCAGCATGCAATGTGGAAGACCTGTTAAATCGTGCTGTTATATTTATCTTCACACATACTTCACAAATAATATATATATATTAAAAGATCGTCTACAAGTACTTGTGGGGGTGGTTGGACCTATATTCCAGATGGGGATAGAGGTGGGAAGGGGTTTAAAATTCTAGAAACAAAAATACAAGGAAAGAGACCCAAAATTTTGACCAATTACCATGACGGGATCCCCAAATACTCTCCCCTAGGTTCGTCCTTTTATGATCCAGGGGATCATGAATAACTACTGAATGAAAATGGGTTATCTCCCAACCTAGACCAGAACAACCCGGTCTTGTCAGCACGACTTTCACTTATGATGCCTGGGGTATAAATTCATTTTCATACCACTATATAGCGTTCATTTTTAACAAGAATCCTCCACCTTGACTTTAATTTCTGGAGAAATAAATATGTCTGTAACTCTTACAAAAGTATCTGTAGCAGGGTCTGAAAGAGATGAAAAGAATAATAATGATATTCAGGTCAGCATTTTTACCACTTTCTTTTACTTCTGTTCGTTTGCTTTCTTTTGTTTTGTTTTATTTTTTCGTTCATTGATCTAATTTTTTTCTTATGTTTTGTTATATTCTTTGATTAATACAATAATTATATCATTCAATGATAGTTATGGATTAATTTTAGTTACTTTAAGTTTATAAAATCATTTTGAATTCATGTTTTACTCTATTTTCTTCTTTGTACATGTATGCGAATATCTGTCAGTTTTTGCTAGAGCTTTTATTTAATGAAAGAGGTTATTAGAGAAATTATACAATAATGATGGAATAACGAAAAAATAAATGAAATTTGAAATGCGTTTGTGATAAAAAAGAACCATTTTATAATGATTATAGATAAATATCGATACTCTAATTTTTCTTAATATACGTACGATGATTAATTTGATTTTTTAAAATTATATTTAAACTTTAAAAAAGTCCAACCAAAAAACTCTTGGATTTAGTAGGACTATGTCTATTGATTTTATAGAAATGATACATACACGTTCATTTTGAAATATTTCTTTTTTTTTCAATTTAAGTATAAAAGGTGGCGGAAATGAAAAATATTACATCATTTTCACTGTACTGTACAGTATCTTAATAAACGAGGAAATTTTATTGATATTCGAAAAAAAGGTTGATCTAAGTATACTATAAAGTCGATAGTTTAAAGAATACTAAAAAGACAATCATAAATTAATTTGGGTTAAAATGAGAATAAGAACATCGAACTGTTCGAATTCCGACTTGTAAGCTTTTTAAACAAGATATCAATTTAAAAGCAATTTTAAGGAACAGACAGGTGCTTCCGAAAGTACATGTACAAGGGCTGTTCCGAAAGTTCATGAATGGACAACGCAAATTAAATAAATTAAACGCAAATTAAGAAAAGATCTAGAGAATTTAATAGACAAACCATGTTAATTTCCCTTTAATACGGATAATTTTGAACACATATATTAAGTATCATTACTATTGGTCAACTTTGAAATCTCATTTTGAAGAACGTAAGGTTCTATGTCACGGAGCAGAGAACAAAGAGTTATGACGTCGTCAGATGTCGAGCATAAATTTGACATTTTAAAAGAAATAAAACACCTCTCATCGGTACAAAATTCAAATATCTTTTCATGTATTTTGATCAGGAAGATATGTTCTATTTTCATGCGCATTTCTATCTTTATCTCATAATGTACTTTGAAAAAATTCATATTTGAATCATTTAAAGTCAGGTCACCATTAAGGGGGAAAACGGCATCACTTTACTAATTTTCGCTCTGACGTCATCAGTTTTTTTTTAGCAACAATATTATACATAAATTCTCATAAAATTCGTAAATCTGGTTCGATTTTGCAAAAACTTCGAAGAGGTCATGACAAACAATGGTATTATTGATATACAAAACTTAATTGATAATCGAGTATTCTATCTTATTTCATTTAGCACTAAATTTCACACCCTTTATGTATATAAAAGTGACAATTATACCCTTTTTGAAAATCTTTTTAACCTGATATTTTTGCGTTCTCTTTCTGAATGTATCCCCTTCATTTTTAAAAGAATTAATTCGCATTCGACTTCAAATGTGATTTTTAAGGCATTTGTCCTTGTAATTTCGGAATGGCCCTTGTACTTCAAGCCAAAATGATCTTCTGACAAATAAATTCATTTTAGTAGAATTTGAATTGATTAAGTAAAATTTCAAAAGCTAAAACTTAAAATTTTATTTTCAATTTGCTAAATGTAAGATATGATTATGATGATTTAATATTTGTTTTTATGTTTTTGTTTAAGTTTTGTTTTTCGAAAAGTTTAAGCGTTCGGTGGGATGGTTTTCTGTCATTGATTCTAAAAGAAAAAAAAATAAACGTATCTATTATGTATGGAATTTATGTATCTATTAAGTAAAATGCGTGCAGCTTACTTTTTTCTATTTTCGTATAGGATCGATTCAGCTAGCATGATCAAAATAAAAATTATGCATTGGGATGTTACCCCCCCTTTAAATAACATGATGGTGTAGCATGTTTAGGATGAAATGACGCGTTTCCAAAAATATTAAATGCTTCATGTAGGCAAAAAATATACAATCTCTCCTCCGCACCGAATCCAAAAACCTCTTGTATTTATGTATAAACTTCCTATTTGACTCATGCAGAATAATGAAAATGACAGAGAGGAAGAAAACGATTTTGATCCTTGGGAAATGCCAGAACTCAAAGATACTGAAACGCCTTGGAACGGTATGTTTGTTTTAAAGTAGAATTATTCTTTTTAAAAAGAAATGAAAAAAGTTACAAAAGGAAATAATAATTGAATGCAGACATAAGTTACGTGTATGAACATTGGAATAAATTTATTGTTATAATTTCTTCTTTGTCATCATAATTACTTATTTACACAGAAGTGTTCTGTTTTTGGAGGAAAAGATAGGGGGATTGCAAAGTTTCTCATGAATTATTTTTTAACCTCAGTTCGTATGTGTTTTGTGCGGTGTTAGTTTCTTAGATGTTAAACGTCTTCAAATTCATTAACACCATTTAAGAGCAGAAAAATTTACAGCATAAACAAGACATGCACGTTTCGAGTATTTAACCCTCATCAGTGATCTACAATCTAAAAAATGAAATATAGCCAAAATATATAAAAGTTATGTCTAAAATGTAAAAGATGTAGCAAGTTGGCTGGGATATGATGCTACAGGACCAAGGAATCAGGAATTTGAGAAAAATTTGTAACAGGAATTTTCGAATAATAATATCTATGAGATCTTCCTTCTTAAGGAATTTATGATAAAATACTATTTCTTTTCCAGAGCTGACGGGGTCTGGGAAATTGAAGAGAGTTCTATGGATACTAGCCAGGCTTGTTCTGTTTCTTGGATTCCTCTACATCTTTATTTGCTCTCTTGATTTTCTGAGCTCGGCTTTTCGCTTGCTTGGGGGTATGTTGTAATTCATATTTATAATTCAAACTTAAATTGTTATTTCTACGGAATATAACAGAATGAATGTACGAACAAAAGCAGAAGAAAAAGCTCCAATTGAAAGCATGCAAATGTCATGAAAGTAATGAATTTTCTTCAATTCTTACTTTATGAAATGTAGTGATTATTTGAATTTGACTTGAACTTTAGAAATAATCTTCATAACTTCATTTTGACCGTGCAGGTAGGGCAGCCGGTGAAGTATTTCGTGACAACGAACTTTTAAGAAACCCTGTATGTGGAGTTATGATAGGGGTCCTAGCTACAGTACTTGTCCAAAGTTCTTCTACCAGTACTTCCATAGTTGTCACAATGGTGGGCGCAGGATGTAAGCATACATAAAATGACTTGTATAAAATGATCAATATATCTATTTGATTATCTATTCATTTATTCATTCATTCATAGGACATTTTTATGCATTAAGTGTCATCGTATTTACCACATCAATTGCTACACGTCTTCTACATCTAACATGTAGGGCATTTGACTTGAGAGATGCAATTGTTCTGACCTTGATATACGAGATGATACATATGAAATGAAAGAAAATATTTCGAGCGATTGTCAATTTGCCTATAATTTGCGACGAAGGTGATAATTTGATGAAAATCATTTATTGGATGACATGAGAACACAAAACTGAATGATCCATACGTTCTAAAATGAAGTTCTTTATGCACCTTTTGTCAGTATATTGAATATAGAACCAAGGAATAATTTGAGCATATGATTGCCTATTTTAATCTGTATGATTTATTTTTGAACAGATTAACATACATTAAACGACTTATGCCTCAATATGATTTCAAAAGAGACAGAGGAAAATGATAAGTACTCCGTAATTTGCGTGGCGTCGTTTTGGAAGTAATTTACTGCGCCGCTTTCCGAAGTCACTCTTAACGAAAAACATCGTATTCCACTCCTAATTGACCGATTGCTTTAAATTTTACAAAATAAGAATATGAAATCTTAAGGAATAAATTAGTATATGGATAAAATGTTTGACGATAACGAAAAAAAAAGTTTTATTAAACGTGTCTATGTATACGAATTTATCGAACAGCCCTCGTATATTTTATAATGTTTTTAAATGGATTTGACATAAAGTCTAGGAAACTTGACTCTTTTTATCATGACAACGGTAACTGCTGTGTAACATACCGTATATCGGGTAATTTTCGCATTGGGTAAATTTCGCGAAAAAGTCTAATTTTCGCTAATTTACAAATACCAAAAATTCATAAATTGTACAAAGATTTATCTAACGTGACATAGAATACGAACATGCATGATTGCATACAACTGCAAACGTATTCTGCTCGGTTTAAGTATCAATACATTTACAATAATACAAATATACATGTACATCGTTTAAAGTATCAACGATTTGTGATCCAAAAGAAGCCATAACATGTAACCCCCAAAACATTGTTTATCTTTATTTTCTTGCGAGAAATACACGGTAATTAAAACACTAAATGGCATAAATACAATATGACAATAAAAGCCGACATGCATTATAATGGTAATTGCTTAATTTACGCAGGGTAATTTAATGAATTAACGGGTGTCTTCCCGGAATGCCCACATTTTAAATGAACTATATTCCCGGAATGCCAACATGCAAAAGACAATGGGTGTTGTTTTAATCAATTAAGAAGGTCCATTTACCGTATATGATCAGATAAATCAGGTAAAATATTTTCAAATTTCAACTGTTACAGTATTTTCCGTCGTATTGATGAATCTGACGACGATTTTTAAATGAATTTGAAAAGAGAAGGGTCAACGTTCATTTTGAAATATTTGAAGAGAAAAAAAAAACTCCGCATATTATTATCATTATTTTCTATTTTTTTTTTTTTTTTTGTACGGCACGCAGAAGTCAACATGTTCAGGATTTTCTAAGGAAAGGGCGGATCAAGAAAAGTTTTAAAAGGGAGTGAATTCAGCCCATGAGGGGATTCCAGCCGTCAATTCACGTAAATGCTAGGAAAGAAATCAGCAATTTTTGCAAATTCCAGGCGGGACCTGACCCTCTACCCATCACTCTAGATCCATGCTTATTGTTCATATTAAAAAAATTATCATGACCTCAAATTTAAAACATATTTTATAAGAAGCTTGTAAAAAAGATATGTGGCGGATCCAGCTTTTTGGTTAGGGGGACGTAAAATTGGCAAGGGGTCTGGTGACCGCCGAGGTCCCCAGTGAGTCCAGGGCAGAGCCCTGGTAGGGGGAACAAGGGGGGGGGGGCAAAGCCCCCCGGAAGCTCTTGTATTTCAACTTTTTAGGAAACATTTTCTTGAATGTGATTTATTAAAGAATGGAAACAACACGGAAGTGTTCCAACTCTATACCCTCTTGAAGAAAATTTCAAACCAATTTTCATGCACCAGACACATGTCTCGAATATTAAATTCTCATCAATGATGCTTCAAGCCAAAGTGTTTTTCATAAGCCGCCCAAATGAAAGTGATGCATTTGACAAGTATATGAACTAAGAGGTAGTTAATAGTTATCAATAATTATCTTTTCTTTGGATTGAAATTGATCGTTTTACCTACGATTTACAATGTAAATGGGGGAGGGGTCCCCAATGTAATCTTTGCAAATTTTAGGGAAGGGCGCCCCTTATATCCATGTATGAAAGTGATACTATTTAACAAACCTGTAATTGAATTTTTTCGTAACATTTAGAAGATTGTCAAATGCTGATTGGAAAGGTGGGGGTGAGATTCTGGCCCCTCACTTTTGAGATTCCGGCCCCTCACTTTTATGTCCAATTTAGCTCAGCTGCTCGCATGATTTCATGCCAGAAATTCATACAGTGCTACACAAGGTGTCCAAACCATCTACTCTTGTGCTTTCTGAATACATTGCCTCTTGCAGGCTTTCCCCGGGCGACGTTAATTATCAGGCCTCGACTTTCTTCCAATTGGTACGTGTACTCCTAACATTCATCTAAGGCACCCTATATCACTTCGTTCCCAATACATCCATGACCTTACAAGTGTCTTAAAACTTTAAATTTGTCAGAAAATGCGAATGCAGAGACATGATACCATCTCCATCATAGCCGATAAAATTTCGGAAAATTTGTTCAAATCGGTGGTTTGGTTTCTGGGGGTGTTTTGGGGCTATTTCTGACTAATTTTGTAGATTTATTTAGGAAACAGCAGTTTAATGCTTCCAAAAGCATGTTATAAGTGTCCCTTCGTTGGGCACTGTCGGGGGTGGGGCACTGACTGTAACATCATGCAATGTTAACCATGCATGTTCTTGTAGTGCTTCACTTACAATTGTTATACATGTATTTATCATATTTAATACCTTGCATTTGTTTTGTAAATATTATCGACAAAAAATGCAGAAACTTACAATAAAATATAGAATAGTGAAATTAAACATTTCTGTATAATTTCTGTATCATTTTGCGTTCACATTTACATTTTCGTATGACATTGAAAAATTTTACGGTAAAAGAATTAATTGCCACAAAGTGTTGTTTTAGTAATTCCATGTATTCCCGGAATGCCCACAAAATAATTCAATTCTACCTGTCGGTACATCAAAGAATGTTGGCATTCCGGGAATAAACCAATTAACGTTGCTTGTTATCTGTAAAAATATAATTATCTTAATCAAACGAGTACTCACAAATACCCCGGGACAGTTACATATAACCGTACCTCAAAGTCTTATCAAGGAATATTAACAAGATCAAGGGTTAAGATCTGTCTTTGTTTTCGCTATGTCCATTTTTCGCGATTTGATGATGCTCGCGAACTTAGCTAGAATTAGACACACGCAAAAAATTCCCGATATACGGTGCAATTGATAAATTTGATCTAGTTTTAACTTATCCTTGACCTTATAAATGATGCTTATAATAATGATGACATTAATATCTCATTATCAGTAAAACAAAAAGACGATCCGAGAAAAAAATACTTTTACTTTTTCGACGTAGTAACTTTCACACTTTTTTTTTTGGCATATTACATTGTTTCGATTTGAGAATCACTGACGAGGGTTGAGTACCCGAAACGTGCATGTCTGGTCCATACTGCCAATTTATCTGTTCTTAAATGAAGTTATTCAATTTGAAGACGTTTAACATTGATACCACTTGGTATGTGTCACTGCTGGTGGACCAGGAGTACCCGAGGGCACATGTAGCCGATTTCTATCAATTTCCGTTGATCGTTTCTTAAATTTCTGTTATCAAAATTTCTTCAAATTTCAAAAACGTGGGTCCTGTAGCATCATATCCCACCCATCCTGCTACGTCTTTCGGTACGCTTTCTCGACAAAGTAACTTTCACACTTTTTTGGCATATTAAATTGTTTCGATTTGAGGATCACTGATGAGGGTTAAGTACTGACGAGGGTTAAGTACCCGAAACGTGCATGTCTGGTCCATGCTGCCAATTTAGCTTTTATAAAATTATGCTATTCAATTTGAAGACGGTTTACTCTATATATAATTTCAGTACTGGAGGTGAGAGTCGCCATACCTATCATTATGGGATCTAACATAGGAACGTCAGTCACTAACACCATTGTATCGTTCGGACAAATTACGGCGAAGAACGATTTCCGCCGAGCGTTTGCCGGGGCTACGGTCCACGACATGTTTAATTGGCTGAGCGTTATCATACTCCTTCCCCTGGAATCTGCTACAGGTACGTAATTTTGGAAAGTAGGAAATGAATTTTGAATGTAAATAAGTGATTTTGGGGTGTTACCAAGTTCAGTGATTTTTGGTCGCAGGGCAGTGAATTCTGGATGTGGTTTGTTCTAAAGGTGGATGTTTGGGGGTTAGAACGCCCCTGGAATTTGCAAAGATTCCTTCTTTTTTCAAAATCATAGCTTGGCTAAATTGAGACACCTTAAAACATTTTCTAGATCCGCTTATTACCTGACAAAATTGGATCGCAAGCAGTCTGATAACCTCGTTGCGACTGGGCAGTGCTATTCACGTTATCTTAGATAAAAAAAAATAGAAAAAGAAATAAGAAGCAAACTTAGAAACATATTTTCTGCCTATTTCCCTTGAATTCGGACATTAAACTATTTTACTATTGTAGTTTGTTTTTTTCTGACGATTATATACCTATAAGATGGAAAGTCCCCACTTTTTTTCCGTCTTTTTTGTGATTAAGCTAGATTAAAGGATTTGATCATGGTATGAAACTAGCACTTTCGATTTCTTTGTCAACCAGGATACCTGTTCCTTTTGAGTGACGCCATTGTATCGAACATAAATGAGGGTAATGAAAACGCAGATGTTGACCTACTTAAAGTAATCACCAGTCCTCTCACAAAGTCCTTCATCGAGGTATGATTTATCTAGTATTGAATTAATGAAAAATATTACTCAGTTTGCTATTATCCAATATACTCATCGAATACATAAATTAATTTTCTAATTCTGTCCTAAGAGGAGACCTTGAATTAAAGGGATGGGTTCAAGTTTACAGTGAAACGTTAACATTGATGTCATCGATCACTGGCTGAATGTTTAACGTCTTCAAATTCATTAGCATCATTTTATAGCAGATAAATTTACAGCATGGACCAGACATGCACGTTTCGGGTACTTAACCCTCGTCAGTGATCCTCAATCTAAAGAATGAAATATGGCCAAAAGCTATGAAAATTATGTCCTAAATATACCCAAAAATGTAGCAAGATGACTGGGATATGATGCTTAGGACCCAGGTTTCAGAAATTTGAGACACAGTTATAACATTGTGAAATCGCATGTGCATTCTTCTCATTTCTTTTTTATCATCTAATTCGAGATAAACTTCATCATTGCAGCTTCAGAAATATTCAAAATTTTGTCGTTATTTTATTTCCATTTATCTGAAATCGACAACAGGTGGATAGTAGTGCCATCACAAAGATAGCTCAGGGTAAAGGGGACGAAGTCACTACACTACAGAAAATCTGCTGTAAATCCAAAGACGTATTCAATACCACAAGCAACGAGACTATGAAGATATGTTTGAGGCAATGTAAGAAATCATGTTTCAAAAATATTTTGCCCCGACATTATTTAATGGCGCGTCATATACACTAGTATTTCAATTCATATTTCATAAAGTCCATAAGTCTATTTACATGCACGTAAACTTACTAAAGACTAAAACTTAAATCCGTCTTCATAAAGTGTTTCTTCGTTGAGGCACCTAAATAAAAAATCATAATATTATAATTATTATATATGACGGGTGTGACTTTATAACGGAAAATGCTTTGTTTCGGTCCTTTAACAATTTGATGTCATGATTTCTTTCCTAATTTGAAAACTTGTCATTTCATCCTAAATACCATCGAGGTTAACATCCTAGCTCCACCCCCTCCCCCAACGCTTCTTTTCAGATATTTCATCTAACTAAGCTACTGAATTGACACATCAGGAAATGTCGTGCCGCGAACCCTTTATAATGTAGATACATAAAATTGTCTTGTTTGATTAAATTTGCATGAATTTAAATCCTTTTATGATTTTAATACCAGAATTTTGTATTCTAAATTAGGAATTGGCGTTTTGAATTTTACTCACTTAATTATTTTACAGGTGATTATGTTTTCTCTAACACTGGATTGTCTGATGTTGCATTAGGGGCCATCATACTGGTGATCGCCTTAATACTTCTCTGTGTGTGCCTGTTTTCCATTGTCAAGACTCTCAACTCTCTTCTCAAAGGCAACATCAGAAAAGGGATACGACGATTTGTAAACAACGACTTCCCAGGCAAAGCGAAATATTTCACCGGATACCTTGCCATCATCGTGGGAACATGCTTCACCATTTTAGTTCAATCAAGTTCTATATTCACATCCACACTGACCCCTCTAATTGGCGTGGGCGTTATTAGCATCCAGAGAGCCTATCCATTGACCCTGGGCTCTAATATTGGTACCACCACCACTTCCATTTTAGCCGCTCTTGCAAACGACAATTTAAAGGACCTTAGGAACTCCCTCCAAATTGCCTTCTGTCATCTCTTCTTCAACTTGACTGGAATTATCATTTTCTATCCAATACCATTCATGAGAGTGCCGATAGGAATGGCCAAATTTCTCGGAAATGAAACTGCGAAATATCGATGGTTTGCTATCGCATACCTATTGACGATGTTTTTGCTTCTTCCACTGGTTATTTTCGGACTTTCCATAGCGGGATGGTATGTGCTTTTGGCTGTATGTGCTCCTATAGTAATTCTGGTGATTGTTATTTCCACCATCAAGTGCTTCCAGAAGAAACGTCCCGAAATTCTACATCCGAAACTAAGAAACTGGAAATTTCTTCCAGAACCTCTTCGTTCCTTAAGACCATTAGACAGACTGCTTACCTCGTGTTGCAAGTGTTTTAATGATTCGGATAAAAAGGAGAATGACTGTTCAGATATTGCAGAAATCAAAACAGTTTTGTGACCAAAATACATATACAATGTACAAACACCTGGTCCAATACTGCTTTTTTTCGATGGCGGTAGATGCTTTCTGATGTGTAAAACCTTCTCCATGTAATAAGAGAGAAATAGATAAATTGAATTTGATTTAATTGAATTATTCTTTCATATATCGTTATTGATTTGTTTTCCGTTAAAGTACAAGTTACCATCTAGCCTAGGGAGTTACCAATAGGTGTGGGCGCTAGAATTATTCCGGGTCAGATTACGTTTCATTTTCCAACGTAAAGCCGCCAGGTAATATTATTCATTTTCAGCACATTGAGCAACTTGCATAATATTCAGTGGTATTCGAACTAACAACCTTTATGTCTGTAAGGTCACAATATCATTATGCACTGCGCATCACTTCACAATAAATCATGCATGGAATAACCATTTCATTACTGATTTAATGCCCGCCCGAAATAGGAGATTCACGAATATAGCTTTTGCCCGTCATGATGTTTATCCACGAAAACTTAAACCTTGGTCATAATTCTTGAATGTTAAATAATGGTTTTATATTTCACGACTGACTTCCCTTTTGGAAGGTCTTCTGCTTCCATCGGTACCAGATTTTTGACTTTCTGACCTAGGACTTTTTTGAAAATCTATAACCCTGGTCATACTCTTGAATAGCAAGTGATGGTGCTTCATGACAAATATGGATAATGACCATATCCCAATACACAGTACAGAATCGATAATTCAGAAAATCCTAAACCGAAGGCATACTAAATCAGGATAAAACAAAAACCAAAGCAAACACAGAAAATCCTCCACCATGTGAAAAGAAGCTAACTCCCAAAATGGGAGTGAGACTAAGTGCCCATGAAGAGTAAGCATCTCCTGCTTGCATGAAACATCCGTCAATTCAATTCGGTAGAATTGTCACATCCGGTTATTTCCATTTCGGAAGATACAAGTATATTCGGTGGTTGGATGGTTCAAATGGTCTAAGATCCACCATTCGGGAGAGTGGGACATCATAATGTATGACATATTTCAGATATGTATATTCCTTGTGGCTCAACCTTTCCATTTCTGCAAACTTTTTGCCTTTTAACCTTGAACTTGGAGAATGCCTTTCTTCGAAAAAACTTGAGTATTGGTCATAATTCTTGAATGGTAAATGATAGGACTTTCCTATTTTACATTTGTGTTCCTTGTGGCATGAGCCTAGCTTCCATTTGTAAATGCACAAAAACCTTACCTTGACCTTGGAGTAGACACCTACTTTCTACATAAGAGCTGTTACGCTGACAAAGAAGCAGATTCAGTGTTTAAAAAATCATTTTTATGGATATTATTAAAAAAAAACATTTTTATGGATACTGAGGCATATAATTTATGTACTCTACAATTTGATGAAAAGTACAATTTGTCAAATTGTATGTATTTACCAAGTTTATCAATAGATAAATATTGAAGATGAAAATTCAAAATTCTTTGAATATTCAATTTCTATCAAGATCTAGCTATGTATTCGACTCCAAGTTCTTTCACTGATAATAAAATGGGGTCCTCACCATACCATGACGATCTTTAATGTGCACTTCATAATGAAATAAAACAACTAGATGTGACCTTGACATTTCACATTGAAAAATCAAGAAGGTTCCTTCCCTTACTATGATAATCTTCCATACTTCAAAGTACATGTTTATAAAACAATTTGCTGTGATCTTGGCCACTGATCTACAAAATCAGAAGGGTTATTCCCCTTATGATCTTTCACTTTTCAATTAGAACAATCAGTAGTGATCTTGACCTTTGACCCTGAGAGATTTTCGCCTTGCCCTGATAATATTCCACACTTTGACTTGAAAAATTAATAATTGTAACCTTTGCCCTTAAAATCAGATTGATTATTCCCCTTGCCATGATGATATTTCACACTTCAACAAGAACAATAAGCTGTAATCTTAACCTTTGACCTTGAACATCAGAAGGCTTGGTCTCCTTGCCCTGATTATCTTTCACACTTGAACTAGAACAATTTGCTATGATCTTGGCCTTTGACCTAGAAAATCAGTAGGATTCTTCCCTTGTCATATTGATCTTTTGTGCTCCAAATGAAATTAAATATGATCTTGGCCTTTGACCTTGAAAGTCAGAAGGATTCATCTCCTTGCCCTGATGACCTTCAAAAGGAAACTTAAGGTAAGCTTTTAGAAAAGGCCATAGAATAGTCATTCAACCTTGGATCTCCATCATGCCACAAAAGTTCTCAATGTCAAGAGTTTGCAATTTAGAGGCATACTGTAAATTGCTTTATTTTCGTCGGTACCAATTTTCGTCAATTCGTTCAAAATGACCATTTCGTCAGTACGTATATTCGTCATCCAAGGGTCCCTAAAATATAAATTCGTCTCTTCAAATGCCAACTTAACATTCAGGTATAGGCCGTATGTGTTTGTTTCCATTGTTTGTTTAATAATTATTGGTAAACAAACAATTAGAAACATGTATACCACCTAGCATATTGTGAAAACATATCATTTGGTAATTAGAAGTACATTATATGCGACTTTGTGTGCTTATTCAGTTTTCAATGATTTAATATTTTTTCATTTGCCTGTAGTATGAACTCTTTAAGATTCAATTTTTCCTTTCTACGCTATATTTTGTCAGGAGTATTTATATTCGTCAATACGTAATTTCGTCAAGGGAGGCACTGACGAAAATGACGAAAATTGGTACCTGACGAATAAAAACCAATTTACAGTATCCCTTTTCATTTTCAAGGTCGAAGGTCAATAAAGTGCAGTATGTCTGATCTGTGTGCCTGTTTCCACCATTTCCTTGTCCTTGTGGACAGTTTAACTGTTGCTATGGTGATCATCAACGGCAACTACAAACTTCCTATGGTTGATGAACCAGTCTGCATTCTGTCTAAAAGGAAATGGTGGAAACATAGATCAGACATACTGCACTTTATTGACCTTGAACTTTGACCTTGAAAAATCAAAATTGGTATAAATGGAGATATTTTTGTCCACAAGGATATAGTGAACATAGACAGACAGATAAACAGAAAAAAAAACAGATTGTGGTGTAACATCATCATATGAATATGTTTTAATGAATGTATGTGAATTAAAATGAAAATACAAAATTAATAATTCTTTTAAATGTTTTACTTAGAATGAAAAACATACAAAAATTATAGATCAAAATTTGTGTATATATTTAGTCCAAAAAATGCTTTGTGGGAATGAATACATGTAATACTACATAAACACAAAGTCATGCTATGAATATTGTGACTTACAATCAACAATTCATCAGTAATCTTCCATTATAATATCAAATTATTTCAAAAATCAAATGTCACTGAACATTTCTTTTTTTTTTTTTTTTGAGGATAACATCTTAACTTCCATGCAAAAATTACTGTATGTTCCTAGACATTTATTCCTGATATTTTGCAGAAAAGATTCGAATATTCATTCATTTGGTGTTTCAATAAAATGCAATCAGGTTTAAATGTAGAATCAATGAAAATATTCGGCATCCTTTAATGAACATTTTTACAAAGAAAATTTCATAAAATTGTAATAACTAGTCTTTAGTTGAAATCATACAGATGTAACACCGTAAACCTGTAAATAGCTTGAGAAGCTATGGATATTTAATCTGACACAATTCAACAGAGATTTTCATTTCTATATATTTGAGCATGGAATTCAACAAATATCACATAAATTTGTTTAACTGCCATAGGGTCCAAAGACATTAACAAATCAAGAATGGAATTTTGACGGGTCATTTAGGAATGTTAAATATTGATTCATAATGCAGACATGTTGATACAATGTAAAATGCAGTGGTAAAAAGGAGTTAAAGAAGATCCTGATGACAATCTCAACAGCACTCACAACAGAGCAAAACCATCAAATTTAGCATCGACAGACCACTAGCAAGCTAGAGGTGGGATCAGGTGCCCAGGAGGAGTAAGCATCCCCTGTTTGGCTAGACACATCCGCCGTCGATGTTCACACACAAAAATGAACAAACTATCTACAAAACATTTCAAGGTTTCAAATTGGCATTTTGTGTCTTGAGACATATGCAACTTTAAGTTTAGCTAGGTAGCATACAAATCAATTGACCAAAAAAAAAAAATTGAACAGCACACACAATCTAGTTTTAGAGGTGTTAGGATGGAAAAGCATAAATTTACATCATGACAGACAGACGTACATATAGCAGACAAATATATCCCATATTCCTGCTAAAATGCAAATGTGTGAATTAAAGTAAGTCACATAAATATGCTTATGAGTGATGCGTTGAAAAAAGTCATAAATTCTAAATAAATTCAACAAGCACTTCAGCTTGTCAACATATGAAAAAGATTAATCTTAACCTTAAAAATGATAATTATCATGCAAAATCAATGTAAAACTTACATACATTCTCCCAATATTTAATGGAATGGCCAAAATTTAAAAAAATCAAACAAAAAATCAGAAGTCCTAGATATAATTACTAAATTGAATAAACAAGGGGAAAAATTCAGCCAAATGTTAAAGGATTCCTTTCCTTATATATATTATACATGTACAATAATTGATCTCTTACAATCAAAGGCAAAGCCATGCTTTAAATTGCTGGTCAAAATCTCAATGAAATGCAATATTAGAAGTACTGAAATTGAAATATAAAGACAGGAAGACAATTATACCAAAACAGACTTTCAAAGCAATTTGTTACTAGGTGTGTAACATTAAATCAATATGTTGCGACATTTTATAAATTTGTATCGTATTGTGATACGAAATGCATATCGCAATAAATCACACCCTTACAGATTATATGTCATTGAATAAATCATTGAATCACTTTCAAGGAAATGACATTGACAATGTGAATTCAATCAGAAAATATAACCAGTATGGACAAACCTACAAAGAGGATTAACCTGATTTTATATCAACAATGAAAAGAAACAATACAGCAGATAAAATATCGCAATATATAGCGATTCACTTTTGACGTATCGTTTCACCCCTATAAGTTACAAGTACTAAACAAATACTACATATTACGCATCACACAATACTGATAAATAAATAAAATCCTTTATCAAAGGTACCAAAAATGTGTCATCTATACATACAGTAATAATCTATGTAGATAAATACAAACAAGGTGAATAGCATCACCAACTAATGGATTTTGTTCAAATTACAGCCTAGCTGTGAATTCAAGACATACTCTGTACAAAAATTAAATTTAAAGTTTCATCATGCAGCTTTTAAACGCACTGTAAATCATATTACAAAATTCAGTTTTAACTGAAATTTCCAAAACTTTAAATAGTACGAAAGTCCCTGAATATGGTTTTCAAGCTCCTTCATCAAGTTGCACATAAATATCTTTTTTTATTTTCCCCCTACACAGCCAATTATGCCTCATATGAAATTTTCATTAACTTTACGTAGAAGTTCACATGAAATTTATGTGAAAAGAGCATGAACAAAAAATTTACATGAAATTTTTCACATGAAATTCATGTGAAGTTTCCGACATTAATTGCATGTAAAGTCAATTTTGCATGAAGGTCACAAGTAAAAATTCATGTAAAATTCATGTGAAGTAAAATTATGTGAAATTCATGTGAATTTTTTTTTCACATAAATTTTATGTAAAATTTATATGAATTTCATATGAACTTTCATGTGATATTTACATGATGCTCATTTCATATGGATTTCATGTGACAGAGGCACAATTGGCTGTGTAGACATTTCACAACATCCCCTACATCATAAGGAATAAATCATGAATAAATTTTAAATGCATCAAAGATGCAAAGTGCCCAGTTGCAAAATTTGAATAGTATGATTATGCAGACATACAATGTACATGAATATTATATGGTTTTGACAGATTGGTAAGTTAAATGGCACAGTTCAGGTTGATACGCATTCGTATATGATTCAGAAACCATTTTCAATTATCTGGGTCCAATAACCCTGACCTTTGACCATTTTACCCCAAAAACAAATGGGATAAACCTTGACTCATTGTTTGCACTCTTTTTCATTACATGTAGAACATCATGATCTAATTAATATGTTCTTTAATAGTAATGTCATGATGAAATATGAAGACACTGATTCGGACATTTTCAGCTCTCTTAAAAATATCAGAAAATGCTCTTTTGGAATTCAGAAATCTCCACTACTGTTCTCGAACCCACAATGCCGTTCTTCACAAGTTATCTTTTATATACTGTCTCCAATCCTCTAAAGACGCCCCCATCTCGTACACTAAAGCTTTAGTATAGACCCTGAGTATATAGTACAAAGTTACTACATCTGTTGTACTAAAGAATGTGTCTGCTAGTGCAAAGCCGAGGGTTGATGGGATGAATCCTCGTGCGTACTCCACCATCCATGTTCCCGCCTCCCATTGGACGGCTGTCACTTCCCCTAGTTCATGAAATACCGTGTCTCCTGAAAAAAATTTTTTTTTCAAAATATACAGATATAGGTAGGCACATTTCACAATTCTCTTTTAAAATATCATATTCGGTATCATAGAAATTTTATTTCAAATTATCCTATGGGAAAGTCTGAATTTGTAAGATTTTTACTTTGAAAGGGGGGGGGGGCACAACAATGATTGCCTCCTCTTTCGTTTGATCAATTATTTTTGACATTATGATATACATTTTTGTATTTTACTATATCTTCTTTAAAATACATATTTTATTTTGAATTTCATGGAGATTGATCCCTTTCAGCATCATGATTATTTTGTAAATTCAAATAACGGATACGGTTTTTTCTCTTTTGGTATGTACTCAAGTCTACTGGTAGAGGCCACAATTGTTCAAGTCGTGGCACGCAACAGTAACAGCTGATCTGAGTGAAATTTTTTATAATCACAATGTTTACGCATTGTGCTTAAATGAAATTAGTTAAAACATAAGGGATACGAGATGTGGGAAATAAACCTCCATTTGAACATTCTCAAGAAAAATAAGTAACAATAAAGGCTTATATACCCATATTCATATTTTGTAATTTAGATATCTTACAACACATTTATCATGAAGATAAACAACATAAAAATATACATCTCTAAAATACATGTCGAGCATGTCAAGTTTTGTTCTCATAACAAATGATAAGTAACTGTTATAAATAAACAAAGAATTTTTTGTCTATTTTATTTTAACATTTTTTATTTTTTGCTTGTCAAAAAATAGATTTGAGCCCTCCTACTTTTCTCATCCAAGATACACCGTTTAAGACTCAAACTACAATACAATTCTACCATAGCCTAAGCTACACATGACTACTTTGCATGTACAGAACACAAACCTGGGTAGAACATCCTGGATTCCAGCTCTCCCTCCTTCCATTGTCTGAAGGACCCCGACAGGATGGTGTCCGATATGTTAGCCCAGTATCTACCTGTAATAAATATAGAACACATCATAATCTGTCAAATTTATCACTTTTCATTATGTGAGACAATCATCCATATTTTCAACATACAGAGTTACTTGCCATTTGGGATGGTATCAGAGGTAAATGCATAATGGCATTATGAAATTCCTACAGAAAAATCTTGTATTTTAAAATTGATATTCAAACAAAGGCAAGGCTTGAGGATAAAGCAAAAGTGCTGTCACTTAAAATAGTTAATAGGCATATCTCTGGGTAATGTGAAACAATATTTACAAGTCCTAATAAGTTAGAATTTTCTGAAAAAAAAAACATGTTTATGGAACATGAATGCCCACATTAGCATCTTTGTCAGTAAAACAGCCGATTCAGAAATGTAAAAAGTAGGTCACAATTCAAAGTGAAGGTCACAAGGTAAAAATTGTCACAAGGAATACACATGAGAGATCGATATATGAACATGATGAAAGTCCTATCACTGATGGCCTTGGATAAAGTTTCTCACAAGTAAGTCAAACTCCAATCAAGGTCAAAAATTTTGGTATCCATGGAAAGGTCTTGTCACAAGGAATGCTAATGAGAAATATGAAAGCCCTATTACTTACCATTCAAAAGTTATGACCAAGGTTATTTTTTTTAGGACAACAGACAGACAAACAGATCAACAGACAAATGGACAGACCAAAAATTATATGCCCCCAAGTCTCCGATTACGGGGGCATAAAAAAATTGCATATCACAAATACTGATACATCTTAAATCTTTTTTTTTTTACTTGTAGCTCATAAAAAATTGCAATCTTCATTGATCTTACACCAGGCTTCTAAAGTAATTTCATTTCCTTATAATATTTTTATGTCAGAAACTACCCCAAACAGGAAGTTACTGTATACTCATAAAGAAAACTTACAATTTATGTTATGGAGTAACATTATTTGTATTTCTGACAAAGGTCAAGTCATTATGGTACCTGAATGCCCTGATGTGTCTATAGCGGTACCAAAGAAGAGGATGTACTCAGTGACGGAGGCGTGTAGTATACATATACTCCCCATCCAGCCCCCCGCATTCATAAATATCCATTGTAGATCTGACTCCTCTAAAATATGTCCCGGGTATCGCCGCTGAAGCTCTCTATGTATCTTTTGATATGCCAACTTAGGGTCTTTCCCTGTATAGGAAAGTAATATTTTAGTGTTAAAGAAAAAAAAAAAGAAAAAAAAAGAAAAAAAATATTTACATGTAATATTCAACTTATTAAGGGCATGTATATGTATCAGAAAGGAGGGGATCTCCTACGAGACTCGTTCGCAGCACACACAACAAAATATCCAAACCATAAAAGCGAAAACATGGAGTAGAGAAATACATGAAAAGAGACGCAAAAGTGACAAAATACACCAAATTGACCCTTGACCCTTCCTATCGTGGGAAAAAAATGCAAAATTTCGTGACGTCACAAAGCTTTTACCTCAGACAAACAAGCTTCAAATCTCGGTCAAACACTGAAATTGCATTGTGACGTCATGGAATTTCTTGAATTTTTCCCGCGTCCATATCTCTGTAGACGTTCAGTAACAAACCTAATAAATAATATTGTCAGATTTTGTCTTGCCTTTAGGATTTCCTATTTATAGTGACAAATTAAGAAATACGGGTAATCAACGTCATTGCTGAATAATAATGTAAGATCAAGATATATGTAATTAAAAACTTGAATATACGACCTTAATTCGACGTTTCTTAAACATCCATATGCAAAATTAGGGGTTACCATGCGTGTGTTTTACAAAAACTGACAGGGTATCGACGAATCCCCTGTCAGAAATTGAGTAAAACGGGTATTTCTGACAAGGGATACGCCGATACCCTGTCAGTTTTTGTAAAACATCAGTATGGTAACCCTATTCTAATGCTTTGGTCAGTAACATGCTAGAAAACGTCTGCTTTTAACGACGTCGCCATAGCTACGCATGACGTCATATCAAAAACTGCAGTGAAACGTGAATCCCCTTTCAGTTTTTTAATCGCTCGACCAATCAGAATGCGCATTACAAACGGAGTGCATTAGAATGAAGGTTTCAACGTCAGATCCGTATGCTAAATGAAGGTTTTCAACGTCAGATCAAATGATCAATAAACAAATTCGGGATGTTTTTCAATCGAATTTCAACATTGAAATGCGATGTTGTTTCAACGTTGAATAAACCTTTGTGTGCCTGCTGGCAGTGGCGGATTCAGGGGGATGCGGAGGGGGTGCTTGCCCCCCCCCCCCCCCCCCCCCGCACTGACCCAAAATTTTCCAAAAATAGGTATATTTTGGTCCATTTCAGGGATTTTTTTTGCCCCTTTTTGGGGCCGTTATTCGGCCCCATTCCCAATGAAAAATAGTATCTTTTTTTCCCAATTGTGGCTCTAAAATTTCCCAATCACATACAGATGGAATTATCATCAAAATTAGTGAAAAGTACTGGTTCAAAAGTAGCAAATCTACTAATCATTTGCCATATTGTTGTAAGCATAAGAAATTAAATCATATTTGAAACAAAATTATTTGATCAAATATTCAATTCTGAACTTTTGATTGTATAAACTGTCATTTTACTTTTATATTGGTACTTCCCAAAATATTCCCAAATGTCTTAATTTTTCCCAATTGCACGGGCCCCGACCCCATTCCCAAATTACTGAAAAAAATCACTGCATTTTCAGTCAAAATCGGCAAAATTAGCCCCTTGACCCCCCGGCAAAGGGGGCGCTGGATCCGCCACTGGCTGGGTACCATTATTTCACTCTTCCATGAAATTAAACAACACAAACTCAAACGGAACCGAAAAAAGGAAAACCAAGGTTCATTTTCCTTAACCAAACTGAACCGAACCAAACCAACCAAAGGCTGAACCATGACAGCCCTAGTACATGTAGCTCATTTAGTAATGCACTTGCTGAATTTCTAACCTAGAGGTACAGGGTTAGATTCCAATCAGGGTTTCTCAGAAGTGATTCGTCTCAGTCCTTTTAGTTTAATAGAAACCAAAAAAGCCTCGAATTGGTTTATATACTCAAGCACTTTCGAGATAAAACAGCAAAGGGTTATTTTTAAGATTTTGTTTTTTTCTAAACTCCTAAAAAGCAGCTTGAGGCTTGATCAGTAAGTATTCCCAAGACCAAGGTAATTTACCTTCTATGCTATAGGACAGTTATCTCCGTTAGAAGATACAATGACTATTTTCATAAAGATCATTACAAACAAAAGCTAAAAGTTTGTCTAAAAAGAAGAAGAAGAAAACAAAAACAAAGTAGCAACAACCACGCTCGCTAGAGGGCGCAACGTGACATTGATTCAGTATGTCCGCCAAAAACGTCTCGACTCACCTCGGTATCTTTTACGGGCCGTTATGGATAAATCTAGCAATTTTTGTTCCGAAAAACCTATGACATCAAAGCTTGATACTTTGACCCTTTGGTATATGAATAAATAAGGGAATTTCCAAGTCATTATTGCGGGAAGGAATTGAAATATTCAGAGCTGTCAAAATTCGTGACAACGATCGTATACCGGGTACTGAGCGGGATTAAATGATTGCATATTTATCCATAATAATAATTCATAAAGATTTTCCATGGTATATGCCCGTATTCACATCAAACTTCGCCGATTTCCATCACAAGTCAGTATCAAGAACGATAACTCTATTTTGTTTACAACAATATACGTTTCAATTTACGCATGTACAATCAAGTGAAAAAAGCTTCTACTTCGAGTAATTTATTTCTGAATAAAGTTAAGAAAATGCATATTATATAAAAGCGCGGATCTAGTGGGGTCTGATGAAGGGGAAGTCAATAAATGTGCAAAAAATGATGATTTTCCCATCAATTTTTTTTTCTCAAAAGCTGCATATACTGGACCCCTCCCCCAGCCCCATCTGACTGGATCCACATTCTACATCAAATATGAATGGATAATTAAAGCTCCAAATATTAACTTTTGCTACATTCTTGGAGTATATTTATTTTGTATTAGTTATGATACATGTATAAATACCATGTATACTTCATTTCTTACATTAAAACTACCCTATTTTCAGGATGTAGCTAAGTAAAAATGTTTCTGTCACTCTGTGCAAATTTAACACAGGTCTTACAACAATATTAGTATACTATATACCTGTTGTACTAATTTTAATACAGATAAATCTGACCTAGATAGGGAATGGGATACCCTGGTCCTGTAATAATATTACCACATAAACATGTAATTGTAAATTCTGACTTTTCCACTTCTCACTTTATCAAAGACTTTGTACATCTCCTGGATTTTTATCTTAGATCTGTTCATGGCATTAGTTATCCTCCTTGTATTAACTACATGCATTAATTGTCTGTGGGGTTAGCCTTGGAAATGGGGGTACGGTACATGTAGAGGGGGGGGGGGGGGTTGGACAGTGATTACTAGGAGTTTTATTTACAGATAAATTTAGCAAGTTTTGTACCATGATATAACAATTCTTAAAGCATTTGGAGTGATTAATCTGAATTTTTTTAAGGGAAAGGGCTGAAGGCTAATGATAGATCTAAATACTTTTATCACACCAAATTAAAATATCTCCTTTTGTCGGTTTAGGACAATTTGGTAAATGCATCTATCTCTCACTGTTATTTTTTTACATTAAACACAATGACATCTTTGTGTGTGAGAAGAGGAGCCCGGAGCTCAGTTCAAGCAATGTCTTAGATATAATATTGAAACAATAGGGAATATTTCCTTGTAGGATATGTAGTACCAATATTCAGCATGTGAAAGTTGTTCAAAATAAAACCATACATTATATATGTGTAGAATTTTCTTTCTTTTTTCTGAAAATTCTCACAATGTATATAAGCTTCATGTTCAAGATTGACAATTTACATATTATCTTATAGACATTAAGAACAAAATCTTGGTTTTATTTTCTAATGTTCACTGGGTTGGCTGAGAAATTAAGTATGGTTATATGCATTGGGTAGCTAGATCTACATGTTTGACAGCTTATTTCAAACATGGTACTATAAATGACGTCAATGGTTCTCCTGTATATCTGTCCGACTGTTGATTTGACCATGTGGATAGCTTTTGATTTGTAAATAATATTAACTTGTCTATTATCTTCAAATGTTTTCTTTTTTTGTTATATTGGTAAATACATGTGATAAATGTACTTTTAACAAAGTACATTATGACAAATCAAGTCAATTTGCAAATTTTCGCAATGCAAATATAGGGGGTAACCATCTTTAAGTCTAAATTACTGCTATTTGGTCAATGATAGAAAATAACTCTTGTCATTTTTGAAATCAGCATACCTGAAATAGGTTAAAATGAACAAAAGAAAGTCTATAATCAGCATCCCTGTAAAGAAAATGAGTTGTGACGTTTTTTTCTATAAAAGTTGTGCATTTTCGTTTTAAATTAGGTTGTGGGGTAGGTATGTTAAATGTCAAATAACTTTTTACATATAAAAGATACAATAAAACAGATTACAGATTTGAACTCAGCATACTTTTTTCATATAAGAAAAGTAATATTGATGAAAAAAAATATTTATTTATAAAACCCGTGGTTGTTGCTAAACAAAGCGGTTTTCTTGTATTGGATAAAAACTGTCTTACCAACAAATTTTTTTGACAATACAGCAATTTCTTCTTCACTCGACAAGAATTCTTTCTTATAAAGCCAATATTGGATGCAGAATATCAGAAAACAAATACACACGATCCATTTTGCTAAATGAAACAACGTAACGAAGCTGCACATTTTCCACTTTTCTGCTTTCGGTTTTAGCACAGTATTCCAATCCCGTTTTATTTTGAACATTTTGAACTCCATTCAAATAGCCATAAAAAAGAGCAAACAAAAAAAAAAAAAAAAAAAAAAACCAAAAACAAATGAAAAGTCAGACCTAAAAAATAAACAGACGCACATCAGTCGTTCAAACTGATAACAGGTAGAAGAAATAAATGAATAAATAAATACAGAAAGAAAGACAAAATGAATTTCAATTCAGTTTTAAAAGTAGAATGTGTATACTCAATAGATAAATTCAAAAATATATCTATAGATTAATGACATTTAGAGTGATATTAATGATTCTCTGAAACTAGAAATTTCTAAGGCAATGTATAGCACAAAGCAACTTTTCATAAAAAAAGTAAGAAACAATTCAAGGATTTTTTGCTTATCTTCTTCATTTTCATTACAGCGCCAACTTTTTTTTTTTCATAATGAAAAAAAAAAGTTGGCGCTGTAATGAAAATGAAGAAGATAAGCAAAAAATCCTTGAATTGTTTCTTACTTTTTTTATATAGACGGGGCATGTGTACATTTCTATATCATGGCAAATACGTATATATAAAATTACCTCACTTACACACATATCGGTATTTTTCACGAATTGTAAGTTACTAGAATTCGTATGAATAAATCATAGATAAATTATAATTAGGGGGGGGGGTTAGGTGGACAAGAGGTACCCTCCCCCTCCTGCCCCTTACCTCCTCCCTCCCTCCCTTCATTCCTCCCCTCCCTTTCACCCTTTCCTCCCCCTCCCGCCCCTTCCTCCCCCTCCCTTTCACCTTGCCCACCCCCTCATTATAGATGAATGGTATTTCTGTATATATATGCATGATTCTTACTAAGCCTTCATCCTGGTGGCAACATTCAGTTTTAGTTCATGATCATCAAAATCACATTAGATGACGTTACATTTGATTTAAAAAAAATACGATTCATATGCTCATATTCATATTCTATATGACAAAGGGTTAACATTCTAAAATATATGCACAACCAATGTAACTCCCTGAGATGTTACTATTGAAAGGAACGTGCTGCAATTCGTGTATTAACACTCGTGACGTCACAATGCATAAGATCTAAAGAAACAAGCCGCGACGGCTGTTCTAACCTGCAAACTGAACCCGCGGTGAGATGAATTTTGACGTCACTCTTTTACCTAGAAAAGGCAATTTCAGAAAACAAGAATGAAATAGACAACTATAGTGCACATATATAGAATAAATGTCATAATTTGTGTTTTGTTACGGGTATACAACACACAGCAAGTGCATTTATTGCATGAAATGCGCTAACGCGCATTACATGTACGATAAATGCACTTGCTGTGTGTTGTATACCCGTAACAAAACACAAATTAAGACACTTATTCTCTATTTATACATCATGAAATATTAAATACATGTACAAGGACTTGTTTATAAATCCTTGGCTTATAGCTCTCAATAATTAACAACTTAAGTCGGCTATATTCCACAGAATTGCTGCAAAATCTATTCGATTTCTTTAAAATTATCAATGGCCGCATGCATTAACTAACATGATTAAAAATTGACATGTAAAATAAAATTAATTATCAATATTATATCTTTTTTTTTTATTAAAAGTGTTAACTTAGTTTAAGCATGCGGCCATATTAAATTCTTCCACAAAATTTTCAAGCATTTTTTTTTTCATTTTTGTTAATAAAGTTAAACTGACGTCATTTGATGACATCATTATACTTCCAACGGCACTTCGTCTTATGATTTTATCGTTTCATTAAAATCTGGAAACATTAATGAATATTTATGAGAGATCTCATACGATTCTTGACTTTCAACTTTATTCTAAGGAAACATATATGGTCTCCTTGCCCTACCCCTTTGTACATGTATTTTATCAAATTGAAACTGGACTATTATCAAGGACACGCATGAATGTTTGGTGCGCTTTTAAAAGCTATTGGAACCACAGTCGATCTGATATAAGTCGTCGCCTCAACACCATATCTATCCTAAACTCGTATCCCTCTAAACCGCCCCTTTCAATATAAAAAACGCATAAATTGTACTTTTGAATAGATACCCTACCACAATCAACTCTTACAGGTTCCAACGTATTTTGGAACATATTAACCAATTGCAACAAACTTACCTTAATAATTCCAAAGCTCTGCGTAATTTATATATATACACGACATTTCAAACTAAGAATGGCAGCACTACCTCAACTGTTAAAAATTTTACATTGTTTTAAAGTGACAGTATTTCATCATGTCATTGGTAAATTCAATGTTGTTAACGTTACCATCCGGGTTTCGAGCTCATTCATTCTAATGACAATTATGGACAATTACATAATTATATACTGTACAAAATCGATATTTAGAAAAATCTAAAATCGAAGGCATATAAAATCAGGATAAAACAGGAACCAAAACGAACAAACAAAAACCTCCACCACATGAAAAGAAGCGATCTCCCAAGATGGGAATTGGTTTCTGAAGGTGCCCATGACCATGGATGTCATACATGTATAACAGCCTTGAGAAGCTATTTGACCCGGTCAAAGAAAATAAAAAATTAAGTTTTTGATTATTCGTACATTGTAGATAAAACCTTGTAACATCAAATACTGTTCTAGATATATCACATCGATTTATCATCATTGAAGAATGTCAATTTTCTACAAAGAATTACGGATAGGAGCGATAATCATGTAAAATCACATCTAAAATCATTCATCCCGCGACAACTCTGCACACAGCTGTAGGATGATTTATGATCACTCTACTTGCGTACTAAGACAAATTGTATAAATATGGATGACAGTGACAACATCAGCAAATACCAGACTTACAAGCAGGATAATGTCCGTCCTGAGTGTCTGTCTATTCGTCACACTAATTTTTATTGATGTTTTGGCAGTCTGTCCTGACTTGGATACCACTTTGTTGAAATGGTCAGATTCCTCAACATGGAATGGAAATGTATGTTGCTTTGGTTCTTTGATAGCATTCAGTTTAATTCTGTTTTAAAAAATCAAATTTAAATCTGTTTAAAAATCTTATTTCAATACAGGGCTTTATATCTACTTATTTTCATTTCAACTGATTTAATAACATTAGTCTCCATTGGTCAAATTACTTGTGCTTGTTGAATAGGAGATCATGGTCGGGATATTTTTGTCTGTGAATTTGTAAAATATTGTCAACAACTTAAGTCCAAATTTTCCCTTTTCATTGACACTTCGCACGTTCTCTGATTTTGACGGTTGTAATATGTTACACGTCTTCAAAGGGAGCTCGTAAAAAAGTTCCCCGTGAGGGGATTGACAGTATGCGTTTTTAATACTTTTCCCTGACATGATCGCCATAGCTCTTTCTATATAGAGATAACCTCAGACAATGCATGCATTTTATTTGTTTTCATTTTCGTGCGTGAACATCGATGGCGGGTGTGGCTAACCAAACAGGGGGTGCTTACTCCTCCCGGGTAGCTTGTCCCACCTCTAGCTAACTAGGGGTCAGTCGATGCTCAATTTTGTGCTCTATTGTGAGTGATGTTGAGATTATCGTCAGGATCTTCTTTAACTCATTTGTGTCACACTTATGCCCTTTGCCGTGTGGAGCATGTAAAAAAGTTCCCCGCGAGGGGTTTGACAGTAAGTGTTTTGAATATTTTTCCCTGACATGGTCGCCGTAGCTCTTTCTAAATAGATATAACCTCAGACAGTGCGTGCATTTTAAATATTGTTTTCATTATCGTGCGTGAACATCGACGGCGGGTGTGGCTAAACTGGGGATGCTTATTCCTCCCGGGAACCTGGGCCAACCTCTAGCTTGCTAGGGACCCATCGATGCTCAATTTTGTGCTCTATTGTGAGTTTTATTAAAATTATCCACAGTATCTTCTTCAACTCATTTAAATTCATAGCATCATTTAAGAACAGATGAATTTGCAGCATTGATCAGACATGCACGTTTCCGGTACTTAACCTTATATTCTCTTCACTTGTGATTGTCTTAAACCATACTTTGTATAGTTTTGAAATTTCTATCGATAGGTTCCAGAAATAAACGCTAACCTTACCATCAACCAAGGAATACTGCTTGACACGACTCCCCCTGAGCTATTCAGTATCACCATCGTAGAAGGCGGCAAACTGATATGGAAATCGTCAGAGAAAATCAGCCTACGGGTCCACTACATTCATATCAAGGACCAAGGAGAAATGCATATAGGATCTGAAGACTGCCCTTACAAAGAAAACACAAAAATCACTTTACTGGGTAATGAAATTTCTATAAAATTTATCCCCCCCCGACAGTTGACACATTCATTTACTCTTTCATGATGATATCGTATTTTGTTTTATAACCCTAATATCAGCCTGGTTTGTCACCATGCTGTTTTGTCTAGGAGCTCTTCTTTAGATTTGCTGTCAAATTTGCTGTTGCTTGTTGTCTGTTATTTACTCTGAGTGTGTATTTTGCTGTAGATACTGCAACGTGACCTTACACTCGTTAGGTATCTTTTCCATATAGATTTTATGATACATATAAAAGACTAGTTTTCATTGCTGATGAGACTAAGATGGACTCAAGTATTTCGATAAAGCTCGGAATTCGACCACTCCGTGGAATATACCAAGACTATCTCAACTTAAGGAGGGATTCAACACCAAGATGGCGGCGGCTTTTTTGTTTTCTCACTTCCTAGGAAAAGTAGCGTCCTTACTTCCTTGAAATATTAGATACCCTGATTGATATACAAATTTGAGTATCCTGATGAAGTTTGAATAATTTCCGACGTCACTTGAAGAAATTATAGCGATTTTCAAAATTGTGGACTTTGGGAGTTTTATCCATGAGCAAACCACGACGTCATTTCGACGTTATCGGGGAAAATTGCGTCACAAACTAACGCATTCAAAATGCAATTAAAACATTAATACCAAACGTATTGCATTGCAACTTTGCATGTTTAAAAAAAAAGAAAATTCAATATTATCATTGTGTATTCGTTGACAAATTTATAAAAATTGAAGAATTTGTAAGGAAAAAAAAAAAGGAAAATATTAAGCTTCGTAAAATTTCAATCCCAAATTTATTTTTTCTCATTTAATCATGAAATCATCTCTGGACATCGTTGATCAATCTGTTAGTTTTTGACAAAGACTAATCTACAGGATTGCTAATAATCAGCTATCAGCTACAATCAGTTGGCTCGAAATTGCAATTTTTTGAGCGACGGTGTCATCTTTTATTCCAGAATCCTGCCTTTGTTTACATAATTCAGTTCATCTTTTCTATATGTAAGAGCAATACATTTATGAATATTTTGGAAGTCAAATTAAAATTCATTTCCTTTAGCTTTACGAGAACCATAATTACACTTTTGATAATATGATGTCATAAAGAAATTCACGGATACGTTGAAAAGTTTTATAGAAAATTTTCCCGTGGATAGAATAAAATATAAGTTTGTATGATGAAGGACAGACAAGAAATGAATTATTTCAGAAATTTTGAGAACAAAATGAATTTGGCGTCAAAGTGTTCAATACCTCCTTAATCTCTTTGAATGTTTCTTGTGAAATATCGAGATGATCTTGAGAGTTTAGTTGTCTTGTGTTTCCTAGCTCTTTATAACGACAGATTGGAATTTCTTTCATCTCATCTGGAACATTATTAGTTTAAACAGTATTTATTACAATATATACATATGCAAATAATATTACAAATAATGGAACATTATTAATTTAAAGGTATCTTTTTATGTCAATAGGTAAGAAAAGATACGAGTTGAAGGTTGGCTTTTGTACGGAGAAAGTCTTATGCGTGGATGAAGGGGGAACATTAGAGCTCCACGGAAAACCAAAACTATCATGGACTAAAATCAGAAATACAATTCCGAAGTTTGGAAGGGATAATGGTTTGCTATACAGTTTTCAGGTAACTGTCAGAAAAAAAAATGTATTCACCCAAAAAGAACAAAGTGTTTGATTTATTTTTCATCCTTCATGACCAAATACATGTATGATAAATTATTCAAAAACTAAGCCGCATGTACCTCACTGAAGGAATAGCTCTGTCCTTAGTGGTACTTTTTCATACTTTAGATAGCATCTAGAATTTCGTTCTTCATATTTTTAATGTTACATGTAGTATTCCCTTTATCAGGTATTTCGGCCTTGGACATTACTGATAAGACATTACTTGTTGAACTGCGCATATAGCGCATATACATGTTTACAATAGAATAGATACAGTGCTACCTGATATTAAATGAAAGTCATAAAAAAGGAAAAGTCCGTTCTCCACATCACTTTACGAATTTCGTACTTATAATATAATTATGCTGACTTAGAAAATCAGTTCATCCATTGTTTTTATAGGATGGTGATATGCCGAGTGATTTCGAGAAGAATAAAAATGCAATGGTCGTGCAACACGTCAATGACAAAGGGGTTGTTCAAGCAACAAAAGTGTTTGCGTTTAGGTCATCGCAAGCAGAAGATGAGCAAAGCATAGCTGATCTTCGGATCTTCCTAACGGGTCAGCATGGGTTTAAATAATCAAACATTTTGCTGACGTAATATAGACTCATTCAATGTTAGTTAGTCTTTGCTCTCTCAAGAGAAAAACGACTTCACATCAATTTTACGGATCATAGAAAGATAAAAAGTATATATACCTACTGTATACGAAATTTAAGTGCTAATTAACGTTAAGATTAGAACGGAACATTGCAAATACTTCTAACCTAGGTTATAGGGACATTTTGGCGCACAAAATGATTGTTGTCTATTGTCTTAACGCCATCAATTTACTTGTCCAGAAAAAAAATGCCCAATTTTTGAACAATGGTTTAGGCAGGTGACTAAATTAAAATCAGAACGGAAAAGCTGTAGTTGCGATCGTGCGTATTAGAGTTATATTCTATCTGATAAACGATGCTCTTTGATCATTATTTGGAGCTTTTTTGGACAGGGCAGTCATTAACCCTTACGCCATAATTATACATGTGATACATATCACGTGTCTGGTGCAGAAAAATTGGTTTCTTCATGAAGGTGTAGAGTTGGAACACTTACGTATTAACATCAAATAACTATAATGTTATCGGCATCAGTTAAATCAGCACCATCAAATTTCCCGTGTCTCAATTCTTAATCTGCAGCCTTTAAAATCTTCTTGCTTAAACTGAATAACTGGTGGGTGTTTCTTCGATGTGTTATCATTACCTCCAGCATACAATTATAACTCTTTTTCTTACAGGTGTTCCAAATAAACATGTGTTTTCATTAGCTACACAGCGGGACATTGCCAAATATGATTTATCTGGGTTATTTGAAGTTGTTGAATCCATTCTTCCCTCCGAGGTCCATGGGATGAGTAAGCTACGAGAAGTACAAATGCACGATGCTTATGCACTTGTGCTCCAAAAAGGTATTAAAAAATATCCATATAATTATAACTCTTTTTCTTACAGGTGTTCCAAATAAACATGTGGTTTCATTAGCTACACAGCGGGACATTGCCAAATATGATTTATCTGGGTTATTTGAAGCTGTTGAATCCATTCTTCCCTCCGAGGTTCATGGGATGAGTAAGCTACGAGAAGTACAAATGCACGATGCTTATGCACTTGTGCTCCAAAAAGGTATTAAAAAATATCCATTATATTTTATATTCCACATTTTCTCTTTTATATTCCTCAAAGATTTCCACGACATTTTGTATTTCGAAGATTATCGATCGATGTAAACTTGTTATTTTTTATATTCAGAGCTACTTGCCATTTAGGACAAAATTGGATATACGTTAATTTAAAAGATATAACAGAATTCCGGTTTTCCTGAATTTATGCAAGTTTCACTTGAATGTAATAACGTCATAATAAGTTTACGTCAAATACTGTTCCAATTGGAAAGTGCATAATTATAACCATGTTTAACGAAAAAAAAAAAAACCTAATACACAGAGGGACAATGATTTTAACATTATCAAGCAATACACTATTGTATTTTCATAGTCCTCATCACAGTTACAGTAGAAATAAACTATGAAGTAACAGAATATTAGCTTAATTGTTCTACCTTTAACCAAATCAATTAAACCAGAAAAGAGTTGTTCTTTATATATAGAAACTTTTAATCTGAAGGAAAACATAATTATAAAGAGACAATAGACGCTTACTACACTGGTAGAAAGGGACACGAAGAGGCTGCAGCATCAATTGTTATCGGTCGATATTACTTCCTTGCCAAAAGTGTCAATGTTAACAACAAACAAAAGACAAAAAGCTATGTTGATTTTCAAGTCAAAAAATATCCAATAATTCAAATGGTGGACGATGTGGCGTCATGGGAACCAGGTAAAAAACATTTTTTGCTTTATTTTTTTGTAACGTAAAAGGATTACTTCGTTATTCATGGAAAGGGAATAATCTCCAGCATGACCCCCCAATCTAATTAAAAAAAACTGTTCGGATCCGCTCATTATGATTGCTAGTTGTGTGTAGCGATCATGGTGAGCGGATCCGAACAGCTGATTTTAATTAGATTGCATGACCACCCTGCACTCATTCAGCCACAAGAAAGTGACACATAAATGGCATCATACAGAACAACAAATCGCAGAAAGACACAACATTATTCATTGAATGTTGTATATATCTATTTACAAAATAAGGCCCAGCATTCAAAAAGAAGATCAAATGTCAAATAATTTTAGTTTTTTTTTAGAAATTGTAACAGTATGTCTTTCCTTTAGAAATACAAGGAGCATGTGCAGCATTATTATTTCCAACAGATTTGCATTTCATTTAAGTAGATGTAAACGTCTTCAAATTGAATAGCATCATTTAAGAACAGATAAATTGGCAACGTGGACCAGACATGCACGTTTCGGGTGAGTAACCCTCATCAGTGATCCTAAATCTAAACAATGTAATATGCCAAAAAAGTATGAAAGTTACTATGTCGAAAAAGTGCACCGAAAGACATAGCAGGATGGGTGGGATATGATTCTACAGGACCCACTTTTTAGAAATTTCAAGAAATTTTGATAACAGAAATTTAGAATGCGTTGAAGAAATTATAAACGATCAACCGAAATTGATCGAACTTGGCTACATGTGCCCTTGGGGACTCCTGGTCCAACAGCAGTGACAGTGATCTCATCAGTTATGCAGGATTTCGTAAAAGATAAGATTAAATTAACATACGTTTGAGATGTACGATTAAAGAGAGAGAAAATACAAGTAAATCTAAGCTCTGGAATAAGATGCCGCTTTGTCATACATTTTAGGATATGTTTAGGTTGGTTTTCGATCTCATAATTTCACTGTTTGGATATCCTGTCTTTCGGCCAAGAGCATCACTGATGTTTTCTTTTTGTAGCAAAGCACATAGTTTGTACACTGAATCATTACGATAGAATAATTATATATTTCAATATGATAATAATAGCAAAAGATATATCTCAAAGGTGATAGAGTATTCGTGGCGTCTACCGATTATAACATGGAGCAGACCGAAGAAGCTACAGTTCTGCCATGTGATTCTTCCATCTGTAGAACTCCAAATAAAGTCATGCTTGAATGTGAGTACATTTCAAGTGAAAAATTGAAAATTGGTAAAATGGAATTTGGTCTTATTTGAAAGGAATCTCGATCCTTTTCTATTATTTGAAAAAAGAATATGATTAAACAAAAAAAAAAAAGGTTGAAAGGAAATTCGGAATTTTAAACTTTATTTGATGTCTACCATAAGTTTCAAAATATTCCTACGATTTGTTTCAGTAGAAATTAAAGCTACCTTTTCAGTGAAGATGCAATTTAAAATATTAACTGCCTTGATTCATCCCATAATTATTTTGCTGTAGATGTCTCTCTTACCGCCGTCAGAATTACTATACAGAATATTTATCTAACGTTAAATTTCTCAACACATTTAAAAACTTTTAGTGGACGCAAAGTACGAGCACTACGGCAAATTCTACAAGAATGTTGATATGAGGGCAGAAGTTGGACTTCTGACGAGGAATATTCTTATAGAAAGTGAAGTTGAAAAAGGCGAAAATAATGGAGGACATGTCAAGGTTTCTTTATATACATTTGTTTGCATTAACTTTTTAATTGCTTGAATGAAATGTTGAAAAAAGATAATGATTTATGAAATGGAACATTTGATTTGAATTTCTTTAATCATTATGACACATATGGATAATGATCATATCCCTATATACAGCACAAAATCGATAATTCAGAAAAACAGAAACCGAAGGCATACAAAATCAGGATAAAACGGGAACCAAAGCAAACAAACAAAAACCTCCATCACATGAAAAGTAGTGAACTCCCGATGTGGGAGTGAGACCAGGTGCCCAGGAAGAATCAGCATCACCCGTCGCTTCAATTCGGTAGAAATGTCACATCCGGTTACTGCCATTTGGAAGATATGAAGTATAATTTTTGGTTGGATGGTGCAAATGATCTATGACAGAATATTATCCGCCATTCTGGAGAATGGGACATCATAGTGTATGACGATTTCCCCATATCGTCCGTAAAATAAAATCTGTATATTTGGTACTTGCTCTGGCATAGCGTACTGAAATATGAACACGCTATAAGCAGGCGACGAAGGGATGTTGCTACTCAGAAAAGGATAAGTCGTCGCGTTTGTCATAGAGTGTGGTGTTCATGTGACCATCTGTGTCGTAGGACAACATTATGTCCAAATAGGATGCTGAATTATGTGTCTCTGTCGTTTCTTTGACTTCCGAAGGATAGATTCTGCTGATAGATAGATTCGCTAATTTTGGATCATTGATGGACAACACATCGTCTATGTATCTGTAAGTGAAGTTGAAGTCAGAAGATAAGTATCGTTTCCCTTCATTAAATTACATGATGGATTCAAATCAATTGCAATGCACTAGACACATGTAGAATTAATCGCATAGTTGGAACAATTAGGGGATACCATGCGTGTGTTTTACAAAAACTGACAGGGTATCGGCGAATCCCCTGTCAGAAATTGAGTTTTACCGCGAAGCGTCAGCCATGCGGTAAAACGGATATTTCTGACAGGGGATTCGCCGATACCCTGTCAGTTTTTGTAAAACATCAGTATGGTAATCCTATTCTATTGCTTTGGTCAGTACGAAGCTAGAAAACGCCTGCTTTTAATGACGTCGCCATAGCAACGCATGCCGTCATAGCAAAAACGACAGAGAAACGTGAATCCCCTTGCAGTTTTTTAATCGCTCGGCCAATCAGAATGCACGTTACAAACGGAATGCATTAGAATTCAAATTACAAAGTGCTTTTCTTTTTAATAATTACATAAGACGAGAAACCGCATACAAAATGAACCCTATCAGAAACATGGAAGTTATAAGCTGTAAACGTGCTTATTTTCGCTTGAAGGCAAATTTTGCGATTTAAAAAAAATCTAGACATCACGCTTGGGTTAAATATTCGCGATATAAACATCCTTGCCTTTTTAAGAATCAGCAGTGATATATATCCATAAGGGAAATTTTCGCGGTTGAATATTCGCGATATAAACATTCATGCCTTTTTAAGAATGTAGCAGTGATATATTCCCATGAGGGAAATTTTCGCGAAGACCACCGATTCGCGAAACACGCGAAAATTAACCCCACGCGAAAATCCCCTTTAATAGTACTGATGACATTAATCACTTAGGCATAACTGAGGAATAGGTTGAATGACAAATATGGATAATGACCATATCCCTGTATACAGCACAAAATGACAAATATGGATAATGACCATATCCCTGTATACAGCACAAAATCGATAATTCAGAAAATCAGAAACCGAAGGCATACAAAATCAGGATAAAACAGGAACCAAAGCAAACAAACAAAAACCTCCACCATATGTAAAGAAGCGAACTCCCGTTATGGGAGTGAGACCAATTGTATTGCTGGAATTTGCTTTCAGTAGCCTTTTACAAGTCAGTAAGGTGTGCAAAAACTTAGCAATAACATCGGAATCGGAGGGGATGAAACGGTTTTAGATATCTGTTACTAAAACAATGTACAAACTGCAAGATATGTCCACAACTAGAATACAAAAGAAAAATAAAGTCAGCTAAAATCAGATTTCTCACTTAGAGAATCATCAAACAACCCAAGCAAGAAACAAATGAAATCCGTTGCAGATGGATATTAGAAATGAGGAAGGACTCCTGCATACTACAGTTGCAATTGTTGTTCTTTCGGAAGGTTAAATCGATACAATGAATTCTAACTTAAGAATATGTGAATTGTATCATTCTACATTCAAGATAACATACTTTCTTAATACATATGATGAACTCCAAGGAGCACCCCCACGCCATCATCTGAGCCATTGTGAGCATATAAGCTCGTAACTTGATTGCTAAAGATACAGTGCACCTGTACATAGATTTTATTGTAAACGCAAAATGTATATCCAAGGGTCTAGATGTAGGAAAAAGGAGCTATAAAAAGTTTCTTTTGAAAATATGCAGTAACAACCATAATATTGCCGAATTTGTGAAATTAAATCTCCATATACATTTTTTACCTCTATTGTAAAAACAAAATACGTTGTAGGTGGAGCTAGTGTAATGAATTAGAGCTGTGAACCTAAATTAAGAATTACGTTTTTAAACGGCTATAACTGCGAATATATGCGTTAAATGCGCCTGAAAATTTAAATTTATGCAAATGAGAATGTAAGCTTTCATATGAAAAGAAAGATTTTGCATTATAAAATTTTGTAAAAATAATTTATTTTCAGGGACACAGTACCTTTAAATGTTGTAAAATAATTCAAGTTGAATTCTTCTTATATGATGCACTTTGATGATGACGTCCTCCCTTACCAGAACGATAATGGGTCTTCAGTATTCTTGAAACTAATATGATCGTATATATCTATCTGTAGTTTTTAAGGAAATTCAAACAAGTACGAGTAGAAGGCGTTGAACTAACAAAGCTTGGGGATCCCATTGAACTTGGTAAGTAAACAGCATGTTCTTTGTATCGGTTAGGTTTTTTCTTCCTTTTCGCTGTGCGTGTTGCCACTGAGTCCGGGTAGAGATCTTTTCCTTTCTTGTATAAGTGTATGTTGAAATATAAGTAAAGTAATAATTATGTGTTCTAAAATATGTCATCCATATTGTAGGTCGGTATCCATTGCATTATCACATGTGCTTAGATATTGGACAGACCGGTTCCTACCTTAGACAAAATTCCATTCATAATACATTCATTCGTTGCACAACGATACATGGGACGTTTGGCGCACACGTAAGTAATATGGAATCAGAGACATGAAACACGGATACATGATAGTATTTCAATGCAATTTGTACCATGTATGTGCTTGTATACGGATTTTAAATTATTATTTTCTCAAGATTAATTACTATAGCTTACAATTTAGACGTTTGTGCACTGGAAATTGCATCCCGAGGCCTGTTCGCTGAAGTGAAGTTTTGTTAGGCTGTATAAGTTGTATTCTAGCATATAGTTGACAATGTATAATCATTTTTTCTTTCAAAGAGATGATTTTCCAATAAACTCGTGAGACAGTCAAACACCAGACATCACAAAATTTTGCGATATTTTTCATTGTGACGTCAAAATAAAAGGCATGACAACACATCAAGGTGCTTCAAGAAGGTGCGATCAAATGTGACGCAACAATGGAAAATGTTGCCAAATGATGTGATATCGGGTGTCTGTGTGTATTAAATCCAGGTTAGGAACGGTCATATCTTTTATATGGAAAATGGACTACTTAAAAGTACCTATCCGTGAGCACTATTTTTCATTTATTATCTTAATCTTAAGTTGTCGAACTTTACGATTAGACTACTTTCTATTAATCACGTTCACTAAATCATCATAGGAAATAAAACAAAATTAATGTGGTCGATCAATAACCAAATAATGGACAGTATGCATAACATTTTCCATCATATTACAATTTGTTAAAATGTGTTATATTAATGTAGCACAAGTTGACATCGATGTAAGAAAAGTGACGACGGTGCAATTAGGGCCTTCCCAGAAAATCGGCATCGATATTTTTTGAATTTGATTTTTCGAGAAAACCTAATTTAAGGTTTATATTTTTGAAAAGGTCTTTCCGAGACGGTCATTTTGCAAATGACTTCCATATAATCGGACTTGAAACAAAAATGTTACTAACAAAAAGAACTTTGATGACCAAAAATGTTTAATTATGTGTGGATTTATTTCTAAGCATATAAATTAAGTATTGTAGTCGTGTTTGGTATCAAATGAATAAGAATGACGTCCTGATTATGAACATGTTACGAAAATGCAAAAGAAAGTGTTGTTGTAAACAATTTGCATTTTACTGCTGGGTTTGTCGGTATAACAAAAATTCAACGATCGTTGCCGACTATCAGTTTACCATAAGCACAACATTAGTCATCGGTAAAATGCGTATTTTTGAGCGGAAGTAGGCAGTTATGGGTTTACAATTTTAAAATCAAAACTATTTTCATATTAAGAGTTAAAGACCACCTCATATCACGTTAAATAATACGGAGATACCTCCTTAAAATGAGTTGAACTATGAAATCAAATGGGGCCAGATTTACATGTATATGCGTCTTTCCACATTTCGCTCTATGTTCCAGGTACAGGATAACACCTGTTATAAGTATGTGGGGAATGGCTTCTTTTTGGAAGATGGAGGAGAGAAGAATACAACCCTAGAGGGCAATCTCGCTGCTGTGGGATATAAGGGGGACAAAGATAAGCCTCTTATTCCCTCTGATAGGTACGTCTTTATTCTTTGTTACAATATCAATTAAGCAATCTAGGCACATACTTTATCTGTTCTGTCATGCTACACTATAATGTAAGTCGTCATGACAAACTGTATCATCAGAACATGGTTGTGTGTATAAGATATTTGGTTAGGATCAACCCTATGGTAAGCTTTAACCCATCGTCGGAAACCTACAGCCGATTGCCCTTACGATTATAGGCCGTGGGCGAAATTGTAAGGGAATTCTCGTTTGAATACGTCAAACGGTTTTATATAGTAACCAATGAAATAGTCGGTTTGAATAGTATTAGCTCTTTTGTGTCGGAGGGATTTTGTAACTCTCGTTCTGATTGGCTTAAATTTCCTACTAGAATCGTTTCGGAATAGTTACGAGGATTTCCCAATAGACTGTCCCACAGTACTTTATGTAGTAGAACAGAGAAGATGCCGTGGGTTTCCGACGATGGCCTTAACCCTAGTATATGTTTTAGTTTTATCTGTGGTGCTAGCTAGTCGTTATTCTTTGGTTACGGTTAGGATTGGGGCTTTAGTTAGGTGAATGATTAAGGCAAGAGATAGGGAGGTAGATTAACAGTCAATGATGGGGGGTAAGACTCGGCTATTATGGCTTAGTTGGTTTTTATTGGACATCTCTGACAAACATAATAATTGTAAAAACACATAGGTTCCTCTTACACATGTTACATTGTATTCCTTGAAATGCTTATTGGTTTTACGCAAAGTTACACTTCTGAATTTTCATGAAGCAATTCTAAAATAAGTAGCGAAAGTACGTAAATCAACTTTACAAATTGATATTTCTTTTCATATAACAGACAACCATCTGCATTTTGGATCACAAACCCTAAAACGTATGTCCGAAACAATGTAGCTGCTGGAGGAGAGGTAAATGTTGAATAATGATACTTAAACTTCAGTTGACGATAGATTTTCCCCCTACAAAACTTGTGACATACACACATTTTTTACCTAATCAGCGCAATTATTGTCTTGAAGCATCTTTGAGTTTTGCAGAAATCAGAATCGACACATAAAATATTTTGAACCGGATTTTTACGGATGCAGTCGGTCAACTTATTTTTATAATATTTTTTATTTTTCAATTTTGAAAATATGGTGCAGGAAATCCAAAGAACATTTAATTTATTCGTATGGCCTTACCAACCATCTATAGTGAATGAAAATCAAATCATCATAGTATTTTTTTTTTCAAATTTAGTACGTATAGTATCACTTCATAAAATCGTTTTGTGTTTCATATCATTGCAAAATTCTATATCTTTATTTATTTTAACATTATATATTGATTTAACATCATCTTATTTTTGTTTACCTAGTTCATGTTCGAGCTAGAGAATACTTATTCGTCAAAATATCTTAGTTCAAAACATGTTAAATTGTCTGTTTCAATTCACCACGTCATTAAAACGGGTAGGGTAGGTAGGAATGTTTTTTTTTTAATTTTTTTCCTTTGAGACTATTGAAATTAATTAAAAAATAATCTTATTTTTGGCCTTATCACACAGGGTGTCGGTTTCTTCTATGTGTACCCGGTCGAACCTATTGGATTAACTAAAGAGATATACGGTGACGACATGGGCATGTTCTTCCTACCAGACGAGGCCAGGAGGACACCTATTTGGGAATTTGATAATAACGTGGCACATTCATTTCATAAGGTAAATGAATGTGAGTAATTGGAGAAGTGAGAGGGTTGTGCGCACGTAATCCAGGATAACCACACCATTTGCTACTTGCGTGACAAATGGCCGTCCAAAGTCGGCACCGGTTGCCCATTGGTCTCGTCGGTTTATGTGTAGTCTTTTGTGTTTGATGTTTATATGTCGTGTGTCTCTTTTCCGTCTCGTGCTGTACTCGTCTTTTGTGTTTTTGCATCGGGTGTTTTGGTGTTTTGCTGTTGATGCTGCAACGGGGTCATGTTGGAGATCTCCTCCCTTCTTTGGTAAGCAAGTCAAACCTAAAACCCAAAACGAGTTAAAGAAAATCCTGACGAAGTCTCAACAGCACTCACAACAGAGCACCAAATTGAACAGCGACGGAACCCCAGCAAGTCCGAGATGGGACCAGGTGCCCGGGAGGGGCAAGCACCCCCTGTTGGCCAGCCGTCGATGCCCACGCACGAAAATGAAAACAATATATTAAATACATGCACTGTCTGAGGTTACGTCTATATTGAAAGTGCTATGACGACAATGTCAGGGAAAAATATTCTAAACACTTACTGTAAAACCCTTCGCGGGGAACTTTTTTACAAGCTCCACACGGCAAAGGGCATAAGTGTGACACACATGAGTTAAATAAGATCCTGACGGTAATCTCAACAACACTCACAACAGAGCACCAAATTCAACATCGACGGACCCCAGCAAGCAAGATAAATAGGCACTTTAAGAACACGAAGGGCAACTCTCATGAAGAATCTCATGTATATCGTAGACGAATAGAAAAAAAAGCACAATATTTTAATTTGAGAATGTTCATAACGAAAACAAGAATATCATTCATCTACTAATGTGTTGCGTTGTGTTGTTGTAAGAGATCTTGCCTTGATTTATAAAACACAGTTTTTCGTCTATGCCCCAAGTTACCCGAAGATTGTTTGACGAATACTCCAAGTGTAATTCCGATTAGAATAAAATCCCAGGATCCAAAACTTGACTAAAAGGGGTACATAACTTATATTTTTTCGGTTTTGGATAATTTGGCTTCATTAACTTATGATAAGGATTAATTATCCGAAACATGCATGTCTGATGTACCACATTAAGACATTTCTGTCCAGAAGACTGCTATCTGGCCGCCGAGTCGGAACCTTTGTTATTCTTGACATATATGATCCCTTTTTCATAGGCTGGAGTGTTTATAGACAATACCTTGCAACCAGATGGTGAGGTCACGGACTACAACTTCTACGAACCACGTGTAAATCCCTTAGACGAAGGTTCGAAATGGCAGTTGGTTGAGATCAGCAGGGCAACTGGTAATAAATAGAGTTTTTTTTCAAATTTATTAAATTCAGATTTCGGGCTTTGTACTTCGCACTTGTATTGACAAAAAGTTGATAGGTGGGACTAAAAGATACATATTCGAAGACGGAAACTGATTACATGGGTATGGACTTAAGCCTTCCTTCCCTATGTAGTCAGGTAATAGGCACACTAATGTTCTCTCAAAACATCATGCACCTCATTGCCACTTTGTCAAAATTTTGCATTTTCATGTTCTCGTCGAAGTGCGAAGTCAAAGACCCAATGGCATGAAAATTATCCAATATGGATATACATTCAGTCTAAATATACATGTAAGTCATTCAACAATATAGTTGTCTTCCAAGAAGCGACGACAGTTAAATATGAACATGAAAAACAAAAGCGAGCAATTAGTAGAGGTAAGATAATTTGGCACAGCATCAATTTGTTTTCGGAATTATCAAATACTGAACCAATTTACATTTCGTGCATTGCACTTTGATGATGAAATTCTCTTTATAAGTATTCTATTTTAGTCCAACATACAGGATCAAATACAAGAGAGTTTGCTTAATCGGAATATTAGATCTTTGATGTAATATATATAATTTCTTTTTCAAGCCTACAAGAATAGTATTCAGAATCTATGGGTCAGAGGAGGAAAATTTCGGCTGTATAAGTGTTCGTAAGTATAATGAATCGCTGGGTTAATATAAAACAAAACCAGAATGAAAAAGGGTAATGAAGGAGAAAAACAACTATCTATACTGTGAAAATTACTTCCATCTACTGAATGGATTTGAGACTAGGTGCCCAGGAAGTGTGAGCATCTCCTTTTGTCGACATAAGCCGCTCTTTATTTGTCTGTATTTTTTTTAACATGAAACGTCTGATGTTTGATATAGAAGTGTTGTTATCTAATTGCAAGTTATTATGTTTCTACGGTAGTAAATCAATGACAAATATGGATAATGACCATATCCCTGTATGTTGTCTTGTATAAGACCTTCCGTAATATCTTCTGTCTTTTACAAATTTGTGTGTATAAATATTTCCTTTTTTGTGTGTTTTACAGTGTTGCTGATAGTCGTCAAGGTGTGATTCTTCCAAAGTAAATATTATTCAATTCTTATATGCTACACTTATATATGTGGATCTCCATAAAGAAAATATTGACTTCAATTCTTTGCTTACCTTTTCAGTTATTTTCATTGCATATTGAACTTTTACATTGATATTTTAAAACTGATTAGTATATTCATCCTTATAGATATTTCAAAAAATCATATTTCAAAAGTGTATGTGGAAAAGTAGTTAGATAATCCATATGGATATTTTGGCCAACTATTTCTCGAATTTGTACATGTAAGTGCAACATTACGAGATATTGACTCTTATTTATCGTGAGTAGCAGTGGGTCTTTCTATCTCATCGAATGCTATTTTTTTTCCTTATCAAAGATTAGGTATGATTTATTGCTTTTATTGAGTATCTAGGAATAATTTTATCCATTTCTCAGATTGGGACCAGAGGACCAATATTTTGACAATTCTGTCGTCCTTGGTGATTCTGACAACAAAGGAGAACCAGCATCTGTTAAATACAATGGAAAAACCTATAATTTTGACCGCTCTCTACCACACAAAGGCAAACCGTACGTGTATTACCCAACGTGTATATTCCAAATTCTTATCATTTGCTTATAAAAATATATCTGCGGAAAAAAACAATTGTAATTAATTGTCTGATTCACTTAGAAAGCAGTGGCCACTAACACTGATATAAGTCTTATATAAGCGCGAAGAAGAAGAAATATAAAGTGATCGAACTTTACAAGCAGACAGTTTTTTCTTTTCGCAGATATATTTTTATCCCAGCCAACTTGCTACGTCTTTCGCTTCATTTAGGACATCATTTCAAATATTTTGGTCATATTACATTGTTTAGATTGAGGATCACTGACGGGGGTTGAATACCTGAAACGTGCATGTCTGGTCCATGCTGGAAATTTATCTGCTCTAAAATTATGCTAATGAATTTGAAGACGTTAACATTAATAGTCCTCTATTTAATCTTACTCAGGTCATATATTCCTTCGGGAGTAAGTCAAAGGCAGAGTCAAGTTAGTTACAGACATGCTCATGATTTTCATGTCTTTTAGATACTTTACTTGTACGTTACCAGGTGTTTAGTACATTTCATTTTAGCCATAAATATAGATATCGTGCGCATATTCTCGTAAATATGCCATGAATGGTACTACAATCGAAATCGGCTAAAGAATTTGTACTTGTCCCAATACAAAACTTTTCAATGATAAAGCAGCATTTGATATTGATATATCGTACAAAAGCTATGAAATTTAGTTCAGAGTAGCGATATGAAATCAAAGTTTTTAAAAATGTCGAAGGGTTCCAACTCTCTAGCTTCTTGAAGAAAATTCCAAACCAATTTACATGCAACAGACACGTGTTTCGAATATTAAATTCTCGTCAGTGTTGCTTTCAGCGGAGCCACCAAAAATAATTTCGGTAACACCCTCTTTAATTTTTTTAAGTTACATTTTTACATTCACATTACAGAGAGCGCGCGGCTCCAAATTTCCTGTAGGGTCGATTCAGTAGCATATCCAGATAAAATCTATGTTCAAAATAGCTTTGGAGGGATGGTGCTAAGATGTTAAACTCCTTTAATTTCGATGATATTTATCGTTGAAATGGCTAGTTTCCGAAATAGCAAAAAAATATATGATGTCACATTGATAAAAGGCCAGAACAAAGCTTCTTTCAGGTGACAGAGCTGGAGAGAAGAAATTAATACACTTGACAAACATCAGGCCACGGGGAACGATTTTAACTGCTCCACACTGCAACGTGAAATAAGTGTCTATATTAATAATGTCGAAGGGTTCCAACTCTCTACCTTCTTGAAGAAAATTCCAAACCTTTCCAAAAATTCCAATCCAATTATAAACATAAAGATTTAAAAGAATCTTTATTTTTGTTGGAAAAATACATTACAGAGTAAAACAAAAACAAATAAAATTTATATAAAATTAAGAAAAAAAATCAATACCTGATTTTTTTCTATGAAGGGACTATCCTCGTCAGGGATATGTGTACTCCCATGGACCAGTTTACCTTGACAAGGTTTTCTTCGATGGATTCATTTCTAATGAAGTTTATAAGGCAGGAGGTCTGGCCTTCAAGCTAAACCATGATCGTTCAAGCTCCATACGGAATAGTGTCAAAAGAATGATGTTTGGCTTTAATGACGGGGTAGGTATATGAAGCAATCGAGGATATCTTCAACAAGACTTGGTTGCAGTACCTACATGAAATCATCGAGGCATCCGTATTAGAATGAGTTAAAGAAGATCCTGACGATAATCCATACGACACTTACAATAAAGGACCAAATTGAGCATCGAAGTACCCCTAGCAAGCCAGAGGTGGGATCAGTTGCCCGGGAGGAGTAAGCGCATCCCCTGTTGGTTAGCCGCATCCGCCGTCGATGTGTCGTGGCAACCATGTCAGGGAAAATATTCAAAACACTTACTGTCAAACCAGAAAACACAGAGTTGGCATGAACAGCAAAAGGGACAAGGAACTCCAAATACAACATCGACACTCTAATGAGATAAAGAAGAACCTGACGATGATCTCAAAATCACTCACAATAGAGCATCAATTGAGCATCGACAGACCCCTAGAAAGCTAGAGGTGGAACCAGGTGCCCGGGAGAAGTTAGCATCCTCTGTTTGGCTAATTACAAGATAAAACACATAACCAAGCATCCCTTGTTTGCCGTAAAACAAATAGACCAACGGGCTATCAGTACCGACTTATGGCGACCATCTGCCACATTGGTAGAAAATGGTGTGGTTATCCGGATTACTTAAGCACAACTTTCTAACTTGTTGTCTCGTAGAAATAACAATTGTTGTATATAAAAGCATCCTTATTGTAAGATGACATCTCATACAAGACAACAAATTTCATGATCCCAAGTAGCGGACAGATGAATTCGTAAAAGAATAAACATCAAAGCAGTACCTTACATTATTATATGAATGTCTGATAAATGCAGTAACTGTAAGTGATCAAATGTGAAGCATGACAGAATTTGTTCGTATGCTTATCTTCAACAAGACTTGGTTGCAGTACCTACAGGAAATCATCGAGGCATCCGTTTTAGAATGAGTTAAAGAAGATCCGTACGATAATCCATACGACACTTACAATAAAGTACCAAATTGAGCATCGACGGACACCTAGCAAGCCAGAGGTGGGATCAGGTGCCCGGGAGGAGTAAGCATCCCCTGTTGGTTAGCCGCACCCGCCGTTTTTTAATAATTATTAAAAAATATTTGATACGACGGTATAAAACGCTGATGATAATCAATCAATTTAAAACACTATGAAGGCCTCAGAAACATTGACATCTTGTAATGTCCTAAGAGATTTATCTAGACTAATGTTCAAAGTCGACGAGAAATGAATAAATTCTGAACGGAATATCGCCTTACATTTTGAGGAACGGGAATGACCTATAACTGTTTTACTTATCAGGAATCTACTGGTAATAGAGTGTATGACGGAAATTCCTCAGTTCCACATTTCACGGACATAAACGGTGATGACATAGCATCTCTACGGGACATAGATGGATCTGTAACTGGAATACTAGGGGCAAGAGTTCTCAGAAATTACCCTTTCCATGTCACTTCAGCTTGTACGTACAGAGAGAATTGGAATCTAGCGATATGTCCCCATGAGTATGGACAGGTATGTTTTCACTTTCGGCCTGGAGTATCCTTAATGCTACATCATTTGTTGAAATGCGCATATGGTGCATTAAATTATTATGATAGAACATATATGGCACTATGATAATACATGTACCTCTATCATGTCTAAATATATCATTATATTTTTAGCTAGGGAGGAGTCGTTCAACTAGTACATCATTTCGGTTCTTTTAGGAAACAAAATAAGTGAAAAAAATGACATGTTAAAAAAAAAACAGTACAGAATAAACATGACGGTTCAATAGAAAAAAAAATCATTAGAAATCAGTCAGATGAGATAACACATGAACAAAGTCGATTTCTGGACACAGCTAGAACACGTGATTCAAATTTTAATTTAGATGAATGTGATAGTTACCTGAAATTGAATAGAAATGCCCGACTCAACGATCACATAATCGGATATTCATTTCTTACTTCATCAAATTGTATCATTGCGCTCATGTCATGTTCCTATGGCACTGCTGATGCTTAAACAAAAATGACCTCGACAATTCGATGACGTCATACATATTACGTTAAAAAAATTACCATGTTTGCTCCGTAAATATTTTAAGGCGTGTCTCATCTTTGAAATTGAAAGTCATAGGAAAAACGAAATCATGAAATTACGCCATAAAGACGATGTCTTGCACGGACGCCATATTTTGTATTGTACATTTGATATATGATATATATATGTATGATATATATGATATATATATATATGAAGGTCTCAGAATGATATATATGATATATATGATATATATCTATATATATATATGATATTATATGATATATGATTTTACACAGATTGGTGCCTCATTTGGTGGCATATTTGGTGATCTCACCATGGTAAGATCGGATTCAATGGACGCCAAAATTACAGCAGATCCAGAACTGAAGGCTTTGTTTAATGTTATTATGGATGGAAGACATAACTATTTTGCAAGATTTACAAAAGCTGTTGTACCTGACAATAGAATTATGATCAAACTGAAAGGTGTATCAAGGTAAATATTCATTTAGTAGAAACATACATGTAGCTTGTGAGTTCACAATCATTGTTATTCAATCGATTTGAAAAACAAATGCATGGAAGGAATCACTAAAAAGGCATATCTGTTTCCTTTCATAAATGAAGGTCTTAGCCCCTGAGGTCTTTTAGATAATAGGAAGAGATTTAAATGTATAACATTACCACGCTAAAGAGAATATCACGGAATACACACACACAATACGAACCCTCACATCCCCCCTTCCTTACACATTCCAGAAAGAACAACAAGAAATAAGATAATTGTATGAGCAATTCAAGTTTCAGCAACCACAACATTTTTTGCAACAAACAAACGGCAGCCATGTAAAATCACAAGAAGAACAAAAAAAGTATCATGTAGATTCGGAAAAAGTCATACATATGCCATCATGGAGACATTGCAGCAGTTATAGCATGACATACACGATGATAAATAGACAGAGAAAACGAGGACTAAAACCTCACATTAACGAAAAACGAAGTACAACACGATCTATATGAATAAATAAACGAACAAATAGTGAGAACAAAAGTAACAACTATTACAAACAGAGCAAAGGTAACAATTATAACAAACAACGGACACCAAAAAAGTCTTTAGAACATAGAGGCGAATATAACTAAAACGAAGGGAGGAGAAAAGAGAAGACGAGTACACTCACATGGGAGAACCAACGAAACAACAGATTTCAGACATTGAACAAGCAGAAATGGCAAAATCATCAATGAATACCTTGACTGCTTATTTAGGTTTTTGCGATATTCATAGGAAATTAATCATAATCATCGGAATTACGCGCGCAATGCTCTCCCATTTATGTCTCCAAAGAAGCGCATAATATATGTATATTATATACTGACTCCCAAATAAAATGTTACATATAAATGAATTGAAATAAATTTGCTAGATACAAACGCACATTTATCAATTTTAATTCAGATCATGAACATATTCTATCAAGGAACAAATGTTCATTTCATCATATGATTATAACGCAATACCTTTGAAAAAAACAAGGACTGCATTGAGCAAATCACAAAACTTCCGATTTTTGCTAAATTCGATTCCTTTGCAGGGACACCGAGTCTTGAATCAGTTTTCTGCTGGTCTCCTGCCGGTACCACTTACATTTACTCTATTGTTGTATTGACGTGACATTAGGCTGTGGTGCTTACACGCGGTCTTACAGGCCGATGATTGATCCAATTATGGGTCCGCTCATCGGTTTTAGAATTAACCCAGAATGCCCAGGGTGGAAAAGCTGAAATAGGGGAAATTCAGTAGTTTTGAATGATGGGTTGAAAAGACCATTATGAAGGTATTCTATAATGGTAAGATGCATATTGTAGACAATACCTGCCTTGTGTAAGAGCATTAAAGTGTTTAGGTCACATGATTTATTTAGTCTAAATAGTAAATATAGATACATGCATTTGAAAAGGCGTACCGGATTTTCCCTGTTTAAAAAGACTTCATAAGGGAAAATATGAAGTTTTGAGGGTTTTACACATTTGTTAGTTTCATGTGTTTGAATTTTTCGGCTAGGATGGCTTAAAAGATAATAGCTTTGTGGAACTATAAGCATTATTTCTGAAAATTTTCCAAGAGACCAGATACAATACACAGAAAAATGGCAAAAACCATGAATTTTATGCCAATTTTCGGAACCTTTTTTAGCAAACATGTGTGGTATTTATTATGTATAGCAATTTTAACATGACCTTGAGGCTAATACGTTATAAAAGCTGTAGATATAACGAACAGATTGATATATAGTTACTGCATGATAATGTGAAATATATAGAAATGAAATGAGATGACGTCAAATCATGTATGATTGCGCAATATGTCTGCGTCGCATGACCGGGTAAGAGAAACTGGTGAGCGGACCCCATCCTGTGACGGCTAGCTTAACGTGAAATATAATAATTTGCTTTACTCGGGTTTACGCGGCAACATATGAATGACGTAGACCTGCTTCTAACATTTCAACTGCTTGACGTCACTGTTCTTTGATTAATTTTGATACTTTTTTGGAGCGAAACATTTTGAAAATTTTTATTTTATTTTATTTTATTTATTTATTTTTTTTTCGTAAGAACATATCTCATCGAACACGTTGTGTAATTCACCTGGATTAAACCAAGATATCCTGGGACTGCATAGCTCGTGCAAACCATGATAATGTAAATATTGGCGTTCTTGATGATTGAACAGCACAAAAAGTTGTGTATTTTGAAGTGACTTGACTTACAAAATAATTTTATCATAAAAATCCACATATTTCAAATTCTGATTGGAAATTATTTCGAATACACCAATGTATCGTTTCTTTTTAGAGTCAGTATATAAACGAAAGGCAATGTAACTCTAAGATGCCAATAAAACATAGAATACACTCATTGGCGAAGGAATTGGTAAAATAATAGTTATACTAGTTTGATTGGAAAAGCCATGTTCTTATCATACATAAGAGTAAGCAGGAGATGCTTACTCTTCCTGGGCACCTGGTCTCACTCCCATATCTTCTTTTCATGTGGTGGAGGTTTTTGTTTGTTTGCTTTGGTTCCTGTTTTGTCCTGATTTTGTATGCCTTCGGTTTCTGATTTTCTGAATTATCGATTTTGTGCCGTATACAGGGATATGGTCATTATCCATATTTGTCATAGTCTTTTCAATTTAATGCAAATCGCATATTTTTAATTCTGCACATATTTGCAACAATACAAAGCATATAAAAAAAAAGGTCAGAGAAGATTCACACTGCTAAGTAAACAAAATGTATATAATTCAACTTCATTCCAGGAGCACGGAGTCTATTTTAATTTTGTGCATCCCTAAGGACTCGAAAAGATTTGCGTTCACATACCGACTTTACGAGGACAATTTCGCCAAAGGAACTAAAGTGTCGAGTTTTGAAGATGTTCGGAACGGTGGACTTGGGAATTATTTTGTAGACTCAGATATAGGGTAATGTTTTAATAATGACATTTTTAATATAAATTATTCTAACTAGGCTTATACATGTTAAACGTCTTCAAGTTCAATAGCATCATTTTGGTGCTCTATTGTGAGTGCTGTTGAGATTATCGTCAGGATCTTCTTTAACTCATTTGTGTCACACTTATGCCCTTTGCCGTGTGGAGCTCGTAAAAAAGTTCCCCGCGAGGGGTTTGACAGTAAGTGTTTTGAATATTTTTCCCTGACATGGTCGCCATAGCACTTTCTATATAGACGTGGCCTCGGACAGTGCATGAATTTTATATATTCTTTCTTTTTCGTGCGTGAACATCGACGGCGGGTGCGGCTAGCCAACAGGGGATGCTTACTCCTCCCGGGCACCTGGTCCCACCTCTAGCTTGCTAGGGGTCCGTCGATGCTCAATTTGGTGCTCTATTGTGAGTGCTGTTGAGATTATCGTCAGGATCTTCTTTAACTCATTTGTGTCACACTTATGCCCTTTGCCGTGTGGAGCTCGTAAAAAAGTTCCCCGCGAGGGGTTTGACAGTAAGTGTTTTGAATATTTTTCCCTGACATGGTCGCCATAGCACTTTCTATATAAACGTGGCCTCGGACAGTGCATGAATTTTAAATATTCTTTCTTTTTCGTGCGTGAACATCGACGGCGGGTGCGGCTAGCCAACAGGGGATGCTTACTCCTCCCGGGCACCTGGTCCCACCTCTAGCTTGCTAGGGGTCCGTCGATGCTCAATTTGGTGCTCTATTGTGAGTGCTGTTGAGATTATCGTCAGGATCTTCTTTAACTCATTAAGACCAGATAAATTAACAGCATGGACCAGACATGCACGTTTCGGTTACTAAACCCTCGTCAGTGATCCTCAATCTAAACAATGTAATATGGCCGAAAAGTGTGAAGTTAAGTGCATTGATATATATGCATAGCAAATGTAGTCCCTAAGATGGAAGTGAAGTATTCAATTGGGGACGTGTTACATTTCGTGTGAAAACATGACTTCACAATGTGTGACGACACAATGCATAAGCTCTACAGAAACATGCCACGACGGCTGTTCTATCTTGCAAACTGAGCTCGCGATGACCTGAATTGTCATATGTTTTTTAACCTGTCAAATTGCGGTTTCAGAAAATAAGAATGAATGAAACTGACGACTGTGGTGCATATGTATAATAAAATCACACATACGCGCATTGTATTTACGATAAAAGTACATGCTGTTTGTTGTATAGCACTGACAAAGAACAAAGTTTGAATAACACTTATTGCATAAGATTGGTAAGAAGGTAAGAATGTGATACCCAATATGACGACTATGTTGTAATCACAGCGGAACTTACACGCATGCAAAGAGACAAAATGAAGCAAACAGATCGAGACAACGAGAACAAATAAATTCTTTGAAACACGAATGACAACACATGTAGCCACGTCCGATGAACTTCGCTTGATCGTTTCTTCATAACCATTCGAAAGTTTCTGTTCACAAAATTTTCTCAAAGTTTCTGAAATCGGGTTCTGTAGAGCCATATCACACCCAATCAGCTACCTCTTTCGGTATGTTGTGTTCATAACTTTCACAGTTTACCTATATTTCATTTTTTGGATTAAGGATCACTGACGAGGGTTAATTACCCGAACGTACATTTCTTGTCCATGCTGCAAATGTATCTGTTCTGAAATGATGCTAAGGATTTGAAGACGCGTAATACTGTACTATGTATATTTAAGTAATCTCCAAAGAATCCAATTTTGACAACGACGAAATGTGTTATTTATGAAATTTTAGGACGCCGCTTACTTCAAAATCATTCATAGGAATACAAATAAACAGATAAATGTGGATGAAGCCTGGTAACCAATATATAACTCGGATAAAAAGGTTCTATTATTCAAGGAAATACAGCTGTACAAATACAATTAATTTTTGCATGCTTTGCCAATATTTGAAGTAGAAGCTGGATATAATGTACACTAATGAAGTAGAGCTATTGACTCATAGATATACATGTGGCAACATGTCCAGTGATTGGGAAGGAAACTTTGTGAATGAGTCATTTTCCATGATATTCTATAATTTGAGTTGGACATTTCTTTAAAGACATACAAAAGCGATACTTTGCTGTCGCCTCTAACACTGAAGAGTATTTAAATATAGGGGTATAAGATATATAACACAGCATATATTTATTTTCGACAATATAGTCGGGAAGGGTTTTTCATTGTATCCTGAAGGTTGTGAGCTCGAACCCTATAATTCCTCTTTATTTTCTCTCGTATTCAATTGAAGAGAAAATATTGAATCTTTCCATTTTTATCATGCTTCTTAGTGAAAATCTCCAGGAGTTCATAAATCTTACTTACAACCAGAATGTTTTATATATGAAAGGTTTCTTTTGTGCAAAATTGGCAGACGTTCAACCTTTTACCTAATTACCCAGATATGGCCTTAAAACGTACTGAGACTTTAATGGGTTATTTTCAAGATAAATGGGACTATGACGCATGGCTCCTGCTCTTTCCAATCACTGCATTTGTACAGGGATATGGTCATTATCCATATTTGTCATTCATATTAAAATCAGATAAAGTCATTAAAACGCTCTCACATAATTATGATAAGAGCCAACGCACAAAAATAATAATCATTTCACGGAAAAAAGAAAGACAGCACATACATGTAAAGAGAGGTAATAAAGATGAATCCATCGATGTCTCTTGCTTTGCTTCGGAAATAATTCTATTGAAACATATGCATTTATTTTCACAGGGCGTTGGTATTCAAGCTGACTCATACCGCAGAATGGGAAGCAAACGACTTCAAGAAGTGTCCGGATGGTGTTTGCCCGGAAGTGTCGATCAGACTGAAAGACGATTCTACAGCAGACAATGATTGTATTTCCAGCGCATTCAACAGCGGCAAATACACAACAGACCCAATAGTAAGTGAGATTTATAATAAATGAAATCAATGCAAATTCAACGGTTTCTTCTAGAGGGATGACTGATACAAATAATATACAAAAGCTCTCAAATACAAAAATGCTTGTCGACCCCTTAACCTTTTTCAAATGAAAGTGTTAAACGTCTTCAAATTCAGTGGCATCATTTACGAACAGATTTTACAGCATGGACCAGACATGCACGTTTCGGGTACTTAATCCTCGTCAGTAGTCCTCACTCTAAACGATGTAACATGGCCAAGAAGAGTGAAAATTTTTGTGTCCAAAAATGTACCGAAAGACGTAGCAGGATGGGTGGGATATGATGCTACAGGACACACGTTTTTGAAATGTCAAGAAATTTTGATAACAGAAATTTTCGATTGCTTTCAAGAGACAATCGACCGAAGTTGATCGAATTTGGCTACACGTACTCTCTTGGACGCCTGGTCTATCAGCAGTGACAATCACCAAGTGGTACAAATGTTAAACGTCTTCAAATTCAATAGCATCGTTTACGAACAGATAAATTTGCAGCATGGACCAAACATGCACGTTTCGGATACTTAACCCTCGTCAGTGATCCTCAATCTAAACAATGTAACTTTCGGCAATGTATGTGTTAGCATAGAAAATTAATGATGGAGTTTGCTTATCTAAAGTATACATTGTTAGCTACAGCACGTGATAAAGGTCAAGAGGCAAAGGGTGCGAAGTAGCCAGAAATCTGTGTGCTTAAGTGTTTTTGTCGTTTGATTTTTAAATCATTTAATTTCGATTGTCATTTTCAAGAAACGAAGATTCTGATTGGCTGAGAAATTTTGTTGATACATCGATCAACACAATTTTTCACGGAAGTCTATTTATAGCACTATTTTTAGAACTGGGGGTTCCCTCAAACACGAATGAACTCGTTGCTGAAAATACAACTTGTTATGTTTGCTTATCATTTCAAGAGTACCATTTCTTTTCTACTTACTCAAAAATTAACAGTGCATGTAGAATTTGCTCAAACTGGTCCTTATTTCAAAGATATAGAGAGACGATCGTTCGCTGTTTGAATCATGGCGGCTGCCATAACTTGTTTTGGCAGAAGTATCACTGCGAAACCTTCCGACTTTCGAAATATAGTGCGGTGATTGATTGTTTTTAGATCCAAGAAAACAGTCTGTTTCCATAATTAAATGATAAGAAATAAATCTCATATTTTTTCTGTTGATGCAGGTATCACCCGAAAAATTGGACAGAAAACTTTTGCATCAACGCGCTACGCGCATTGATGCAGTTTTCTGTCCAATTTTTCGGGTGATACCTGCATCAACAGAAAAAATATAAGATTCATTTCTGAAATGAAATAATTTCAGTCAAATATAATTTAAATCTTTTAACCTTCATCACTTTTTTTTTCGTTAGTCACTTAGACGAATATACATTTAGAGTAAGTAGTAAGTGAAAGTTGTCCTGTATCTGAAATCATAACTTATTGAATTTTTTCGGAAATTTGTCATTTCATCACAAAATGATCTTTATTTTAGGACGTAAACATCTTAGAACAATCTCTCCAATTTCATTTTTGTCATTGTATTTAACTTCGCTGCGGAATCGACGCTACAGGGGATTTGGAGCTGCGCATGCGTAAACTGCATTTGGTTGTGTCTGAAAATCACATCGACATTTAATTTATATAGTACCACTGATCATGTTGATGAGGATTTACTATCCGAAACATGTTTCTGGTGCATTGAAATCGGTTAAAAAATTCCGTCAAGATTTCAAAGAGCTGGAACACTCCCATTATTGCTTTGCGCGTATTAGGAATATTTTACTAGTGACATAAATGTCATGAAATTATATTTTGTTTTAACTCTAAAATCTAATATCAATGGAATATCAAGTAAGCATAATGATTCAAGGAGAAAAACAAAATTTGTCTATGCATTTCAGACTGATCCACCACCTCCCCTGGACAAGATGTTAAAAGACAAGGAAACTCCACCATCAGTGAGTAATGTTACTCTTAGACCACCTTAACAGTTCTACAAACGCATGTTCGATTTCATAATACTGAAAGACCGTTTAATAACCACATAACTTTGCAAGTCAACAAAGAATAATAGAAGTTTTTATGGATGTCTTTTTTCATCTGTATGTGTTCTGCTTTGATCAGTGCAGTCAGTCATGTTTGAGATCTCTGTTTATGTCTAAGAAACAAGATCAAAATAATTATTCGTTGAAGAATTTACATAAGAATTTTGTAATCATAAGGAATCAGCAATTATTAGAATTAGAAAAGAATATCACTAATAGAAGTATCTTTTTGTTTCAGAGCTTGGGTGCAGGATCTACCAGACCTTTTCGACCTTTGTAAGACTCAAACAGAGTTGTATACAGGAAACAACCATTGAATAAATTCATATAAACTTGTGCTGTTTGAAATGTTGTTTGGTGTGAACCACACATATGGATAATGACCATATTCAATACAGAGTACACAATCGATTATTCAGAAATTATAAACCGAAGGCATAAAAAAATCAGGATAAAACAGGAAGAAAACAAACAGATATCTCCATCACATGAAAAATAGCGAACTGGGGAGTGAGACCAGGTGTCCAAAAAGAGTCAGCATTTTCTGCCATGAAGTGTAGAGCAAAATAAGTAGTGTTCTGTTGTTTTGAGCGTCGTCTCCTTTCAAGGATTAAGGAATCTGGAATTGAAAACTTCGGTTGATCGTCTGTCTCTTCACCCCATTCGAAAATTTACTCTAACAAAAAATATTAAATGTCTAAAACGTGGGTCATGTAGCATCATATCTCACCCATCCTGCTACATTTTCGGTACATTTTTGGCGTGGCAATTTTCACACTCTTTGGCTATATTACATTGTTTAGATTGAGGATCACTGACGAGGGGTAAGTGCCCGATACGTGTATGCCTGGTCAATGTTGCAGATTTATCTGTTTAAAAATGATGCCATTGAACATTTTGAATTTGAAGACGTTTAACATTCAAACGCAAGGTCAGAATAAGAACCCGGAAATTATACAATCATGTAATAGATTGATGTACAAAACCTAGAAAAGTACGAAACAAATCAAAGGAACTAAAGGATAACAAAGGAAACAAAAGCGAATAAACCATATTTATGAAAAATGATAACTAGGAAGAGTAAGCATCTCCTGCATCCCAGCAATATAAGTCACTCAAGCTGTGCAGAAGAAGGGAATTCAGCTTTAAATTAGTAGCATTCACTGTAAGAACGTTCTCAGCACATCTATGTACAGGAAACCAAAACCTATACTTCATATCATAAAGAAAATCCAGAGAAATCCGATGAACCGATTTTATCCATAAACCTTGTTTGATATTACTTTAAGAAAACATTTTGTGTAGCGATGGTGTCATGGAAAACCATCACCTCAACAGCAAAGAGGATCAAATTTTCTTTCTATGAGTAATATACATTATGGTAATCAGACAGTAGACTGATTGGAAAACACAAGGAACAGACGATGTAATGAAATACGATGAACAAATCGTTTTTAAAAGGAACCATTTCGTTTGAGGAAAACTACGACAACTTTTAACATTCTTCTATGAATTAATCAAAAACTGCTCAATTGACCTTGGATTATCGGCATTTTTTAAGGCATGTCATTTCTGAATAAAGGAATTTCAACGATTTTCTGGTAACCATATGAAAATATGGTATTCATGTCACTTAATCAATTTATGAAGGAAAATTAAAAGGTCCGTGATGATAATCAAGATTTATGCTTATTTGAAAACTGGGTAAAAATGCCGGAAATTTGTTGCTAAAAATAGCACATTTGTAAAGAAAATACAAACAGTGTTGAAATGCACTCATTTGATTTTTATTTTACTTTTCTTCGTTATTTTACAATAAAACAGGTAAGAAACTTTGTATAAAAGTAGAATTTGATAACGTGCTACCTTAGGTACCAACTTCACCAATAATTTAAAATTTTCTAGATTTTACACAAAACTAACAACAATCATCCAAGTTAAGGTCAAAATTTCAGAGATACCGAATTTCAACGATTTTTCCAAACACACAGTAAAAAGTGCTCCTAAGGAAAACTTTTAAAACTATTGAAGAAAAGGTATATGTCCGAGTTCAAATAAGAGAGAACAGACGCTTTCAAATAGTGCCATTTTGTGGTTTTCTTGAAAAAATGTCAGAACTGAAAATTTGCATAATTTTGGGTGGAATTTAAACAATTTATAATTTGTCTGTATTCATCGGCCATACCTTATAAAAAAGCTTAAATCAATAATATTCCATACGTAAAACAAAATTCATGGGTAGTTACTAACGTAAAAGAAATCCGAACAGTTAGAAAAAGTACCTCCACGTCAATTTTTACAGAAATAACCGCATAGCATTTTCTTACGCATACTTCCATTTTAGATCAAATTTTCAAACTTGGCCGCTTTAATGTGTCTTATGAATTAAAGTCTCATAAAGAGTAAGAAATGATACATTGGCCATGATAAATTGAAATATCTATAAACGTTAAGCTCAATGAGTGCTAAAACAGGAGATGTGCAAGAATAGTCCAAACTCGTCCCCAGTGACTCACCTTAATGCACAAATTGATTAATTCTCCAACTAGACGAAGTTGCATTGATCACAGTAGGACATTGGAAAATTTCTTTATCAAAATATTTCTAAAACGGGGGTCCTGTAGCATCATATCCCATCCATCCTGGTACATTTTTCGGTACTTTTTGGACATATTTTTCACACTTTTTGGCCATATTACATTGTTTGGATGGGGGTCATTGACGAAGGTTGGGTGTCCGAGGCGTGCGTGTCTGGCCCGTATTGTGGGTTTGTATGTTCTTGGGTGGTGATATCGAGTTTGAGGGCATTTAACATACACACACGGGGTGCAAAGCGTAAGTTGCACAGCTTGTGAGAGCACAATGTAAGCATACTGAGAAGGGAAAAATCACAACAGAACGCACAAAGAGCAAGGCGAAATACTAAAATAATGTCATCGGAAAACACACGCACGTTTGCTACAAACAAGGAGTATCTTTGATACAAAAAGTTCAACAAGCAACATTGAAAACGAGACACACAACAACACCTAAGCTGAACCGTACAAGAAACAATAAATCTAGATAATCTTAAACTTGAATGACAATGCATAAAATTAATAAGGATGATAATTGTGCAGTTGGCACCGACATTGCAAGTTACAAATACGTAGTGACAAAGTGCGAAAAAGGTTTAAGAGGTGTTCTAGTCAACATTCCAATTGTTCGGTAATTGGACGGTCAAGTGCAATATAGTAACGAATGGTGTATTAACAGGGACATAACTTCCCAATCTACCCGGATTAAGAAATGTTTTCAGAAACATGCAGCTATTGTAAAAACAAACAAAAGAGTAAAACACAAAGGCACATAATAGCACACGAATCAGGGGTTGTATAGGCCGTATCATGCGATCGAAATGAAGTTAACTTTCTCTTTATAAGCGTACTGCAACACAAAAATTATGCAGATATCCGAAATTGGACACTGGGGTACACATGTTATAATTTGATCTGCATTACATGTACATGTGTTTGACAGTACCAAGGCGACCACAGCAACAATGCCGTAATTAAGTTGTTTCTTCTTATAAACAAAACAATTACAACATGCATATCATTGTTTGGTATAATTGTTACATGTAGAAGTTTTGATTGCAACTCTCCTGTTTTGACATTAAATAACATGCATATATGTTACAGAGAATAATTGTAATCAGGAATTTCATGTAATTTCTAAAAGGTTCCGTGGTAACATGTAATTCCTGGTCATTTTAGGGATTACATGAAATCTCCAAAATCTTTGTGATTACATGTAATTCCTATAATATTTTAGCATTTTTACACCTTTTCCTGACGGTGAAAATGACAAATATAGATAATGACCATATCCCTATATACAGCACAAAATCGATAATTCAGAAAATCAGAAACCGAAGGCATACAAAATCAGGATAAAACAGGAACGAAAGAAAACAAACAAAAACCTCCACCACATTAAAAGAAGCGAACTCCCGACATGGGAGTGAGACCAGGTGCCCAGGAAGAGTCAGCATATCCTGCTTGCATGCAACACCCGTCGCTTCAATTCGGTAGAATTGTCACATCCGATTACTTGCATTTTGGAAGATATAAAGTATGATCTTTGGTCGGACTGTACAAATGGAATATGACAGATTATCATCCGCCATTCTGCATGTTCTGGAGAGTGGGACATCATGGTGTATAACGAGTTCCCCATATCGACCGTAGAACTTCCTCAGTGAGGTTGTTAGTCGATCAGAAACGTATCCCTGACTGAAAAGCTTATCTGAAAGACGCCTAGCTCTCAGAGTACATTCTGTATATTTGGTACATTTTGTACTGTTCTGGCATAGCGTATCAACTGAGATATGAACACACCATAAGCAGGCGATGAAGGGATGTTGCTACTCAGAAAAAGAAAGTTTTTGATGCTGAAATTGGAGTCCTCAAGTCTGTCATAGATAATTAAAATGACCCAATAACGATTTGATATATACGTTTTATGTTCATAATGTACAATCCCATCATTAAATGAGACAAAAATGTATCAAAGATTTTTTAAAGGTTATAATGTTTCAAAATCGATAGAAAAAAAATGATATTTTAGAAAAACTTTTGTTTAACGATGGGGGATTGATATGTTGTGAACCTCGGTTTTCTGGGACGCAGAGATATTCTGCCGATAGATTATCTCCAAAAAGGACAAACAATCAATGGCACATACTTCTGGCGCAATTACGGGAAATAAGCGTCGTGGAATGCTCACTAACGGTTTTCGGTACATTTCTGTACATAATAACTTTCACACTCTACGGCAATATTACATTGTTTAAATTTATCACTGACGAGGATTATGTACCCGAAACGAGCATGTTTGGTCCATGATGCTATTGAATTTGAAGACGTTTAACATTGTTAAAGGTGTGTTGTTCGTTCCATCAGGACAATGCTCCTGTTCACAAGTCTGTCACTGCCATGACTGCCATTCATGTTGCTTGAACTTATTCAACTGATCTTGCTTAATCAGACTTTCATCTATTCCCAAAACTGAAAGCAGCTATTTCTTAAGAGTTCAGTTTGAATAAGGTGAATACCCGATCAATTTAAAGCAACATTCATCAGTGACAGACTTGTGAACAGGACCATTGTCCTCATGGAACAGCACACCTTTAACTAGTGATGCCATAACAACTAGAGCATGGCGCCTACGATTTTTTGTTCTTAATCTACGACATTGGACCTTGACCTCTATGACTTTCATGTACGTACAGGATTTAGTATCTTCATTTTTTCCTAACATTGGTATGTTAATCTGTTATTGATGTCCCGTAGAGTTTGGAAGTAATGTTTACCTACGAATACAAATGTATATGGGTCCCTGTAAAGTGCGAAACGAAACAAAAACGAAACGAAACGAAACGAAACAAATCGAAACGAAACGAAACAAATCGAAACGAAACGAAACAGATCGAAACGAAACGAAACAAAACGAAACGAAACAGATCGAAACGAAACGAAACACATCGAAACGAAACGAAACAAAACATAAAACTTAAAGAAATTGAGAAAAAGAGGAAAAATCACCGAAAACGAATATTTCAAGACAAGATCAGCTTGTAATATTGTCTTAATCCAAGAGTTCTACATTTGTAACTAGTGCCGAGAGGGTTTCTTGAAAGAGTCAAAGTTGACAATTAAAAAAGTAAATGTCAAATGCCATTCATGTATTTAGGAGGAATAAAAGGGAGGGGATAGAAAACCACGCTATGACTCCGTAATGAGATCATAAAACGGGGTTGGGGCACATTTCAGGAAAAAAATCTTATCCTTTTTCAAACGAAATGTGCCACCCCCCCCCCCCAGTTTTAATTGTTCTCATTTTTCTGATAAGATTTTCAAATAGACATAACGGAACAGTTCCGTTTCCTCTGCGCTACACTCCTCCCTGCTAAATAATATTTTTCTGTCTATGACGAGGTTATTCATCCCATTCACTCTCCTTTAAAATGCAGTTGTGCTATATACCGTATAATATATATTATGTTTTAATCGTCAACTTTGATTCTTTAAAAAAACCTCCAGCCACAAGAACTAACGGTTGAATGCAATAATGAGGGGGTGGACAGGGACAAAGGGAGGGGAGAGAAAGGGGGCGAGGGGGAGCGACAGATGATTGGGAGGGTAACAGTAACCAAAAAGATTAGGAAATTACTTTTAATATAAATAATCCTGCTCTGATGCGTTCATGTACATAATCTCAATCTTAAAAATGACCACGAATTTCATCTTTATATACCTTAAAAAAATTTCCCGATCGCTTCGCTCGACGCAATTTTCAGTTCATTTTTCAAATACTTCAGGCTCGCTTCGCTCACCTTAGTTTTTCATCTAAACAGGTCTACATGTATTTCTTTTTTTCAAGGTTTGAAAAAGGAAATAACCAAAATAACTTCACTATTGCACCAATTTACAGTTTAAAGTTTAAACATCCGTCTTGACCGCCCAAGACCTTCTCCCCCACGGGGAGGGGGGAGGCGGCAGGAGGAGAGTGGTACCCCTTGACCCTTCAATAAGATATTGTCTTGAAATATTCGTTTTCGGCGATTTTTCCTCATTTTCTCATTTTCTTTAAGTTTTATGTATTGTTTCGTTTCGTTTCGATGTGTTTCGTTTCGTTTCGATCTGTTTTGTTTCGTTTCGTTTCGATCTGTTTCGTTTCGTTTCGATTCGTTTCGTTTCGATTTGTTTCGTTTCGTTTCGATTTGTTTCGTTTCATTTCGTTTCGTTTTTGTTTCGTTTCGCACTTTACAGGTACCCAATGTATATGCATGTACTTTTGACTAATTGTAGTGACAGAGCATAACTCAATTCCAATCTGAATAAAAGTAATTACAAATCGTGAACCTTTGGCAAAACTTTGTTTTAGGTCGTTATAATCAAAAACACATTAAGATGCATCGAAGGAGATGCTGAGTATTTTTTGATACATTGAAATGTTTGATATGCACATTTGTAAGAACATTCATGATTGAAGGGCATTCATGTCGATAAAATTCTTGTCCTCGACTTCATTTTTTCTCTTTCTTTTGTTTCTCTCATAAAATTTACATGAAAATAATAAGAATATACCTGAAGTTTAGCCATGTCCTTAATAATTTCTCCCAGCTGTCTCTTTTTATTACTTTCAAGAACTTTCATATATTCTGACATTCCGCAAAAGTCTTAGTTCGACGTCACAATACAAACAATACCTACATGTTTATGAGTTTAACATCTCACAATACAAACAATGCGTACATGTTTATGAGTTTTACATCTTAGAACCATAACAAACAGACTTGTGCGGTTACCTAGCAGTCTAGAAGAAAACTATATTGTTGTGGTGTATGAAAGTTTCCTCATATACAATGAAGGCAAGTCAACAAAAGGTCGGGGTCCAAATTAAAAACTGATAATTATGTTTATCGGTATCAAAAGCATAAGAATGTGCAAAAACTATCGGTGCTCTGCTGCCTGGAGCGAAGAAAAACATGCGATCGCCGACCAACTCTCAGGCTGGATCGGTTGTCAAGGCCGTGTCTCCTCTAACGAAGCTTAGACTCGGCACTTCATGAAGTTTCGTTGTCCATTGACATAAGGGTCTAGATTTTTGTAGAATATCGTGTTGAAATTACAACATTGAGACGCTAATACACACGGCTAAAATCACTGTAAACAATGCATAACCACTTACATCGAAAGGAACATAAATTAACTTTTGTGAACGTGATGCAATTAAACGAGACTACTCTGAGAACTCTATTAAAAGTAAGTTTTATTTTGTCTCGTATTAACATTCCTTATACTTGCTATTATCATTATTATTATTATATTACAAAACATTCACAACAGCCAAAAAACATCATTTTTTCATCATTGATATATAGACTAAGACTAATCAAGTATAAATGAATAAATATCAATCGTATATCCATACATCTGTATAGATATAACAACGAGGAGTGCATCTTTACAGCAATGGGTTAAAAAGAAGATCCGACTTCAGTATCGGTCTTTTTCTAAACTCGCAATATGTCCATTGTCAAGGCAGCTCTTAATTCATTCTGTCTTTTGATCATATGTTACATTTCTCTTCTCTGGTTCTGAAAAAATATCGATTGATTCCTTCTTGTCTTCACTTTTACTATGACGTGTTATCCGAGTGTCATGTAATGTTGTTTTGTTACATTTCTACCCTTATGCAAATCAGTGCTTGCACGCGTTCGAATTCAGTTTTCTTCGGGAAACAAGTTAATATTAGGGTACCCATTTTATAAGCAATACCTAATGATAGTCGGGTAGGTATGGGATATATATAATGTTGTAAACACATTTCCTCAATTATTTTTAGAATGACTTGAAAGCAGGAGATGCTCACTCTTCCTAGCACCCTGATCTCACTCCTTCATAGGGAGTTCACTTCTCTTCATATGGTTGATTTGTTTTATTTCTGTTTCTTTGCCTTAATTCTGGTTTTATCCTGGTTTTGTTTGCCCTTGGTTTGATGATTTTACGATTAACGATTTTGTACTTCTTTTAAGGGATATGGTTTTTCCATATTTGTCATTCTCGATAGGGAAATTTTTTTTTCCATTTTTGTCATTGCTTCCAATTATTTTGACAAACATAGATTATTGATGGTTTAATCATGACGATAAAATATCTGACTCTAGGAAGTACATCGAAAACAGAACAGGGATCCCGATTCCCGGTTGCAGCACCCAAAGCAAAACATCGGAGCACCTCTATGTTAAAACTCAAAGCAAACATGCTCGACAAGATACGCAAAAGGGACAAGAAACACTTTATACGATGACGACGACGATGACGAAACACCGAACAAAAATATACCCACAAACCAATGAGACCAATGGGCCATATGCCATCTGAGACACCAATGGTTTATTAACCGGACTACGTGCCCACAACCTTTCCATTTGTCCGGTTATGAAGGCGCCTCGAAGGATGCAAAACGCTGTGTATAAAAGCCTGCTCAACGTAAAGTGTCCAAACAAACACGACGGCAAAACGTAGGGACTTAAAGTAAAAGGAATGCTCCCCAACATGACCACCCAGTGAATCAAACCCACAAGAAAGTGACACATAAATGACATCATACAAACCTACAAATCGCAAAAGACACAACTATATTCACAAGAACATCATATAAAACAATCGTAACAGACGTACAGAAACATCAAACATTGATGACAATACATAAAAGGAAGGAGACCAATGTCACTGTGTAGCATCACGTGACTTAAGTTGGTGAAACCACGAACACAAAATGGAGGCATACCGTTCGTTCGGAGGAAAGAAAACAGGTACTGTTATGCTTGTTTTGATTCAATTTTATCTTTTCATACCCGATGTCCCTGTAAGAGATGATATTTTGATGATTCTTTGTTTGTCAATCAAGAAACCATTGTAGTTTTAACAAACATTCTGACAAAAGGAACGTCGTGGTTGCATGATGTTAAACACAATGTTGTGGTGGTTTCCACGAAAATATCTACATCTTTTGTCACAATGTTTGTAAAAACAACGGCGTTTTACTCACTAACGATTCCATAATAGTAAAATAACCATTTTAGACAAGGATATACAGCGCATTTGAAATTTTCTGTTACTAAATTTCTTGACATTTCTAAAACATGGGTCCTGTAGCATCATATCCCACCCATTCTGCTTCGTCTTTTGGTACATTTTTGGACATAATAATTCTCATACTTTTTGGCCATATATCATTGTTTAGACTTAGGATCACTGACGAGGGTTTATTACTCGAAACGTGCATGTCTGGTCCATGCTGTAAATTTATCAGGTTTTAAATGATGCTATTGAATTTAAAGACGTTTAACATATAGGCTATGAAAAGATAAAATTTTATCAAAGCAATTGTTGTAGTTCCTGTTTTCTTTCATCCAACTGAGCTTTTTATTTATTCGTGGTTTCACCAACTAAAGTCACGTGATGCTACACAGTGATTGTGCACCCGCCGCCGACTTTGGACGACCATCTGCTAATAGGAAATGGTGTGCTCATCCGGAGTATGCACATTTGAACAGGAAAAACAAATCATTCGCCTTTGAAGTACAATATGAAAGAAATTGAATTATAAACTTCTTATTGATTACGAAGAGAAAAAAAATGTTGCATCTTGTAACTAAATTTTGAATCACTCTGTTTATTTCTTATTGACTGTGTATTTCTCATTATCGAAAGAACATTCTAAATCTGAAGACTGAGTAAGAAATACATTTTGAAGTTTGTCTTTCGTGAAAGAAAAAAAAATCTGATTATAGAAGAAAATTCAATGTGAACGTTTTCTTCGATGAAAGAAAAAATAAAATGTTGTCACTAATCTTTGATTCACTCTGATTATTTCTTATTAACTATATATTTCTCATCATCGAGAATATTCTTTCTCTGACGAGTAAAAATTATATTACAAAGTTTTTCTTCCGTGAAATATAAAGTAGCTTATTATAATCGTGATGATGGGTCTTTGCTACACTCTGATAATCATGTATTCACTATCAATTTCTCATCATGGAAAAACATCAATTACAAATAAAAGTTCATATAATGAAAATCAAAAGTCAAGCCGCCAGGTACAAAATGGTGCACAGCTGTAAGATAATGTCTTCATCTGAAATTTGGATATTGCAAATTACATATAAAACGGAAAGAAAGTGAGGAGACCATAGTCAGAACCCGACTTTCAAACACTATGCAGTTAATACTGTATGTCTGTCTATCCGTCACACTGCGTGTTATTGGTGTATCAGGTGCTTGTCCAGACTCCGACGCCACCCTATTGGAATGGTCCGATGCCTCAACCTGGAATGGAAATGTAAGCATATCGTCACTGATTAATTTTCTTAAACGTTTATGTTTAATCATTTGTATTGCTAATTTGGCGTTTTCTGAGACAATCTATTAATGTTAAAATAATACAATTTGGATTTGAGAAAAAAAAACTTTGAAAAAAAGAAATACTATTATTACAGCATAGTAAAAATGACCTCTAAATTCTATTGTGATGCATTTGATAAGCACTGTCAAGCGATAACAAAGCAAGAGTATTACACGTTATTATTAATTAAGAGTCGCTCATTCTTTCACAAAAAAATCGGAGATTTACATATAACCGGTTGGGAGCCTACGAAATTATTTTGTTATTTCTTATCATTTTGGCTTCACCTATCACTGATGGAGATTAATTTTCTCCTATTTTCCCCCATGTGGGATAGAGTTTGCCCATAGCGACGAGTCATGTAGGGTCATTGTATCCCACATGTACCTCGCGTGACTTTTGACGTCGGCTGTATAGGCCGTATCCATATTGTGACGTCGTTGTTATCCATTGTGACGTCATAATTTTTGCACCTAAAGCGGCGACCTCTCAACAAAAACGTAGTTTTAAAACTCTTTTTTTTACATTCTTATTCTTATTGAACCGATTAAGGCTAAGAACTAAGGTTTATTCTTTTAGAATAAACCATTTTTGAGGGCACTGAAAACGAATATTCCTTTATTTTTCGAATTCGCTAAAGAAGAGGATTTCATAATTTCATGGAATTTCAAGAAAGGCCCCTAGAAATGGGAGAAAAACGATCAACCACATGTTTGTCATGTGGGATGAGAAAAGCCACCCTCGGGGTCTGGTTTCTGGTCAGGGAACGAGGCTTGCCGACCAGAAACAAGACCCCTCGGGTGGTCTTTTCTCATCCCACATGACAGCATATGTTTGATAGTTATAATCCACCATGTGGCAAGCAAGCAAGGTGCAGCGCACAATTTCAAACATAAGGAGAGTTTGAATATCTCGATTTTCTTTATCGGTTCTCTTCTATTTGAAGTTCAAGGAATCGTAAATGAATATTATGTTATCGAGTCAGTATCGGGGAGGATTGAATTCATTGATATTTTTTAGTATTATGACTCTAGAACAATATATGAAAAAATTAGGAAATTCAATGTGAAAGCGCTACGCGAATGGGTTCTATCATGATCTACTGATTGAGACATAAAATTTTCACAAGTGACGGAAATTTCGTCTTTTCCCGTGTGGAGCGTAGCGGAAAAAGGGAAAAGATGAAAATTTTCCGTCACGAGTGTCAATTTGTATGACTCACTAAAAAAGGGAATTCAAACAACGTTTAATGCCATCTAACGCCATGTTTTCTGACGACGTTACTGTGACGTCAGTATAAGATTCTCTTTTATCATTGGTCAATTGGAGCCTTTTAGACAACTTATGTGTCACAGGGTACGAGCAAAGCTGGAGAAAAATTAATTTTCTGTCAATTTTTAATCATTTTAGCTTAAAAGAAAGGAGGGGATCTCCAACAACACCTAGTTGCAGCACCAACAGCAGCCTCCCAAAACACCCACTGCAAAACACAAAAAAGACATGCACAGAAAGAGACGCAGTAGTACAAGGAACGTTAAATCACAGAAAAACATAAAACACAAATGACTACACATAAACCAACGAGACCAATGGGTAAACGGTGCCGACCTAGGACGGCCATCTGCCACGTCAGTAGCAGACGGTGTTGTTATCCTGGATTACGTGCGCACAACCCTCCCACTATATCAGTACCACTAATGAAGATTCATCGACCGACTTATGGTTGTCTGATGCACCCTATTTAGAAGATTTGTCCAAAATGTTTCTGTCCAGCAGCAGAGATGGACTGTTCGGTTTAATTTGCTTTCATATACACTGTGGCATATCACATGATACACAATTGATATGTTCCACGGGAATCGCCTTTGATTAAATCAAGTAAATACTGTCTAAATCTACTTTGTATGAATTTATTTTAGGCCTATCATATGGTCATTATTATCAATTATATGATGGTAATCTATTCTGGTCAAGAATAGACGCGTATATGGAGAACGTACACTTTAACAGAAAATTTTGTATCTGTCCGTGTACCATATCATAACACTTGGTGAGGATTGAAAAAAAATCTGTTTTAAGTGTTCTCAGAATACACTCTATTCTTGACCAGAATAGATTACCATCATATAAAATTTTTTGATGATAATGGCCATATGATAGGCCTAAAATGAATTCATATAAGGTAGATTTAGACAGTATTTACTTGGTTTAATTAAAGGAGATTCCCGTGGAACATATAACTTGCGTATCACTGGATATGCCACAGTGATATATAAAAGTAGAATAAGAAGTGGGTAACTACTTTTATCTATTTAACAGATTCCAGTAGAAAACGCGAACGTAACAATTGACCAAGGAATTTTGCTGGACATGTCACCGCCTGAGTTATTCAGTATAACAATCGTGGCTGGCGGTAAGCTAATATGGAAGTCATCAGAGGAAGTCAATTTGCGGGTCCACTACATACAGATCAAAGACCAGGGAGAAGTGCATATAGGATCTGAAGACTGCCCCTACCTTGATAATACAAAGATAACTTTACTTGGTAAATTATACATCTTTGATGGTCATCAAGTTATACAATATATGACAAGCTGCATGTAATCGCTATGGTACATAGCAGAAGAATTAATTTTGTATAAAAAGTATCATTGTACATGTACTATGGTGTAGAAAACAATTTTCAGCTTTGCTCAAATAGTATTTGCAAATACATAGTTAGAAGTAGTCAAAATTACCCGCCAGAGACTTTGCTTATGCGACTTATCAATTCAATGGTATATTATGAAAATTTGTCTGGGATGGAGTACGGTTTAGATGACATCCCCCATATTGTTTCTGGTTATTAACTTTTTGTATTTAATCTCGTTCCTGAATGCGTCATGCGCTTAGTTTGGATCCGCTCATCGTTGGCATAATATTTACCGCATATTTTTGTTTTAAATTAGAGACACAACCTCATACGTTTGTTTTTTAATCTGGAATAATTTTGGCTTTCATAGGTGACACTAAGAAGGGGGTCATTAAACAATACGTGCATGTTTGGTGCTCTTTATTCGGTCGATTTCTGTTTGGAGCTGTTCTCTTGCGGCTGAGTTGGACGTCTCGGTTAATTTTGTTATCTTCAAGATCTCCCTGTCCATTTGAGGTCCATCACCATTATAACTTACTATGTGCGACTCTTATTATATTGATAGGAAAGAAAAGATATGAGTTGGATATTGGATTTTGCACGGAGAAAGTATTATGCGTTGATCAAGGAGGTACCTTAGAGCTCCATGGGAAACCTAAATTGTCATGGACTAAGATCACAGATACCATCCCGAAATTCGATAGGAGTAATGGTTTTCTCTACAGTTTCAAGGTATGTTTAAAAAAGTAACTGGTCTTGATAAGATAGTTTGATATATCACAAGAGTTTGAAAGAAAAGAAAAAGAATAGATTTTTGCTCTTTGGGGCTTTATCAAACGTGGCTTTATTTGTTTCCTCTTTGGTTTGTCCAGGTCTTAAGCTTACATGTTTCAATGTAATCGCGGCAACGTTGCGTAGTTGGACACCATCCTTTTACTCTCTTAAGTGTTTCATCTTTATCTTATATAAATTCAAGATGATGTTTAAAACGATGATAAAAGAATCGACATTAAAGAAGTTCTTTTCAAACGAATTTAAATTACATTCATTTCTTCCGATGAAGACGTCAAGAATTTCGTTAATGTTTCTCTTTAGTCGACTTCAGACGTTTTACCTAGGATGTCAACAATCCCCAAGGAATAATATTAAAAAGGATGATTAAAATTGTTTAAACGGATCAGATGCATTCCAGTGAATTGAAATTGTTAATTAGGTGAATTAAAGTAAACCACAAATTCGAAATCAGATTCCTAAAAAAAAAAAACACGAAGTTTTCAAATTCATGTAAAATGTGCATATATCAGAACTATCTCACGAGAAAAGAAAATATGACAAACAGACGGAGACACCAACATAGTTTTAAAGAAATGCAAAGGAAAACTTTCTCTTATGCAACAAATTAATTGTAGGAGGCGCTTTGAACGCGATACCGTACCTATTAGTACAGAAGAAAGAAGGGCATTTCAACACCCGGTTGCAGCACCAACAGCAAAACCCCCAAACACCCAATACAAAAACACACAGGAGACACTCACAGAAAAAAACGTTAAAGGGACAATGAACACCAACTCGCTTATAAGAAACATGAAACACTGAATATAACATAAATCATGATAGATATATACTGCAAGCTATGGTATTTAAGTAAGTATGACCAAAACAAAAAACAAAAAATGAAGCTTAAACCATATCTTAATTTCACTCTTTGTGTTATTCAAAAACAAGGGGAGATTTGGCATATTTGCCCCGATATGAGAACCAAGAGCAAGAAAATTTCCCAAATGATTGTATGAATTTTAATTGCCATTTTAGGATGATGAAATGCCGAGTGATTTTGTGGATAATAAGGATGCGTTGGTAATTCAGCAGTATAACGACAGGGGAACCGTCAAAGCAACAGAAGTCTTTAAGTTTGGCAATTCACAAGCGGACGATGATCAAGCCATTATTGATGTACAAGCTTTACTGAACGGTACGAACAAAACGTTTTCACAGAAAAAACTATGTTTGATTAATTTTTCGATGTCGTCTTTAGTGTTTGGTCTGCCTGGTCCCATTGGTGACTCTAGTTGTACTTCTTTCATCTCATCTGTGTCCAACTTATTCCCTTTGCCGTCTAAAGCTCGTAAAAAAGTTTCCCGCGAGGCATTTGACAGTGTTTAAAAAATTCCTGACATGGTCACCATAGCACATTATTATAGACATAACCTCAGACAGTGCACGTCTTGTAGATATTGCATAAATTTTTAAGTATGAACATCGACGGCGAATGCGGCTAGCCAAACAGGGGGTGCTTTATCCTCCCAGGCACCTGTTCCCACCTCTAGCTTGCTAGGGGTCCGTCGATGCTCAACCTGGTGCTCTTTTGTGAGTTCTGTGTAGATTATCGTCAGGATCTTCTTCATCTCATTTGTTCACTCTCATCTTGGTGCGCCAAGGCTTTCATCACATTCCACTAGACGCTTCATTGTAAAGAACCCTTGATTCTGGGGGTCCCCATGTTCGACTTTTTTGGTCGTCTGCCATATTATGCCATGTCATAGTTTAATTGCGTTTCAAAACAACAAATGCGCTTGATTTTAATTTATGCTCTGTCATTTAAGTGAGTTTTTCCAATTTTACTCTTCTCTACAATAATTTCAATTTCAATTAATTTGAGAAATATATGGGACATAAGGTTTGAAGGCAAAGTCATATTGAGAGTGGAAAGTAGTTGAAGGAACCTATGACTTTACGATGCAAGATGGTGCACTCTGCAATTTCGCATTTGGGAGTTTTAGAGTTTTGCTGTGGGTGATGCAATCTGGAGGCCTCCTGACTTTTTCTGGTATACAAATGTTTGTACTCATAGTCTTTGTGAAGTACAAGGAACAACATCCATTATCTATACTTCAGCTGAATTAAATCCTCCTTTGCAAAATATTTGTACACATTTTGGTTTGACCCAGTTCGTATCTTTATATGGAAAAAATCCTAAATTTAAGGGAGACAAAATCGATCTTGATGTAAAACAGATAATGATCAAGGCGATTCGAAGGTTTTTAAAACAACAGAGGGGTCCAGAAATTCACTTGAGAGAAAACAACTTTAAAATTTGAACAATTAGAAAATAACAGGGAAATGTTTGCCATGTAGACGCGCATTAAGATTCTCTTTGGTTAATACGTTTTTGAGCGAATAGCTCTAAATGATCACCTGAATTTTTTCATGCTAGAGAGCCCCAATTCGGTACATGTATAATTTGAAGCACGAACCAATCAAATCACAGGCGTTTCAGCATCGTGACGTATTAAGATCTTTCCAATCTGAAAGTGAAGGGCCGCTTCTATGTATAAACGATGTATTCTGTTTACTTTAGAATCAAGCTGTTTTGTTACGTAGAAGCGCATGTTTATGTAATGAGATGAACACTAAGTTTAAACTGCTTTAATGGACAGGGATAAAAACATGTAAACGCGATAAATAGAATAATGTACATGCGTGGATACGTGTTTATTTCATTGATGAGGGAGGGGCCAAAGCATTACGTACGGGTCGTTGACGAAGAAGGTATAATTATATATAGGATGTACCTGATACATGTACTAGTCGGAGATACGTAAATATAAGTAGCTATACTGATCCAATCCCCTGTCCTTATGAAATTGAACATCTGAAGAGGCATGTATACATACGTACGTCCCTGGTGTGAAGTAAGAGATAGAGAGAGAGAGTGAGAGAGGGGGGATACAACTATATTCATCGTAAACTATTTTTACGGGAGACGTCTTATTGTTGTTTACCGTTTAAGAAAATCCGACGTTAAAAAAATGAGGAAAATTATTTGTTCATTATTACGTATCATATCATTTTCTAGAAACTTTGCAAAAAAAAACATGGAAAAATATTAATATATACAGATAATCAAAAATTTACCGACTCGCGCCGCTCGCCGCTTCGAATCGTAAAATAAAACTGTTCTTACAGAAGACTAAATTAAGACACTATTCATTCTTTATTTGTTAAAAAAAAATTCTGCTTTTTACCCTTGCCAGTTTTCATATCATTTTCATAAAACAAATATAAACACAAAGATATTCAGAATCATTTTCGTTGTATGCACCGTCCCGTCCCGTTTCCCTTTCTAAATTTCGATCTAAGTCTAAAAAGATCGAGAAGACACGTATTAGTTGTTTATATATCAAAAAGTTCTTTCTCAAATAAATCCCTCCAACGAGCAAACTTTTTATTAGAAGATAATTATTACGACTACCCCACGTCATGCGTAGACTTTTAAAATTTATTCCAGACAACGACAATACGCTTTTGAATATGCAAGTTCGAGGACGGTAATCTTTTAATTCTAATGACATAATTATGGATTAGCATTTCAATATTATTCTATACTTGCACAAAGTTTTTATTAGAAGATAATTATTACGACTACCCCACGTCATGCGTAGACTTTTAAAATTTATTCCAGACAACGACAATACGCTTTTGAATATGCAAGTTCGAGGACGGTCATCTTTTAATTCTAATGACATAATTATGGATTAGCATTTCAGTATTATTCTATACTTGCATAAACTTGTCTACGAAGGAAAATTTGATGACATAGAGCATAAATGATACAGTGTCATATTCTGATATTTAGTTATTCGCTCTCAGTACCTTCATTACTTTGATTTTATGTTGCAAACTCTAATACTCATAAAAATACACATACTAATACTTTCTGGTTACTGTTTGTCTTCGCAATTGTTTGGTTGATGAAATAAGAGAGGGATCGCCATCAGAAAACAAATACATAACGATCCCACTATTCATTTCTAGAACTCAAGTATTTATACTTTTTCGTAAAAATAATTTAGATGTTAAACGTCTTTAAACTCAATAGCATCATTTAAAACCTGATATATTTACAGCATGGACCAGACATGCACGTTTCGGGTACTAAACCCTCCTCAGTGATCCTCAGTCTAAACAATGTAATATGACAGACATGATAATCAGAAATGAAAGTCAAACAGAAAAACCAAAATCAGAATAAAAAAAATGCAATTAAATGGGCGTACAAATTTATGACTACATGTAAAATGAGAAAAAAAAAACAAGAGAAAAGCGGAAAAACTGACGGACAAACATATAACTCTTTATGTACATGTATAAACCTATGCAACTCCCATATTTGGTCTTCGCTTCTTTTCATGTGGCAGATGTTTTTGTTTGTTCGCCTTGATTCCTGTTTTATCCCGATTTTGTATTTCTTCAGTTTATGATTTTGTGAATAATCGATTTTGTACTGTGTATTGGGATATGGTCATTGTCCATATTTGTCAAACTCATCCTTAAATTAATCTAACAGGAGTTCCAGAAAACCACATATTATCGGTTGCGATACAACGTGACATTTTCGACAATGACCTGTCAGTACTGTATGATGTTATAGAATCCATTCTACCCATTGAAGTTCAGGGAAAAAGTTTACTACGAGATGTAAAAGAACACGATGCTTATGCGATGGTAACGCAAAAAGGTTTGTGACTTTTTGCTACTTTTTCATTCGATCGTATCAAAATAATATCTATCATTATAGTAGTTAAGATAATAGAGAGGTTTAGTTACAAGTTTTAGCGCGACGTGTACGTATGACATCATCGCTTCCTGTGGTCTTTTATCAAATGACGTCATGTCGTGACGTATAGCTAGACGTTATGGACGTGTAAACGACACTCTGCACGTAATGACAGAACGGATAACTTCTTTGAGAATCATCACACTTATCATTGATTGAACTTCCAGTTTTCGGTGTTATAAAGTAAGTTTAGGATACTAACTTTCATTAAGTCGATGTTTTACGAATGTACATTTCTCGCATATTAAACTGAATGAAAAGAAGCTAGCTACACGTACATCTTTTTACATAGCTCTACTGGGGCCTTCACTGGTTTGTACGTATAACTGAACAACGTCTTCGGATATTGACGTCAAACAGTGACGTGTACTTGTAAGTTATACGTACACGTTGAAAGCGCGTGTAACTAAACCTCTCTAATATGGTGAAATTTGACTTTCTACATTTACGTATTCAGGAAAAGACAATTATGACGAAACGATCGATGCATACTATGAAGGGCGCAAAGAGCACGAAGAGACGAAGGCATCTATTGTTATTGGTCGATATCACTTCCTTGCCAAAAGCTACAATGTCAACAACGGACAAAAGAAAAAGAGCTATGTTGATTTTCAAGTCAGAAAGTATTCTATCCTTAAGATGGTAGATGATGTGTCATCATGGGAACCAGGTATTTTCTTTTTTGTCTGTTTCTGTGATTTTGAACAAAGGGAGGAATCTCTCATAAGAACTAGCATTTTGAAACAAAGGAGGGGATCTGAACTAGCATTTATAATTTCTTAATATATCGTTCATTCCATATCCGTTAAACAAATAAGGAGAAATGATTATAAACTTTAATCAAGTTATACAGACCGATTATTAGAAGTTCCCATGAAATAGAACACAGTTCAACAAAAAGCGCGACCGAGAAAAACTGCACAAGCATTGGGGGCTCGTTCTTGTAAGCCAAACAGACTTAGAATAAATATGCAACAAAATATACTCAAATCTGTATGGCTACCAAGACTAAACGCGTACTCTTAATACAATTATAGTGAAAGAACTCAAATTTTGTTATCAAATAAAACATAATTAACATTAGGATTCTTAACTGATAATTATCGAATATTTTTTAACAATATTACTCTCATTTTTGATCTATGACAAATATGTATAATGACCATATCCTTGTATACAGAACAAAATCGATAATTCAGAAAATCAGAAGCCGAAGGCATACAAAATCAGGATAAACAGAAACCTAAGCAAACAAACAAAAAACTCCACCACATGAAAAGAAGCGGACTCCCGATATGAGAGTGAGACCAGGTGCCCAGGAAGAGTAAGCATCTCCTGCTTGCATGCAGCACCCATATATCAGACCTACTGTATTGAACAATATAATCTTTCAGGTGATATAGTGTTCGTGGCATCCACAGATTATGATATGGAACAGACCGAGGAGGCTAGGGTCTTACCATGTGATTCTTCTATATGTAACACTCCAGAGAAAGTCATGCTTGAATGTAAGTATATTTGAAATACGCTCGTTAGAAATGTGTACTTGAGATCAGATATTTGTTATCATTATAAACAATTTCAAATGTTACACGTCTTCAAATTCATAGCATCAGTAAAGAACAGATAAATTTGCAGCATGGAACAAATAATCTTAAGGTAGTCCACGATAAAAGCTTTCACCAACTATCATTAAAAGAAGGCTTGAATATTAGTAAATTTCAAAAGGCGTGTTCGAAAAGTAAGCACGAGGTAAGATGTTTTTCACCATACTCAACGCCCTTTGAAATAGTTGATACTATTCATTCAATGCAAGAACATTTTTAGTGGACGCAAAGTATGAACACTACGGTAAAATCTACATGAATGTTGACATGAGGGCAGAAGTTGGACTGCTAACGAGGAATATTGTTATAGAAAGTGAAGTTGAGGAAGGTGAAAACAATGGAGGGCATGTAAAGGTTAGTTATCGTAAAATGTATTCACCATTTATGATAAAGAACAAAAATGACATTTACGATTAGCATGTTTGGAAAAAAATTAAGTTGGACAGAAATATATGAAGGACAGCTTGATACCTTCGTCATGTTTATATTCTCAAAGAATTTGCAATTGACATATTTTTGTCTATAGTTTCTCAAGAACTTTAAGCAAGTGCGAGTAGAGGGTGTAGAACTTACTAAGCTTGGAGACCCCATAGAACTCGGTGAGTAGAATTCGGAAATCTATTACCAAGGGATTTGAATTTTAGGAAAATTTTCTAAATCTTTCGATGTGTATCTTACACACAATAACTATCTAGTTTTAGGTATTGTTTAATAAATTAGTTCGAATTCCATTGCTCATGTACTTCTTCAAGCGTGTCATAGATGTTGCATAAACTAAATTTATATTTGGATTAAGGGTGATTAAGATACATGTAATAATGCATTCTTATTCAAATTAATTAATCATTTTTTAATTATTTGCTTTAAATTTAGGTCGGTATCCATTACATTATCACATGTGCTTAGATATAGGAGCAACCGGTTCTTACCTGAGGCAAAATTCAATTCACCATACATTCATTCGCTGTACTACGATTCATGGGACTTTTGGTGCACATGTAAGTATTTCGGTTTCAGCACCAACAGCAACACATCGACACAGTGAAGTGAAAGAATATAGAATTAGAAGACACAACAAGAAACACCAGCGCAGAAAACTGCGAGAGCGGTGCCGACCTAGGACGGACATCTGTCAGTAAAGAAGCAATGGTGTGATTACCCGGATAACGTGGAACATCCCTTCCACATTCAAGTCACCAAGTTGTCTCGAAGAGCGCTCAATTTTTGTGTATAATGTATTCAACCTATGACAATAAAATGTATAGATTTAAAACTGTAATCATGAACACATATGAATACGCAATGATCTCAATTGTTCTTCTATTGTTGCTTTAGGTGCAAGATAACACATGTTATAACTATGTTGGAAATGGCTTCTTCCTCGAAGACGGTGGAGAGAAGAATACAACATTAGAGGGCAACCTCGCAGCTGTTGGTTATAAAGGGGACAAGGACAAACCACTCATTCCTTCTGATAGGTACAAAAAAATGAACCTTTTACAATGACAAATATGGATAATGACCATATCCCTATACACAGTACAAAATCCATAATTCAGAAAATCATAATCCGAAGGCATACAAAACCAGGATAAAACAGAAACCAAAGCAAATCAACAAAAAACATCCACCAAATGAAAAGAAGAAAACTTCCTATATGGGATTGTGACCAGGTGCCCAGGAATAGTCAGCATCTCTTGCTTGCATGCAACATCCTTAGCTTTAGAGGGGATTAATTTTTGTACATATTTATTATCCTTAACATTAACGAATGTTTTTAAGACATTTTGGCATAACATCACAAAATTAGTTTTATTTATAAGGTATGCACTTACTTCCAATTGATGAAATTCGTTATTATTTTACAGACAGCCATCAGCATTTTGGATCACAAACCCGAAAACGTACGTCCGAAACAATGCAGCAGCCGGAGGAGAGGTATGGGTTCTTTATAGTTAGGGGACAAAAACCTCAAACAAATACTATGATGTAATCAAGACACTGAACATGCTCACTGCAAAAGCAAAACGTAAAAAATACTCAAAATACCGACAGAGAATAGGTAATCGTAAACTACATATGACTTAAAATCAGCTTAATTTTTCATTTTGTGTAAACTTATACAATAGCTTTAACACTTTGATACAAAGGTATGTAATTGTTATACATAATTAGCTCGCCTTTGCTCACATTGCATAGAACCCTTTTTATAAATTTTTTTTTCACAGCAAAAGCTTAATAAAATTAGTCTTTTATCTTCTATTTTTAATGAGGAAAACTGATGTAATTTCTTCTGAAGGGAAAATGTCTTATTGTTCGTCATTCCCCCCCCCCCCACAAAAAAAGATAAAAAGTTATTAATCATCTTTTTGTGCAGGGTGTCGGTTTCTTTTATGTATACCCTGTTGAACCCATTGGTTTAACCAAGACGATCTTCGGCGATGACATGAGTATGTTTTTTCTACCCGACGAAGCAAGAAGGACACCTATTTGGGAGTTTGATAATAATGTGGCACATTCATTTCATAAGGTAGAATGCACTAAGTCAATACTTCATTCCAAAAAGATTGATTTCGTCGACAGAGAAAGAATAGGATCTTGCCATAATTGTTGAACATTTGCAAATTCAGAATTGTCACAAAAGAGATCATGTGAACCTTTTATCATAAAGTTACAAGACATTTACAAACTTTTAAATAAAAGAAATTAAAAAGAAAAACATGCAAAACTATGACAATGGTTGCGAAATGGTTTATAAAGAAAATTCTTCAGAGCATCTAGCCGTATATTGATGTGCTCTATTGTGAGTGCTATTGATGTGCTCTATTGTGAGTGAGTGCTCTATTGTGAGTGCTCTTTTGTGCTCTATTGTGAGTGCTGTTGAGATTGTTGTCAGGATCTTCTTTAACTCATTTGAATACTCCTTTCTAATTAAGGTTGAGAAAGCTAATAACTTGGGACGTTTCATGGGAATGCAACTTTACAATGGACACTGATATTTTATAATTTAACTTTTTAAAAAGGCTGGGCTATTCATAGACAATACGTTGCAACCAGACGGCGAGGTAGACGATTATAATTTCTATGAGCCACGCGTGGACCCCTTGGACGACAATTCTGAATGGCAGATAGTGGAAATCAGCCGAGCCACAGGTAAAAATACGTTTTTTTTTGTAGTACCCATGTTTCCTTGATTATCGAAGCACAAAAGCAATAATATTTATACAAATACATCCTTTCTTATTCTATAATTTTCAAATTGATATGATTTGTTAGTTTTTTCCCCCGTTGAAGCCTATAACTATAAAGCAGTTCATATTATAAGAATTGAGAGAAAGGAGGGGATCCCAACAATACTTGGTTGCAACACCCGCAGCTATACCCAAAAGCACCCCACCAGATGCAAAAAAAAATACATAAATAAAGAACAAACACTCACAGAAAGAGACGTAAAGGGACCAGGAACTCCAGCTCACATCACAGAAGCATGCAACACAAAAGACTACACAGAAAGCAACGAGATCAATGGGCAGCCGGATCCGACTTATGACGGTCATATGCCACACCAGTAGCAGACGGTGTGGTGATCCGGATCACGTGAAAAATCATGAAAAATGAATTTGAATTGGTTTTGTTCAGAAAGCAATAGAGTAGAGTTGAAACACTCCGTTTTATCTTTTTTTTTTCAATCATGCCTCATTTCATTTCATTTTAATTCGTTGAATACTAAAAACTCGAGAAGTTTCAGAAAATTTAAAGTTTTATCTGTTTCAGCATACAAGAATAATATTCAGAATCTATGGGTACGGGGAGGAAAGTTTCGCCTCTTCAAGTGTTCGTAAGTGTTACACAGGATAAAGTACATGTATTGATGATTAAATGTTATTTTTTTTTTAAAGAATAGAACAATCTTATAATGTTGCTCAATTGGCGATAAAAACATACTAAATCATAAATACATACATAGACTTAGTTCAAATGACTTTATGTTCATGCATTTAACATTATTGATAATTTCCCTTCGCCTTTTGTTTCAATGAACAGTGTGGCAGACAGTCGACAAGGCGTAATCATTCCAAGGTAATTATCATTCTATCCAATCTTCTTCTTAACGTTCTCAAACGTATCAGTACTACATTTGGGTACTTTGATAAAGATGTTATTTTTTATAAAGATGTTATCTATCCACAAGAATTGACTCTAAACAAGGCAAACGTTACATACCAAGAAACACCATTTTTGGACCTAAATATAAAAATTGTCAATGGAGAAATTCATACAAGTGTGTATGACAAACGAGATGATTTTGGATTCAACATAGTAAATTTCCCCTGGCTTGACGGTGATGTCCCTAGATTACCGTCATACGGTATATACATTTCACAGCTCATCCGGTATGCTAGAGCATGTACTGATGTTTTGGATTTTGATAGTAGAAATGTGCAAATTACAAAGAAACTTTTAGGTCAAGATTTTCGCTTTCACAAACTAGTAAAGACTTTCTGGAAATTTTATAAAAATTATGATCAACTTCTGTTGAAATCGGACCCATACAAGCAACAGAGTATATTACTGAAGGTATTTCACAGCCTGAATTTTATGGTGACATAATTAACACAATGAGAAGGATCAAAGGTAGACAGCATAACTATCGAAAATGCGTCAGAGTCATCAAACGCCTTTTATGCCGTGGATATGATCCTAATGTCACCAGACGGACACCAAGCTTGGTACTTGACCAATCTGCAGTCTTGTACGAGTACATTCTTAAGACTTGCACTCTGACTGACTGTGACGACGGGACTCAATGACAGGCCCTGTCCAAACCTTTTTAGAGAAGACAGTGTCCCGACCACCTGTCCTCTATGAATGTCAGTCGGACTCCTCGCGTGATAACATATATGAGCTCGCTACAGCCGACAGAGCACGGATTGTATTACGCACGTCCTCTTTTTATATCAATTAACATATTCATCTGTGTTGCTTGGACCCCTGTGTGCGTGTGGTCGTCTAACAGTGAGGAGGTTGATTTACACCATAATTGTGCGTTATTCGAGACCTCTGGGAAATCGGAATAGTGAGGGGGGGGGGGGGGGTTGTGCGCACTTAATCCAGGATAACCACAACGTCTGCTATTTATATGGCAGATGGACGTCCTAACTCGGCGCTGGTTGCCCATTGTTCTCGTTGGTTTATCATGTTTATGTGTGGTCTTTTATGTTTCATGTTTCAATGGTGTGAGCTGGTGTTCCTTGTCCCTTTTGCGTCTCTTTCTGTGGATGTCTGTTCTGTGGGTTTTTTTTTTTTTGCATTGGGTGTTTTGGAATTTTGCTGTGGGTGCTGCAACCTTGTGTTGTTGGAGATCCCCTCCTTTCTTTGATGTACACTTCTGACTTTTCGATTTTATGGTCAAATGTTCCATTTTTGACGGTAACTGAGGCTTTGTGACATCAATGAATTCCTTAAAAAGTGTCATACATTTGTATTCGTAGTACAAGTTCCTTACATTCTACGTTGATTCTAAAAGAATTCGATGACATCACAAAACGTTGACGTCATATTTCTGCACAAATAAAAAGAAGATATGTCTTTCAAATGATAGAATAGATATGTTTATGTCATCTGAAATAATCATGTGATCAGGAATATGAGGAAAATGTTGAAAATTGGCTCAGTGAATTCTTTTTTCAGCGTCATATGAAATTCACTGATATATCTGTTTGGCTGCCCATTTAGAAATCATAAATTCATAATCATATATTATTCATTTGGACACGTTATTAGTAAACTAAATGTTTTGGTAGAAATTATCTTTAAGGACACCATTTAATTGAGGAGTGATTCACCAATATATGAAAAAGTTCAAATGTCCGTTGATATTATGCTTTAAACTGGATTAATGACGAGGGTTAAGTAACCGAAACATGCATGTCTGGTCCATGCTGCAAATGTATGTGCTCTTAAATGATGCTTTTGCATTTGAAGACGTTTAATATTCATTCATCAAATATACCGTTTCATAAAACATCGTTTTACCGATCTACCTCGGTCAATTAAATTATTGATTCAATTTCATTTTTAGAATCGGTGCTCAAGAACAATTCTTTGATACTTCTGTTGTCCTTGGTGATTCAGAAAACAAGGGAGAACCTGCAACTGTCGAGTACAACGATAAAACATACACCTTTGATCGCTCTCTGCCACAAAATGGCGTCCCGTAAGTGCCATTATATATTTACTTTTTATCTATTTGTCTAAGGCAATTTAATGGATGGCAATTAAAAAAGAGGGAGAAATCGTATTCACTTAAAAAAAAGTGAAACAGTAAAATGAAATGTTGTGTAAAGTATTGAGATGTTATAATATTATTGAGAACGATTTGATTATCTTCATATAAAAATGAGTATGCTTTCAAATTAGATCTTCAAGATATTTTTTTTCTAAATGATGCTAACTAATAATGGTGTGTTTATTGATTCATTCAACGCCGAAGGGGACTCTAAGTTTGCTCTTTAAAGTTTATTATCCACAAGTTTTGATACAACGACAGCATGTCATTGTTTATTATACGATTATGGACTTTTTACTATGTGAATAAGGTGTGATATTTTGACAAATTATCGTGGAGCTGTTGCAACGGGTATTGTATGCAATCAGGGGACGCTGACTCTTCCCTGACACCTGGTCTCACTTCGGAATTTTATCCATGACGAGGTTCACAACCGTTCCTTTGGGAATTCTAATGAATTTGCCTTACCTTCTTGACTTCGAGACCTAATAACTGATAGGTACTTTTTTAATGTTTATTTCTTTTTGGAAATGTAGACCGATGCGACATTATTACCCTGAACGTAATGTCAATCATTCAATGAGTCGAATGAAGATGATTTTATAGTTAAATTCATTTGTAATTCTTAGTTTGATAAAAAAAAATCCAAGGATTAAATAGCTCGGCTTCGGCATCCTTGATGCTGTTTACGAAATCGCGCTGATGACGTTACGGAGATTAATTGCGCGTTTTCGATATTTCATGGAAAACTGGTAGCAAGAGGTTTCGCGGTATCGTTGTTCAATGAAATCGCCCCTCACAGGTCAATTTGATGCGCCAATAACTCGTCACGTAACAGTGCTAAGCCAATGAATGAGGGAATAGAAATGGACCACATAATGATCGATTTTATTAAATCAATTTGAATGTCAGTGTACACGCATTATCAATTTAATTATTCGAGTGACATCAACAGTCCTGTGAATGAATTTCGATTTTGAAATAAGTCTCTGTGAAGATGTTTTATTGGCATGATGTTGTCATCGTTTCCTTCTGATTGTTCCCTCTTTGTCGTCTCGTAAGAGAGCGTTCCAGTGTTGTCATTACAGTGATGTCATGTTTGGGCTCCTTGTTAAAGATGTATATTTCAATGGAGTAGAACATTTTGAAAGTATTTAAGAAAACCACCATGTGCAACTATTTCAAAAACCAATTCAGTACATTTATCTCTCATGTTTCACAACACTATATTAATAATGCAATAGGAAAATTATTCACTATCATGATCATGTTTGCATCTGATGAAAATGCCTTGAAAGATTAGAATAAGCCGAGCTTGATAATCTCTTACATGGTATCAAATCATCCCTTTTTAGGGACTACCCACGTCAAGGATATGTATTATCTCATGGACCGCTTCATCTGGAGAAGGTATTCTTCCATGGTTTCATTTCCAACGAGGTGTATAAGGCTGGAGCCCTAGCATTCAAACTTAACCACGACCGTACCTTCTCAGTACGGAATACTGTCAAGGACATGAAATTTGGCTTCGATGACGGGGTAAGTTCAAATATCTTTAAATTCAATATCCCATGTGCTGATCGACAGTGCAAAAATTGTTTGATAATCAAAATCGGTAATGAAAAAAATCGTTACATAATGCAGAGGAAATAAAGGTAACTGTGTGCTGGACTCAGCTGAACAATGTTTTAGGAAGCTTATTTTTTCAATGAAGGACACGACAGGTAACAGAGTATATGACGGAAATTCATCGGTTCCACATTTCACGGACATAAACGGTGATGATATAGCTTCTCTGCTTGACACTGATGGATCTGTAACTGGTATAGAAGGTGCCAGAGTTCTCAGAAACTATCCCTTCCATGTAACTTCCGCTTGTACGTACAGAGAGAATTGGAATCTTGCGGTATGTCCCCATGTGTACGGACAGGTATGTATGTGTTGTACGTTAACTTATTCTAAATTACTGTCTACTAATGTTGTCCTACATTTGTAGCAAACTTACCTGACAGGGCGGAGCTTTTTTCCCCTGGTCAGCGGAAGACTTTCCTTCTGACCTGGTGATAAAAGCTTTAAAAATAGAGGTAACAGCATTTACACTAATGGCAAATTCATGCAATTCATAGTCTATCATTCCTCAGATTTAATTTACTCGTCTATTTTGCTTGGTTTACATGTAATTAGCTCCGCCCGATCAGGAAAACTAAGGTATATCTTCATGATGGTAAAACCCGTCTTGGTGCACCAAGGGTTTCGTCGCAGGACGCTTCATTGCAAAGTACCCTTCGATTCAGTGGTTCCCCGTTTCGACAGGTTTTCAGTCAGTGACCTTATAATAACGCCACGTCATTGTAGTTTAATGACGTTGCAAAACAACAAATGCGATTAATTTTCGTTTTTGGCGCTGTCATTTAAATCAGCTATTCCAACTGTATTCCTATCTACAAACTTAATTAACTTAATTTCCTTTTTAATTGAATTGAGAAATGTATGGGACCTAAGGGTGAAGGCAAGGTCATATTGAGAGTGGAAAGTAGTGGAAGGAACCTGACGTTGTGGTGCAGGACGGGTATAGCTCGTCCACAGCAGGTTCTTTGGCAGAAATTTTATATCAAGTTTATACTTTTGCTATTCGTTATTTCAAATAACTTTCAATTTTGGATTCATTTTTTCGGCCTCGAGCATCACTGATGACATAAAACTTGTTGAAATGTGCATATGATGCACTAGAAGTTTTAAATAACAGAACATGTATATCAATATTGACAATTTGTTACGACAATAAAATAAAGCAAGGTTGAAACCAGTGAATGTGTTTTTGTGCAGATTGGTGCCACGTTTGGGGATGTATATGGTGACCTCACTCTCGTCAGATCTGATTCAAAAGACGCCAAAATCACAGCAGATCCAGAACTGAAGGCTTTGTTTGACGTTATCATGGATGGAAGGCATCGCTACTTTGCAAGATTTACAAATCCTGTAATACCCAGTACAGACCAAAGAATAACTATCAGACTGGAGGGTGTATCAAGGTTTGGAATTATTTTTGAGTGATCATATTTTCAAAAATATGTGATGTTGAGAAAAATGCAAATACAATGTATATAGATATGATATTTGATGGTTTGATATTGGAACAAGCGTTCCTGCGCAACTATCTCCATTGAAAAGACAAAAACTGCAACAAAATGTTTCAAAGAGTATAAACAATAAGTTAACCCTTCTTCTTCAGGTGAATATAAGCTTTTCATGTTCATTAATGCCTTGGAGAAGTGTTTCCCATTCAATATTCAGATTTGCAATGGCGGACTTTTTTATCATGTTAAATGTTAAACGTCTTCAAATTCGATAGCATCATTTAAAACCAGATAAATTTGCAGCATGGACCAGACATGCACGTTTCGGGTACTTAACCCTCGTCGGTGATCCTCAGTCTAAACAATGTAATATGGCAAAAAGTGTGAAAATGAAGTCCAAAATGTAATGAAAGACGTTGTAATTGGGTGGGATATGATGCTACAGGACCCATGTTTAAGAAATTTCAAGAAATTTTGTAACAGAAAATTTCACATACGTTGAAGAGACAGACGATCAACCAAGGTTGATCGAACTTGACAACATGTGCCCTCGGGGACTCCTGGTCCAATAATTCTTTAAATAAGAGCCATGCTTTCATACACAAATATTCATTAAAAAGAATGTTTCAAATAAGCAGCACACATGAATAACGAGGAGATTTAACAAGGTTTTTTTTTTCGTAACAGGAGCACGGAATCCATTTTGATATTATGCATCCCAAAAGATTCAACAAGCTTCATGTTTAATTACAAACTGTATGAAGAGGACTATACCAAAGGACAAGCAGTTTCAAGTTTTGATGACGTAATTAACGGCGGACTTGGCGATTATTACGTGGATACAGATATAGGGTACATCTAACAGTATTTATTCATTAAAATCGAAAATGTAGAATTAACTTTTTTAATACTTTGATGCATCCATGCTGATGCCAGTTAAGATACAACTGTTATTCTTGTTGTTGTTGTTTTACACCACAATTGTACGTTCTTCGAGACCTCTGGGTAATCGGAAAAGTGGGAGGGTTGTGCACACGTAATCCAGGATAACCATACCTTCTGCTATTTCCGTGGCAGATGGCCGTCCTAAGTCGGCACCGGTTGCCCATTGGTCTCGTTGGTTTATGTGTAGTCCTTTGTGTTTGATGTTTCTGTGTTGTGCGTTGACGTCCCTTGTCCCTTACGCGTCTCTTTGTGCTTGTCTGCTTTGTGTTTTTGCATTGGGTGTTTTGGGGTGTTGCTGTGGGTGCTACAACCGGGTGTTGATGGAGATCCCCTCCTTTGTTCCATAGAAAAGAAAAACTCACCGGAAAATATATAGAAATGTTTGCCTATGCATTTACTGCTTAAAAAGCCTCTGCATAAGAATTATTTCGTTCGAAAGTTTTCATATCTTTCAATCGAGTTTAAACATGAACCTCTGCATCAGAATTGTTTCGCACGACATTTAGCTTTTCTTTAAACCAAACCTTATCAAAACTGTTAAAAAATATTCAACATCTTTCTTATCCTTGTTCATGATTTTTAGAAAACTAGTACTGAACCAATATAAATACGGCATCTTCTTCAGTAATCAGACATAACTTTGAGACTCTATCGTGTCTACAATTTTTTATCTGAAAGAGCGCAAAAATGCTACATAATTAGACCGATTTTTGAGGACCAAGGTGGGTGCATCAAACCCAGTGATACATCCCAGACTAGGTAGTGTCAAATGCATCACAGAAAATTATTGAAGTATACCTTTTATAGTACCAATTTTATTGTATTAGACACGTTTTTCGGATATTGAATCCTCGTCAGTAGTACTTAATGTCAATCAATTTGAATAGAGCCTAGAAAGTGAATTTTCCTAGCGCCATCTACAATATACATTTACTTTTAGTTTCCTCTTGCCAAAAACGAGAGGTTCCAAATGCTTTCTTGTGTGGTATTATTCCTAGAATAATAATTCATTCTCTTTTGACACTTAAATTTACACAGGGCGATGATTTTCAAGTTGACTCACACTGCTGAATGGGCTTCAGACGACTTTAAGAGATGCCCGGATGGAGTGTGCCCGGAAGTTCGCATCAAGATCCGGGATGGAACAACATCTGATAATGACTGTGTCTCACAAGCATTTAACAGTGGAAAATATACAACAGTTCCTATTGTAATTGCTTTTTTTTTTAAAGAACTGAACCTAATATCGTATTTTCAATTAAAATATTGTTACCATACTACGGAAGATCGCAAATACTTCTAACCAAGATTATACGAATGTTTCGCGCACTCTTCGATTGTTCTCCATTATTATGACGTCATCAATTTACTTGGGCAGAAAAGGTGCCCAAGTTTTGAAAAATTGTTTGGTAGGTGACTAAATGAAAAATCAGACCGGACACGCTGCACGTGCTGTATGTACGAATTCGCACGCAGTATTAACTCTTTATGTTCCAAAACGGTAAGAGAATAGAAAACAAGTAAACAAATTTATCATAACAGAAACCTACAAGTCAGCTGAAACAACGTAAAATATAAGTAGCCCTGCAAATATTGACACAGATGATTGTAAAAATTTTCATATTAAACAGCAGAATACTTAGAAAAATGAACATAAGGATAGGAACAAAAGGTAGATACATTTTACTCAAAAACCATGTTAGGCAGAGTATTTTGTGTTTAGAAATCAGCCTTAATTAATAATAAACTGGATGTGAAAAATGCATGATCCATCTACCCTATATCAAGATAAAGATAAATGATAATTCTGTGTCATGTTTCTACATGTCCTAAGTCTGCAGCGGTTGCCCATTGGTCTTGTTGGTTTACGTGTGGTCTTTTGTGTTTCATGTACCTATGATGAGAGTTGATGTTCCTTGTCCCTCTTGCATCTCTTTCTGTGCGCGTCTACTATCTGTTCTTTTTTTTTGCATCGGGTGTGTTCGGGTTTTGCTGTGAATGCTGCGTCGGAGTGATTTTGGATATCCCTTCCTTTCTAGTATACAAACTATTTTACGAATGACATAAATGTATTTCTCGGTGTTTTCTCGATATTTCAGACTGATCCACCGCCTCCACTCGGAGACATGTCGAAAGACAAGGATAAACCGCCAGCTGTAAGTGAGATCGAATTTTTATTACTTTTTGTGCTTGTTGTCTGTTTTAGATGAAGTCACATATTAAGTGCATAAATAATACTAAACATAGTTAACATTGTCTTCTACTACATTAATAACGGAACAGCTACGTAAAATTTTAAACTTACTGATGGAAAATGATGACTTCCAGTCTCAATTCAATTATACAATGTACATGGTATATTTCTTTCAAAGAAATTAGAAATAATATTTCCATGTTTTGATATTTTAGAGCTGGGGTGCAGGATCTACAAGACCATTCACAGCTTTGTAAATTCATAAAGAAATCCTGATTAAAGCTCTGAAAAAAGTATTAATCTGATGTATTTTGCTTCATTCTCTTTTTTTTCGTTTAGACTTTCGGACTCCAGAGTTGCACTGAAAATCATATTGTTAATGAGATCAAATAATTCTCGAATCTGAAGAAAACTATGAAAAATACTTTTCAAAACGAAACACAGACTCATCAGACGACTACCATTACATGTATATAATAAAATCACATGTTCAAAACATATACATGAGAAAGGATGGCATAGAGAGATCGAGAGAAAGAAAGAAAGAGAGAGAGAGAATAAAACGAGCAAGGGCCAGATTGGTTTAAAAACTCCAAGACAACAAATTAGCCATACAAGAATAAAAGCATTCATCAAGCAAGAGGGAGAGAGGGACAAAGAGAGAGAGAGAGAGAATGGTGAGATCAGAGAACAACACGAGCAAGATCCAGAATGATTAAAAACTCCAAGTAAGCAAATAAAACGTATGAGAAAGAAAGCACCCATGAAGCAACATTTCCTCAGACAATATTTTTAACTCTTATTGCAATATTTCCGTAGTAATGTGTATACCAAAAATATATTCACGTTAAAAATGAGAACGAATGTTATTCTTAAACAGGACAACGTTCCTGATTACGATCATAGAAATGAAACGCCTGTATGACAAATGCAATTTTTGCATATTCTGTTGTTTTTGGACTTTGTAGCTTTGCATTTCTTCGAGACAATCACCGAATTTTAAAGGTTTACATGGAGCTGTTGCGACGGGTGTTGCATGCAATCAGGAGACGCTGACTCTCCCCGGGCACCTGGTCTCTCTTCGGAATGTTGTTCATTCCGGGGTTCGCAACCGTTTCGATGGAAATTGTCACGATTTTGCCTTGCCTTCTCGACTTTGAGACTAAATAACGGGTAGGTACTTCTTTGATGTTTATATTTACAAACTTTATCTAATGTGAACAGAGCAGCAGACATGTCTTGGATTGTGAATCTCGTCACGTCTTAACCTTATTTCCTGAACACCTTGAATGTGGCATAATGGAAAAAACAATCAGACCAATCCTTAACAAATCAATGTATTTTTCATTAGGGAATGACAAATATGGACAAAACTATATCCCTATTACTATTAAACGTCTTCAACTTCATTAGCATCATTTATAAACAGATACATTTGCAGCGTGGACCTGTCATGCACGTTTCGGGTATCTAACCCTCGTCAGTGATCCTATGTCTTAACCATGTAATATGGCCAAAAGATGATGAAAATTATTATGTCCAAAATTGTACCGAAAGACGTAAAAGGATAGGTGGGATATGATGCTACAGGAACCACGTTTTGGAAATTTCAAGAATTTTTGAAACAGAAAATTTTGAATGCGTTGAAGAGATAGACGATCAACAGAAGTTGATCGAACTTGGCTAAATGTGCCATCGGGGAGTCCTGGTCCACCAGCAGTGACACTCACCAAGTCATGCTTTAAAGGTCTACAAATTATTTCATCATTGCAAAGGATCATTTTACTGAACAAAAAGAATAATGATGCATCTGCGCCTTATATAACGATATTAATTTTGATTATATTATATATATTACACAACAGCTGAAATCATCTTTGATGAAATTCTTCTGTCTTTACGGGAATAAAATAAAAGCATATAAGATCCCCCTTTCCAGAATGATCTAGTGATATTCTGGATTACGATTGAATGGCTGTCATCTTCACCAAGCAAGAAATATTTACATGATATTGACATCAATATGTACTTAGGAACAATCACCGATTTTGAAAAGTTTTCATGTTTTGCTGACTCTCCCCGAACACCTGGTCTCACTTTGGAATGTTATTTATTCCGAAGTATCGCAGCCGTTTCAATCGAAATTCAAATGATTTTGCCTTGCCTTCTCGACTTTGAGACAGAATAAATGATAGGTACTTTTGTATGCTTATTTGAATGGAATAAACATCAAAGAAGTATCTAACAGTTATTCAGTCTCAAAGTCGAGAAGGCAAGGCAAAATCGTGAGAACCCCCATCGGAACGGTTGCGTACCCCGGAATGAACAACATTCCAAAGTGAGACCAGGTGCCCTGGGAGAGTCAGCGTCTCCTGATTGCATGCAACACCCGTCGCAACAGCTCCATGGAAACCTGTCAAATTCCATGGCTGTCTCGATGTACATTTTCATATACAGATCAGGTAAGCATGTCTTGTTAAGTGACAATGACAACCATTCAATCACAATGCAGAGTGTCACTGATCATTCTGGAAAGGGGGATCTGATATGCTTTTATTATATCCCTATATATGACAAATATGGATAATGACCATATTCCAATGACAGTACAAACTCGATAATTCAGAAAAATCATTAACCGAAGGCATACGAAATCAGGATAAAACTGGAACAAAAGCAAACAAAGAAAAATCTCCACCACATGAAGAGAGTGGAGTGAGACCAGGTGCCATAGAAGAGTCAGCATCTCCTGCTTGCATGCAGCAACCATAGCTTCAATTCGGCAGAAAAATCACATCCGGTTACTACCATTTCTGAAGATATAAGTATAGTCTGTGGTTGGATGGTTCAAATGGTCTAAGACAGATAATCATTCACCATTATGGACAATGGGACATCATAGTGTATGACGAGTTCCCCAAATCGACCCTAGAACTTCCTTAGTGACGATATCAGTCGATCACAAACGTAACCCTGTCTGAGAAACTTATCTGAACGACGCGTAGCTCTTAGAACAAAATCTGTATATTTGCTACTTGCTCTGACATAACTTTTTAATAGGGATGTGAACACGCCATAAGCAGGCGATGAAGGGATGTTTGTCTTTGTAGTTTTTTTTTTTTACTTCAAGCTCCAATGGATAGGTTCTGCTTAGGTAATCCGTGAATTTATGATTTTGATTGACAGCACGTCGTCTATATATCTGCAAGTGAAGTTAAAGTTAAAGGCTAATATCTTTTTCCTTCTAAGACCAAAGATTGAATGAATTCTGCGTCGTAATCGTAAAGAAAAATGTCTGCAATGAGTGGGGCACAATTGGTCCCCATTGGAATTCCGATTATTTGTTGGAAGATCTTTCCTCCAAACACAACAAAAATGTTGTCGATCAAGACGTTTAACATCTTAATAACATCTGTTTCAGTGTACGTTTTGTTATAGTTAACAACAATAAATTTGTCTTTGCGATTGTCGTTGTTGTTTGTAAAAGAATAACTTATTATTTTGAAATGTGGGATTGTAGTGTAAAGTGTCGAAAAATCAAACGCTTTGATCGAATGGACTCTACTAAAGTGAGTGGATTTCAGATGTTCTTAAAGTTCCCTGAACACTTTAAAATCCACATCTGGTTAATGTTAAACGTCTTTAAATTCAATAGCATCATTTAAAACCTGATAAATTTTCAGCATGGACCAGACATGCACGTTTCGGGTACTAAACACTAGGGCTGGGTATCGAAACAAAATTTTCGATACGATACAATACAAAAAGTGCCGATATCCATTATTATATCGTATCTAATTTCCTATTTTGTAAAAGGCACAAATTGGCAATTTTGTTTACTTACAATTACCCCTCCGCCTAACACGCACAAAGAAAAGCGGTTTCCTGTGATAAGGTCTAACCTTTAGGTCTTGCGCATTTTTTTGATATTTTACATACGATTACGTTCCCTGAGGGATCTTTTTCATATTATTGTTCTTCCTTATTTTGACTGTAATCATAGACCAATCCTTTTTTATTCGGTCGCAAACTTTCCCGTGGAAACCTTTTCAGAAAATTTAATATGTTTCGAGAAAACATACACATGAAAACAGTTTGCTTTCCAACGTTTCCGGAATAAAAACTATAGATTGTCAATGAGTCGATATCACTTTGAAGATTCAATGAATCATGTTGAATGACAAAAATATAACCTGCAGGCTGACCTTCCAATTAATTGCTGTTATTCGTAGACTTCGAGTCATGAAATAATTTGAAAAGCCAGCATGAAAGGCAAGTATGATTGAATCAATTAAGAACACAGAGGCTAGAAGTTATGAGGGTGTATCCCTAAAGACCCCATATAACTAAAAAATAACCTTAGCCTCGAGAAAACCCCAGTCTATTCTTGCCTTTTTCACGTACTTGTCCGTACAAAAAAAAAAAGAAAGAGAGTACACCGATTTTCGAGCCAACACGCCTGCCTCGCATTCCAAGCCTTTGGTTGCCAATTCTTACTATTTATCCGAACCTTTTATGAATTCTAAGCTGAATGATGTCAACGATTCATTTTATGTCAATTTATTTATTTTTTATTTTATTTTATTTTATTATACACGCCATGTTTAAGTAATATTCATAAACCCCTCTTTACTTGTTAATAAAACAGTTTGAATTCCCAGATCAAACCATTGACCAATCAGAGCTCTCCGTTCATTTTCACCTTAGAAAGTTTGTTTGCACCTTTGCGTCTCTTTCTGTGCTTGCCTGTTTTGTGTTTTTGTATTGGGTATTTTGGGGTTTCGCTGTGGGTGCTGCAACCTGGTGTTGTTGGAGATCCCCTCCTTTATTTTAGAAATGTCAACACGACTGCCCGATTCGCGATCGCGATTTGCTCGACTGGCAGGGATGAAATCATGATTGCAAAGAAAATAAGAAAGGTATGAAATAAGTAAACAAATAAAAGTAAACGTCTTCAAATTTAATAGCATCATTTAAGAACGGATAGATTGGCAACATGGACCAGACATGCACGTTTCGGGTAAAAAATAGAAATAAATAGATAAATAAAAAGAATTCAGATAAACATGAAAATAAAACGAATATATGGTGCATTCTTTACAAAACGACGATTCGACATCTGTTTTTCGGGGGGATGGGGGGGGGGGGGGAGTGGGGAGGGGGTATTTTTTCTTATTGTATTGGGAAGGGGGGTTATGGAATTTTACATTGGGAAGGATTAATACAATTTCAGCCGCTATTTGGCTCATATAACTACAGGGAAGATTATAATTATCTATTTATCAGGACCATTCATCATGTAAAACATTTATTTTTTGTTTACTTTGTTATACACGCGATGTTTAAGAAATATTCATAACCCCCTCTTTACTCGTATAGTAAAACTGTTTGAATTCCCAGAAACCATTGACCAATCAGAGCTCTCCGTTCATTTGTATCTTAGAAATGTCAACACGTCTTGCGGATTAATTCGCGATTTGCTCGACTGGCAGGGATGAAATCGTGATTGCAAAGTAAATAAGAAAGGAATGAATGAATTGTTGACATCATTCTGTTTAGAATTCATAAAAGGTTCGGTGAAATAGTAAGAATTGGCAAACAAAGGCTAAGAATGCGAGGCAGGCGTGTTGGTTCGAAAATCGGTGTCATCTCTTTCTTTTTTTATTGGGACAAGTATGTAAAGGATGCAAGAATAGACTGGGGTATTCTCGAGGGTAAGGGTTTTTGTTAGTTATTTGTGACCTAAAGGGATTCATCCTCATAACTTCAAGCCTCTGTGATTAAGAACATATCTGCCATAGATTTACGAACAAAACAATGATCAAACATACATATTCATGAACATGCTTGAAAATCCACATAAAAGCATGTTTTGTGCTATAAACACCTGTATCTAAACGTATCGGAGCAAAAATATCGATACTCATTTTAGATATAACGGATATTCGAATAGATAACTTCCATAAAAACCCTCATCTTTTTCAAAACCCACGTTCCAAATCAGAGAGATATTTCAAATCCAAACTAAGTAAATTACATGAAAAATATGTCTTTGCACCAGCTGATAAAGCAGCCAACAACACCATTATCATTTGAAAACGTTACTACATATCAACTTTGATTTCGGAACTTTCGTCTACAAATACATATATCAAAAGCAATGAAAGTGCATCTAACATTTTAGGCAAGCATAACAGTGAACTGTCTTCATTCAATATCTCTATTTCTAAATTGGATCTCCCAACACCATATTGCATACCGAAACTGCACAAGTCTCCTTACAAATTTCGATTTATTGCTAATTCTAGTAACTGCTCCACTACAATTTTGTCTAGAAATCTGACGTCAGCACTTACTGCTATTAAAGAACACATAACTAGATATTGTGAAACGGTTCTAAACAGGAACGATGTAAATTTATTTTGGTCTATTAAGAATTCAGGGGATGTGATTGAAAAAATGAAATCTGGAAATTTCCAAGCCAATACGATTTCTTCATACGACTTCTCTAATATGTACACCACACTTCCTCATGACAAAATTAATGATCGATTATCTAATCTCATTAAATGGTGTTTTGATCGAGAGCAAAAAACTTACATTTGTACATCTGAATCGAAGGGTTTCTTTTCCTCGACAGACTACAAATCATACAAATCATGGACATGTAGTGACCTGTGTAATGCCTTGTCCTTCCTCTTTGACAATATTTATGTTAGATTTGGTGAGGATCTATACAAGCAGGTTGTAGGAATTCCTATGGGTACTAACTGTGCGCCTCTTGTTGCAGATTTATTTTTATACACTTATGAAAAAGAATTTATCCAAAATCTTCAAAAGCAAAGAAAATTTGATGAGCTGAAATGTTTCAATAATACTTCTAGGTATCTGGATGATATTCTAACCATTGACAATCCTGCTTTTGAATTATATAAGAATGAAATTTATCCACAAGAATTAACCCTTAACAAGGCAAACCTTTCAAATACAGAAACACCCCTTTTGGACCTAAATATCAAAATTGTAAACGGAAAGATTCATACAAGTGTATATGACAAAAGGGATGATTTTGGATTCAACATTGTAAATTTCCCTTGGCTTGACGGTGATGTTCCAAGATTACCGTCATACGGCATTTACATATCACAGCTCATCCGGTACGCTAGAGCATGTACTGATATTTTGGATTTTCACAGTAGAAATTTACAAATTACCAAAAAACTTTTAGGTCAAGGTTTCCGCTTTCATAAACTAGTTAAGACTTTCTGGAAATTTTACAAAAATTACAGTCAACTTCTTTTAAAATTCGGATCTATACATGCAACAGAGTACATTACTATGGGTATTACACAACCTGTCTTTTATGGTGATATGATAAACAAAATAAAAAGGATCAAAGGTAGGCAGCATAACCATCGAAAATGCGTCAGAATCATCAAACGCCTTTTATACCGTGGGTATGATCCTAATGTCACCAGACGGACACTAGGCTTGGTACTTGACCAATCTACAGTCTTGTACAAGCGCATCCTTGAGACTTGCACTCTGACTGACTGTGACGACGGGACTCCATGACGGGCCCTGTCCAAACCTCTTTAGAGAAGACAGGGCCCCGACCACCTGTCCTCTCTGAATGTCAGTCGGACTCCTCGGGTGATTACATACATGAGCTCGCTACAGCCGGCAGAGCACGGACTGTATTACGCATGCCCTCTTTTTATATCCATTTACATATTCATCTGTGTCTATGGGGCCTCTGCGTTTCGCGGTCTTGTTTGTGTGATGTCATCTTACAGTGAGGAGGTTGTTTTACACCACAATTGTTCGTTCTTCGAGACCTCTGGGTAATTGGAGAAGTGAGAGGGTTGTGCGCACGTAATCCAGGATAACCACACCATTTGCTACTTGCGTGACAGATGGCCGTCCAAAGTCGGCACCGGTTATCCATTGGTCTCGTCGGTTTATGTTTAGTCTTTTGTGTTTGATGTTTACATGTCGTGTGTCTCTTTTCCGTCTCATGCTGTACTCGTCTTTTGTGTTTTTGCATCGGGTGTTTTGGTGTTTTACTGTTGATGCTGCAACGGGGTCTTGTTGGAGATCTCCTCCCTTCTTTTCGTATCGATGACCAATATCGATACGTACTGATATATCGATATATTTACCATGCCCTAGAAAATACCGCTACGAGATTATACTGTCGAACAATATTTTTGAAGTCCAGATTTTAGATAAAACTTTGGTGAGTAGGATTGATACAGATTTGGTAGAACATTTTGAGGAACATAGATTATATAAATGTGTCCTTTTCATGATCTTATTTGGTCAAAGAAATTTCAATAACTATTTCATATTTTCCTGGGCACCTGGTTTCACTTCGCAATGTTATTCATTCCAAGGTTCACAATTGTTCCGATGGAAATTCTAAGGAATTTGCCTTGCCTTCTCGACTTTGAGACTGGATAACTGCTAGGTACTTATTTGATGTTTACTCAATACCATTACATGTAGAAGTATTCGAATAGATGAGTTTAAACAGTAGTTTTTTTTTTACAGATATCAGAATGATATACAATATATATGTATTGCAAACTTCAGACACCTTCAACGGGTTAACACTACTGTACATTAGACGAGTCTCAAATCTCCAAAGTATAAAAGTTACCTTGAAGTTTTACATTACTGCCATGAATTCGCATATTAATGAGTGTCTGACCATGACTATCAATGACAGACCAGCCAGTTATCACTGGTTTCATTCAAGTTTTCATCTATTTGTCAAAATAGGTCACTATCTGCCCCGTACATCGCTTTAAATCCTTAACCTTCGAATATGGGTCAAGGCTATAAGAATCTATTATTATAGCCTTTAGTATTTCATTAAGACTACGTGTGTAAGAGAGTAGTTCTCATACATAAGGTAAGATGAAAATGTAATACATAGTTGAATGACTCATTGGGTCGCGCTTTTCACAGATTTCTTTAATCTTTTTCTAGTTAGCATTTACAACATGACATTTTGCGAACTTGTCCTCAGAAGTCTTACTTTTCCCTTGACTGCAGTAAAACGGTTGCTGTAATGATTGTTTTGATTCAATTTTATCTTTTCATAGGGTATGTCCTTGTAAAAATGATATTTTGATGATCCTTTCTTTGTCAATCAAGAATTCATCCACGCAAATATCTACAGCTTTTGTCACAATGTTTGTAAAAACAACGGCGTTTTACTTACTAAGGAGTCCTTGATTGTAAAAGTATCAGATTAGACAAGGATATAGGCTTAGAAAAGATAAGATTTAATCAAAGCAATTATTGCAGTTCCTGTTTTCTTTCCTCCTACTGAGCATTTTAATTATTCGTGGTTCAAACTTAGCCACGTGATGCTACACAGTGTAAAACTCAAATGGACATCTTGTTAACTTTAAAATCGAAATTGTAACAAACAATTATTGATCATGTTGATCGCCTGATTTTAAAGGGACTAACATCCTGCATTTCTCTAGGAATCATAATTCTTTGTATCTATTTGACACAGGTTTTTTTTTAATTATCAACTTGATACAAAATGCAAATTATAAGAGGTTTTCACTATACACTCTGTTTAAACTTATCCACAGAGTATTTGTGATATTGCGCTTAAATCGAAAGTATATAAATTCTATATACAAGATTGACAGATTGATATGTTAATCATGTATACCAATGTTGGTGATCTAGTTCTTAATGTAAGCGGTCTTAAGAAGATTGTAGTCTCTGTCAAATGAAAAAAAAAGAATTTTCATGGTCTAAGAGTTCTTCTGATGTACTTCTTGTTAACAAGAAGATGTTATCCACACAACAGATTGAGTTTTGTTTACGAAAATAAATGAAAGCGATTAACATGTTTATATTTTTTACCAAATCTACACTACATTCTTAGAAAAGAAAATGGGAGGCCAAAGAGGAAACTGGAGCAGCTGGTATGAGTTCCTATTTAGTATCGTTGGACTGATGGTGGGCTTGGGAAACATCTGGAGGTTTCCATATATCTGCTACAAGAATGGAGGAGGTTCTTGATACAATGTCTTTTATAACGATAGTGATTACTGTGAAATCACTCTATTTCATTGGGGCTAAAATTAGGTGATTTTCGTGGATAGCCTCATCTACGAATTAACACCCCCAACTTATAATTGTAGACAAAGAAAGAAGAAATTAAAAAACCTTTCAATGATAAAACAAGAATGCATCTTTTACATGACATTGACGTTTTAACACCTTCAAAAAACGTGAGCAAAAACGCCAATTTGCGAAACCCGCTTTAATCAGGTCACGTTTCAGCAACATTTTGGTATGAGTGGTAATAATCAAGCCCTTCAACTACCTGGGCTGAGTACCTTCGTGAAAGTTTGATTTCAATAACTCTGTATCTTTCTTTGAATGGGCTGTATCCACGAAATAATGTCCCCACGAAAATACTGGATCTCCCGAATCCACGAAAATTGGGTCACACGAAAATAAATGATTTCAAAGCATTCTTTATATTTTAAACAAAAATTACTTAATATGAAAACCCATGTTCTTTTATGAGTTTACCTAAAAAATGTTGATCATATAGTAATTTGAAATTGCTCAGTTTAAATTATAGGAAGTTTAGATATTTCTCTGTCTGTACCTAGGACCTAGGGGTTTTCAATACTTGCATTTGTTCAGCTGGAATATTCACAATTTATAATTTAAGGAGCCTTCCTTGTGCCATATGTAATATTTATAGTCCTATTTGCATTGCCGGTCATATTCCTCCAGCTTAGCTATTCTCAGTATTCTAACCTAGGACCTGGAAAGGTGTGGATATGTTGTCCTTTGTTCAAAGGTTAGATTTTATCATATATTATTATCTGAAATTATCAGAAATATACTTAAGATAATAGGGGAATGGTTCAACTTTTTTTGATAACAGAAAATTTTAATACCACGAAGATTGCCGAAGACGCACGACTTCGGCAATATTTGGGTCCATACATTTTCCTGGCGAGTTAAACATATCAAATATGAAAAAAATATTTAAGAACGTAAGTAAATGATTTAGAACTAGCTTTTCTATGATATTGTTATTATACTCCTATTACCTTAGTTAATAATTGAATCAGAGTCACTGTAAAAACTACATCAAAACTTTATGAATCCGAGATTGCCTATTTACTTCTACTCACAAAATGTACCGTCTTTTAGGCATTGGATATGGCATGGTAACACTTACCTTCATAGTGAGTTTGTACTACAACGTCATTTTGGCTTGGGCATTGTATTACCTTGGCAACTCTTTCTTTCCAACGATCCCGTGGGGTCACTGTGGCAACGAATGGAATACAGAAGCCTGCTTTACCAGAGGAAGTGGCAATACAACCACCAATGTATCGTTTATAAACTCAACAGCCGCAAATATCAGCATCAACGCAACAAATGATCAACAGAAAAAACCATCAACAGAGGAATTCTGGGAGTAAGAAATAGCTTTAACATTTGAACTACTTGGTGAGTGTCACTGATGGTGGACCAGGAGTCCCCGAGGGTTGATCGAGTGTCTTTCAACGCATTCCAATATTTCTGTTACCAAAATTCTTGAAATTTGTAAAATGCAGCATCATATCCCACCCATCCTGCTAAGTCTTTCGATACTTTTTGGACATGATTTTCACAGTCTTTGGCCATATAACATTGTTCAGATAGAGGATATGTGACGAGGGTTAAGTACCCGAAACGTGCATGTCTGGTCCATGTTGAAAATTTATCTGTTCTTAAAATGATGCTATTGAATTGAACAGTTTAACATTTGAATCAATTGTTAAAGTCGCATGAGGCTCATGCGAACGGAACTATAGACATTTTTTCACTGAGTCTAGACTGACACTCGATGAAGGACAGAAGACGACTTTTAAACAGGGGTTTACTCGAAGTAATATTTTGTTATTTAATCAGCGTCTCAGGCAATGTATATGATTATGAGTACAAACGGTATTTAAAAAAAACTCTTGCATAAGTTAAACTACATCATTCGTGCAAAACTGCCCGATAACATGTGTTTAAAAGGCTGCATATCCGACAATATACATTATAGTATGATTTTAGTACTTAGTTTTCAGTAAAAAGCGAGAACTTGCCGATAGAAAAAAAGTGCTTCTATATAGCAACGTGATCAAAGGGAGTTCATTGTAGATGGCGCTGATGAAATATTTTTTTTGCGGCGCCACAAAAATTGAAAAGAAGTTATCTATAATCGTTGATATTAATCCAATGCATTTGTCTATTTTTTCTCAATTAAAACTATTAAATAAACAAAAACATATCATGGAATGAGGATGTGAAATGGGAATGGAAAGTTTAAATCATGAAATTTTTGTGAAAAAATTAGGGGGGGGGGGATCTAAACATTTGCAGGAACGCGCTCCTTGAAAAAAAATTCCTTAAATTCCAAATTTACTTATGCATAGTTTTTTTTTTGTCACTGAATTTATTTCCAAAATCGAATTCCAATTCGACATCGTATCGAAGAAAAATATGTGTTTTGGGGATCTTCGTATGCCCATTGTTGAAAATCTGTGTGTTCTACATCCCTCCTTTCAAAAAATAATAGCATCATTATCTAATGATTTTATGTATATTTATATATATATTTTTGCAATGGTAATAGCTGAATAGGTAAGGGGGGGGGGGGTCGTCCCTTACCATTTTGGAATAAATTTAAGGTAAACGAAAACCGAAAACGGCCATATCATTGGATGCTTTATAACTTCTAAACACCGTTTCCAATCGGAAAACAGAATCTCATCCCTCATTCCATAGCAATTAAATGGGTTGCCTCTGAAATGAAAATAAATTAATCTTCGCAACCTTTCATTTAAGCTTAAAAAAGACTAAAATGAATATAAGTAGTAACCATCTTGACTACATTGTACGAGGTACGAGGGGTGATTGATATGGTTTTCTTGGATGCAGAAGGTATTCTACTTATAGATTATCTCCAAAAAGGACAAACAATCAATTGCACATAAGTGCTTCACTTCTGACACAGTGACGAGAACATATTAAACTTAAGCGCCACGGAAAGCTAACTAGTTAAAGGTATGTTATGCTCCTGTTCACAAGTATTTCACTATCATAGCTGCTATTCATGATTTTTGCTTTAATTTGATTAAACGTCCGCCTTCTTCGCCTGATCTTACTTCATCAGACTTTTATCTATTCTCATAACTGAAAGCAGTAGAAAAATAATGCAAAATGTCTGATAAAATTCAAAATTCTTTAATACGAGGCTCAAAACATATCAAAAGAGTGATTGAATTTTTTTTTTATTATGTTTCTCTTTTCAAATATGAAAGCGGTTTCTTTTTCGTTATTGTTTTGTTTTTCAAACAGTAATTGCATTTTGAGACATTCCCCACAGGTAAACAGCCTAAACTACCCTAGTGTCCATCGTCGATTGTCAGTCTAGGCGCAGTGAAAAATGTCTTATAAGCCCTACCTTACCCTTTTTTATCAGTAATTCACGATTGCGCCTTTCATCAGTTTCAGTCGATGACGTCCCACTTTGACAATCTCGTGATGTTGCTTATGTAGACATCAAAGTGCATATGTAGGCGATAGAATAAATCAAGCCTTTACGAAAACGCTGTATAAATGTCATATTCTGTTTACTCTTCTCATTTCATGAATTGCACGTAGGTACAACGTTTTGGAAATCTCTAAAGGTCTGGACCATGTTGGTGTTGTTCGCTGGCAGCTGCTTTTGTGTTTGTTTATTGCTTGGTTTGTTGTGCTTTTATGCTTGATAAAAGGAATAAAGACATCAGGTAAGGTAAGCAACTTCAATTTATTTAGCAATGGGAGTCGGGACATCTAAGAACTTGAAAAAGAAACATTTTTTTTTTTCGGTTTAAAAATGTGATTTTTATTTGGTCAACATCATAGGCTAGACTTCTATGACGGATAATATCCCCGCAAATGGATTGAACACCCCATTGAAAATGTTCCAGATGCGTCCATGTTCAATTATTCATAGCAGACATTATCTGATAAAAACTTCTCAATTATTTATCAATAGGCTTAGTCTTTTATGGCAAAAAAGAAATAGATGCGGTAATCAAATGTAAATTCTATTTTTAAGAAGAAGTCTGAAAAATAAAATTGTAAATAAATGTAGATGCTTCGAGCTATAGTGATGAGCTATAATTTTTTTCAAATAGGTGATGTATGTTGCAGCCACGATTCCCTATGTGTTCCTTACAATCCTTTTAGTCAGGGGCCTGATGCTACCTGGAGCAGTTGATGGAATAAAATATTTCTTGATTCCAAGATGGCACGATCTATTAAAATTCTCTGTAAGTATTTTCAACTGGAAATATTGGTGGAATATCTGGCGTAGACGCTTAAGCGTGTAGGTTGGATATAGTAAAAAAGTATCAGGAGTATCTCTAAGTACATGTTACTTCAAACTTCCATTGAATTAATGAAAACAAAATAATCCTTAAAATTTTTGTCTTATGATACTGTTTTCTTGTTGCAAAATTCCAATTGATTCAGAGACAATTATAGAAATATTGCGAGGCAACCATTTATAAGCTCTACTGAAAATTCCTATGCGCGTCCATCGATACTTGTGGTCCATATTAAATGATCGAAAGAACCATGCATGTTATTGATCAGCAAAGCACTAAACCTACTACTAAAACTAAGCTATACCATTCTCTGAGTTTTCGAATTATATAATGTAAGCCAGGTTGCATCATATACATGTAGAACAAAAAAATCATTGAAGAAATTGTCAACCAAAAAGAATGTAGGAATAAGGTATTATTTAAAGTGTTGGAATTAAATGAAAACAGATACTTTTGTGCATGAAAGTTTGGACCATCTTAGCAAATTACTATGTAATTCCAATCATACTGTCCACGGTTAATCAAACTCTTCCCCTTTCCTCCTTAGCAAATGCTTAGTTTTTTTTCTATTGTTCTTTATCTTTGAATCATGATTTGCGTTCTTTGACTTTATGAATTTATGAAAATATTAATATGCTACGTTAATAAGATGAATTGAATCGAAAGTAGATTGAATTAAATTCTTAATTTCAATAAAGCAAACAGAAAAATGATTTTTTTTAATTGTTGTTGTCTCATGGCACATGTTTTGAACAATGATCCTTTCCAATTTAGGTATGGGGAGATGCCGCCGTGCAAGTATTCTATTCCCATGGATTAGGAGCAGGAGGCAAGCTATAACTACTTTCACAATAATTGTTTCTGCTTATTTGTGTCGAATATTGATCGATATTATCAACTCATACGGTAATTACATCTATGAAAAGATCGCAACAGTTAGAACGATCTTACTGAGGAAATAACATTTCGGTTTTCACTTATACTGTGATACATATCGTTTTCTAATTCCGAAATTTTTTCCTAGTTCTTTGTATTCTCATGCAAATGTACACATTACGTATACATACGTAAAAAATTATAGTTTGCTTAATTTTTGATAGAGATGCAATCATTTTGCCCATCATCGATGTATTTACAAGTCTGTTTGCTGGTATGGTCATTTTCGTTACTCTTGGTTTTATGGCAAACGAAGCAAATGTAGACATCGGAACCGTGGTAAAAGACGGTTAGTTGCAATTTTTTTCCTCAGCTTCTGAAAGTAAAACAGAAAATCAGAAATTTATGGCAAAAGTTTATATTTGCTCAGATCCAAGTGCCTATAATTTGAACTCTACTAGATTTTCAAGAGACAAATCGACGATGATAAACATACGACTTTTATTCAAAACATGTACTAAACATTGACTAAACATTGTTTTGGTGAATTAAGAATTAAATCGCACCAATCAAAATTCAGTTGAAGAAACCGAATAAGAAGGAAGATGATCTCCAACCAGACCTGATTGCAATACCGACAACAAATTACCAAAACACTCGAAGCGAAAACACAGACAAGAGTATCCAGTTCTTTTTTTTTTTTATTTGGTACCCTAGGACCTGGTATTGCTTTCATGGTGTATCCAGAGGCGTTGTCAAAGCTTCCACTCCCACAGCTTTGGTCTGCCCTGTTCTTCTTTATGCTTTTTACTGTAGGACTAGACAGTCAGGTATTTATATGTCTGCCTTTCTGAACCTCTACTTATAGCGGAACATATATGTAAGAGGAGCCGGCGCAGTTAAAAGACTGCCCTATCTAAAGACTAAGCTTCATCATTTAAATCTTACAAGCAATGCGTGCTTATTCGTGGAGATCTTTATACTGTCAATTTGTTCATCTCATTTTTCAATAAAGATTGGTAACAATAAAGCATATACTCGAACAGTATTCCATACTACGGGATATACAGTTCGTGCCATATTACATTGTTTACTATCTCGTAGTTACCAGTAACAAATCTCTTTGCTACGAGAGATTATTCTCGTAGTTACGAGAAATTCTTTTTCGAGGTACGGGAAAAAAATCTCGAAGTAATGAGAAACAAATATCGTAGTAACGAGAGACAAATATCGTAGTTACGAGAAACAAAATGATCTCGCAGTTGCGAGAAAAAAATTTCGTAGTTACGAGAAAAATTCTCGTAGTTACGAGAAACAAATCTCGTAGTTACGAGAAACAAACTTCGTAGTTACATGTACGAGAAAAAAATTCTTGTAGTTACGAGAAAAAAAAATTCTCGTTACCAGAAACATATTAAGAGTTTTGGGGTTAAAGCTATTTGTTTTTATTAAACATCGCCGAATAATGGGAAAACAATGAAAAATAACGAGATTTGTTTCTCGTTATTACGATATTTGTTTCTCGTAATTACGAGATTTGTTTCTCATCATTACGAGATTCCTTTCTCGAAATTACTACATTTGCTTCTCATTATTACGAGAGTTGTTTCTCGTAACTACGAGATAGTTTAAAATATATATATCAAGGTACGAACTGGCTTCCGTACAATACATAGACACGGTTTTGAAATTCAACATGTTTAACGGGCCTGACAATATAGAAATATCAAAATGACACTTATTTTACAGATTGCACACGTTCAAACTATTACTGGAGCCTTGGTGGACAACTTCCCACAATCCCTTCACAGGAAGAAGTTCCTTTTAACTGCCATTCTATGTTTGATAGGATTTGTATGCGGCATTCCGTGCGTCACACAGGCATGTTTATTTTGAACTGTTATTCAAAAATTACCCTAGAACATGATGCACAATGAAATACTGCAAGATCCAAGGTAATTTAAAGAAAGTGTTATTTTTAGGTGCAAGATGCCGTTAGCAATCGATTGAAAAATTTTCAAAAAAAAATTATTGTAGAAAAGATCTGCTATAGCAAACAAGATATACATAATAAATATACTTAGGCTTTGAAAGGTTCTGTCACATAATAATCACCATTTTTTTAAGAAAAGGGAAGGAACATGACCACCCTGCACTCACCCAGCGAAACAAACCCACAAGAAAATGACACAAATTGCATCAGACAAAACTACAAATTGCAAAAAGACAAAATAACATCCATTAGCATATCATACAAAACAATCAAACAGACATACAGAAACATCAAACTTTAATCACGACACATAAAAGGAAGGATACTAAATGTGCATCCGGCGCCGACTTTGGACGGTCATCTGCTATTAGCAAATTGTATTGTTATCCGGATTACATGCTTCAAAACTTCCATAGGGTCTTGTTAGAGATCCCCTCCCTTCTTTTACATGGTTATCTCAAGAACACATCGAAATGAATTTAAATTTAATACTAAATATTGTAACGTATTACAAAAATTAACGATACTATGAAAATCTAAAAGCGATTGTTCTGAGTTTTAATTTCATATTTCTTCAGGGAGGAGTATATGTACTGACGCTAATTGATTGGTATTGTGCAAGTATAAGTGTGATATTTCTAGCATTTATGGAAAATTTTGCACTGGCTTGGTTGTATGGTAGGTCAGTTTTAAAACTATTTTATCATTATTTCGTGATGTAGATACAATAGAATTTGAGGTTCTCAATGTTATATTTCGTAAAGCGAAAATATGCAGTGAATAAAATACGGAATGCATAAACCGATAGAAGCAATGAAAGATACGCGAATGATCGTCGAACCGGAAAGTCACATCTTTATAGAATTGCATAAGCAAGTCAAATTGAATGATTCTACTGATTCAGTATTTTTAAAAGCTATTGAAATTTTTATTTACATATCCTTATTAATGCTACAAATATTTTCAGGAGTGGATCGACTGTTTGAAGACATAAAGATGATGTTAGGGTACAAGCCTTCCTCATTATGGAAAGTAATGTGGAAATACGTGACACCTTTGATAACTTTGGTACGAGGAATTAAAACTCTAGCATTAGTAAGACCAAACCCTAATACGAAAAGAGTAATCAATGTTCATACAAAATCATGAAAAAAGCAGCATCGACCATAACGACTGAACACTCTACAACAGTACAAACTTAAATCCGTCACCGAAATGTGGATTAAATATCCGTTATCCCACCGCTGCTATCTTGCATTCTTATTAAGTATATGCGGAAAACAGAGTTATTTCCCTTTTGATACGGTAACTGACGTACAATTATTATGATGTCATGAAAATGGTATGGTAACGGCGATTTTATACATGTACCGTCATTTTCTAGGGTTTATGGACCGTTTCCTTAGAATTTTATGACGTCACAATTAGTCTACGTCAGATACCGTCCCAAAGGGTAAGCAACTCTTGCTTTCAAAAATTGCGAATTGGTTGAGAGGAATCGACAAATATGTTGTGTTGTGTCACTGACAGGCTAGCTATTATTCAAATATCTTTGTTTCGATAAAAGAGCATCTTCGGACATTGCGTTCATTTCTATAACTTTACCAATCGCTCAATTGTGGCTATTTAAACAAACCCCTTGATCTACGAGTAATACATGCTTTTTCACTGTGTGTTTCATACAAAAAAGAAACACTGGTTACTTATTTTTGTAAACAGATAGTATGGCTTTGGAGCATTATCCATCTCAAGCCAGTAAGATATGGTAACTACGTATATCCCATGGTGGCTGTTGGTATCGGCTGGATTATCGCCCTTACTCCCATAGCCCCTATTCCTATTGGTATAACCCATACACTATGTCATATTCAGGGATCTTTCATCAAGGTAAGTATACGTGTATATTTGTTATGGAAGAGATATCCTACAAGACTCTATGCTACTTTGACCACAGCGGAACACACCTACAAGATTCAATAAAACAACGATTCTAATATAATGACTTGAGATTTTCTCCCTATGTGTATCGTAGAACTTGCCTGGTGTAAAATCTCCAACAAATATTAAGTCCACTAAGCATGCTAAGTTCCACCCATTCTCGTGCTATAGAACTTGTCCGGTGTACAATCTCCAAGAAACTTCCATTCCACTACGCTCCGCCCATTCTCGTGCTATAGAACTTGCTCGATGTAAAATTCCCAACAAAGAAGGGAGGAGAACTCCAACAAGACCCCGTTGCAGCATCAATAGCAAAACACCAAAACACCCGATGCAAAAACACAAAAGACGAGTACAGCACGAAACGGAAAAGAGACACACGACATGTAAACATCAAACACAAAAGACTACACATAAACCGACGAGACCAATGGGCAACCGGTGCCGAATATGGACGGCCATTTGTCACGCAAGTAATGGTGTGGTTATCCTGGATTACGTGCGCACAACCCTCTCACTTCTCCAATTACCCAGAGGTCTCGAAGAAAGTGCAATTGTGGTGTAAAACAACCGCCTCACTGTAAGATGACATCGCACAAACAATACCGCAAAAAGTAGAGGCCCCAGAGACACAGATGAATATGTAATGTAAACGTCTTCATATTGAATAGCATCATTTAAGAACAGATTAATTGGCAACATGGACCAGACATGCACGTTTCGGGTACTAAACCCTTGTCAGTGATCCTCAAATCTAAACAATGTAATATGCCAAAAAGTATGAAAGTTACTATGTCGAAGAAACGTACCGAAAGACGTAGCAGAACGGGTGGGATATGATGCTATAGGACCCACGTTTTAGAAATTTCAAGAAATTTTGATGACAAAAATTTTAGAATGCGTTGAAGAAACGACAATGGATATAAAAAGAGGGCATGCGTAATACAGTCCGTGCACTGCCGGCTGTAGCGAGCTCATGTATGTAATCATCCGAGGAGTCCGAATAACATTCAGAGAGGACAGGTGGTCGGGGCCCTGTCTTCTCTAAAGAGGTTTGGACAGGGCCCAAAATGGAGTCCCGTCGTCACAGTCAGACAGAGTGCAAGTCTCAAGGATGCGCTTGTACAAGACTGTAGATTGGTCAAGATCCAAGCCCAGTGTCCGTCTGGTGACATTAGGATCATATCCACGGTATAAAAGGCGTTTGATGATTCTGACGCATTTTCGATGGTTATGCTGCCTTCCTTTGATCCTTTTTATTTTGTTCATTATATCACCATAAAAGACAAGTTGTGTAATACCCACAGTAATGTACTCTGTTGCATGTATTGATCCGAATTTTAAAAGAAGTTGACTGTAATTTTTTGTAAAATTTCCAGAAAGTCTTGACTTGTTTATGAAAGCGGAAACCTTGACCTAAAATTTTTTTGGTAATTTGTAAATTTCTACTGTGAAAATCCAAAATATCAGTACATGCTCCAGCGTACCGGATGAGCTGTGATATGTAAATGCCGTATGACGGTAATCTTGGAACATCACCGTCAAGCCAGGGGAAATTTACTATGTTGAATCCAAAATCATCCCTTTTGTCATATACACTTGTATGAATCTTTCCGTTTACAATTTGATAGTTAGGTCCAAAACGGTGTAACAGTTTCTGTATTTGAAAGGTTTGCCTTGTTAAGTGTTAATTCTTGTGGATAAATTTCATTCCTATATTATTCAAAAGCAGGATTGTCAATGGTTAGAATATCATCCAGATACCTAGAAGTATTATTGAAACATTTCATATCATCAAATTTTCTTTGCTTTTGAAAATTTTGGATAAATTCTTTTTCATAAGTGTATAAAAATAAATCTGCAACAAGAGGCGCACAGTTAGTAGCCATAGGAATTCCTACAACCTGCTTGTATAGATTCTCACCAAATCTAACATAAATGTTGTCCAAGAGGAAGGACAAGGCATTACACAGGTCACTACATGTCCATGATTTGTATGATTTGTAGTCTGTCGAGGAAAAGAAACCCTTCGATTCAGATGTACAACTGTAAGTTTTTCGCTCTCGATCAAAACACCATTTAATATTTACATTGCAAGTTAATTTCCTATGTTAAACGCCTATTCAATTTTGACGTTCATTTCACGATGAACACAGGTTGGCCCCAATCACATAACGTGCGCACAAGAATTTCAAACAGTGGGCGGGGCATACCGTTGCTGACTTTGCGGGCAGGGGGGAGATTCCCAACATGTGTACGTGGTATGAGACGATATAAAAGAGATGAAACAGACGGGGACAACCAAAAAAATTCCCCCAAACCATTGAAATATGTATAACAACTCTGTGTCCTTGTACGCGTGTTTCCACAGAGTTCATGTGTACTTCAACATAGATGGCGCTACCGAAATGAATTTGTGCAGCACTGACCGACTTTGTATTATAAATAGGCTTTATTTTCTTCAAATTGTTTATAAAAAAAGTTTTAATCATCTTGAAAACGCTTTAGACTATTTTTGCAGATATTTACAACTGGTATTTACATTGTGAAAACGTTGTTAGAGTCCACAGAGTTCATGTGTACTTCAAAGTAGATGGCGCTACCGAAATGAATTTATGCAGCAATGACTTTTCTGTTTATGAATAAGGCTTTATTCCCTTCAAATTGTTTACAAAAAATTAAGACTGATCGTGAAAACATTTTAAACATAAAAATTATTCGGTAATTTTAAATATCAAACCGTATATTTTGGTCCTTTGCAATGGAGTATTTATTGCCCTTCCTGGTAGGGAGAATTGACACACGTGAAACAATTTAGATCTTCATTTTCATTTACAGTGGTAATTTAGCAGATTGGAGATATCCCACTCCCCACTGAAATGACTCCCACTCGAAATCCACCCGTTTACCCGAGTGAACTCCCACTCCCCACCAGGATTCCCCACTCACCTGGATTTGCACCTGTACAAGTGTACATGTATATCATTGTTTATTGTGAATACACGATTGATCTCATCTGATATAACGTCCAGGTAGATTCTAGAGACATTGAAGGAAAATGAATGGGAAACTATTTCTAAGCAACAGATTTAAACTTGCAATAACAACATTTTATGGATCAAAAACTCTGATTAAATTGAGAATCTGCTTGTATGCGAGTTCATTGAGTCATTCCTACATGTACAGAATTTAAAAGAAAGTCCTGATATATTTCACGTTCCATTGCTTAAACAATTGTTTTCAGAGTATTTCAAATATGCATGAAATAAAAAGGGCGGCATTAACGACATGTAGAAATGTAATGAAAATTCACGAAATAAAAAAAAGTTTTCATACGAATAATATTTCTGTGCGAATTTCATTCAAAATCTGTTGTTTGTGATCGTTTTTATTTATTTTTTTTTTTCGACAGTTTGCTCCGTTTTTTTTCCGAATGTGTTTTTCTTTTATGACCGATGGAAATTTTCAAAATATATGACTTTTGTATAAATTATGGACGTACTTTTGTCTTATTTATTTAAACGGGAACTTGTCAGCGACCAGAAGACATCAGGAAACAATACGCTGGCCGATATATTTCATAATTCACTGGCCGGGATTTTTCACAATTCATCTCGAATGTATAGAAGTCTCTATATATTGAAACAATGACTTATTATTTCCGCCGTGCGAGGGGAATGTCCGCTTCCAACAGAAGGGCCAACACTTTTCTAATAACGGAAAAATAGACGACCTTGTCTTTCTTTTAAACTCTATAAAATAAGAGTGTAACTCGTTCAAAGACAATCCATTTCATTATACATCTTCAATAATGATTGCAATGTATAAAATCTTGTTTCAATGAATTGTATATAATTCTTTAAGAGTTTATAGAAATATATTCAATTTTTTATCGGTCAAAAAATTGGCTGAATTTTGATGTGTTTGATTATGGAGTTTTCTATGCCTACGCTTTCATACATGTACGTTTATTACCCAATTAACAAAGGTGATTTGACAAGTATACACACCTGTAAATAAAACATGCAAAGTACCTAAAAGGTACCGCATTACCAGGTGTGAATTCACCCGAGCGTAAAAACATCGCCGGGTATTATCTACAGATAGAATAGAAAGAAAGGGGGATTAAAGATCATTTTTAAGGAATAAATTCATGTAATGTTAAAAATCTTATTTTGCGTATTTATTGTATTAAAAGCTTTATTTTTTTTTTCTTCGAAATCACACATAGCTGGTAATATACTTTTTTTAAGATATGGTACCAAAATTAATAATGAATTTAAATCGATCCCCCCTCCCAATATATCAGTAAATCTTGATTTACAAAACTTTCTCGCTTTATCTCTGCTTTTCATTTGGTCGTTACTCCCTTTTAATATGAATCGGACCACAGATAAAGATGATGATTGTTGTAGGGAGAGGGGGGAGGGGGGCGGGGTCGGTCCTTACCCCGTCTGCATGTATATCCGCGCATGATATCATTCTTTTTATGGCCATCTTCCTTTTGCATTTGTAATTCCATATTTAAACAGTGCGGATATCATACCTGTCAAATGCCGAAAACTGTAACTAGAGAAGTCTATATACATGTACATATAGATTGAAAGTGACGGGAGGACGAATGGAAATATTTTAGTATCAAATCCATAACACAATGCTAAATGGAAATTATACATGTAACATGATTCGATCTGCACAAGGAAAAAAGAAGAGAATATTGAAACAACGATCATATTTGTACGACTTAAAGAAATACAATAATCGCACATTTTTATAGATCTCGTATTTTCATATCATTTCCCAACTCCCCGGTCCACCTCCGGGCTCCCTTGGTTTTCTGCTGTTCTAAGCAAACAAAAAATAGAGAGATGGAAAATCCAAGAGCCCCCGTCTGGCCTCCTCCCCTTCCAGAATATGCTCCTGACTCAAGTTTCATAACCTATTATAGACAAGGACATATGCAAAACGGAAGTATTGATAACGGAAACAGACAAGCACAGAACGGAAGTGGCGATGACGGAAACAGACTAGCGCAGAACGGAAGTGTAAATAACGGACGTTCTTTCAGTGATTCTACATTGGACGCAAACGGACATACACAGAGCGGAAGTACGCAAAATGGTAGACAAACAGTAACCGGTCAGGTCCCTGGTGATCGCCTTATACCAGCATAGGGGAATGCGGGGGGTGAAACATGCTATTATGAAGACATTAGCGTAATTGCATGGAATATTGGAAAAGGGCTACATGATAAACTTCATGATGATGTTTTTCTATCATTTATTGTTAAACATGATATCATATGAGTGAATGTTGGATAACATGTGATAATGAAGATTTAGGTATAGATGATTATTGTAAATATGTATACCCACGACGTAGATGTAGAGGCGGGGGTATTGTTATATATGTCAGATCAAAACTTGCTGGAAAAATAGAAGTAGTTGAAAACATATACGACAGCAGTATATGGTTAAAACTGAATGATAATGGAAACTATAAATATTTTGCATTTTGTTATATGCCACCAGTAAACAGCGTATTTTATCGAAATGATGTAGATGACGATGTTGATTTATTTTACGAGTTAGAGCAAACTATTATCAAATATCAAAATATGGGGAAAGTGTTTATAGTAGGCGACCTTAATTCTAGAACTGGGGAAAGGCCAGACTATATAACAAACGATTCATTGGATTCTAATCTAACAGATCTGTTGAGAGGTATAGATTATGTAAGTGACGATCATTATACACAACGTAATAATATGGATAAGGGTATTAATACATTTGGTCTTAGATTACTGTCATTATGTAAGTCCTCTGGACTGAGAATTGTTAACGGTAGACATTTAAATGATCAAAACGGGAATTTCACTTTCTGTGGGACAAACGGACTTAGCTTGATTGATTATTTGGTAACAAAATCAGAAAATTTTACGAATATATAGGATTTTTGTTCAGGAAATTTTACAGAGTTTTCAGACCATTCTCCATTACATTTTTCTCTGAAATTTCGATGTATTGACTCAAGTTTTTCTATAGATACGGGTAATATTGGAAGAAAGAAAAGTATATCAGTTGTATGGAACACAGACAATACCAGAACGGCTGTTAATAATCTTGAAATGAATGTAGATCGATTGTTAGAGTCAATTAATGTCACAATATTAAGTCAATCAGATATGAACGACTGTGTGAAAAATTTTTGTAATATTATCAATGAGTGTGTTTTACCATGTTGTGATGTCAAAATTGCAGTATCAAATAGATCAAATTTACATAAGAAGGAAAGTGCGAGTAAACCATGGTTCAATGACCAATGTAAGAAAAAAATCAAAGAATATAAAGAAGCACTTCAAAACTTTAATAGGTGCAAATCACGTGAAAATCATGGAATTTTAATTGAAAAGAAAAGTAAATATAAAAAGTTTGAATTTAGAATGAAAAGGCAGTATAAAAGATATGAAGGTAACATGATGAGTTATCTGAAAAGACATAATCCTAAAGAATTTTACAAGATCTTTTCAAAACGTAACAGTAGCTCCAAAGCACACACAGATATTTCTATGGATCAGTTTGTCGAGCATTTCAGAAATTTAAGTAACATGAAGGATGATTTGGAGGGAGTTGAACTAGGGTTTGCTAACAGTGTAGATACATGTATTTTTTTATGAATTAGACAGTGTTATTACCCAGGATGAAATATGTAAAGCAATAGGTAATCTAAAACGTAATAAAAGTTGTAATGAGGATCATTGCATTGTAAATGAATTGTTTATAGAGTGTAAAAATTTCATTGTGCCTTTCATTGAAAAATTGTTTAACATGGTTTTTAACACAGGCATATTTCCTGAATCATGGGCTGAGGGATGTATAGTACCTTTACATAAAAAGGGGGACGTTAACGATACGAATAATTACAGGGGGATAACTCTTGTAAGCTGTATGGGCAAACTCTTTATATCTGTTCTAAATAGCAGGTTACTCAGTTGGGATAAAGAAAATAATGTTATTACGGATGCGCAATTTGGTTTCAAACAAAATCACTCTACAGTAGATGCTATATTTATTTTACAATCCTTAATAAATAAATCTTTAAATAAACGGGGAGGGCGTCTCTACTGCTGTTTTGTCGACTACAAGAAAGCATTCGACTTGATTGATAGATCAAAATTATGGTTTAAATTGATAAAACAAGGAATCACTGGGAAGATGCTTCAAATTATCCGTTCTTTATACGAAAATGTAAAATCCTGTGTAAAATTTAAAGGGTTCTTATCTGAATACTTTAGTAACAGAATCGGCTTATTTCAGGGTGAGGTCTTGTCACCGATAATGTATTCCTTATTTGTCAATGATTGTGAGATGCACTTTTTAAAAGAAAATTGCCCTTCAATTGAACTAAGCTTAATTAATTTGTTCTTGCTCATGTACGCAGATGATATGGTCCTATTCGCACATTCACCCGAGCATCTACAGCAACTTTTAGACTCATTACAGAAATATAATGATAATTGGAATTTAACGTTAAATACAGAGAAAACCAAGATTGTAGTATTCAGAAACGGGGGTACAATTAAGTCAAATGAAAAATGGCATTATAAAGGTGTAGAGTTACAAATTGTGAATCAATTTAACTATCTCGGGATGGTTTTCAACTTTAATGGAAAATTTAATGAAACTCAAAAGCACTTCACGGAACAAGGCCGTAAAGCGTATTTTGCAATATTGAATAAATTTCGTAATCATGCATTTAATATTGAAACATTATGTTCAGTTTTTGATACTTTTGTTGCCAGTGTTTTGAACTATAGCTCTGAAGTTTGGGGATTTCATAAAGCTCAAGAGATTGAAAAATTGCATTTAAATTTTTGTAAAAGAATTCTAGGGGTTAAAAAGAGTACTAATAGTAGCTTCGTTTATCTAGAATTAGGTAGAGTTCCATTCATTATTACCAGAAAATTACGCATTTTCAAATATTGGATTAAACTTAGAGATTCCACAAACTGTATATTAAAATCGTGTTTGCAAGAAAGAATAGGTTTAGACGACATTTGGATAGTCAATATAAAGACTGAATTGCAAAAATTAGGATTATCACATGTTTGGACTCATAATAACGATATTCCTAGCAAAACCTTATATAAAATGATAGAACAAAGAGTATATGATAATTTCAAACAAAATATTATGGCTGAGGTTTGTAATTCATCAAAAGGTATAATATACCAACATTTAGTGGATAATTTTTGTATGCAAACTTATCTGAATAAACCGAATGACGAAATTTTTAGGAAATGTATTACGCGTCTCAGACTATCTAGCCATAATTTACATATTGAGGAAGGGAGGTATGTCGGAACAGATAGAAATAGCAGAATTTGTATGTATTGTTCATCGAACGAGGTAGAAAATGAATTTCATTTTGTTCTAAAATGTACTAAATATAATGATTTAAGACAGAAATATATTAAACAATTTTATTATACCAGACCGACTATTTTTAAACTAATTATGTTGCTAAGCACTCCCAATAATAAGGAACTGAACAACTTAGGTAAATTTTTATATTTTGCTTTTAAAAGAAGATCTTTGAGATAAATTGATGTTAAATGTATCACTCTCCGATTTCATCATAAAATGAACACTGCTGTCAACCAGAAATACTTCTTTCTTTTGTCAAATACTTGTAATATTATGCCTCCATGAATATTATTTTACTTTTCACATTACATGTCCTAGACAATATATGATTATATCAGTGAAATACAGAGTACTTGTTCCTTATTCAGTATATACGCTCTATAGATTATATTTTGACATTATTTATGTATATATGTGTGTGTGAGAGTCATTCATACATTATCTGAACACTTTTTTGACTATGTCCTGTCACATGTTTATTTGAATGTTTATATGTATATCAATGTGTCATATGGCATAAGATAATACAGAATTGAAAATAATCGTTCGAATGTTATAATTGGAGTCCCCCCCCCCAAAAAAAAATCAAAGTATGTATTTCTTCATTGACGATCTAACGAACTGCAATCACAAGTTAACTTTTTTTTAAGTGTGACCTTACCCCAAAAACAAAATGCATGAAAAATATGAGAAAGAGAGAGGGAACATATTTTCGATTTAAAGGTAATATAATTATCATTTGGTCGTCCGAATTGAGACGGAGGAAACTCAGGAAAGAGATCAGCTGTCAATAAATTAATAATTAGAATCATCGTTTCATTCGTTTGGGGTATGAAAAAAGAATATTTCTATTTCATATATAAGAGAGTAATTTGAATGTAACGGAACAAAATTTTCTTTAATGATTATGTATTAACAAAAGCTTCATATAAAAATTAATGAGCGCAACATTTATCACAGAATGATTCCTTGCAGTTTTTATAGTCTTCACATCTTTAAAATTGATCCCTCTCCTTTCTTTTAAATCTGCAGAGGACTAAGCATGTTTAGGGGTAAAGTTATGGGGCTTCTCTCCGATATGCTACCGACATGCCGCCAGGTAAAACGAGGTGAACTGCCCGAGGGGGTAACAGGTGTGATTTCAACAGAGTAAGCACGTCACCGATATATGTCTAATAGACGAGAGGGGGGGGGGAGGGTAATATGACCACTGTAGACTTCTTCATATATCATTTAGTTTAAACTTTATTTTTTTTCTTTTGCAGAAAATTGTCACTGTTGTATTTCCCGACTTATCTTTTACAATTATCGTTATTTTCATAGAGAGAGAAAAGAAATGAAAAAAAAACAAAACAAAACAAAACAAAAATAACATTTTTGCTTTTATTGTGCAAAATTCACAGAGTACGATTCCGATTCCATTTTAAAAACTTGTCAGTGTGTTGCACATCAAAAGCTAATACGGGAACAAAACCCTTTTGACTTCAATTTTATTGACCGGTCGTGCCAGTACCATTTATATGGTGTTTTGAATTCATGCACACTCTCAGTTTGAAAATTTTAGTTGTCAGTCTGGCCAAAATAAATCCGAGTCGTCTGGCCAAAATAAACTAAATAAAGTTTATTAGCATTTAAAAGACATATGCAAACAGAGGAAACATCGCACAAATAATCTTAATAAAAGTAAAAAAAAAAGGGCAAATCTCGATTACCATGATTACTGGTGTTCATTGTAATTCACCCGAAAAAAAGGCTGAAGAATAAGGCCAAGCAAAAAAAAAGTTGGTTCTCAGGCTTATTTTTTTTTCAAATCATATGCGGCATGCAGTTTTTCAGAACAACTGCAAATTGGGATCTGTTGACATCTTTGATGCCGGTTATTTGTTTTCTAGGCGTGTGATTGATGTTTCTGCCCAGATTTATTACTTCAATTTGTATTCAATGAATGACCACTTGAAATGACATGAAAATTTTACGGACGAACGCATACACATGTATATTAAGATAAGATAAAAGTGAACGTTAGAGATTTAAATCTCAGGCACAGAGCAAGAATACAAAAGAATGTCATAGAGAAAATCAATATTTTACGTTAGCTATGTTTTCAACGTAGTGCCTGCTCCGTCATCGGCGTCCTTATTCTGTAAATTCTCTTGAATTCGATGTTATCCCGGGACTTCTGTCCCTCTAGTCGGACATTGGTTGTGGAGAAGATAGGCTCGTACAGCTGTTCAACCAGGTCTGTCGCCTTCTCTGTCAGAACAGGACCTGATAGGGGGATTTCTCTTGATAGGGTTTCCGTAAACCACTGGGTCAGGGCTCTCTCATTTGATAATTTTGAGTCGTACAACATTTTTACCAACGACCGGTCATTTAAAAATGATGACGAAACCAACAAAATGATTTTTATAATTCGATATTTAAGCGAGGCCTAATTAAAAAGGGTTGGTCAAATCGGTCGTTTAATGCCACGACATGGAATACACCTACTTCGGACTATCTATTTTAGTTTTAAAAAATCAATATCGTTGCATAAATTCTACACAGGGGTATCCACGGTAATGTTAAAATAACACTCCATACTATCTCCCTTACAATGATTGACAGGTGAAAAGGTGAAGCCAGACGGCAATAAGCTGGAAAACGGGATTTTTTTAAACCTGTTTCGATTTGGTACCTTGCCGAATTCCAGAATTTACGATTACTTTCTTAAGTTTTTTTTTTGGTTGAAAAAAAATCGAATGCGTATGCGGTGGGGCCTGAGAACCAATTTTTTTTTCTTGGCCTAGTTCACTCTGAAAACTTTTGATACTAACTTAGAAAAACATTTAACTTTTATATCCGATTCACTGCCAGGAATATTCAATAAACAAAGATTGTGAACAACAAAAGTAGACTGGCGATGTTACCTGTGCGCGGTTAGGATCAAAGAGATTGTTTAACACCCGTACAGGTGAGCTGGGTGACACCGTGGTGAGTGGGGAGTGGATTGCCACTGACTGAGTGAAGATGCTAAAATTCCCCACTCGAATTCCACCCTTTCAGTGGGGAGTGGGATATCTCCGATCTGCTAAAATATGATTGTAATTTGTATAAAATTTCGAAGATGTTTTCAAATATGTTTTACATCTGAATGTAAATATAAGGAATGAGATATGCGCCTGTCGAACCAGAGTGTAAAAGCCATGAACGCAAAATATAAGACACTCATTCCTTAAATGAGATTAGGTAATCGATCATTAATTTTGTCATGAGGAAGTGTAGTGTACATATTAGAGAAGTCGTATGAGGAAATCGTATTGGCTTGGAAATTTCCAGATTTCATTTTGTCAATTACATCCCCTGAATTCTTAATAGACCAAAATAAATTTACATCGTTCCTGTTTAGAACCGTTTCACAATATTTAGTTATGTGTTCTTTAATAGCAGTAAGTTCTAGACAAAATTGTAGTGGAGCAGTTACTAGAATTAGCAATAAATCGAAATTTGTAAGGAGACTTGTGCAGTTTCGGTATGCAATATAGTGTTGGGAGATCCAATTTAGAAATAGAGATATTGAATGAAGATAGTTCACTGTTATGCTTGCTTAAAATGTTAGGTGCAATTTCATTGCTTTTGATATATGTATTAGTAGACGAAAGTTCCGAAACCAAAATTGAAATGTAGTAACGTTTTCAAATGATAATGGTGTTGTTGGCTGCTTTATCAGCTGGTGCAAAGACATATTTTTTATGTAATTTACTTAGTTTGGATTTGAAATATCTATCTGATTTGGAACGCGGATTTTGAAAAAGATGAGGGTTTTAATGGAAGTTATCTATTCGAATATCCGTTATATCTAAAATGAGGTTTTTCCAGTCATTCAGAGCATGCGGTTCGACTCCTTCTCATTTACACCATCTTTTCGTATAATTATCTAAGGCTTCCGTAAGCACCTCACGTCATTTGACAAAAGCTATCTTGGATGGGATTCTATACTTAGGTCCTTTTTAAGAAGACCACGGAGCTGTCTGTCTTGGATAATTGAAAAGTCACCTGTAACAACATGGCCAGCTGGTTTGTAGAGATATTTAGAAGTTGCACATTCTCAAGAAGCAGGACACGATTCAAGTATGTCAGGATCCGATGTAACTTTATTATAGTTAAAAACAAAGTTTCGAATTAGGTGTCTTGTACTTATAACAAATAAGAGGTGGCTCTAAATTTTCAAAATATTGAGGAATGGTACTTTGTACGCGATGATCCCGAAAAATATTAGAGATGTTTAGAAGATCAAAACCTTTGTTAATAAACGGGATTTTAATGAATCGTCTTTTAGATGAGGTGTTTTTCACAATAGGATAAAGTTTAAACATTGCGAATGAGATAATGATATTAAGTCCGAGTCAGTCAGTGTTTCTTAAGAATGCAACCTTTGCTTCATCAAAGATAGATTTCAAGTGCATAACTGGTATTGATGACAGATCATGTAACAGCTCATGTCTGCCGCCATTGCGTGCTATAGTAAGTAAATCGTTGAGAGAGCGGTAGATTCTGGATCGTTTTCTTTTTTCTCTGTTTCGTCTTTTCCCGTGCGACATGTATTTCCTTTCTATACCCCCGCCATATAATGGTGGGGGTATATTAGTGTTTGGGCGAATTGAAAAGATGTTGATATTGGTATAGGCTGAGGAAATGTTTCCTTGTCCATAGATTTGATCGTTTAAACCAAGAGGGTACGCAGTCTGAAGTTTGGTGATTCAGGCATGTTCAGCTTGTACTCGGCGTAGTAGTCGGCGTAGTAGTCGACAAACTTCCAGTCTACTAAGCTCCGCCCATTCTCGTGCTATAGAACTTTCCCGGTGCAAAATCTCCAACAAACTTCCATCCGCTAAGCTCCGCCAGTAGTAGTCTGCAGAACAATATTAGAAAAGATATAACAACTAGCTAGTCGTGGTTCATTGTCCAGAAATTCCCCGAGTCGCATGTAATAATCAAATGGTCACCGAGCCGTTAAGCAAACCACGGCGTGCTAGTTGTTATTTCTTAAACATGACACAAATTCAGCCTACAACAGGGGCAACGGGATACAAAACAACATCCACATTTGCAATATCTCGAAAATTATTCAAATCAGATTGCTCAGTATTTTAATATTTCTTAATGCTATATTATACAGTTGATTGCCTAATGGATCTTAAATTTCACAGTTTTTCATGGCAAAGATAATGTTTGTGCATTGACTACAAAACAGCATCCGCGTTTGTATAATCTCAAAAATACTAATCACATAAGGTTGCTCAGTGTTTTATTCTATGATACTATATGTTATGCTTGAATACCACGTGAACCTTATCAGTTTGTACATATGCATTTGTACGTAAACTTCATTCCTTATACATTGTAAATATAATGGCTGTTTGTATCATGTGCATTGTTTCATGAATTTATCCAAATGGTTTCAGAAACTAAAATGCAGCATAAAGCCAACCAAAGCTTGGAAACCTGCTTTATCTGCCCAGGGTAAAGACCGTCTCCTTGATGATGACGAAAAAGAAACTCACGTGACTCGCAACAACGTCATTAAAGAAATTCATGTTTAATTGTGGAAAGTGTTCAGTAAAAAGTAATGTGCATCATCGGAAATGAGAAGCAAAAAATCTGTTCGAAGTAGAATTTTCCTTCCTGGAGAATATTTTAGATTACCTTTCTACAGCATGCATCGATTTTGAAATATGTATTATTTAATTCATAATTGTAGTACATCATCTTCCTTTAAATAGTTTGTGTAACATATGTTACTTGCGAATGAATAAAACAATACGATTTTGATATGTACCATTTCTATTTCATTCAGTCAGAAAGTTGAATCCTTAAATTTGTACCATTTGTTTCGTTAATATTTGTTGTGTATTTTATCTTGATAAGTACGCCTATTGCAACAGATCCTGTATTAATTATAGAAAATGACCGTCCAGAGTTTGTTCCATATACACATTATTCTAATTCTTTTAATGGTTTGTACTTTATGTTGACACTTTCTATTTAGACATAACCTCAGACAGTGCAGCGCATGTAATTTATGTATTGTTTTCATTTTCGTGCATAAACATCGACGGCAGGTGCGGCTGGCCAACAGAGGATGCATTCTCCTCCCGGGCACCTGGTCCTACCTTTAGCTTGCTAGGGGCCCGTTGATGCTCAATATGGTGCTCTATTGTGAGTGCTGTTGAGATTATCGTCAGGATCTTCTTTAACTCATTTGTGTCACACTTATGCCCTTTGCCGTGTGGAGCTCTTTAAAAAAAGCTCCGTGCGAGGGAATTGACAGTGTTTTGAATATTTTCCTCTGACATGGTCGCCATAGCACTTTCTATATAGACATAATCTCACACAGTGCAGTGCGTGTATTTCATATATTTTTTTTCATTTTCGTGCATGAACATCGACGGCGGATGCGATTAGCCAACAGGGGATGCTTATTCCTCCTGGGCTCCCGTCCCACCTCTAGGTTGCTAGGGGTTCCGTCGATGCTCAATATGGTGCTCTATTGTGAGTACTGTTTAGATTATCGTCGGGATAATCATTAACTCATTTGAGGCCAAGGGAAATAACCAAAGAACTATTATAATTTGAGAGCAACTCATTTTGTAAATGTAATTTTTTTCTGGTCGAGTAACAATAGAAATATAAAACACTACGTGTGCACATTGGTCTTCTGCCTTTTATGTGTTGTCAGTGATGTTTCTATATATCAGTTTCGATTGTCCGGTATGATGTTGTAATGAATATTGTCGTGTCTTTTTTGTGGTTTGTAGTTTTGTCAGATGATATTTACGTATAACGTTCTGGGTTTATGTATATAGAAAGTGCTATGGCGACCATGTTAGGGAAACAATTCAAAACACTTACTGTCAATTACCTCGCTAGGAACCTTTTCACGAGCTCCACATGGCAAAGGGCATAAGTGTGACACAAATGAGTTAAAGAAGATCCTGACGATAATCTCAACAGCACTCACAATAGAGCACAAAATTGAACATCGACAGACTCCTAGCAGGCTAGAGATGGGACCAGGTGCCCGGGAGGAGCAAGCATCCCCTGTTGGCAAGCAAGATACATAAAAGAGACATACGACAAAGAAACATTAAACACAAAAGACTACACATTTTTTGCCATGTCTGAAGTAAACTGATAAAACTAACAAGTCTCAGACGTCACACCGCACCTCTGGGTGAGTGCAGTGTGGTGATGCTGGAGATCATCCCAATTTCACTACAACATCTTGTCGGCGCCGCTATATGTTGAAAAAATACAAAAGAAGTACGAATCGTAGATCAGGAGTCAGAGATCCTGAAAATATGGCATCCATTAACAGTGTTATTGCGAAACCCCGAATAGAGGAGACCCTTGTTCCGGGAAAAAATGAGCGTCCTCTGACTGCATGCAACATTCGCCGCGAATGCCAAATACACATGAAGATATTGTAGGATCGAAATCCAAATTTAAGGCACAATTTAAAGAAGTTAAACGGCTTAGACTTTCCCGTACGACTAATTATAAAGTGACAGGTGGTTCTTGCAAGCAGGAGATACTTACTCTCCCGGGCACCTCATCTTATCTCCACTAGATTTTAGACCTGCATACCTCTTTCTTACCATAACTGAAATATTTTGCTCAGGGAAATTTCCTTTAGGGAAGTAAAGCGTAATGTAAAAATTTAGAAAAATATAGAAATCTAGAAAAATATAGAAATCTAGAAAAATATGGAAATCTAGAAAAATATAGAAATTAAGAAAAATCACCGCATTTTCGCCACTTAAACATTTTCACAAATCTTAATCATTTGCACAATTGAATATATGCGATATCCAATTTATGTACGCGAGTATATCATTTTATAAGAAATACCCTTACACAGTTATTTTGCTTGGAAATATGTACATACGTCTAAAATTGAGTCACAAATGCGTAGAACGCAATTGTAGTTCAGAACTCGCAGAAATTACGCCAAAATCGTAATTTTCGCAATTGTATTTCACAAAATGCACTTTATGATGACATAATTAACAAGATAAGAAGGATCAAATGTTAAACGTCTTTAAATTCAATAGCATCATTTAAAACCTGATAAATTTACAGCATGGACCAGACATGCACGTTTCGGGTACATAACCCTCGTCAGTGATCCTCAGTCTAAACAATGTAATATGGCAAAAAAAGTATGAAAATTATTATGTCCAAAAATGTGCCAAAAAAAAAAAACGTAGCAGAATGGATGGGATACGTTGCTACAGAACTCACGTTTTAGAAATTTCAAGAAATTTTGTAACAGAAAATTTCAAATGCGCTGAAGAGACAGACGATCAACCGAAGTTGATCGAACTTGGCTACATGTGCCCTCGGGGACTCTTGGTCCATCACCAAGTAGTTCAAATGTTAAACGTCTTTAAATTCAATAGCATTATTTAAAACCTGATAAATTTACAGCATGGACCAGACATGCACGTTTCGGGTACTAAACCCTCGTCAGTGAGACAAGATAGACAACAAAGATAGACAACATAAATATCGAAAATGCGTCAGAATCATCAGACGCCTTTTAAACCGTGGATATGATCCTAATGTCACCAGACGGATACTAGGCTTGGTACTTGACCAATCTACAGTCTTGTACCAGCGTATTCTTAAAACTTGCACTCTGACAGACTGTGACGACGGGACTCCATGACAGGCCCTGTCCAAACCTCTTTAGAGAAGGCATGGCCCCGATCACCTGTCCTCTCTGAATGTCAGTCCGACTCCTCGGGTGATATCATACATGAGCTCGCGGCGGATGAGCACGAATTGTATTACATAAGCCCTCTTTTTATATCCATTTACATATTCATCTGTGTTGCTTGGGTCACTGCGTTTTGCGGTCTGGTTTTTGTGTGGTCATCTGATAGTGAGGAGGTTGTTTAACACCACAATTGTACGTTCTTCGAGACCTCTGGATAATCGGAAACTTGGGAGGGTCGTGCGCACGCAATCCAGGATAACCACACTTTCTGCTATTTCCATGGCAGATGGCCGTCCTAAGTCAGAACCGGTTGCCCCTTGGTCTCGTTGGTTTATGTGTAATCCTTTGTGTTTGATGTTTCTTTGTTGTTCGTTGACGTTCCTTGTCCCTTTTGCGTCACTTTCTGTGCTTGTCTGCTCTGTGTTTTTGCATTGGGTGATTTGGGGTTTAGCTGTGGGTGCTGCAACCTGGTGTTGTTGGAGATCCCCTCCTTTGTTTTAAGTCTGGTCTGGGATTTACTTTATGCTCCTACGAAGATCAATATTTTATCTGTGTTCAGAGTTGCACGTGTATGACTATTGATTACTGCATGTCGTGTATCTATTTCAGTGGGAATCGGCTTTTTGTTGTACGATTTTAAATAGGCACTTTTGAGTAATAGGCGCTAATTCATGGTGTTGTCTTCATGTCCATTTGCCCAATCTGTTTTGTTTCCGTTGAAATGTGGGTGTGCTGAACTAAGTACAAGTACGATATATTTTTTATTATGATTTGTGTTTGTCTTTCACTCAAAGACTTTTTAAAGAAAGGAGGAGAACTAAAATAAAAAAGACTCAGCATTAAGAGAATAATCTCTACCAACATTGGGCGGAACACCATTCAATATGTTCGATTTAGGTTTGATGAATGTACGCTTGGTATACTTGACAGTGCAAGTCATGTTTTTCATATGTTTTCATTTTCGTGCATGATCATCGACGGCGGGTGCGGCTAGCCAACAGGGGATGCTTACTCCTCCCGGGCACCTGGTCCCACCTCTAGCTTGCTAGGGGTCCGTCGATGCTCGATTTGGTGCTCTATTGTGAGTGCTGTTGAGATTATCGTCAGGATCTTCTTTAACTCATTTGTGTCACACTAATGCCCTTTGCCGTGTGGAGCTCGTAAGAAAAGTTCCCCGCGAGGGGTTTGACAGTTAGTGTTTTGAATACTTTCCCTGACATGGAAGCCATGGCACTTTCTTCATAGAAATGGCCTTAGACAGTTCAATTCATGTTTTTCATATGTTTTCATTTTCGTGCATGATCATCGACGGCGGGTGCGGCTATCCAACAGGGGATGCTTACTCCTCCCGGGCACCTGGTCCCACCTTTGGCTTGCTAGAGGTCCTTCGATGCTCGATTTGGTGCTCTATTGTGAGTGCTGTTGAGATTATCGTCAGGATCTTCTTTAACTCATTGATGTATATATTATAGACCTGCGTTTTCGGAGCTGAACCATTCCCCTATATAAAAAAGACTAAATCAGTAAAACTGATTGATGTTCCTCGATGACAATGATTATGATACCAAAAAGATTTTCTGAGTGTCTTTGACCTTTCATGAAACGATCTTTAATGACCTTGACCTTCAACCCTAATATGACCTTGAATACTTTTGTCTGAAAGTCCACATCATACAAATTGGTTTGTGTAGCTTGAGCAAATTATCCCCGTGAATTAATGTTTAATTATACATCCCACCCCTCTTTTCTTTTGTACACACTTTCTCAACAATGCAAGAAAAAAAACCTTCAAACCTGTAACTTATATAAACGACAATTCTTTTTTTTTTCTTGAATTTTGAAATTTTAAATTTTAAATGGAATTCTTAAATTTTCACACAGGAATGCAAATGATCTTGACATTTATGAGTGTCCTTAATTGACCTTTATCTTGAAGTGTCTTTCCTAAAAAACACTTTTTGGATATAAAATGACATTCTAAATACAGCCTATAAACATTGTATACCCATTCACCTGAAGTTATGTGCAACCCCCCTTAATCAAGCACATAATTTCTCATTAACGCAATTTAAAATCTTAAAACCTGTAACTAAAATAACAAATATGGATAATGAACACATCTCAATGCACAGTACAAAATCGATACTTCAGAAAATCATAAACCGAGGGCAAACAAAGTCAGGATAAAACAGAAACCAAAGCAAAAAAAAAACAAAAAAAAAGCCACTACATAAAAAGAAACGAACTCCTAAAAAAAGTGAGACCAGGCGCCCAGATAGAGTCAGCATCTCCTGGTTGCATGCAATACCCGTCGCTTCAATTCGGTAGAATTGTCACATCCAGTTACTTCCATTCCGGAAGATACAAGTACATGTATATTCTATGGTTGGATGGTTCAAATGATCTAAGACAGCATTTCGTCTATCTTGACATTGATTTGACAGTAAGTATTGTCGCCATAGCACTTTCTATTTAGACAACGTCAGACAGTGCATGAGTTTCATATATTGTTTTTATTTTCGTGCTTTAACATCGACGGCGGGTGCGGCTAGCCAACAGGGGATGTTTACTCCTCCCGGGCTCCTGGTCCCACCTCTGGCTTGCTAGGGGTCCGTCGATGCTTTATTTTGTGCTCTATTGTGAGTGCTGTTGATGTTATTGTCAGGATCGTCTTTAACTCATTTGGGACATCATATATTGTTTGACGAGTTTCCCGTATTGACCGTAGACCTTCCTCATTGACGATATCAGTCGGTCACAAACGCATCTATGATTGAGAAGCTTATCTCAAAGACGCCTAGCTCTCAGAACAAGATCTGTATATTTGGTTCTTGCTATGGCATAACGTATCAATTGAGATATGAATACGTCATAAGCTCATAAGCAGGCGACGAAGGGATGTTCTACTCAGAAAAGGAAAGTTTGTGATGCTGAAATTGAAGTCGTCACGTTTGTCATGGAGTGAGTTGTTCATGTAACCATCAGTGTCTCAGGACAACATCATGTCCAGGTAAGATACTGAAATATTTGCATCTGTTGTTTCCTTGGTTTCAAGCTCCCAAGGATACAAGAATGTACTTTCTGCTAAAGTAATCCGAGCGAATTTTGTATGTTGATTTAGCGGAATGTAAACCTTACAAAATCGCATGAATACACGAAATAGCATTTGAATCACAGGCACATAATATATTCAAGCCCAAATAATATGTAATATTCGTCATTCAGCAGTAATAAATGTAAACCTTACAAAATCGCATGAATATACGAAATAGCGTTTGAATCACAGGCACATAATATATTCAAACCCAAATAATATGTTAAGTTCGTCATTCAGCAGTAATAAAAAATAAATCAAAATTATATACTATGTTGCTGTACTATTTAACTCTACATTTAAATTCTAGAGTCTGAAGAAAACTATGAAACTTATTTGTTAGATGCACTGTCTGGTTTTTACGGTTTTAAATGTGCTCGAGACCAAAGGAGTGGCGCAAAATCATAACAACGATTACATTTTTGGAAGGTCTACATGAATGCGAATTTTAATACATACAAAGAAACAAAATACGTAATTAACGAGCGAGGACGAATGTAATTGCATGTATCAGAGAACAAAACGAGCAAGAGCCAGAATGATAAAAAAAGGAAAAAAAAATAAAATAAAACGCAAATAAAACGTATGAGAAAAAATGCACCCATTGAAAAACATTTCCTTAGATATGTAGATGCTTATCAATATATTGAACTCTTATTGCAAATGTTCCGTAGTTTTGTAAATACCAAAAATATATTCACATTTTATCAATAGGTCACGCTTTTCACAGATTTCTTTAATTTTTTTCTGGTTAGCATTTACAACTTGTCATTTTGCGAACTTGTCCTCAGAAGTCTTTTTTATGCCCCCGGAATCAAAGATTCGGGGGCATATAGTTTTTGGCCTGTCCGTCTGTTTGTCTGTTTGTCTGTCTGTTTGTCCGAAAAACTTTAATATTGGACATAACTTTTGAATGGGAAGTGATAGGGCTTTCATATTTCACATGTGTATTTCTTGTGACAAGACATTTCCATTGATACCAAAATTTTTGACCTCGTGACCTTGACCTTGACCTTTGACGTACTTTTCAAAAACTTTAACATTGGGCATAACTTTTGAATGGGGAGTGATAGGGCTTTCATATGTCACATGTGTATTCCTTGTGACAAGACCTTTCAATTGATACCAAGATTTTAGACCTTGTGACCTTGACCTTGACCTTTGACCTACTTTTCAAAACCTTTAACATTGAGCACAACTTTTGAATGGGAAGTGATAGGGCTTTCATATTTCACATGTGTATTCCTTGTGACAAGACCTTTCCATTGATACCAAAATGTTTGACCTCGTGACCTTGACCTTGACCTTTGACCTACTTTTCAAAAACATTAACATTGGACATAACTTTTGAATGGGAAGTGATAGGGCTTTCATATTTCACATGTGTATTCCTTGTGACAAGACCTTTCCATTGATACCAAAGTTTTTTACCTCGTGACCTTGACCTTTGACCTTTTAACCCAGTGACCTCACATACATGTACTTAACAGAAAATAGTGTTCATACTAACAAAGATGCTACCGGGGGCATTCGTGTTTCACAAACACAGGCTTTATTTTTTTTTTTCATTTTATCACCTTAAGAACAAAAATAAGTGACATTGATCATGGACAGTCATTTCATTTTGATTTATATCGAAATTGCAATATCATATTAATTCATTTTTTTTACTTGTTTCTTATATTTGATCAATCTCAAACACCGTGTAGCACGCGACTTAAGCTGGTGAAACCAGAAACACACTATGCAGGCGCTCCTTTGGACGAAAGAGAACAGGTACTTGATGATTGTTTTGGTTCAATTTTATCTTATCATAGCCGACGACATTGTGATGATAGTTTGTTGATTAGTTGTTTGTCAATCAATTACTTTTAAGGAACGTCGTGGTCGAAATATGCTAAACGTAATGTTGTGATGGTTTCCACTCAAGTATCTGTAGTGTTTGTCACAATGTTTGTAAAATAATGGCGTTTTACTCACAAACGAGTCCATAATTGTAAGATATCAATTTAGACAAGGGCATAAACTTAAAAGGTAAGATTTAATCAAGCAAGAATTGAAGTTCCTGTTTTCTTTCCTCCAACTAAGCTTTTTATGTATTGGTGGTTCCATCAATTTAAGTAAAGTGATGCAACACAGTGTAAAACTCAAAAATCGAAATTGTAACAAAATATTATTGATAGTCTACTTTTCCAGAGCTATCATCCTACATTTCTCAAAAGATCATAGTTTATTGTATTATTATTTTTAACAACTTCACACAAAATGCAAACTAGCCGCGACTATAAAAATATTTCATCATATACTCTTTGTAAACATCAACCACAGAGTATAAGTAAATATTACCTACAAGGTTGACAAAGTATTATACAAATCCTAACCATGAAACAAGTAAAATAATGGAAAATTAGTACTTGCTGTAAGATGTCTTCGTTCTTAAGTAATTCTGCTAAAGTTTTAAGAAGACTGTTGTCGGTGTCAAGAAAAGGGAATGATCTCCAGCATGACCACCCTGCACTCATCCAGCGAAACAAACCCACTAGAGATCGATACATAAACACCATCAGACAAAACTACAAACGGCAAATAAGACACAACAACATCATATGAAACAGACATTCAGAAGCATCAAACATTCATGACAACAGATGAAAGGAGGAACACCAATAGCCACCCGGTGCCGACTTTTAAAGGCCATCTGCCAACAGCAAATGGCGTGGTTATCAGGATTACGTGATATCACAACCCTCCCACTTACCCGGATATACAGAGATCTCCATAGACGAACAGTTGTTGTATAAACATTAAACTTCTCACCGTATGGTGAAATCACAAACAAGACTGTCACAGTTAAATGCAGCGGTATCATGTAACACAAATTCTATGTAAAGAGATCTAACAATTGTTTTTGGCATGCCTATAAAAAGCTGTACTCTGCTGGCTGAAGCGAGCTCAAGATCAATCACCCGAGAAGTCTGACCAACTTTCAGATAGGAAAGAGAATCAGGACCCAGTCTTTTCTGACGAGATTTAAACAAGGCCCGTCATGGAGTCACGGTTGGTCAGTGTGCAACGGTTGGGAAAACACTGGTACAGAACTGTAGAGTAGTCAAATACCATGCCCAGTGTTCTTTTAATGACGTTTGGATCATACCCTCGGTATAGCAGGCGATCGACTATTTTCTTACATTTTTTGGTTGAAGTTTGATATGCCTTTGATCCTTCTGAGTTTGTTTAATAACTCACTGTAACATGAAGGTAATGAAATCCCAAATGATACATACTCCGATGCTGGAATTGTCCCAAAATTTGAATGAAGTTTAGAATACTTATTGTAAAATTTCAAAAAAGATTTTAAAACTTTATAATATCTAAATCTTTGGCAGTTACGTTTCTGTGTAATTTCTTTATTTTCATTATGGAAATCCGTAACATGGGAACAAGCTCTGGCGTATCTGATGAGCTGAGAGATGTAAATGCCGTAGTATGGCAACCTTGGATAATCGCCATCAAGTCAAGGGAATTAACTATGTTGAAGACATAGTCTTCTTTTTTATCGTATATCTTTGTTTGAATTTCGCCGTTGTTGATTTTGATATCGCGATCCAAAAATGAAATGGTGTTACTTTATCATCTGTATTAGCTCTATTCAATGTTAACTCTGGTGGATAAATTTGTTTTTTGTAATGGTCAAAATGTGGGTCACAAATATTCAAAATATCATCAAGATACCTAGAGGTGCCGTTGAAACATTTCAAATAGTTAATTTTCTTGAGTTTTTGCAGATTTTGCATGGATTCCTTTTCTCATGAGTATAAAAACATACCAAAGGCGCACAATTAATACTAATAGGGATTCCAATAACTTGCCTGTATAGCGTGTTGAGCCAAATCTTACAAAAATGTTGTCTAAAAGAAAGGACAAGGCCTTACAAAACTCGTATCGAGTCCATGATTTCTATGAAAGGGCATGACCTTGCACAACTAGTAACGAGTGCATGATTTGTATCAAGTGTTAAAACAGAACGATCTCTCATGAAGTCAGAGTTCTTTTAATTTACTTCTTATTTACGAGATTATGTTGTTCACATGGCAGATGAAGTTTTGCTTACGAAAATAAATGACCGCAATTAACATGTTTGTTATTTGATCAAATTTACATGATATTCTAGGAAAATAATGGAAGACAAAAGAGGAAACTGGAGAAGCTGGTATGAGTTCCTATTTAGTATTATTGGACTCATGGTGGGCTTGGGAAACATCTGGAGGTTTCCATATATCTGCTACAAGAATGGAGGAGGTTCTTAATATAATGCCTTTTATAACGCTAGTTTATATTTCAAACAAGTACTTATTATGAAAACCCATGTCCGTTTATGAGTTTAACTAAAAACTTTCTTGATGATGTTGTAATTTGTTCATAATTTATAGTAAATATATCATGTATATATATATATCTCTGTCTGCACCTAGGGTTTTCAATAACTGCATTTGTACAGCTCAAATATTAACAATTTATAATTTTAGGAGCCTTCCTTGTGCCATATGTAATATCCATAGTACTATTTGCGTTGCCCGTCATGTTTCTTCAGCTTAGCTATTCTCAGTATTCTAACCTAGGACCTGGAAAGGTGTGGATATGCTGTCCTTTGTTCAAAGGTTAGATTTGAGTCCCCGAGTGCACATGTAGCCAAGTTCGATCAACTTCGGTTGATCGCCTGTCTCTTTAACGCATTCGAAAATTTCTGTTATCAAAAAATCTGAACATTTCAAAACGTGGGTCCTGTAGCATCATATCCCACCCATCCTGCTTCGTCTTTTGGTACATTTTGGACATAATGTTTTTCACACTCTTTGGCCATATGTCATTGGTTAGATTGAGTATCACTGACGAGGGTTAAGTACCCGAAACGTGCATGTCTGGTTCGTGCTGAAATTTAATCTGTTCTTAAATGATGCTATTGAATTGGAAGACGTTTAACATTTGAACCACTTGGTGAGTGTCACTGCTGGTGGACCATGAGTCCCCGAGGGCACAATTAGCCAAGTTTGATCAACTTCGGTTGATCGTCTGTCTCTTGGACGCATTCGAAAATTTTTGTATATAAAAATCTTGAAATTTCTAAAACGTGAGTCATGTAGCATCATATCCCACACATCTTGCTACGTCTTTTGGTACATTTTTGGATTGAGGATCACTGACGAGGGTTAAGTTCCCGAAACGTGCATGTCGGTCCATGCTGAAATTTAATCTGTTCTAAAATGATGCCACTGAATGAGAAGACATTTAACATACATCCTTATCAGACATATACTTAATGTATTATATATAATACGAATAATACGGAAGTGTTCCAACTCTGTATCTTATTTCGGATATTAAATCCACATCAGTGGTGCTTCAAGACAAAATGATTTTCATACGCCGCCAAAATTCATTTCAGTAGAGCCCTCAGGTTTCATTTGTTTGAATTTAAAATTGTGCATTTGATTTACAGAGAGTGAGCGGCTTCAAATTTCCAGTATGATCCGTACCATATACAAATAAAATCTATGTGAAAAATAAACTTGTCCCCGATTGCAAATGTAGCAAATTTGTCGATTAACTTTGATTGATCGTCTGTCTGTACATTCCTGTGACCAAATTTCTTGAAATTTATAAAACGTGCTTCTTGTTCAAAGCATCATATCCCACCAATCCTGCTACGTCTTTCGGTAAATTTTTGAACATAATAATTGTCACACTCTTCTATCATATTACATTATTTAGAATGAGGATCACTAGGGTAGAGTACCCGAAATGTGCTTGTCTGACCTACATGTATGCTACAAATTTGACTGTTCTTAAATGATGCTATTGAATTAGAAGACGTTTAACATTTAAAAAAAGAGGCCGGTTTTGAGCCCTTGTCCAAGATAAAAAAAATGGATGCAATAAAAACCCTTGCAATGCAAAGGAACAGGATACGGATTTTGGGACACCTTGTTTCAAGTGTCTTTAATATAGACGCGCCGCAACAATGGAGTCTGATTGTGGTTAATGTAAGACATATCGCTAATAATTATATGCATAATATATAACTATTTCATTCTGAGTTCTTCTTGATATACTGTCTATACCATTTGCAATCAAGTCAATCATCAAATTACCAAATGTCAATCATTTTTTGATTTGAATTTAATTTAAAAATCACATGGACTGCTCTGAAGAAAATTCTCTTGACGATCTGTCGAACAAACAACTATTCGAACTCACATTTTCAATTCAAATGAAGTAATGCCTTCCCGATGATATTTTTTATAACCTATGTCGTCTCAATTCCTTACCTCTTCCCCAGTTAAAAGGAGGATAGGGGCACGCCCTATATTTCAGGTTAATCTATTATACTTGTATCATGGTCATTGGTATGCAAAATTCAGTTAAATCTTCGACCCGTTTCTTTTATCTCAAGGACCTATTATAGTCTACAACAATAGTCGCATCGTTCTCTTTTGCTCTCACCTACACCCCATCCATTAATTTAGCTGTCAATTTTAACAAAAGAATATAATAGAAACATAACAGAAGTGCATTTTTGTACGATTGGAGTGACACAAACACTACTAATAACATATAAATCAAATCAGAGTCAGTGTAAAAACTACACCGAAGCCTCATGAATCCCAGATTGCACTCACACATAACCGTGGCCGGGTTAGTGCAGTGGTAGCGCGCTCGCTTCTCACCTCTAAGGTCCCGGGATCGAATCTCAGATTCGGCAAAATGGTCTTATGTGGGAGGGTAGGTGGTCCCCCACCCAGGCCACCCAGGCCTCTGCAGGGGGTTTTTCTCCGGGTACTCCGGTTTCCTCCTGCTCCTTTGACCCCCTCACGCCAACATCTGAGCCAACGTGAGACATTTATATAAGTTGTGTAACTTGTTTGTTAAACGTTGTAAAATAAATAAAGTTTAAATTTTTAAAACTCACACATGGCTCCATTCTAACTTCTGCGTTTCAGGAATTGGATATGGCATGGTAACACTTACTTTTATAGTGAGTTTGTACTACAATGTCATTTTGGCTTGGACTTTGTATTACCTTGGCAACTCTTTCTTTCCAACAATTCCATGGGGTCACTGTGACAATGACTGGAATACAGACGCCTGCTTTACAAGAGGGAGTGGCAATACAGTCACCAATGTATCATTTGTCAACTCAACAGCCTCTAATATCAGCACCAACGCAACAAGTGATCATCAGAGAAAATCATCGACAGAGGAATTCTGGGAGTAGGAAATAATTTCAATACTATGAACCGATCCCACCTCTTGCTTTACCAGGGGCCCGTTAATGCTCAGTTTGGTGCTCTATTGCGAGTGATGTTGAGATCTTCGTCAGAATGTTCTTTGAATATTCGATTGCATTTTCACTAGTCTTAGTCAATAGCATAGGACTATCATAGTCAAGTAATGTTTCTACTTGCGATCATTGTGATGAAAATAAAGATAAAATATAATGTATAGTCTTCAAGTATTTAGAGACCTTATAAAATAGTCATTTAACGTTGCGTTTTAGTCAGAAAAATAAATCAAATGCACGCACCTCTTTACATATTATTTCTTTAAATGCATACAGGTACAACGTTTTGGAAATCTCTAAAGGTCTGGACGATGTTGGTGTTGTTCGCTGGCAGCTGCTTTTGTGTTTGTTTATCGCTTGGTTTGTTGTGTTGTTATGCTTGATAAAAGGAATAAAGACATCAGGTAAGGTAAGCAACTACATTTTATTGATATCAATTGGAAAATACGACAAGGGGTGTCAGGACATCTTAGAACTTGATAAAAACACGAACATGTGTTTCCTTTTTCAATATCATACTATTAGGCTATTACTCTATGGTGAATGAAATCTGCCGCTAACGGGTTTGCCATCCCATTGAAAATACTCTAGATACATGTTCAATTATGCATAGAAAATATTATCTGATCAAGAGAAGTGGCCGGGTTTTTTTTTCATTAACATCCATTAGGTTCAATTTTATATGGTCAAAGTGATGTAGATGCCGTTATGTGAAGTCGATTTTAAGGGAGAAATCTGGAATAACAATATTAATGTGCTGTAACATATTTTTCAAATAGGTGATGTATGTTGCAGCCACGATTCCCTATGTGTTTCTTACCATCCTTTTAATCAGGGGTCTGATGCTTCCCGGAGCGGTTGACGGAATAAAATATTTCTTGATTCCAAGATGGCACGATCTATTAAAATTCTCTGTAAGTATTTTCAATACAAAATATTGGTGGATATTGTAAAGAGAATATCAGGAGTGTATTTAACTACATGTAACTTCAAACTTCTGTTGAATCAATCAAGCAAAATAATCCTTAATGGGTTTGTCTTTTGATACTGTTTACATTTTTAATGTCTTTTGATACATATGGTGTTTTGGTGTTTTGCGGTTGTTGCTGCAACAAGGTCTTGTTGGAGATCCCCTCCCTTCTTTCTTGATGCAAAATTCCAGTGAATCCAGAGACAATTATATCAAAATATTTCAAAGCAAACATACGAGTATTCCTCTATACTTGTGGTCCACATTGCATGATCGAAAGAAACATGCATGTAGTTGATAAGCAAAATACTTGCACTACTGAAGTTTTAAAATAATATATATACTTTATTGCATCTCCTTTGAACATGTCTCAGTAAACCAGTATGAGGAAGGAATAGGATCTGCAATCATCGCCATTTGTTATTCTAATCATACTCTCCAGGGCTACCCGAACTCATCACCCTTACTCGTTTCTAGATGTTTTTTTCTATTGTTCTTTATCCTTGAATTCTGTTTAACATTCTTTGACTTACTTGATCAAAAGGAATTTATTAGGAATTGAAGGATTGCGATGTTTTCATCCCTAAATAAGATCAATTGGATCGAAGGCACATTGAGTTAAAATCTACATTGCAAAGGAGCAAACAGTTTTTTTTTTAATTTTTGTTGTCTCATGAAAGAATGTCTTGAATAATAAACCATTCCAATTCAGGTATGGGGAGATGCCGCTGTGCAGGTATTCTATTCCCATGGATTAGGGACAGGTGGAACAGCGACCTTGGCAAGCTATAACTACTTTCACAATAATTGTTATCGGTAATATGATGTCTTATATTTCTGTTTCTGTATCGAAACATGTTCAATATCATCAACTCAAACGGTAAATACGTCTATGAAAACAAAGAGATTGGAACAGATCGAATGATCGCACTGGACATTTTTTTTTTTCAAATCCGCACACTTCGCACTTCGAAGGGACGGTGTCACACAAACAAAATGTTCATCTTATTCCAATGAACTCATAAGTTATTTCTTTTCATGTGTGAACATACATATTTAAAGCTTTTAGTGTCGTTTCGTTCATTGTGTGATAACATACATGAGCTCGCTACAGCCGGCAGAGCACGGACTGTATTACGTACGCCCTCTTTTGATATTCATTTATATATTTATCTGTGTTGCTTGGGCCCATGCGTTCTGCGGTCTTGTTTGTGTGTGGTAATCTGACAATGAGGAGGTTGTTTTACACCACAATTGTACGTTCTTCGAGACCTCGGGGTAATCGGAAAATTGGGAGGGTTGTGCGCACGTAATCCAGTATAACCACACTTTCAACTATTTCCGTGGCAGATGACCGTCCTAAGTCGACACCGGTTGTCCATTTGTCTCATTGGTTTATGTGTAGTCCTTTGTGTTTGATGTTTCTGTGTTGTGCGTTGACGTTCCTTGTCCCTTATGCGTCTCTTTCCGTGCTTGTCTGCTTTGTGCTTGGGTGTTTTGGGGTTTTGCTGTGGGTGCTGCAACCTTGTGTTGTTGGAGATCCCCTCCTTTGTTTTAAGATTGTACTTTTTGTATTGTACCTGATTCATATATCGTATGATTCATTAAGTGCTATGTCCGAAGTACGTCAACTTAAGAAATATGAACTAAAACATTTCAGTTTTCATTTATACTATGATAGATATCGGTTTCTCATTCCGAATTTTTCTTCTATTTCGTTGTACTTCATGCGAATTTCTTCGCAAAAAAAATGATTAGGTATTTTTGAATACCAGAGTTACTTCTAATTTGGGACGGTATTTGCTATAAACTAATTTTGAAGTCATGAAATTCTATGGAAACAGTCCCTAAACTACGATACAAATCGTCGTTACCATACAATGTTCATGACGTCATAATGGTTTTACCTCAGATACCGTCTCAAATTGTAAATTACTATGTTTCCGCAAAGACTCAATAGTTTGTTTCATTTTTATAGGGATGCAATCATATTGCCGATCATCGATATGTTTACAAGTATGTTTGCTGGCATGGTCATTTTCGCTACTCTTGGGTTTATGGCAAATGAAGCAAATGTAGACATCGGAACAGTTGTTAAAGATGGCAAGTTTTAAACACTTACTATTTTCCTCGTATATTTCTTCTAGCTGTGAACGTTCGATTCTCCCAGACATATTTGATAATACCATTGAAAATTACAAAACGCTTTATGAAAATATTAAGAACTTGTAATGTTTTCATGTTATAGAATAAAAAAAATAGCTTGTTCTACAGTATATCCGAAAATTTCAGTATATGAATATTATAGTGTCTTTCGAAACTGCATGGAACTTATAAATGTTCAGATGAGAGTTTTTTTTTTTAATGAAGCTTCTTCCCATTCAGCTTAAAATTGTTTATCACACGAACCGAAGATTACTCAGGGTTTTTGTCAACTTTGTGCGATAGGACCTGGTATTGCTTTCATGGTGTACCCAGAAGCGCTGTCAAAACTTCCACTCCCACAACTCTGGTCTACCATGTTCTTCTTTATGCTGTTTACTTTAGGACTGGACACTCAGGTATATGAGCCTCTACATCATACATCATACATCGAATCTTAGACTAATATCCATCATGAAATATATCAAATGTGCTAAATGTTGACGACTCTAGTGCGCATTGTAATTTTATATAATTATAAATGCGTCTTGTCTAGTTGCGACTGGAAGAATGCATACACGCAGAGTATTCAATGTTGTGAGACTTTGCAATTTAAGAAATTATTGAAATATAAAGCTTCAAATTCTATTCACGTATAATACATATAGCGCATATTTTCCAGATTGGACATGTTCAAACTATTACTGGAGCCTTGATAGATAACTTTCCTCATTACCTTCAAAGGAAGAAGTTCCTTATAACAGCAGTTCTTTGTTTGATAGGATTTGTATGTGGTATTCCATGCGTCACACAGGTATATTTCATTCGAAAAGTTATGCACAAAATATAAGATTCAGGGGATAAACGTACTGTGTTTTGTGGTTCCGACAGGTATATGTTGGATATACTGTTGGAAACGCAGTTATACCGTCGAGGCTTGTCCCCGACGGTATAACGTATGTTTTCAACAGTATATCCAACATATATATGTCGGAACCACAAAACACAGTACGTTTATCCCTATTCTAATTCATGTGACAGACTTAAACTTTTTATACCCCTCAGAGGGTTTCATCTATCGATTTAGAGGCGACGTTGCTACGGAGGACTAACAACGACCAACATAAATTATTGCGCTGCAAAATATGAAATACGACTGCTTCGTATTTATTACAATGGCGAAAAATAAAAGTGTAATCAATAATAAACTTACGTGCTCTGTTGTTTACATGTGGAGAACGCCATTTACAAGCCCATACCTTGTAGTTTTACGTCACAGTACGACGTCACAGGAGCGAAGAACATAGGGAAGCATGACGTCATACGAAAAAAGTGCGCTAAAGCTTGAAACTTGCAAATATATGTAGGAATACATTTTAAAGTATGTCAAGTGAGTCGGTTTGCGGCATGTATATTGTCGTTATATGCTTGTAGAAATCATGTGAACCATTTAGAATGCGTGAAACAAACGGAATGAATGAGAATTAGGTTTGACATTAATCGATAATAGGGTTATATGAAAGTTTGATATGAGTTTCGTGTAAAACATCGTTTACACAGATTTTAAGATATGATTTTTTGGTATTGAGAATAAAGCATAAAGCAGAAAATATAGCTTTTCGGGAAATTAAGAAACTTTAAGGAAGACATTTTTTTCGTTTTGATTTTTAATAGTAAGCTTTTTTAACAAAACACATTTTCAACACAATAAATTTAAGGCTATAAAAAATGTCGCGATCATTCAGAATTTTGTCTTAATTTCTCATCCCTTAGGTGTTTAACCATAATATTTATTTCGAGCAAAAAATTGCTTATGGCAGTCAAATAATATCTGTTTCAGTTACAAAATTTGATATGAATAATGACCATATCCCTATATACATCAGAAAATTGATAATTCAGAAAATCATAAACCGAAGATCGACATACAAATATGGATAATGACCATATCCCTGCATGAAATCAGGATAAAACAGGAACCATAGCAAAGAAACAAAAACCTACACCACATTCATGAGTTAAAGAAGATCCTGACGATAATCTCAATAGCACTCACAATAGAGCACCAAATGAGCATAGACGGACCCCTATTTAATAAAACTTCGGCTGCAAAAGTCTAGATTACATATGCATGATATACACATAGCAGAATTGCTAGTACATGTATATACATGCCGTTTTACATTCTTGATTGAATCTCTAAATTCTCTGTACGCACCAGAAATTAAATTTATTGGCTCTGCACGCTATGTCACAGATCCTTACAGTCACTAATACAAATGATAGGCCATTATGGGAATATTTGTAAATTACGGAAATATTCTTTTATATTTACGCTGGATGCCATGGAAACAGGATGTAAAGACTGATCTTATTAACACATTTTCGTCCGACTTATGTGATTAAATCGTAATGCTTGATCCCGATTCTTTGTGATAAGACCATTAGATAACGGGAAAAATTAAGAATAGGGAGAACAATGGCAACAAATCTACCATTATCTGAAGATAACAATTTTTCATTTTAACTTAAATAAAGGTAAATGGAGAGTTTTTAGGAAGTTTAACATGTTTAAAGTTAAAACTAATCAATAAACGAATTTTATTTTTTTGTCTTGGTTACCAAGGCAACATGGATGGTATCCAAGGAAAATGTCAGAATGTATACCTTTTTCGGCAATGTAAACGTCTTCAAATTGAATAGCATCATTTAAGAACAGATAAATTGGCAACGTGGACCAGACATGCACGTTTCGGGTACATAACCCTCATCAGTGATCCTAAAACTAAACAATGTAATATGCCAAAAAAGTATGAAAGTCACTATGTCGAAAAAGTGTACCGAAAGACGTCGAAGGATGGGTGGGATTTGATGCTACAGGACCCGCTTTTTAGAAATTTCAAGAAATTTTTATAACAGAAATTTAGAACGCGTTGAAGAAACGATGAACCGAAATTGATCGAACTTGGTAACATGTGCCCTCGGGGACTCCTGGTCCACCAGCAGTGACACTCACCAAGTGGTATAAATGTAAACTCTTCAACTTGAATAGCATCATTTAAGAACAGATAAATTGGCAACGTGGACCAGTGATGCACGTTTCGGGTACATAATCCTCATCAGTGATCCTTAAACTAAACAATATGATATGCCAAAAAAGTATGAAAGTCACTATGTCGAAAAAGTGTACCGAAAGACGTAGTAGGATGGGTGGGGTATGATGCTACAGGACCCACTTTTTTAGAATTTCAAGAAATTTTGATAACAGAAATTTAGAGTGCGTTGAGGAAACGATCAACCGAAATTGATCAAACTTGGCTACATATGCTCTCGGGGACTCCTGGTCATATCATGGGACAAACATGAAAAAAGACATATTTAATAATAAGCTTTGAAGGTTATCTTCGATTTCTATAAGAATATTTTGCTCAATACTAAGTGAAATAAGCCGTTGCTGAGGAGACATATAGAATAATTAACCTACAAATTTGAAATAGGCTTGTTTGTTTCCTTGGATACCACCATTTATTATAAATAAAATGAATAAACCTGTTTCTATAAAAATGATAAAGTGACCTACTTTTACATCTTATAGATCTTTTTGTTTTTTTAACCTCATTAGAAATTTAATTTCAGAAGCTTTTGAAAAGTCCAAAAAAGAAGAAATCTTGAGTAAATCGGTTTTGTTTCCACAGTTACCATGTACAAATGTGTCTTGTTTTTATCGACATGAATTAACTAACAAGGTCATTTCTGAAGGAATGAAAGATACTACTAAAACAACACGTTATTCTAAAAATTCACCTTTTTTCTAATGGTTGCCATGGCAACGTTTCCCAGTTGATTATATTTAAGCTGTAGAACGGGTACATTGCATGTAATATAATAACAGTATCACAATTCGTTTATCAAGTGGATATTTTTATCTATCAATCTCAAAAAGTCTAATTTATCAGTATTTTAAACCCATAAAAACAGTTGCTATGTGGATTCATATCCTTAGTAGCCTTTCAATTTTACTGTTAATTATAATAATACGAAAGTGTTCAAACTCTATCTCTTCTTGAAGAGAATTTCAAACAAACACATGTTCATGCATCAGACACGTATCTCGAATATCAAATTCTCATCAGTGATGCTTTTAGCCAAAGTTATTTTGCAGGAGCTGCCAAAATTCTTTTCTGCATCGCCCTCTTGTTTTATTGTTTTGAAATTTACTGTACAACGCGGTTCCAAATTTCCTGTAAGGTCAATTAGTAGCATATCCGAATAAAATCAATGTTCAAAATTGCAAGTTCAAAATTGTAAGTTCTTTCAAACCAATACACAGCCAGTTGTGCCTCATATGAAATTCATGTAAAATTTACATGAACTTTACATGAAAGTTAACATGAAATTTATGTGAAATGAGCACGAACATGAAATTTACATGAAATTTTCCACATGAAATTCATGTGAAGATTTTTACATGGATGTTATGTGAATTCAGTTTCCTGTGAAGATCACTTAGAAAAATTCATGTGAAATTTATGTGAAGGAAATTTATGTGAAATTGATGTGAAATTTTTTTCACATAAATCTTATGTGAAATTTATATGAATTTTACATGAATTTTCATGTGAAACTCACATGATACTTATTTCATATGAATTTCATGTGAGACACAATTGGCTGTGTAGATAACACGCTCATTATTATCTCAAAGTAATTTGAAAACAGAACACAAAAATTAACGTTTTGAAGAGTTTTGTCATATAAAACTATAGATAATATATAAAATATAGATAACATTTTTATCATGGTAACCATGTGTATTTAGAAACTTTGAAAAGAACAATTTAGTTGAATATCTCATAGCCGCTATGTTTGAATTTTACAACAATTGAAAGTATGAAACATCTTTTATAGAAACACATCAAGGCTTACAAATTGTTTCATTCTTAATTCTTTGTATCTTATAACCTGGTCACCATGGCAACCAATTCACTTGGCAACAATATGTTGATGATTTTCTATTCTCGATAGTTTGCCCTACCCATATATGAAATTTCTCGAACATGCGTGGCCAAAGCGTTTCGGTGCTTACAGAGAATTTGTGCTAAGAATCTAGTCGAAAGCAATCCAAATGGAAATTAAATCGTTTTACTAAAAAAAACTAGATGACTAAAGTAAAAAAAACTCATGTATTCGGCAACATTTTTCTCATCTAAAGATTTGTATTTTGCAGGGAGGAGTTTATATACTGACCCTCATTGATTGGTACTGTGCCAGTATAAGTATTTTATTTCTAGCGTTAATGGAAAATTTTGTATTGGCTTGGTTGTATTGTATGTCAATTTCACACTTGTCAATTTCTTACATTATTTTGTGATGCAGATCAAATACAAGTATATGCTGTCAAAATATATTCCATTATTTAAGCCCTCAAAATTGAAAATCCATGTTCTATTATGAAAACTTCAGTGCACCATATGCGCAGTTAAAAAAGATATGTCTCATCAGGGATGCGGGAGGCTGAAAAAGAGGACATCCAAATGATAAGAAATTGTGTTGACAATTATATTTCTCGTGATATAATACATGTATTATCCTTTAGATTATGACACATATTTTCAGGAGTGGATCGACTGTTTGAAGACATAGAGATGATGTTAGGATGCAAACCTTCCTCATTATGGAAAGTAATGTGGAAATTCGTGACACCTTTGATAACTTTGGTATGAGTGATTGAAAGCCTGACGCTAATAAACATAAAGGAAGTACCTATCCGTTATTCAGTCTCAAAGTCGAGATGGCAAGGCAAAATAATGAATTTACTATTGCACCGTTTGCCAACCTCGGAATGAACAACATTCCGTAGTGAGACCAGGTGCTCGGGGAGAGTATATATGCTTTTATCATATCCCCGTAGAGGCAGAGATGATTTCAGCCGTTGTGTAATATAACCCGGAACAAGTAGCTTACTTGCAAGCTCTAATGATGACACCTAGCGTACCGTATCAGCTAAGAAACAAAATGCCATAAGCAGGAGAAGACGGAATGCTGCTACTCATGAGAGGGAAGTTAGTTTTATGTTGAAGCTGAAACCATCACACTTGTCATACGGTGAGGTTTTCAAATGGCCACTTGCGTAGGGAGAAGTATATTCAAGAACAAAGCGGATCTGTCACTATCGTTTGTGTCCTGGTCTCTAGTTCATAAGGATAGATGTCATGAAGGTGATACATTGTAATTAAAGCTCGGATTACTGATGGACAACACGTCATCTATGTATCTGAAGGTAAAATGGAACTAAGATGAGAGGTGCTCTCGCTTAACAAGACAAATATGGATAATGACCATATCCCTGTATACAGCACAATATCGATAATTCAGAAAATCAGAAACCGAAGGCATACAAAATCAGGATAAAACAGGAACCAAAGCAAACAAACAAAAACCTCCACCATCAGAATACGAAAGAAAGATCAGAATACGAAAAAAAAAAAAAACATTCATGAACATACAAAATCATGAAAAAGCAACACCAAACATGACATCTTTAGAAACATTCTACAACAGAGCAAACATAAATTCATGATGGAGATCAAATTGTTAAGCGGAAAGAGTAAGCATCTCCACCCGTCACCGATATGTAGATGTTTCATCCTTTATCCCTCCTCTGGCTTTCTTGCATCCGTATTTGTTAAGAGAACTGAATATAATGTTGTGTTATGTCACTGACAGGAAATCATTTAAATATTTTTCTTCTACTATAAAACGCTCGACGTCACTGATATGGTCATTATCCATATTTGTCATATAACTTGAGATCTGTTCACGTACATGTTACGTTCATGTATAAACACAAACCAAACGCGATCGACGGCATAAATTAGTTCGTGATGATAGTTTTTAACAGGGGGATACAAATATACTGGGTCGATAAACAGCTGAACCAACCTACTATATAACTGCATCCCAATGGAAAACACTTGAAATATAAATTACTAATGATATCTGTTTTCACGAAAAAGCATTTGCATTCATTGCCTTAATTTCTATAAATAATTGCTCCAATTCGTCAATTGTGTCTGTTTAAGAAAACAGCTTAACCTACGAGTAACACATGCTTTTCATTGCGAGTTCCATACAAAAGAGGAAGACTGTTTATTTTTTTTTTCTGAAAACAGATAGTATGGCTTTGGAGCGTTATCCATATTAAGCCTGTGAGATATGGTAACTACGTTTATCCCATGGTAGCTGTTGGTATCGGTTGGATTATTGCCCTTACTCCTATAACCCCTATTCCTATTGGTATAAGCCATACACTATGCCATGTTCAGGGATCACTTATGAAGGTATACTTGTACGTTTATTTTCTAAGCAAGGGATCTCCAACTAGACTGTATGCTAATTTTGCCACAGTGGAACACACCTGCAAACCAGGTTCAGCATACAACAGGGGCAACGGAAAACAAATTACATCCATACTTGTTACATCTAAAAATCATTTCAAATCATATTGCTCGGTGTTTTATTTCTTAAAGCTTTCATGTTTTGCCTTATGGACCCTAAACCCCCCCCCCCCCCCCCCCCCGTTTACACTATGTTCTCGGCGGCCACGGAGGCCGGATTTCAAGCCACAAAATGTAAAGAGAAACCGTAGGGGAACGGGATCGACAAACGTAACTAGCCGTGATTGCCGGGGCTGACGGCGCAAATGTTTGAACTGTCAAGACCTATGTCACGGCAGCCCACGGTGCAGATGGATGGCCTACTATAGAAACCGGTTTCACGGCTTTCAATGGAGTGTGTTAGCCGTTTCGTCAAGCTCAATCTAGATGCGTCTCGGCTTTGTATTGTTTATTTCAAGTTCTACTACGGTCTGTCATGGTACGCACGGTCACACAAGAAGTATAAGAAGCCAAACCCTTTGTTTAGGCATTTTCTGTCTCCTCTTCCCGGCGGTCACGGTTAATCGTAGTGGGTCTTGAGATAACTTTGTAGAAGTGATGAAACCTACAAATGTCCGTAACAAGCCGTAGGTTGAAACGATTCGCGGTATCAAGTCTCCAGGATTCAGTAGCCACGGCTCGTCACGGATGCCTTAATTGATAGACCATGCGAAAACGTAACAAGACCTACAGAAATTGAATACCAAAATAAAGAGTGTCAACAATCTTACGGCTTGCTACGTTTTGGGCCGCCGTGGCCGCCTGGAACATAGTGTAAAACTAGGATTAAACATCTCAGTTTATCATGACAAACATAATGGTTGTGCATTGACTACAAAACAACGTCAAAGTTTGTATCATCACAAAAAAATCATCATCACATTAGGTGGCTTGTGTTTTATTCTATAATGCTACATGATATGTTTTAATGTATCAGTTTGTACATGTCGTACGTAAGGATTGTGCATTGACTTCATTCCTTAAAAGTATTATGATTGTTTGTATCATGTATATAGTTTCATGGATTTATCCAAATGGTTTCAGAGACTAAGATGCAGCATAAAGCCAACCAAAGCTTGGAAACCGGCTATATCTGCTCAGGGTAAAGACCGTCTCCTTGATGATGACGAAAAAGAAGCTCACGTGACTCGCAACAACGTCAGTTAAAAAGAAATTCATGTTTAATTGTGGAACGTGCGCTGTACAAATTACTGCAAATTGTTTCAAAGAAGAATAAACCTATTGAAGAATGATACATTTTCCTAGAGTTGCAATTATTTTGAAAATTGTTTAATCAATAAAAGTAGTAAAGGTAAATGAACATATTGTCAATGTTGAAATATATGTAATCTGATACGTTTTAAGTGGACCGTATGAGTATTTCAACCATGTTAAACGTCTTCATTTTAATAGCTTCATTTAAGAACATATATATTTGCAGCATTGACCAGACATGCACGTTTCGTCGAGTATCATAAGTGATGCTCAACGCTGAAAACAGAAAATCCAAGTGCTATGTACGTTGGAGTCTGTAGTAATTTTTAAAAGTCTCTACAATTTTGTTATTCAATATTTGCTATTTAAACTGGAAGGAATAAATAAAAATGAACTTTCCATTCCATTGATAAGTACATGTATAATTTGATATTATACAATCATTGACTAGGAATGAGGGAAATATATGATTCTGGACCTGAATATAAAATATTGCCCGGGGCCGAATTCAGAATCAATAATTGTTTTGTTATACCTTACATCAATACTGCAGCAACGAACCCATTAACCCGGCATGTTCACGTTCATTTTCGTCTATAAGAGAAAGAGCGCGGAAAATAGGTAGAGCTAATAGCGTCATCAAAGACGTGACGTCACAAACGATTTACCGTTTATAGGTCAATATTTTTTCAAGTATTGCCCTAGGGCCAATATTGATGTTAATATTTACTGCTTTTTCAAATATTTAAATTTATAGGCATTTATCCTAAGGAGATTTTATAAAGAGATACTGATAAATCAGGGTATAACAATTTGTTTGCCTTTAGCGATCAGCTTCGTATCGCGAAACTTTATCTCAGTGAATTTGAAAACCATATGCATAACATAACTCAATACTAGCAGGCACGGATCCGCGAATTTTTGTCCATACGCCATGATCTGCTTTTGTAAAACCACGAAAGAAAGTACCAGCAAATCATTCTACTAATACAGTAACATGAAATTATGAAAAGCAGAAATCTATTGTTTAGCGTCTTCAAATTCATTAGCATGATTTTAGAGCAGATGAATTTCCAGTATGGAACAGACATGCATGTTTCGGTAAATAAACCTCGACAGTGATCCTCAATCTAAACAGTATAATATGACCAAAATCTGTGAAAATCATGTCCTAAATATACCGAAAGACAAAGCAAAATAACTGGGATAAGATGCTACATGACCCACGCTTTAAAAATCTGAGAAAAGTTTGTAAATAGAAATTTACAAATGCGTTTGAAGAAACGACTAACCTAAATTAATCGACCTTGGCTACATGTGTCCTCGGGGACTCTTCGTCCACCAGCAGTGACACTAGCGAAAAGGTACAATTGTTTAACGTCTTCAAATTCATTAGTATCATTTTAGAGCAGATAAATTTCCAGCATGGTCCAGACATGCACGTTTCGGGTAATAAACCCTCGTCAGTGATCCTCAGTCTAAACAATGTAATATGGCCAAAAAGTGTGAGAATTATTATGTCCAAAAATTTACCAAAAGACGTAGCAGGAAAAGTGGGATATGATGCTACAGGACTCAAAGGAAAAAAATCGACAGAAATAAACTCAAACAAATAGCGGATAGTAGAGAGGCCGGCTGGCAAGCTGTAGTAAACGGCGGTTTGAGGCTAAAACCTTGGCCAGCGGTTCAGACGATGAGTCAAAGATTGTTAATGCTGAAACCCGAGCGATACGACGATGAAAAGCCAAATCTAAACCCAAACAAAAGAAGCCTCGTACATGTACCGAGTCCACTGGTTCTATGCAGCCTTTTCGTGACCAAAACCATCAAGAAAAATACAGATTTCGTCCCTTTTTTATCAAAATCCTCACCAAGAATTTAGATATTCGAAGATGTGAAGAAACGTAATCAATAGTTCTAAGAAATAAGTGGTACATTTATCATTTTATGGCAAATAACTGTTAAGGTCAATATTTCAAGGTTTCTAAAATATTGACACCTTCATTTTATGAAAATTCAGGATTTTTCGTCTAATCTAGTCACTTAAAGTTAAATGACCTTGAAAATTCAGTGGGTGACCTTGAAATATTTTCAAGGTCATTTTTATATCAAAACGCCTCTGATAGATGTATACATGAACTTCTATTCCAATATCATGCGTAGATAGTTTGATAGAGGTTGTGTTTAAATTCATCGTATTGAAACCTTTCAGCCGATTGTTGCCATAGCAACTAAATTTGATGATGCTTTGCATATAAAAGGACAAATAAGCCCAATTATTTTTTTATATTCATGTAGAGTTCAAAGATGATACTAATTGGATAACTAGAATTTGGACTTCAATAATTGGTGCTTTTATGAAATTTTCAACCTTGTAAACAGTAAAATCATGCAAAAAAAAAAAGGTCTTTTAGTGCCCAAAACAAAGCCTTTTGATACCCTGTTTTGGCCCAATTTTTCATCTTGTATACTATAAGGCATCCGAGATGAATGTAAAAAACTTTACAAATATGCATAATAATAAGGATTAAAAGAAAACAATCAAAGCAATTTAAGATTTAAAATGTACCTGTTTCCATGGTAACGAAGCCTACAAATATGCCTTGTCCTATAGATTTTCCCGATTTTTGAAACTTTAGACACGGTTACCATGGCAACGACAACCTTTTTGAAGAAACTGGGGTTGATTTTCATACAAGTACTTCATATTGAACTTCCATACCAAAAATCTCAAAAATCCATGACATGCCGTGCCAAAATGTTTTGAAATTCTTTGTTTCTTACAGAGAATTGCTGTTAATATGTACATTATTAAGTTCTTCGAGACAATTACCGAATTTGACAAGTTTTCATTGAGCAGTTGCCACGGGTGTTGCATGCAATCAAGAGACCCTGACTCTCCCCGGGCACCGAGTCTTACTTGGTCGCAGCCATTCCAATGGGAATTCAAATGATTTTGCCTTGCCTTGCCTTCTTGACTTTGAAACAGAATTACTGATAGGTTATTCTTTGATGTTGATTTCAATGGAACATGGTTTACTTAATATATATGTCCTTTCCATCATCATTTTAAAGGAATACTTATTTCGATAAGCATTTTCCTCGTGCACCTGGACTTGCATGTTATTGCCTTCACGACTTTGAGACTGAATATCTGAAAGATATTTCCCTTATGTTTATTCAATACCATTACATGTAGATGTACTTGAATAGATGATCTACACAATAGTCTTTCAGAAAGATATACGTTATATGTGTACTGCAAACATCTGATACTTTCAACATGTTCAAGGGGTTAAAACTACAGTAACTCTACATTAAACGAGTCTTACATTTCCCATGTTTATTTGTTACGTAATTGCTATGGATTTGCACATTCATGCTTGTCTGACCATGACTACATGTAAAAAAATGACAGCAAAGCTTTCATTCACGTTTTAATCTATTTGTGAAAATAGGCCACGTGTCTGACAATTTCATAGCCTATGGTATTTTAATAAGACCAAGTGTAGTTCTTATAAAAAGGTAAGATGAAAATGTAATAAATAGTTGAATCATTCATTGGGTAACGCTTTTCATAAATTTCTTAATCATTTATTCATTATTTAACCTTTACCGAAGTTGTCCTCGCAAGTCTTTTTTTTTTTGCCATCAATGGCAGGACAATTTTTTTTCAACTCAAGAACAAAAATCTTAACGATACTTCATCACGGACGGTCATTTCATTTAGATATAAATCGAAATTGCAATATCATACTCATTCAAAATCATTAGAGGAGCTTATATTTGATCCATCTAAAACACTTTGTAACATCACGTGACTTAAGTTGGTGGAACCACGCAAATATCTAGAGCTTTTGTCACAACGTTTGTTAAAATCAATAATGAGTCCATGTTGTAAATGTGTCAGTTTAGGCAAAGATATAGGTTATGAGAGGATAAGATTTAATCAAAGCAATAACTGTTGTTCCTGTTTTTTCCTGTAATGGAGCTTTATAATTATTCGTGGTTTCACAAACTGAAGTCGCGTGATGCTACACAGCGTAAAACTGAAATGGATATCTTGTAAAGTTTTAATATCGAAATTGCCACAAAATATTATGGATAGCCTACTTTTCCAGGGCTACCAACCTGCATTTCTCAAAGAATAAGACATCGTTGAATTGTTAAGAAACGACGATTCTCATTGGTCGAGAAATTTTGTTGATACCTGCATCAATACTAAACAGAATTACGCGCTTAGCAACGTCATAAGCAACGTCGTTAACAACGCGATTTCAAATGACAAATATGGATAATGACCATATCCCAATACACAGTGCAAAATCGATAATTCAGAAAATAATTAACCGAAGGCATACGAAAGTAGGATAAAACAAAAACCAAAGCAAACAAAGAAAAAATCTCCACCATATGAAAAGAAGCGAACTCCAAAAAAATGGGATCGAGACGAGGTGCCCATGAAGAGTAAGCATCTCCTGCTTACATGCAACACCCGTCACTTCAATTCGGTAGAATTGTCACATCCGGTTACTTCAATTTTGGAAGATAAAAGTATATTCCGTGGTTGGATGGTTCAAATGGTCTAAGACAATATCATCCACCATTCGGGAGAATGGGACATTATAATGTATGACGAGTTCCCCATATCTGCAAATTATCGTTGAAAAGCGACGAAATGAAATGAAAATGAGTCAAAGAAGATCCTGACGATAATCTCAACAGCACTCACAACAGAGCACCAAATTGAGCATCGACGAACCCCCAGCAAGCTAGAGGTGGGATCAGGTGTCAGGGAGGAGTAAGCATCCCCTGATGAATATTGATAGGTAATCAATGTAATATTTCTTGGTTGATCGAGTTATCAGCACCAAAAATTGAGAGAAAACTTATGCATCTGCGCTATCCGCACGATGCAGTTTCCCTCAATTTGTTGGTGTTTATACCTCGATCAACCAAACAAAATATTACAATGATTCCTTTATTCATTGTATCTTATTGACACTGGTTTTTAAACTTTTTTAATTTGATACAAAATGCAAATTGTCCGACGATAAGATGATTTCATTATACACTCTGCTTAGACGTCATCCACAAATAATTTGTCATATTGCGCTTACATGTAAATCGAAAGTAAATCAATTTTATCGACAAGGTTGACAAATTCATATTCATATCCTTACCAAGAAACATATATACCAATGTTGGTGGTCTAGTTCTTACTGTAAGCGGTCTTAAGTTTAGACAAAATTGTCAAATGTAAAAAAAAACGTCATCTTGAAAACAAGAAGTAAATCAGAAGAACTCTGACATCATGATAAATCATTCTTTTTTTACATTTGACAATTTTGTTCGTAAGCAAAACTCCATTTGCCGTGTGATCAACATCATCTTGTTAACAAGAAGTAAATCAGAAGAACTCTGACATCATGATAATTCATGGAGTTTTGCTTACGAAAATAGATGACCGCGATTAACAAGTTTATCATTTGACCAAATCTACATTACATTAGGAAAAGAAAATGGGAGGCCAAAGAGGAAACTGGAGCAGTTGGTATGAGTTCCTATTCAGTATTGTTGGACTCATGGTGGGATTGGGAAATATCTGGAGGTTTCCATATATCTGCTACAAGAATGGAGGAGGTTCTTAATACAATGTCTTTTATAACGCTAGTGATTATATTTCAAACAATTCCTTTATATGAAAACCCATGTTCTTTTATGAGTTTACCTCAAAAATCAGTCGATGACGTAGAAATTTGTTCAGTTTGAATTATAGTTAATATATATTTCTCTGTCTCTACCTTTGCATTTGTACAGCTGAAATATTCACAATTTATAATTTTAGGAGCCTTCCTTGTGCCATATGTCATATTCATAGTCCTATTTGCGTTACCAGTAATGTTCCTTCAGCTTAGCTATTCTCAGTATTCTAACCTAGGACCTGGAAAGGTGTGGATATGCTGTCCTTTGTTCAAAGGTTCCATTTTTATAATACATTGTTATCAGACATATACTTAATTGATTAAATATGATACGAAAGTGTTCCAACCCTATACCTCTTTAAAGAAAAATTCAAACAATTCATTATGCACCAGACACCTGTTTCGGTTATTAAAAATAGGTCATTGAGATGGAAGAATTTTACGTAAATGGTGTAAAGGGGTAGGGCCACGAAGCCCCATAACCGCCCCTGTAATTTTCCTTAAAATCAAACTTAATGAGAAATACTTGATATATTACAGAAAATATCATGAATGTTTCCTGCTTTTAATGAAAGAAATATAACACCAACCGAAGCGTCATAGGAAGTCTTATGACGTCATCAAATGACGTCGTTTTTACGCTATTGATAAAACATGGTAAAAAATGCTCGAAAATGTGTCTTAAGTGGAGAATTTCGATATGGCCACATGAGTCGAGAAACATAAAACTTTTATAACAAGAAGATATGATGATTATCTTTAATTTGTCAATTTTTAATGTTTCTCGATGCATGTGGCCATTGCCGATTTTGGGGTTTTCTAAGGGCTTAAAGCTACTGATAATTGCATTATTTTCATAATCTCAACACATGATTTAGTAAAGAACTTTACAAAGTATCAAATGACAAAAAAGGTCAAATTTATTCGAATGTTAAGAAACAGGGCTGATTAAGGGGCTTCTTGGCCCTACCCCTTTTGGATACCGGGTACGTCATGACCATGATGCAAGTATTTTAGATAAACCGAGCAATAGAGGATAAATAGACGACCAATAGCCTACCCCCGCCTTTATTTGGGAAAAGGTAAAAGGAGTTACGATATAATTTATAACATGCGATATCAATATTTTAAAAATAATTATCAAATTGAACGAAATTTTTTACTTGAATGTATGCTTATTAAGTTTTAAACCAGTCAAATGACATGCGCGCTAAAGTACCGCGAAGCACCCTTTATGCTGCATTTCTGAAGATTTAGATTGATGTAACTGGATAAGATTAAGAAGTTATGAGGACGGGGTATTAAAATTCTGAATTGTTTCATGTTTCAACAGATACGAATAGTAAACAGCTTTGCGCTGCAATTTCTACGTGTGATGACATAATTATATGCATTCTGTATTTGAAAGTGTCAAATAACTTGCATGGTATTAAATAATAACAAAACAGGTATGTCTTATGATCATGTAACATTTTAGAAATGGCATCTTCTATAGACATGTTCATCTCATTCAAGTTGACCTGACATAGAATGCTATGACGATAAAATTATGCAATGACTGTTCATTAATGAGAATGATCTTAAGTACCCGAAACGTGCATGTCTGGTTCATGCTGAAATTTATCTGTCCTTTTAAAAAATGATGATTTTGAATTTATAGACGTTAAACATTTGCCCTTCTTGGTGAGTGTAACTTCTTGTCGAGTAGAAGACCCTGAGGGCACATGTTGCAAAGTTCGATCAACTTCGGTTGATCGTTTCTTAAACGCATTTGAAAATTTCTGTTATCAAAATTTCTTGGAATTTCTAAAACGTTGGTTCTAATGCATCATATTCCACGTCCTTTTTTTTAGACAAAATAAAATTTTTCACACTCTTTGACCATATTACATTGTGTAGATTGAAGATCACTGACTAGGGTTTAGTACCCGAAACGTGCATGTCTGGTCCATGCTAAAAATTATCTGTTCTTAGATGATGCCATTGAATTTGAAGACATTTTAATATTTGCACTACTTTGTGAGTGTAAATGTAAACGTCTTCAAATTGAAGAGCATCATTTAAGAACAAATAAATTGGCAACGTGGACCAGACATGCACGTTTCGGGTACTTAACCCTCATCAGTGATCCTTAATCCTAAATCTAAACAATGTAATATGCCAAAAAGTATGAAAGTTACTATGTCGAAAAAGGGTACCGAAAGACGTAGCAGGATGGGTGGGATATGATGCTACAGGACCCACTTTTTAGAAATTTCAAGAAATTTTGATAACAGAAATTTAGATTGCGTTGAAGAAACGATCAACCGAAATTGATCGAACTTGGCTACATGTGCCCTCGGGGACTCCTGGTCCACCAGCAGTGACACTCACCAAGTGGTATAAATGTAAACGTCTTCAAATTGAATAGCATCATTTAAGAACAAATAAATTGGCAACGTGGACCAGACATGCACGTTTCGGGTACTTAACCCTCATCACCGAAATGCTGGTGGACCAGGAATCGCCGAGTGCAGATGTAGCCATGTTCGAACAACATCGATTGATCATATCTCAAAGGCATTTAAAAATTTCTGGTATCATAATGTCTTAGAATGTTTAAATCATGGGTCCTGTAGCGTCATATCCCAACCATCCTGCTACGTACTTTTTTAGACAAAAGAACCTTTCACACTCTTTGGCCATATTACATTGATTAGATTGTGGATCATGCACGAGGGTTAAGTACCAGAAACGTGCACATGTGGTCCATGCTGAAATTTATCTGTTCTGAAATGATACTATTGAATATTAAGATGTTTAACATTCTTAAAAAGTCACTAAAACGTGTTTAGCAACAGTTACCGGTCGATTTCCATCATATCTTTTTTTTGACAAGATCTGATTTAATGGGCCATATCTTCTTATGGTCCAGCAGTGATCAGATCGTCGACTTACGTCTGAAATTCAATATCTCTTTTTCCCATATTTCATATTCGGCAGATCGAATCCGGAGGTGTCGTCGTCACTTTCTCCCATACTATCACCTTCCTTAACATCCATTTCGCAGCTAGAGTAAAGGACGTCTTTATCTATTTCATTGTAGAAAGTCTCTCCTTTTAAATCCAAAACCTTCTATGGGTCTGATCTACTTTTCAAAACGTTAGACATTGGACGATAAGACTTTGGAGCTGATTGTTTGAAATCGATGAGCATTGATTCGTGCATCATTTCGAGACAAGTGTACGTAATAGCTTACTCCCCCTTGTCGGCTGTCATACATAAAACTGCGTCTCCGACGAGTGTCGTAGTGGAGAGCATATACGACAATACCAGAGTCCATATTATATTATACTTTTATATACAAGCAATTTTTGGAGTAAAACCATTCAAACATATTAACAAGCACTTAAATTGCTAGTAATTTATACGAATTTTTGGCCTGATTCGTCTCCACTACGACTCTCACCGGAGACGCAGTTTTGTGTACGACATCCGACAAGGGGGGTAAGGTATTACGTACACTTGTCTCGAGAAGATGTGATTCGTGGGGTTCTTCTACTGCTCTTTGATAAATGTCTAGGAGTTTTCTAGAAAAATCCGGAAACATCTGCGATCTGTAGTTGGTCACGTGGGTTTTCAAAGACGACTAAATATGCACTGAACTGCATTTCTTTTGTGCGACTGGAGTGACAAAAAACTAATAATAACATAGATATTAAGTCAGAGTCAGTGTAAGAACTACATCAAAATTTTATGAATTCCAGATTGCCTAATAATTTAGTTTCTACTCACACAGTGTACCGTCTTTACGTCTGCGTTTTAGGCATTGGATATGGCATGGTAACGCTTACTTTTATAGTGAGTTTGTACTACAATGTCATTTTGGCCTGGACTTTGTATTACCTTGGCAACTCTTTCTTCCCAACGATTCCATGGGGTCACTGTGAAAACGACTGGAACACAGACGCCTGCTTTACTCGTGGGAGTGGCGATACAACCACCAATGTATCATTTGTCAATTCAACAGTCGCAAATATCAGCATCAACGCAACAAGTGATCATCAGAGAAAACCATCGACAGAGGAATTCTGGGAGTAAGAAATAATTTCAATTGTTAAACATCTTCAAATTCATTAGCATCATTTAAAAGTGAATAAATTTACAGCATGGGCCAGACATGCACGTTTCGGGTACTTAACTGTCGTCAGTGATCCTAAATCTAAATAATAGAATATGGCGAAAATCTGTGAAATTATGTCCAAAATATACCGAAAGACGTAGCAAGATGGCTGGGATATGATGCTATAGGACCTAGATTTAAGAAATTTTAGAAAATTTGAAAACAGAAATGTTGGTTTGTCTTTGAATAAACAACCAACTGAAATTGATTGACCTTATCCCACCCATCCTGCTACGTCTTTCGTTAGATTTTTGAACATAATTATTTTCACACTATTTGGCCATATTACATTGTTTAGATTGAGGATCAATGACGAGGGTTTAGTACCCGAAATGTGCATGTCAGGTCCATGCTGCAAATTTATCTGATCTGAAATGATGCTATTGAATTTGAAGACGTTTAACATCTGTACTTCTTAGTAAGTGTCACTGCTGGTGGACCAGGAGTCCCCGAGGGCACATGTAGCCATGTTCGCTCAACTTCGGTTGATCGTCTGTCTCTTCAGCGTATTCGAAAATGTTTGTTACCAAATGTCTTAAAATTTCTAAAACGTGGGTCCTGTAGCATCATATCCCACCCATCCTGCTACGTCTTCCGGTATATTTTTGAACAAAACTATTTTCACACTATTTGGGCATATTGCATTGTTTAGATTGAGGATCACTGACGAGGGTTTAGTACCCGAAACGTGAATGTCTGGTCCATGCTGCAAATTTATCTGATCTGAAATGATGCTATTGAATTTGAAGACGTTTAACTTTCTCCATGATAACTTGAATCGGTTCGTAATTGCACTTTTCACAACTGTCCGCGCAGCTCACATCAGAAATCGGGAAATGGAAATTTTCTCTACTTTGCTGGCGAATTTTTTTATTAACATTTATATATCTAACGGGTTATTTATATGTCTGTTCAAATAATACTACGCTATCGGCGACAGAAAATAGTTTTAGATGGAGCGTTTTCTATGTTAGTTTTAACGTGAGGTCGCCGATGTTTAACATTTATCTATGGAGAACGTCACCGAATGTTAAACGTCTTAAAAATTCAATAGCATCATTTCAGAATAGATAAGCAGATAGTTTGAAGCATGGAACAGGCATGCATGTTTCAGGTACTTATTCCTCGTCAGTGATCAAAATTTGACCAAAGAGTGTGAAAGTTATGGCCAAAAATGTACTGAAAGACGTAGCAGGATGGGTGTGATATGATGCTAAAGGACCAACGTTTTAGAAATTCCAAAAAGTTTTGATAACAGTTACTCTGTTAGTTACGAGAATTTGAGATTTAACCCCCCCCCTAAATAGATATTAATGGGAAAAGAGGTAGGGCCACGTAGCCCCTAGATCGGCCCCGTTTTTTTAACATTTGTATAAATTGAATATTTCTTTGGGATTTGATACGTTGTAAAGTTGTTTATTCAATCAGGCGTTGTGATTTTGTAAATAATACAATTATCACTAGCTTTACGCCCTTTTACCCCCTTAAATGGGCAATTTTCCGTGAAATTGCTGCAAACCCTTCATATTTCTTTAATATTAATCTTGGCCACATGCATCGAGAAACATGCAAAATTTACAATTGAAAGAAAATCATTATGTCTTTTTGTTTTATGTTTCTCGATGCATGTGGCCACATCGAAATGTTTCTCTAAAGACATTTTCGGGCATTTTTTACCATGTTTTGTCAATAACGACAAGATGACGTCACTTTATGACGTCATAAGACTTCTAATAATGCTTCGGTTGATAATATGTTCCTTTCATTAAAAGCGGGAAACATTCATTATATTTTACGTAGTATATAACGTATTTCACATTAAGTTTAATATCAAGGGAAATTACAGGGCCGTTTTAGGGGCTTCGTGGCCCTACCCTTTTGCCGATAAAATAGAGAAACTTCAGTTTTCCGATATCTAAAGTGAGCAGCGCGGACGGTAGTCTCAGTCAGTAGCATAATACTACATGTACAATGTAAGAGTCAGGTAGTGTTTCTACTTGTGGTCCTGCAATGAAAATGAAAATAAAATATGAAGTATAGTCTTCAAGTTTATAGAAACGTTATGAAATCGTCATTCAACGTCTAGGTTTAGAACAAATGGAGCAAATGCATTCACCTCTTTACATATCATTTTTTTAAATACATATACATGTAGGTACAACGTTTTGGAAATCTCTAAAGGTCTAGACGAGGTTGGTGTTGTTCGATGGCAACTGCTTTTGTGTTTGTTTATCGCTTGGTTTGTTGTGTTGATATGCTTGATAAAAGGAATAAAGACATCAGGTAAGGTAAGCAACTTCAACTTATTGGTACCAATTCGTATATTCAACAATGGGAGTCAGGGCATCTTAGAACTTGAGAAAAATACGTTTACGTCATTTTTCCGTTTGAACATGTAATTTTTCCCAATATAATGGCTAGAACTATATGACGGTTAGAATTCCTGCTATCGGGTTAGACACCCCATTAAAATTTTTCTAGATGCGTCCATTTTCCATTATCCATAAAAGATATAATCTGATCAAGAGAAGTAACCCGTTGTTATATTATTTTTTCCTTATGTTAATTTTTGTATGGTCGAAAAATTATAGATGATGTTTTGAAACGTCAATTTTGAGAAAGAAGTCTGAGGTTAAAATGTAAATCATTGATTCCAGAAAATGTGCGCCACTAAAATTTTGAAATTGGGCAAAAATAAACATCAGTATTAAATTTGAAGTCGTTTAACATCAAACGTGAGGCTTATCATATATTTGAATGTACTTAACATCTATCAAATAGTATTAATTTCCATTTTTACACACAAGGTATTTTTATCATTCGAGTTATGGGCTTCTGAAAGTAGTTGGGTCAGGTGATTGACAGTAAAACTGAAGTCTACTTTGAAGTTCTGTTTTACAGAAGTTTGAAACCTGTATGCATCTGAGCCTTAACCTATACCCGAGCAAAATGCACAGTACTTTGAAGGATTCTACTTGATCATAATAGAGGGTCCTTCCTTGACCTAATAAACCTTATGAGTTAAAATGACTTAAGGAGGTATGAGTGTGAACCGCATTTTCAGGGAATAATAGAAAATAATTTTCTACATATAAAACAATATCCCTTCCTTCATCGATTGCAAAATTTCATGAAAAAAAGAGAGTAGCCGTTTGTCCCCTATATACCGACAAAAAAGGGAGGTAACTCTGCACATTTTTTTCTAAAACATTGTCCCAACTTTGGACTTTACTTTAAAAATCAACATAACACAGTACGAAGTAAATTTTTATCCATTGACGTAGCAAATGAAGTAAATTTATCATTTTCGGAAAAAAATATTTATGTTGCCATGGTAACCATGCTGGAGAAGGACATTTATTTCATCCCATTTTTGACAGTAAAAATTGTATGAAAAGTTTAAAAACATTGATTTTCGAAGTTGTTGGTATAATAGAATTTTGATAAAATGTTTCTTTTATCATCTAGTGATACATGCTAGAGATAAAAAAATAATTTATAGAAAATAGAGTGTAGTCGTTTAAAAGATATTTAGCTTAGAATTCCTCTGACCAAGTCTCTGGATATGATAAATCCGTTGTTTATGACTGAAAATGGAAAGTTTATATATATCTATACATTTTATCTGAGATTTCTTATAGTCTGAACTTCAGACTAAAAATTTGAGTTATATTCTGATCAATTTCTTATTCATTTTCCCAACACTTAGCGCTTTTTAAGCACCGACAACGTTACGTGACGTAGCGCTCATCGTGACGCTCACTTAAGGTAATGCTCGGCGATATTGTATACTGTTAATCTCAGTGAATGAGAAAAAATGAATGTGCTAGATTCCTATCTATATGCTTCTTCTGTATATCATTTCTCTCAAAATTGATTTTGCGGCATCTACACGTATCTATTTATATATGTAGTTTTGACATTCGTACATATTGTACCACATTTGAAAAAAAAATGAAGCAACTTTAGAAGAATAACGATACGAAGGATTTCTTAATCTCTTGATAAGTTTGCTTTGAAACAATTTATCTTAAGTTAGGTGAGGCACATTTCTAGTTTCATTTTACTAAGTGCTGGGATAAGAAGGGGGGAGGTGTCGGTATGATAGGAAAGGTAGTTAACGCACACCCTGTCTTCCGCATTCGTTTCCTGTACATGCTCTCTTCAATGAATGTCGTTATATCATAGATTATTAAAATTGAAACAGAATAATTCCCTTTTCAACAGGGCGTACAATGGGAAGTGTGTTTACGGAGTCCTTCGGATCCATTTATTTTACAACGTACATGTACATGATGTACGTGATCTTTGGTCCTTTTGATGATTTGACAGTTGGTTGTCATGCTTACTTTCTAATCAATAGGCCTCGTGATATAAATTCTGACTATATCATTATAACACATACGTTTTGTAAATGAAAGAAAAGTACTTTCAAGATATATTAGTTTTACACGTTTTCAATATTTGGGGTAAATTGCGTGGTCAGTAACGCCGCATCGTCAACTTGAACTATAAAATATATTTTTGTTTTGAATTTATTTGTGTCTTTTTTATGCAAGAATAAATTTGAAGTACATGTATTAAACTGTTACTCAATTCAATCGCAATCAAATTATTCCGCTCCGTAAAGTTGTCATGGCGTGAAATAATATAAGACAAACTGAATTTACAGGACTTCTAAAGAACAAGCACAAAGCGCTTTCATGATAATTCGCGGAAAAATATTACAACGTCATAATTCAGTATGACGTCAAACAAACTCCCGTTGATGACGTAAACTATATGCAAAGGGTAAAACGATGTCGTGTTAGAAGCGTATTTTAGATGTAAACAAGGATATATATTGCTCGTCACTCGAAATGCATTGCTCTTTAATCTAGAGGTATATTCAACCATTAGTTCAACAAGTTTTCATATTTTGTTTTCTTTACGACATCGATACGGTTTACGTTTGATTGTCCTTGGAAATCCACGTCATACGTCTCTTTGATAATACAATAAAACGAATATGCGTTGATTAAAAGGGATATATCGTTTGACATTAACTGTTACTATTGAACTTGTACTGCATATATCCTCTCAATTAGTTGGTTATTCAGAAAATGGTAATTGGTACTATTAAAACAGGGTCACGGAGGTCATACTGTTCACTTTAATGAAAATTAAATTGCGATGAGATATAAATACAAGTAACATTTTACCTCAACACATTTTAACGTTAGATCGGCCCTCTACCGAAAACTCGCCATAAAGAAAGAAAAATGGCAAACTGAGGTACTTGAACGTGATCGTTACGGAAGTTACACGCTAAAGCATCTTGAGAGGTACAGTACATCCCCCCTAAAACTGAGAGGAGCTTGAATGTTTCTACTAGTTGCACACTGCTTAAAACCCGGATAAACATTTAATCGCCAGGTCTAAAGCGTAAAAAACATTACCGTTATGTAGGTGATGTAATTATTGAGGTTATGTTTTCATATTAAATATGGTATTTTAGAAAGAGGAGCATTACACACTTTTATATCCATATACCAGCTGATTTACGTGTGTTAAGCAATATGATCTTTTAAAAAGCTTGTGTGGCTATTTGCAAAGAAAAATCCGTTATGTCGGTTTGGTTCTTATGTGTGACATCCGATGGAAAACTTCCTTTTCTAAAAACTCAAAATTGGTAACTCTAAAGTCGAAAGTTGTTTTTAGTAATCATTATGATAACATAATCACTTATTGGTATGCCTCTGGGGTATTCCAAAATACAGTATAACCAGAAATTTTCGCTAGATACTAATTTTTGCTATATTCGCGAGTGATTTTGAACCGCGAAAAATTATCCTCGCGAAAAATTGTGTTTGATAAGGTATAACATCAATTGGTATATTAATGCCAGGTTGGTTTTACTGTACATGTGTCATTCTTCACATACCCGATTAAATATAAAGCAAAGTAAATGGAGTCACTGTGTATTCTTAAGATAGAAACTTCAATAATGGAAGGTCATATGTATATATTTATTTGTCATTTCGGAATCGCGAAAAATTGTGATCGCGAAAATAAAGACACCCTATTTTACCATGAAATCGCGAAATTTGATACTCGCGAAAATTTCTGGTTGTACGGTAATGTAAATGAAAATTTGATTTACGATGACTGCCTTGTTTTGAAGATTACACCTATTTCAGCGATACTGAGACTTTGAGCCATAAACTTGCATTTTGTTGAATTTTGTGATTGCGATACAAATTGATATCAGATTTTCTTTTTTGGTACACCCACTGTCCTTAGAATCTTATGAAAAATAGTGAAATCGCTCAGAGACATCAATTTCTTGGTTAATTTGAGGCACTTTAGCTACCTACCTCCCCCTTAAATATGTATTACCGGGTCAGTATTTGAAGTGTTTTTGGAAGAAAAAAATTGCTCTTCTCAAATGAGCACTCGGTTGAGGCAGTAGATTATAAACATCACAAATAAGGACCTAGCGATATGGAAAATCATTCATTGGCGCATTTTTTCCGGAATGACTGAAATAAATGTAGATGCTGCGAGTAATTGTGATGAACTAACTATCTTTTCAAATAGGTGATGTATGTTGCAGCCACGATTCCTTATGTGTTCCTTACCATCCTTTTAATCAGGGATCTGATGCTTCCTGGAGCAATTGACGGAATAAAATATTTCTTGATTCCAAGATGGCACGATCTATTAAAATTTTCTGTAAGTATTTTAGCATGAAATATTTGTGTAATATCTTGTATTGACTGTCTTTTAAAAGCGTCTTGGTTGGATATTGATAAAAACATATCAGGAATGTCTCTACCTTCACAGGCTAAGGGGCCAAAATTTGTGTATTAGAGTGTTTGAGATTAATTTCCTCTGGAAGAAATATTTCAATTTATTCCCATTTAGGTATGGGGAGATGCCGCCGTGCAAGTATTCTATTCCCATGGATTAGGGGCAGGGGGAACAGCGACCTTGGCAAGCTATAACTATTTTCACAATAATTGCTATCGGTAAGATAATGTCTAATTTTTCCTGCTTATTTCTATGGAAACTTGATCGATATTATCAACTCATACGGTAATTACATTTATAAAAATGATTGCAACAGTTCGAATGATCTTACTGAAGAAAATAACATGTCGGTGTTAATTTATACTGTGAAATCGTTTTCTGATTCCAAAACTTTCCTCTAGTTCTTTGTATTCTGATGCGAATGTGTACGCCAAAGATTATAGTGATTATAGTGTGTCTCATTTTTATAGAGACGCGATTATTTTGCCGATCATCGATGTGTTTACAAGTTTGTTTGCTGGCCTGGTCATTTTCGTGACTCTTGGGTTTATGGCAAGCGAAGCAAATGTAGACATCGGAACTGTGGTAAAAGATGGCAAGTTATTTTACTATTTTCATCATAAAATCTTACTTACTGATCTATGTCTATGCACTATCAGAAGATTAGCATACAATATGCTTATGAAAATATAAAAATTGTAATATTTTTATGTTTTAGAATCAAAATTAGTTTCTTCTACAGCAAATCCAAACCTGTCAGTATATGAATATAGCGTCTTTCAAAACTGTATGGAACTAATAGTCGATTTGAAAATTTCAGAACCTAGAAATGTCCTTTCCTATGAACTTTTTTTTATGATTCTTATTTATGGGATAATACTGAACGATTCTAGCTTGGTTGCCACTCTGGCAACCTTGGGCAACTCTTTTTATCGGCGGAAATTCAAAATGGCCGCCAAATGCCTTCCACCAATAGATGAAATTAAATTCTTTCTTTAAATATTAAGTGTGGCACATCAAATCAGGGGTTTTGAGGGTCAACAAACTCATTTCCGATGTCATTTTTACAATTTGAGTTCATTCAGGACTAAAAATTCAAGATGGCCGCCAAATTTCAACCTAATTATAGTACAATGTGAATATTTCAATAAAACGTTCGTACAACACATCTTATTTGTAGTTGCAATGGTCCTAGAATACATTTAGTTTGTGAGTTTGGTTGTTATCATCTGACACATGCTTCTGGGACAACTCTGCTTTTCGGGGAAAATTCAAAATGGCCTCCAGATAGTATCCTACTACTGTGTAAAATGTAATGATTATTTGATATATCAAGAGAGTTAAAGAAGATCCTGACGATGATCTCAACAGCACTCACAATAGAGTACCAAATTGAACATCGACGGACCCCTAGCAAGCTAGAGGTGGGACCAGGTGCCCGGGAGGAGTAAGCATCCCCTGTTGGCTAGCCGCACCCGCAGTCGATGTCCACGCACGAAAATGAAACAATATATAAAACACATGCACTGTCTGAGGCCATGTCCATATAGAAAGTGCTATGGCGACAATGTCAGGGAAAATATTCAAAACACTTACAGTCAAACCCCTCGCGGGGTAGCACATCTAATCAGTGGTTTTAAGGGCAAAGAAATCCATATCTTTTGTCATTTTGCTTATTTGTTCATTAAAGGCTAACCTCACTTCAATATTCTCATTTTCTTACAAATAACTGTGGTACATCTTATTTGTGATCCCAAAGGTGGTATAATCAATGTCTAATTTCTTTTTGTCGATATGAGCTTACACATGCCCATTTGACATAAATTGCACATTCTCAACCCGTAAAAGTGAAGAATCTTTTTTGAATTGCAAATCGTCTATGATTTAAGGAAGGGGGATAAGAGTTTATCTGAAGCAAGAATCTACATAATAGGGATATGGATTGTCAAAATAGCATGTGAAATACTTAAGTGATTGTCTTATTTGAAAGTCTGCAAAAGGAATTCAAAGGAGCAAAGTTCTTCCAGGATTGCTGCATGATCTGTGCATTTTTTTATTCGTGACATAGATAATTTTCCCTGTCACTGTTCTTTTGACTTATGCTCTTGTTTTGTTCTAGATTCATTTCAAGCTGGTCACACTGACTACGTCTTACTCTTCAACCAAATATTCTCTGTGTTATAAGAAAACATGTGGAATGAAAACCTGTTTAAGATATGATATAGAAACAACCTTCAAACTGTACGGAACACTGATATTCAAGACAGTTGCTTTCAAGATTTCACCCACTTGAGTTTTACATGCCAAAACATACGTAGTACCATGTCATCTTTCCTCAGTTGAAGACAACTCAGATTCAATATTGAATCACTGTAGAGAAAAACGGAGGGAACCTCCAACCAGAAGTAAAAAATATTCTTAGATGAAATAATAGCAGAAGAAATTTTGAAAGGTCTGTTCATTTACAAACTTATTCGGCCTTATGAAGAAAAAGGAGAGTACAAATAAAAACCCTGTTACTATTGATTAGCCTTCTCTACATAGAAGAATACATTCTATGCACCAGACATGTATGATTCGGTCAATGAATGCTCATTAGTGGTACTTTAAGCCAAATGATTCAAAGAAGCATAAATAATAAATGTTGTTTTGCAACATTTGAAGACATTCTTTTACAAAGTTCCATTTTAAGTATAAATAGGATAAATACGCAAGGTTCAGAATTTCATCGAAAAATGGTACTTGCTTACTCTAGAATACCCTGCGTCAAACAAATTTGTCATATATCATCATGATCAATAGGGAAACTTTATTTTTTGTCTTTTGAGTACCATTTTAATCAAACAAATGACATGTTTAACTTTGTATTACATTTTGACGAATCTTAGTCTGTTAAAGTTGAAACCATCCAATCTTATATTTCACTCTTATTTATTTTTCATTATATCGTAAGTCTTATAAAATACTAGCTTGTGATATTTCGTATTAGAAAAATACAATATTCACACATTGATTTATTATGTTAACTTATTGTTTCTTCTGTATTTTTCTAAGTTCCCAACTAAGTTGGTAATCTTGAAATAAGCATGTTAATTTAAGCTCAAGTCGTAGCAAGATCCAAGCGAAGGAATACTACGACTCTCAAATTACTAATACGATGAGTTGTCCTTACCTTTTCTTAGAAAAAAAAATTAAATTAAAATAAATGTTTCTGAATTGAAGCTAAAATTTGGCTGCCATTTGGAGTTTTCAGCCTTAAATAAACCCATATTAACATAATGACACAAGATATTGATTTTGTGGCCCTTAAAACCACTGAATAGATGTGCCACACTTGATATATTAAGTTATTATTACATTTTACTCAGTGGTAGGGGACTATTTGGAGGCCATTTTGAATTTCCCCCGATGATAAAAGTTGTCCTACAAGTACATGTGAACTGGAAACAACCAAAACAGCAAAATAAATGTATTCAAGGATCATTGCAACTACAAATAAGATGTGTAACACATTTTTTTAAATTGAAATCTACAAATCGTACCATAATGAGGTTGAAATTTGGCGGCCATCTTGAAGTTTTAGCCTAGACCGAGCTCAAAATGTCAAGATGACATTGGAAACTAGGTTGTTGACCCTCAAAACCCCTGATTTGATGTGCAACACTTAATATTTAAAGAAAGAATAAAATTTCACCTATTGATGGAAGGCATGTAGCGGCCATTTTGAATTTCCCCCGATAAGCAGAGTTGTCCCAGAGGCATATGTCACCTGATAACAACCAAACCAACAAAATAAATGTATTCTAGGACCATTGCAAGTACAAATAAGATGTGTTACACGAACGTTTTATTGAAATATTCACATTGTACTATAATGAGGTTGAAATTTGGCGGCCATCTTGAATTTTTAGTCCTGAATGAACGCAAATTGTTAAATTGACATCGGAAATGAGTTTGTTGACCCTCAAAACCCCTGATTTGATGTGCCACACTTAATATTTAAAGAATGAATTTAATTTCATTTATTGGTGGAAGGCATTTGGCGGCCATTTTGAATTTCCGCCGATAAAAAGAGTTGCCCAAGGTTGCCAGAGTGGCAACCAAGCTAGAATCGTTCAGTATTATCCCATAGATAAGAATCATCAAAAAAAGTTCATAGGAAAGGAAATTTCTAGGTCGGCCACATGATATATAAGGCTGTCAAATCGACTATAATAGACATGCAGGAAAGAGTTTTCTTGGATTAAACTTTTACCTATTCAGCTTGCATGTATTATTATACGAGCCGAAGAAGATTATAGAGGTTTTTTTTTCTTTTTTAATTTGGTGCCGTAGGACCTGGTATTGCTTTCATGGTGTACCCAGAAGCGCTGTCAAAACTTCCACTCCCACAACTCTGGTCTGTCCTGTTCTTCTTAATGCTGTTTACAGTAGGACTAGACAGTCAGGTATTTATTTGTCTGTCGTACTGCACTTGTACTTATTTTAGCAGAAAATATATCTTTATACTGTCAATTTGTTCATCTAAAATGAGTAGGTGTGGTAACCTGCCATTTCTGACCTATTTTCAAAGTTGTTCATATATCCATAATATTTTAGTTAAAAAATTTCAAATGTAAGGTGGATCAAAATCAGGAAAGCCTGCTTTCATTTCACAATCATATACTGAATAATACGTCGCTCAAAACGTCTAAAAAAGTTGAAATCATTGAAAATATCAATAAATGAGCGAAATTTCGCTACAAAATTATGAAATAAAGTAGCACCCCAGGCCTTGCCAATGAATATTTCTGTACCAATCGATGTATTTCTGATCGACTTTTGAATTGGCATAAAAAAATCGTGGGCGAGGCCTGGACCGTTGATCAATTTTGAAAGATTTGTGTGTAAAATACGTTGATTTTCCTTTTTTGTGTCATTTATGACAAATGACATGAGAACATGACGTCATACATCACGTGTGTGACGCTACGAGGGCTCAAAATTGTGACGCGGTATTTTCTCAAACATTCAACCTTGCAAAGAGTGATAATTGATTATTCATTTATCAAAAGCATTTTTCGTCGAAATTATAGGGCCCATATGAGGGATTAGCGCACCTAGTCCTTTAGTTGCAACATAGTCTATACTCAAACAGTATTAAATAAATAGCGACTTTGAAATTTAAAAAAAAAGTAATTTAAGGGGCTTTGAAATATAACGGGTCTGACAAAATCGAAATATCAAAATGACAATTATTTTACAGATTGCACACGTTCAAACTATTACTGGAGCCTTGATGGACAACTTCCCGCATTCCCTTCACAGGAAGAAGTTCCTTATAACAGCAATTCTATGTTTGATAGGATTTGTATGTGGCATTCCGTGCGTCACACAGGTATATTTATTTTGAAGAGTTGCGCATAAATCTATATTCATACATTAAAATTAAAAGAAAAAATGCAAGACTAATGCAAATTGAAAGACGTTCACGATGAAATTTTAGGTGTAAGATACCGTTGCCACTTGGAACGTCATTATACATTTACTAACAAATGTCCGATCGTGTAAATGGTGAACAAAATTTATTTAGAAATGATACATGCTATAGTTCGAGCGAAAAAAATTACTATGTATCACATAATTTCATCCACATCAACTTTGAATAATATAATTTTTGAATTGCTTATCAACATTCTAGCTTATTTCAGAAGAAGGGAGGAGATCTTTAACAAGACCCCGTTGCAGCATCAACAGCAAAACGCCAAAACACCCGATGCAAAAACACAAAAAAGACGAGTACGGCATCAAACTTCCACTATCAGTGTCTTATGTTAGTATGCGAAATGCAATTCAAATAGTAATCTCAATAAAGCTAAGGGTTTGCATTTTGCATAACAAAAAGAAAAATACTATATTTGGTGAAAAAAGCCTTGTTTTGAGATGTTTTAATATTTTATTTTTCTTCAGGGAGGAGTTTATGTACTGACCCTCATTGATTGGTATTGCGCCAGTATAAGTATCATGTTTCTAGCGTTTATGGAAAGTTTTGTACTAGCTTGGTTGTATGGTAGGTCATTTATTCTACAATTTTTAATTTTTTATCTACGTAGATGGAATAAATTAGCTATATGTATTAACCATCACTACTATCGCGTTCAGCCTCCTTGCTGGTAACCTTATTATAGTCAAGGACGACAAGTTGAGAGAAATGTTAAACAAGAGGCCCAAGGGGGCCACATCGCTCACCTGAGGAGACTGTATGTATGTTTTCAATCAAAGTCAAAACCTGAAGGAAATCGCTTTTAGTGAAGCTTTGAGAAGGACAAGGTGTACAAGTTACTTCCTGTAAAGTTTGGTGACATTCTGTGCAGTAGTTTAAGAGGATAAGTCAAAAATGTGTCATTCAAATAGAGCCTATAGAGTACATCTTGGATTTCAAATCGGCTCGAAAAAAAAAAAAACTAAGTAGAGGGCAATGAGTACTTGCGTCCTGTGAAGTTTCAAGAAATTGTGTGAAGCAGTTTCAGAGGAGAAGTTGAAAATGCGTCAGCCAATCAGAGCCTGTGGCGGCCATCTTGGATTTCCAATAGGCTCCAAAAACGTAAACTTGATAGAGGGTATGAGTACTTGCATCCTTTGAAGTTTCATGAAATTCTGCACAGCGGTTTCAGAGGAGAAGTCGAAAATTTGTCAGCCAATCAGAGCCTGTGGCGGCCATCTTGGATTTCTGATCAGCTCGAAAAACACAAACTTGGTAGAGAGCAATCAGTACTTGCTTCCTGTGAAGGTTTGTGAAATTCTATGCAGCCGTTTGAGAGGAGAAGTCGAAAATGTGTCAGTCAATCAGTCTGTGGCGGCCATCTTGGATTTCCGATTGGCTCGAAAAACACGAACTTGGTAGAGGGCATTGAGTAGTTGCTTCCCTAAAGTTTCATGAAATTCTGTGCAGCGGTTTCAGATGAGAAGTCGAGAATGTGTCAGCCAATTAGAGCCTGTGGCGGCCATCTTGGATTTCCGATCGGCTCGGAAAACACAAACTTGGTAGAGGGCATTGAGTACTTGCTTCCTGTGAAGTTTCATGAAATTCTGTGCAGCGGTTTCGGACGAGAAGTAAAAAATGTGTCAGCCAATCAGAGCCTGTGGCGGCCATCTTGGATTTCCGATCGGCTCGAAAAACACAAAGTTGGTAGAGGGCATTGAGTACTTGCTTCCTGTGAAGCTTCATGAAATTCTTTGATGCAGTTTTAGAAGAGAAGTCGAAAATGTGTCAGCCAATCAGAGCCTGTGGCGGCCATTTTGGATTTCCGATCGGCTTGAAAAACACAAATTCGATAGAGGGCATTGAGTACTTGCTTCCTGTGAAATTTCGTGAAATTCTGTGCAGCGGTTGCAGAAAAGATATCGAAAATGTTAAAAGTTTACGTCGGACGGACGGACGATGGACGGACGACGCGCTATGACAATAGCTCACTTGAGCTTCGCTCAGGTGAGCTAAAAACAACAATACTTGTAGGGGACCATGATTTCTTCATTCCTACGAAGTTTAACGAAAATCTGTTCAGTGGTTCTGGAGAAGAAGTTGAATATGTATGAAAATCACCCCCCCCTTCTTCTTGAGTAATCTAAGTAACCCGAGAGAGATAGTTATACAGAAGCTAAAGCAAAATAACAGACCCCCTCCCCATCTTTTCACTGTGTTATTGATAATATTGATCTGTTCTTACATTAATATTTTGAGCTGCTCTCAATATTGTAATTTCAAAGTTGTATATCCAAGTCTTCACAAGATAAATTTGAAAATACTTATTCATCTTTTTAAAATTATTTAGTTTCCTTTTCCATACCTATTTAATAATTTAAAATATATAACATTCAAATGAATCGATAATCCAAAAATTTAAACCTCAAAAACATAAATCAATATTAAAGAAAGACAACTCTTGCATACATGAACATGTACCAACTTATACGAAACTAAAGTTACCAGGGTACCAGAACTTGAACTTACAAGCCTTGGGTCCATCTTCACAGTAAACATATCTATTCATGATTGAAAAAATACTCATAAAAATCTGTTCAGCAGTTCTGGAGAAGAAGTTGAATATGTATGAAAATCACCCCCCCCCCCCCCTTTTCCTTTTCACATAAGAAAATAATTCATAAAACATCAAAAAATTAAAATTTCAGTATAAAATACATATCAAAGCATTAAGTAACTTAAATGTGATAAATGTGCAGTAAATGAATGTGTAAAATCATACACATATTGAGTTATTTAAAGAAATAGTGCAAAAATGTGCATTTCTGACGAAGTCCGAAAAGACGTCAAAAACGCGTCAAAAATTTGACTTCCGAGTGGAACCAAAAATAACGACACTTCTTAAGACATCTCTCTAGATCATCCTGATGCTTTCGGTTTGTCGATACGTGCTTCCGTTCTGAAGAAAAAGTTTGTCAAAGGATGGTACCCCATGTGACCTACTTTTGCCTCCGGTGGCGCCACCTGTTGATGGATCCGGACGAAAAACAACAACACTTGTAGGGGACCATGAGTACTTCATTCCTACCAAGTTTCATGAAAATCTTTTCAGTGGTTCTGGAGAAGAAGTCGAAAATGTTGAAAAGTTTACGACGGACGACAGACGACGGACAGACAACAGACGACGGACGCCGGACGGTGCGCTATGACAATAGCTCACTTGAGCTTTGCTCAGGTGAGCTAAAAAATATTCCTTAAAAATCCAAAAGTGGATATCTTGACAAAATTCTTTCATTTGTAGGGTACCATGCATGAGTACCTCATACCTACAAATTGTCATGACAATCTGAAGAGTGGTTATAGAAAAGAAGCAGAAAATGTATGAAAATCACCCCCCCCCCTTCCTTTTTACATAAGAAAAAAATTCATAAAAAATCAAAAAAAATAAAATTTAAGCATAAAATACAAATCAAAGCATTAAGTAAGTTAAATATGATAAATATGTAGTAAATGAGTGTGTAAAATCATACACTTATTGAGTTATTTAAAGAAATAGTGCAAAAATGTGCATTTCTGACTAAGTCCGAAAAGACGTCAAAAACGCGTCAAAAATTTGACTTCGAAGTGGAACCAAAAATAACAACACTTCTTAAGACATCTCTCTAGATCATCCTGATGCTTTCGGTTTGTCGATACATGCTTCGGTTCTGAAGAAGAAGTTTGTCAAAGGAGGGTACCCCCCGTGACCTACTTTTGGCTGTGGTGGCGCCACCTGTTGACAGATCCGGACGAAAAACAACAACACTTGTAGGGGACCATGAGTACTTCATACCTACCAAGTTTCATCAAAATCCCTTCAGCCGTTCTGGAGAAGAAGTCGAAAATGTGAAAAGTTTACGACGGACGACGCCGGACGACGGACGCCGGACGCCGGACGACGGACGGACGCCGGACGGTGCGCTATGACAATAGCTCACTTGAGCTTCGCTCAGGTGAGCTAAAAAGGGTTCCAAATACAGAGAAAGTATGTCCTTTACATGGAATCAAAATGTCAAAATTATCATGGACTCTTGTGAGGAATAGGCAAGACGTTGGGCAAAGAAAGAGGATGTACAGCTCGACATCCTTTCCGAATGGATAAAATACATCAGAGGGTTACTTTTATCTAGAATTAACCGATTAAAATCTACTGTGAACACCAGATTCGAGTCTATCTTTAAAGACCCTGATGTTATCACAGAGCTTACCTACCTCGAAGAACATTATTTCATCATTATGTCATCACACCAGCAGACAAAGCCTCAAATAATTACACATTTACTTGCAAGAAGTACTATTTCGACAGTCTAAGTAAAGAGTTGGGCTTAAATTCGACACCTTGAAATCCCACTTTAACCCCAATAAACCTTTCTGCCACTGAAATAATAGATAACTACAAATCAGTTCTTGCTTCCTTTGGCTTCGACACTAACAATTTAGATTTAGATTTACCATACTTATACTGCATACCTAAAATGCATAAGAATCCGTACAAACAACGTTTGATCACTGGGTCCTCAAAATGTTCTACCAAATCTGTATCGATCTTACCAAAGTTTGATCTGAAATCAAATCTTACAATGTATTTGAAGCCTTTTTGTATGTTTTACTTTTCGATAAAATACACCCAATATTCTAAAAGGAATGTCCAAAGAGGTAGCGGGTACTCGGGTAATACAACTGATAATATCGACCAAAAATGTAGAAATGTTAGAATATTTTGCCTAAAATGGATAAATATTAACTAAAAGATATATCTACATTGAATATCAGAAATACATTTCGAAATGTCTATCCCCTCTAATCGGCAAATAATGAAATCCGGAACACAAAATACAGTCTTATTTTGTATGTAATGGCTATAATAGAAGCTTTTTAGCGCGAAATGCACTTTAGCGGAGAAATCTACATCACTCCTGCTTATTTCGTTCCTAATTGTTGTACATTTAATTCGATCGTATTTAGAACACAATTTTTGATGGATTAAGGAGGAAAAATTGTCAAATTTTACATATTCATTGATCTTAAAGATCGATCCTTTAACAAATGCACCCCTTTCCTTTTTTGATTTTTCGTCTCTGCATGCGGGGTATTTCCCCCGGAGATACAGAACCCCGTTCTTCCAGAAAATTTGTATCATGGATATACATCTCCAGTATAAGTAGCCTTCTGTATATCCGGGGGAACATGTTCAAAAACATTTCCGTTTTCTATTGATTTCTTGGGGAAAAGTGTTGACCCAAATATTAGCAATATTATGCATAAAAAATCTTAAATAACATCAGATTTTGATTGGAATTCGTATATGTATTATTTTAACAAACAATTTTTCTTAAAATTTCCGTTTTCAAAATTCCACTTTTTAAGGCAGATTTTACGTCTTATCTTATCAGCTCCTTTGTCCCAGTCAACTTGGTGAAAAAAAGGTACTGAATACTTAGATTAATTAATAGAAGCAGAGACGAATACGCAAATGCTGTTGTCGAACCAAGAAGTCTTACTTACTTTAATAAAAATGCGATAGAAAGTACCAGCGAATTATTCTACTAAATATTCAGTATTTAACAATTTTAAGCTATCGAAAAAATTATTAATATATCCTTATTATTACTACAAATATTTTCAGGAGTCGATCGACTGTGTGAAGACATAAAGATGATGCTCGGGTACAAGCCCTCCCCATTATGGAAAGTAATGTGGAAATTCGTGACACCTTTGATAACTTTGGTACGAGTAAGCGAAATCAGAATCCAAACATCACAATCAACAGACATATATTCATCTTTAATAATATACAATGAATGAGTTAAAGAAGATAAAGAAACATTTAAGAATTACCTATCACTAATTAAGTCGAGAAGGCAAGGCAAATTCATCAGAATTTCCATAGGAACGGTTGCGAACCTCGGAATAAAAAACATTCCGAAGTGAACCCAGGTGCCCGGGGAGAGTCAGCGTCTCCTGATTGCATGCAACATCCGTTGCAACAGCTTTATTGAAACAGCTCCATATAACAACTTTCTCACACGAAAGTGAAATGCAAACAGACAGTCGGAGACGATAATGTACACAGCACCATTTAAACACAGAGGACAACACTATTTATTCAAATGGCAAATCTATGAACAGTGTCCTGTACAAGAGCGGAATTCATTCAAATATCAATGGCGCGTTTCATGCAAGAAAGAAACCATGATTCAATATTCATAACCCAAAATAACGACTAAAGCAATCAGCAAAAGATCAAAAGTAAATATGGAATGGAGATGGAATAAAGTACCCGGGAGAATAAGCATATACTGCTTGCTAAACATGTTACAAATAAGTTGTCCATACTTGTTAATCGAAGAACATTGTACAGTCTTACTTTATTTAATCTTCACCTTGTCAATGATTCCAATTGTCAATAGATTCATATGTGACCGTGGCTATTTCATTCATTAAAACGCTTGATCTGCATTGAACGTGCTTTTCCATGTGTAATGTATCAATTTCAATTCACTATTATCTTAAGCCAATTACATATGTATGACATGGAGAAGAAGCATATACCTGTATATGAATATAGATAAATGCATGCAAGTTGACAAAGAGAAACATGATTATCAATATTTTTTGGAAACAGATAGTATGGCTTTGGAGCGTTATTCATCTTAGGCCTGTGAGATATGGTAACTACGTATACCCTATGGTAGCTGTTGGTGTAGGGTGGGTTATCGCCCTTGCTTCTATGGCCCCTATTCCTATTGGCATGACACATACACTTTGCCATATTCAAGGATCTTTTATGAAGGTAAGTAAGTATAATATACGACAAGACACTACATATACTTAACACTCACCACAGCGGAACAAACCCTCAGGACGCAAGAAACAACAGACAAAACCAAGTAAACAAGCAATAGACAAAAACGTGAACAAACAACAGACAAAACAACGTCAACAAGCAACAGAGCACAACAAGACACTATACCTTACATTGACCACAGTGGAACACACCCTCAGAACACAACAAACAACAGACAAAACAACGTCAACAAACAACAGGGGACAACAAGACACTATACCTTACACTGACCACAGCAGCTCACAGTCTCAGGACGTAACAAACAACAGACAAAACAACGTCAACAAACACGGGGGACAACAAGACACTATACCTTACACTGACCATCGCGGAACACACCCTCAGGACGTAACAATTAACAGACAAAACAACGTCAACAAACAACAGGGGACACAAGACACTATACCTTACACTGACCACAGCAGCTCACAGTCTCAGGACGTAACAAACAACAGACAAAACAATGTCAACAAACAACAGGGGACAACAAGACACTGTACCTTACACTGACCATCGCAGAACACACCCTCAGAACACAACAAACAACAGACAAAACAACGTCAACAAACAACAGGGGACAACAAGACACTATACCTTTCATTGACCACAGTGGAACACACCCTCAGGACACAACAAACAAAAGACAAAACAACGTCAACAAACAACAGGGGACACAAGACACTATACCTTACACTGACCATCGCGGAACACACCCTCAGGACGTAACAAACAACAGACAAAACAACGTCAACAAACAACAGAAAAAACAACGCCAACAAACAACAGACGAAAAACGTCCGCAATCAACAGACAAAGCAACGTCAACAAACAACAAAGGCTAACAAGACACTTTATTTAACACTGACCACATCGGATCACACTCTTAGGATGCAACAAACTACAAAACAATGTCAACAAGCAACAGGGGACAACAAGACAATATACCTAACACTGACCACAGCGGCTCACACCCTCAGGACGCTATAAACAACAGACAAAACAATGTCAACATGCAACAGACAAAACAACGTCAACAATCAACAGGGGACAACAAGAAATGATACCTAACACTGACCACAGCAGAACACATCCTTAGGACGCAACAAACAACGTTCAAGCGACGTCAAAACCCAACAGACAAAACAACGTCAACAAACAACAGGGGGGAACAATACCATATACCCTGCACTGACCACAGCGGCTCACACTCTCAGGACGCTAAAAACAACATACAAATCAATGTCAACATACAAGGGACAAAACAATTACAACATACAACAGAAAAAACAACGTCAAAAAGATAAAGGGGACAACAAGATACTATACCTCACACTAACCACAGCGGAACACACCCTTCGGACGCAACACACAACGTACAAGCGACGTCACGAAACAACAGACAAAACAACGTCAACTAAAAACAGGCATAAAACGGCAGCAAACAACAGGGGACAACAAAATAATATACCTTAATACACTGACCACAGCGGAACACACCCTCAGGATGCAACAAACAACAGACAAAACAACCTCAACAAAAAACAGGGGACAACAAGACCCAAAACCTTACACTGACCACAGCGGAACACAGCCTCATGACTCATCAAACAACGGACAAAACAATATCGACAAATAACAGGGGATAACAAGACACTATATCTAATACTGACAACTGCGGAACACACCATCGGGACGCAAGAAACAACAACAAGCCACAGACAAAACAACGACAAGAAAGGAAAGACAAAACAACGTCAACAAACAACAGATAAAACAACGCCATCAAACAACAGACAAAACAACGTCAACAAAATAAAGGGGACAACAAGACACTATACCGAACACTGACCACAGCGGAACAAACCCTCAGGACGTAACAAACAACAGACAAAACAACGTGAACAAACAACGGGACAACAAGACACTATACCTAATACTGAGCAGAGCGGATCACACCCTCAGGACGCTATAAGCAACAGACAAAATAACTACAACATACTACAGACAAAACAATGTCAATATACACCAGGGGACAACAAGACACTATACCTAACACTGACCACAGCGGCTCATACTCTCAGGAAACATACGAAACAATGTCAATATACAACATTTAAATCAATGTCAACATGCAACAGACTAAAGAATGTCAACAAACAACAAGGGACAACAAGACACTATACCTAACACTGACAACAGTGGTTCAAACTCTCAGGATGCAACAAACAACAGATAAACATCGTCAAAAATCAATAGGGACAACGACAACCTATACCTAACACTGGCTACAGCGTTTCACTTCAGCAAAAAACAAGGGACAACAAAAGACATTATACTTAACGAAGACTACAGCGGATCACACTCTCATGATGCTACAAACAACAGACGAAATAACGTCAACAAACAACAGGGAATAAAAAGACACAATACCTTACACTGCCACAGCGGAAACACCCTCAAGACGCAACAAACAAAGTCATCAAATTAAACAACTGTGGACAACAACAAACTATACCTTACACTGACCACAGTGGAACACATCCTCAGGATGCAACAAACAGCAAACAAAACAATGCCAACAAACAACAGGGGACAACAAGACACTATGCCTTTCACTCACAACAGCGGAAACACCCTCAAGACGCAACACACAACAAACAAAACAACGTCATCAATCAACTGGAGACAACAAGACACTATACTTTTCACTGACCACAGCGGTACACATCCTCGGGACGCAACAAACAACAGACAAAGCAACATAAGCATACAACAGGGGACATCGGGACGCATTTCAAACAACACACACATTAGTAACATCTCAACAATTCTTTCAAATCAGACGTGCATGCTCAGTGTTTTATTCCTTAATGCTATATATTACTACAATGTATTCTGCACTTCATTGCCTACTGAACTTTAAATATCTCAGTTTATCATGGCAAATACATGTATCATTGTTGTGCATTGACTACAAAACATCATTAACATCTGTATCCTCTCAAAAATCATAATCACTTGGTTTTTCATTGTTCTATTATATAACGGTTGAATGCCCCTTGACAGAAAGTGTTTTGAATACTTTCCCTGACATGGTCGCCATAGCACTTTCTACATAGAAATGGCCTCAGACAGTGCAGTTCATGTTTTTCATATGTTTTCATTTTTGTGCATGATCTTCGACGGCGGATGCGGCTAGCCAACAGGGGATGCTTTCTCCTCCCGGGCACCTGGTCCCACCTCTAGCTTGCTAGGGGTCAGTCGATGCTCAATTTGGTGCTCTATTGTGAGTGCTGTTGAAATTATCGTCAGGATCTTCTTTAACTCATTTGGACCTTAGATTAATCATTCTGTAAGTTTACAATGATTGTGCATTGACCCCATTTCTTATAGTTTAAATGGGTTTTTTATATTAATTCATGGACTTTTCTAAATGATTTCAGAAACTAAGATGCAGCATAAAGCCAACCAAAGCTTGGAAACCAGCTATATCTGCTAAGGGTAAAGACCGTCTCCTTGGTGATGGCGAAAAAGAAGCTCGTGTGAACCGCAACAATGTTATTTAAGAAATTAATGTTTAGTTGTGGAAATTTCGCTGAGCAAATTAATGTGAAACGTTTCAAAGAAGAATTGCCTTTTAAAGAATAAAATACATTAATATTTCTTCAAGATGCAATAATATTGAAAATTGTACTCAGGAGGTGTGAGTGTGCAATTTTAGGGAATAATATAAATTGAAAATAATTGTCTACATATAAAATAATATCCCATCATTCATCGATTGCAATATTTCATGAAAAAGGTGTAAACATCTGTACCCTATATTCCGACAAAAAAGGAAGGTAAATTTTCACATTGTTTTCTTCTCTCAAACAATGTCCCAACTTTGGTCTTTATTTTAAAAACTCATATGGCACAGTACGCAGTAAATTTTTATCCCTGGACGTAGTAAATTTATCTTTCTATTTTTAATTCTTAAGTTATTAGCAGACAAACATACTTCTTTGATTAAATTCGATCCATTGCAATTTGATACTTGACTACATGGGTAATATAAATTTCATTTTAATAAAAAAAAAACAGGCTTGGAAGTTTGTTTTGATATTTTTGTTTCATTCAGTGCTAGTGCAAAAATGGTATTTCATCATTTAAATAATTTTTATGTGAATAAAATCCAAAAACAGCAATAATTACGGATAATTTTCTACTTAAATGCATAAATTTCTATCGAGTAATTTAGTTTTAATTATAATCTAAAAGTGACGAGAAGTAGATAAAAGTGGATAGGATAGGATAGGATAGGATGTAGGATAGGATAGGACAGGATGTCGGATTGGTTTTAGGATAGGATGTTGGTTAGGATGTCGGATAGAATTGGATTGGAATGAGGTGGATAGGATAGGACAGGATAGGATAGGATATGATAGGATGAGACATGATAGGATAGAGTGGACAGGAGGTGGATGTAAGATGTAGGATAGAATAGAATTGTCAAACAAGTGGGTTGCAGTACTGTAGAAAAATAATCTAAAGAAAAAAGAGTATAGCCGTTTTAAAGATATTTAGCTTAGAATTCTTCTGATCAAGCCTCTGAGTCGCGATATTATAAATCCATTGTTTATGGTTGAAAATGGAAAGTTTTTATATATCTATACATTTTATCTGACTACAGAGATTTCATTTAATCTGACTTCAAACTACAAATTTGAGTCATATTTTGATCAATTTCTTATTAATTTTTCCAACACGTAACGTTTTTATTCACCGACAACGTAGCGTGATGTAGCGTAGGTAATGGTCAGCGATATTGTATAATTTTTTTTTTAAATCTTAACCTGAATGTTTTAGATTCCTATATGTACGCTTCTTCTTTATATCATTTCTCTCAGAATTGATTTTGTGGCATCTACACGTATCTTTCTAATCATGTACATATAGTTTTGACATTCGTACATATTGTACAAGATTTAAAAATAATGAATCAACTTTGGTAGAGATCTCTTTATCTCTTGATAAGTATGCTTTGAAATAATTTATCTAAAGTTAGTTGCGGCACATTTCTAGTTTCATTTTATTAAGTGCTGGGATAAGAAGGAAAGGGGGATGGCGGGACGATAGGAAAGGTAGTAAACGCACATCCTGTCTTCCGCTTTGATCTCCTGCAGATGTTCTCTTCAATGTATGTCTTTCATTAACATGCGTTTTATCATAGATTAGTAAAATTGAAACAGAATAATTCTCTTTCCACCAGGGAGTATAATGGGAAGTCTGTTTCTGGAGTTTTCGGATCCATTTATTTAATGACGTACATGTTCGTAATCTTTTGTCCTTATGATGATTTAACAGTCGGTCGCCATGCTCACTTATTACAACCACTTATCAATAGGCCACGTGATATAAATTCATTATATATATTAGTATATCATTATAACACATACCTTTTGTAAATGAAAGAAAAGTACTCTCAAGATTTATATACATGTTTTCAATGTTTGAGGTTAGTTGCGTGGGCAGTAACGCCATATCGTCAACATATATTATTATACCTCTACTGATTTTTTCCTATATAAAAAGAGACTCATTGAATTTAACTAAATCCCTGAAAATCGCCTGATAAGACTATTTCCCTGCTAAGGGGTGCGTTAGTTGAGAAGACTATTTCCCTAGGGAGTTAGTCTCAAAATGGGGCGGAGCTTCTTTGGGGGTGTGTCAGTATCAGCCAATCAGCGCCGTTGAAGTTTGATCGGATGACCGGATGACGCTATTGATACGCGAGCAGAGTAATCCGCCTCCTATCCGCTTAGCACATAAATCAATCCGCAATAAATTAACACAATCAAAAATTAAACATGTATGAGTATGATAAATGATGTTTCTGTTTATCTCATCATCAAAAATTAATATTTTCCGTTACTCAGTCATTCAGTCGAGAAGGCAAGGCAAAATCAATAGAATTTCCATTGGAACCATGTGAACCTAAGAGATATGTTTGTTTCAGTATAATATTTGTTTCGGTATACCTAAAAGATATGTTTGTTTCAGTATAATGTTTGTTTCGGTATAATAAAACAGTTAAAGTATACCATTGAGGGAGTTAGCACGATTCCCAGCTAACACAGAAATGTTTTTAAAATGTTTTAAAAATATTCTAAAATGGTTTGGAAAATATTTCTTTGAAATGTTTTGAAAACGTGATTTTGTGGAGTTTTAATAACATTTTAAAAACATTTGGAATAAATATTACACTGTAATGTTTAAATGACATTCTTTTTAAATATTGTCGAGAAAACATTTCTAAAACGTGTTTCAAAAATATTTGAAAAACGTCACTTGAAAGGTTTCAATAACATTTTAAAAACTTTTCTAGTAACATTTTGTCAAAATGTTTTTGAAACATATGACTTATATGTTCAAAGCAAACATTTAGGAAATATTTCACGAAAATGTTTTGAAAACGTGATTTTGTGGAGTTTTAATAACATTTTAAAAACATTTTGAATAAACATTTTATTGCAATGTTTAAGTGACATTCTTCTAAAATGTTTATAGAACTTGTGTTAGAAAATATTTTAAAAACATTATTTTGTAAGGTTCCAATAACATTTTAAAAACTTTTCTAGTAACATTTTGTCAAAATGTTTTTGAAACATTTGACTTGTATGTTTTAAGCAAACATTTAGGAAATGTTTCACGAAAATGTTTTGAAAACGTGATTTTGTGGAGTTTTAATAACATTTTAAAAACATTTTGAATAAACATTTTATTGCAATGTTTAAGTGACATTCTTCTAAAATGTTTATAGAACTTGTGTTAGAAAATATTTTAAAAACATTATTTTGTAAGGTTTCAATAACATTTTAAAAACTTTTCTAGTAACATTTTGTCAAAATGTTTTTGAAACATTTGACTTGTATGTTTTAAGCAAACATTTAGGAAATGTTTCACGAAAATGTTTTGAAAACGTGATTTTGTGGAGTTTTAATAACATTTTAAAAACATTTTGAATAAACATTTTATTGCAATGTTTAAGTGACATTCTTCTAAATGTTTATAGAACTTGTTTCAAAAATATTTTAAAAACATTATTTTGTAAGGTTTCAATAACATTTTAAAAACTTTTCTAGTAACATTTTGTCAAAATCTTTCTGAAACATTTGACTTATATGTTTTAAGCAAACATTTAGGAAATGTTTCACGAAAATGTTATGAAAACGTGATTTTGTGGAGTTTTAATAACATTTTAAAAACATTTTGAATAAACATTTTATTGCAATGTTTAAGTGACATTCTTCTAAAATGTTTATAGAACTTGTTTCAAAAATATTTTAAAAACATTATTTTGTAAGGTTTCAATAACATTTTAAAAACTTTTCTAGTAACAATTTGTCAAAATGTTTCTGAAACATTTGACTTATATGTTTTAAGCAAACATTAAGAAAATGTTTCACAAAAATGTTTTGAAAACTTGATTTTGTGGAGTTTTAATAACATTTTGAATAAGCATTATATTGCAATGTTTCAGTCACATTTCATTATAACGTTTTTGAGGAAACATTTCTAAAACATGTTTGAAAAAAAATATTTGAAAAGCATTTTTTGAAATGTTTCAGTATTATTAAAAAATTTTCTTGTAACATTTTTTTTAAAATGTGTTTATAACATTTAACTCATATGTTTTAAGCAAATATTAAGGAAATGTTTAATGCTTTCGAAGAAACATTTTTTAAACGTGTTTGAAAAATATTTAAAAAAGAAAAAGAAAACAACATTAGTTTGTAAGGTCTCAATAGCATTTCAAAGACTTTTCTTATAACATTTAGTCAAAATCTTTTTGTAAAATCTAACTTAAATGTTTGAAGCAAATATTTGGAAATGTTTTATAAAAATGTATTGAAAACTTGATTTTGTGGAGTTTGATAACAGTTTTAAAACATCGTGAATAAACATTATATTTTGTTTCATTTAGTTAAAATGTTTCTATTACATATTTATATAGCATATATACTTCAATATTGACAATTTCAACCACTAGGTTGGTATTTGGCTACCTGTACTGCATCGAAAGATATTCTAAATTACCTGTCGTTAGATTAGACCTAAATTTTTAAAATGAGGTAAGTCCCTCATCACGTAGCCCTGTCCTTAACTGGGATTTCTGCATAATTTTTACGGTCAGGTTTAGATTTTAAAAGCTCCTTAAATTGTGCCTACCCTCCAACGGTTTTTGGCCTTATTATTATTTAAGTACGCTTCTGAAAACACCCTACAAAAAAGTTGGAGCCGCTCATTTTTGACAAGAGGAAGTTAAAAGTATATATTGTAGACAGCGCCAGAAAAATCCACTTTGGCTTTATTCAAACTCTGTGACATAAAGTACCACTGACGAGGATTGAATAACCGAAACACGTGTCTAGTACATTAAAATTAGTACTATAGAGCATATATTTCAATATTTACAGTGACATTCTTTTCTTATGTTTTCGAGGAAACATTTCTAAAACGTGTTTGAAAAATATTTTAAAAACACATTTGGTGAGGTTTCAATAAGATTTCAAATTCTTTTATCGAAACACTTTGTCAAAATATTTTTGTAATATTATTATTGTCTTTAGCAATCATTTTAGAAATGTTTCTCAAAAAACGTTTGAAAACATCATTTTAAATTTACATTATAATGCAATGTTTAATGACAGTCCTCTCAAATGTTTCTGTAAAAACATTTCTGAAAAATATTTAATATTTATAACATTTTCAAATTGTTTTCTGAAACATTTTGTCATAATAATTTTAAACATTTGACTTATATGTCTTAGGGAACATTAAGGATCTATTCTGGGTCAGTGGAGCTTGAAGAAACCATATCGAAATAGAAATATGTTTTAGAAATATTCATGAGATGTAATAGATTTATGTTTAAGTATTAATATTCTAAATATTCTTCAAAAACTCAGGTGAGCTAAAAAGACAAAACATTTTAAATTTGGAAACATTTGAAAAGGTTTATCAAAATGTATTGAAGAATGTTTTAAAACATCTATAACATCTTAACATTGATACGAAATGATAGATTCATATTTCGACATGGTGTCTTCAAGCTCCACTGATCCAGAACTTATTTGTATTGTGCCCTAAGACATTTAAGTCAAATGTTTCAAAAACACAGAAAAACACTTTTAAAACGTTATTGAAACCTTACAAATAATATTTTTACTAAGTATTTTTAAAAACGTTTCAGAAATGTTTCCCAAGAAACATTTGAGAAGAATGTCATTAAAACATTGCATTATGATGTTAGTTCAAAATGTTAATAAAACTCCACAAAATTATGTTTTCAAAACGTTTTCCGTAAACATTTCTAAAATGATTGCTAAAGACAATAATAATGTTACAAAAACATTTTGACGAAGTGTTTCAATTTAAGATTTTGAAATGTTATTGAAACCTCACCAAAATAATGTTTTTAAAATATTTTTCAAACATCTTATAGAAATGTTTCCTCGAAAACGCTAGAATAGAACGTCACTGAAATATTGCAATTGTCAATGATGAAATATGTTCTATAGTTCCAATTTGATTGTACTTAATATGTGTTTCGGATATTAAATCATCTCCAGTAGTACTTAATCGACCCTACAGGAAATTTTGAGCCGCGCACACTCTGTAAAGCACAGACACAAATCTAAATTTAAAAATAACACTAAAGGACGCTGCAGATATCAATTTAGGCTGCTCCTGCAAAATTACTGCGGCTGGAAGCATCACTGATGAGAATTTAACATTCGAAACACGTGTCTGGTTCATAAAAATGCTTTAAATGTTCTTCAAGAAGGTATAGAGTTGGAACACGCATTATTAATGTCAAAGAGGTTGAAAAAAGCCAAAGTGGATTTTCCTGGCGCCGTCTACAATATATACTGTTAATTTCCTCTTGCTCCAAATTTTGTGTCGGATGCTTTCAGAATCTTTAACTTCTTCAAATTCATTAGCATCATTTAAGTGCAGATAAATTGTCAGCATGGACCAGAAACGCACGTTTCGGGTATTTAACCCTCGTCAGTGATCCTCAATCTAAACAATGTAAAATGGCCAACATCTGTGAAAATTATGTCCTAAATATACCGAAAGACGTAGCAAGATGGCTTGGATATGATGCTACAAGACCCAGGTTTTTAGAAATTTGAGAAATTTTGTAAGCAGAAATTTTCAAATGCGTTTGAAGAAACGACCTACCGAAATTGACCGAACATGGCTACATGTGCCTTAGGGAACTCCTATTTCACCAGCAGTGACACTCGACAAGCGTATTGAAGTGACAAATATGGCCAGACAAAAATCGTTGGCGGGTAGGCGAAAGGAGCTTTTAAAATCTAAATATGACCCTACAAAGTATGCTGAAATCCCAGCTAAAGACAGAGCTATGCAATGAGGGTGATATTTCTTAGTTTTAAGATCTAGGTCTAACTGGATGACAGTAAATTTAGAATATAATTCAATGCAGTACGTAAACACAATAACTAGGCGAGTGATACACTCGGGTCTAACAATCCACCAGCAGTGATACCAACCTAATGGTTGAAATTGTCAATATTGAAATATATATGTTATATTAATATGTTATAAAAACATGACTTAATGTAACAAGAATATTATGTCTATAACTAATGTTTTATAAATGTTATAAAAACTCCACAGAATCACGTTTCAAATACTTTTTTGTGAAACATTTCCTAAATATTTGCTTCAAACATATAAGTTACATGATATAAAAACATTTTGACAAAATATTACTGGAAAAGTTTTTGAAATGTTATTGAAACCTTACAAAATAATGTTTTTGAAACATTTCTTAAACAAATTTTAGAAATGTCTCCCCGAAAGCAATAAAAAATATTGCTGAAACATTGCAATATAAGTTTATTCAAAATGATCTAAGAATGTTATCAAAATTCCACAAAATCACATTTTCAAAACATTTTCGTGAAACATTTCCTAAATATTTGCTTCAAACATATAAGTTAAATGATACTAAAACATTTTGACAAAATATTACTAGAAAAGTTTTTGAAATGATATTGAAAACTTACAAAATAATGTTTTTAAAATATTTTTCAAACACGTTTTAGTAATGTCTCCCCGAATGCAATAAAAAATATTGCTGAAACATTGCAATATAATGTTTATTCAAAATGATCTAAGAATGTTATCAAAACTCTACAAAATCACATTTTCAAAACATTTTCGTTAAACGTTTTCTTAATATTTGCTTAAAACATATGAATTAAATGTTACAAACACATTTTGACAAAATGTTTCGAAAGAAGATTTAAAAATGTTATTGAAACCTTACAAAATAATATTTTCAAAATATTTTTCAAACACGTTCTTGAAATGATTCCTCTCAGACAGTATAACAGTTTAAAATATGTTATTAACAGTCAACAAAATCATATTTTCAAAACATTTTTTGTGAAATATCTCCTGAATATTTGCTTAAAACATATAAACTAACTGTTTCAAAACATTTTGACCAATACGTAAATTTGACTTCGGAGTGGAACCAAAATTAAAATTAAAATTTTTACGCGTTTTTACGTCTTTTCGGACGTAGTCAGAAATGCCCATTTTTGCATTTTCTTTATATATTTCAATATGTGTATGATTTAAGACTCTCATTTACTGCATATTTGGCATATTCCAGTTACTAAATGCTTTTAGCTGTATTTTAGGCTGAAATTTCAACTGATAGAATGTTTATAATTTGTTTTCAAATGTAAAGATAAAGGGGGGATTTTCAGCTTCAAACAATTTTAAAAACACTTACAGAAAGGAAGGGGATCTCTAACAATACCCGGTTGCAACACCAACAGCAAATTACAAAACACCCACTGCAAAAACACAAAGCAGACATGCAGTGAAAGAGACGCAAATGGTACAAGGAACGATAAATTACATAGAAACATCAAAGACAAATTATAATATACATAAACCAACGAGACCAATAGGCAATCTGTGCAGACTGTGCAGGACGGCCATCTGCCACGTCAGTAGCAGACTGTGTAGTTATCCAAATTACGTGCGCACAACCCTCCCACTTTCCCCGATTATCCAGAGGTATCGAAGAACGTACAACTGTGGTGAAAAATAATCTCCTCACTGTAAGATGAACATAGAAACAGACAGCATGACGCAGGGGCTAAGAAACACACAGATGGATATGTAAATGGATGTAAAAACAGAATGCGTACGGATTACAGTGCTTTGCCGGCTGTAGCGGGCTAATGCATGTTATCACCTGAGAAATCTGACTGAGATTCAGAGAACAGGTGGTCGGGGCCCTGTCTTCCTTGAAGAGGTTTGGAAAGGGCCTGTCATGGCGTCCCCTCGTCACAGTCAGTCAGAGCGCAATTCTTAAGAATGCGCTTGTACAAGGCTGTAGATTTAGTCCATCTGGTAACAGAAGGGTAATATTCACGGTATAAAAAGCGTTTGATTATTCTAACACAATTTCAATGGTCTACCTTCGATTTTTCAACAAGGGGCGCCACCTTAGGCAAAAATAAATCATGGGGGTACCGTGAAGCGAAGCACAAATCTACAAATTCAAAGCATCAGGATGATCTAGAGAGATGTCTAAAAAGTGTTGTTATTTTTTTGTTCCACCTCGAAGTCAAATTTTTGACAAACTTCCTTTTGTTTTATGTATATTGATATGCTTATAGTAAATGTAGGTGAACGATCGTGGCCCTCTATGTCATCTTGTTTTGATTATATACATATCATCAGTAAGATAGTATGGGTAATTGTCATTACTTTAAATCATGACGTAAGAAGACAAATAACATAGAGTCGAAAAATAAAAATTTAACGTGTGAATCTATTATTTTTCAACAATGTTTTAGGAAGATCCTGAAAATGTTGATCAAAATGTGTTTTCAGAATAAATGAGAAACCTTAAACAGCATCAACTCTCAAAGATTCTCAAAAACCCTCATTCAATTTCAAGTAAGTTTATTCGCAAGAATATGAAATGAAACATGATAAGGAAAATACAAAGTACACACACATACTCCGGAAGGTAAATCATATAAACAAAATCTAAACTAATACGTCTGTTTCTGCATCACAATTCAAATGCTAATCAACAAAAATGTTGACATCTGTAGGCCTCCGTATAAAGGATAAATCAAGATGATTCGATGTCCTTAAATGTTTATTATGCTGGACTTCAAATGTCATAATTCAAACGGTCCATTATATATAACTTGTAGAGGGTGGCAGGACAAGACATCAGAGGACAAGAGATCACACTTTGGTCACCTATAACAATATTGATTAATACTAAATACTAATTTAAAAAAATGAGTGTTCGTATATCACATACGTACTTATTTCATTATGCATGTAAATGGTTATCTATTATAGAAATAACTGCAGAAATATCAAATATTGTATATATTCATTCATGAAGTGATCAAAGTAATATAAAACAATAAAAATGCAAACATAGTAATTATGCATGTAACTCACCGTTATGGACGTACAAAAAGAGCTTATATCTTAAAACTGCTCATTCTGGCTTTTCACACGGGGCTCCGATATCCATACAGGACTCTCGTATCCACACAAAACTAATTAATTTACTTCCACACAAGAATATACCTGAATAACTACATATCGAAATCAACAAATGTGCAACGTAGGCTATCCCGAACCGGTCTACACTCAGTACCTATAGCGAGTTATAAACAGAGCTTCACGGACAATGACCACACATTACCTTTACATAGGTGATGATTCTACCAATTAACAATTGTAAAAGTGTTTTCAAATTCAGCATGTTTAATTCGTTTTGATGATATAACATATCACTATCAATATATTTGAAACATTGCATAAATGTAATGACTTCAAATCCAGACTGAGAAAGACAAATTACAAAAAGTATTCAAAAAAGTTTCGTAAAGTATGATTCTAGCATTTTGCTACAACGTTTTAATAATATCTTTAAAATGTTATAGATTTAATGTCGACGGAACTTTTGTTCAAAACATTATTCAAAAATTTTAAAGTTTTATAATGTTCTTAAAATGTTTCCAAAGTCAACATGTTTTAATTCTTTTTGATGATATAACATATCACTATTAAGATATTTGAAACATATGCGTAAATGTTATGACTTCCAATCTGGACGTCAGAAGGCAAATTTTAAAAAGTCGTAAAAACGTTTCATAATGTACGATTCTAACATTTTGCTATAATGTTTTAGGAATATCCTTAAAATGTTATAGATTTAATGTTGATGGTACTTCTGTTCGAAATATTATTCTGAAATATTTTTATTATGTTGTAGAAATGTTTCTAAATACAACAATTTTAAATTCATTTTGATGATATAACATATCACTATTAAGATATTTGAAACGTATGCGTAAATGGTAGAACTTATAATCTGGACGTCAGGAGACAAATTACAAAAAGTTCTCAAAAAAGTTATATAACGTATGATTCTAACATTTTGCTACAATGTTTTAAGAATATCCTTAAAATGTTAGAGATTTAATGTTGAGGATGCTTTTGTTCAAAACATTATTCTAAAATGTTTTTAAAATGTTGTTTAAACGTTTCCAAATTCAACATGTTTAAAATTAAATTCTTTTTGATGATATAACATATCACTATTAAGATATTCCAAATATATGTGTTAATGTTATGACTTCCATTCTAGACAAATTACAAAAACTCGTCAAAAAAGTCATATAACGTACGTATGATTCTAACTTTTTGCTACAACGTTTTAGGAATGTCCTTAAAATGTTATAGATTTAATGTTGATTAAGCGTGTGTTCAAGACATTATTCTAAAATGTTTTTAAAATGTTGTAAAAATGTTTCCAAACACAATGATTTTAAATTATTTTTGATGATATAACACTATTAAAATATTTGAAACATAAGCGTAAATGTTATGACTTCCAATCTACACGTTAGGAGACAAATTACAAAAAGTCATCAAAAAGTTATCTAACATATGATTCTAACATTTCGCTACAATATTTCAAGAATATCCTTAAAATGTTATATTTTAATGTTGATGGTGCTTGTGTTCAAAACATTATTCTAAAATGTTTTTAAAATGTTATAAAAAGTGTTCCAAATTCAACATATTTGAATTCTTTTTGATGATATAACATATCACTATTAAGATATTTGAAACATATGCGTAAAGGTTATGACTTCCACTCTAGACGTCAGGAGACAAATTACAAAATGTCGACAAAAAAGTTATATAACGTATGATTCTAACAATTTGCTACAACGTTTTAGGAATGTCCTTAAAATGTTATAGATTTAATGATGATTGTGCTTGTGTTCAAAACATTATCTTTAAATGTTTTTAAAAAGTTGTAAAAATGTTTCCAAATACAACAATTTTAGATTAATTTTGATGATATTACATATCACTTTTAAGATATTTCAAATATATGTGGAAATGTTACGACTTCCATTCTAGACACCAGGAGACAAATTACAAAAAATCCACAAAGAAGTTTTATAACGTATGATTCTAACATTTTGCTATAATGTTTTAAGAATATCCTTAAAATGTTTTAGATTTGATGTTGAGGGTATTTTTGTTCAAAACATTATCCTAAAATGTTCTTATAATGTTGTAAAAATGTTTCCAAATACAACATGTTTTAATTCTTTTTGTTGATATAACATATCACTATTAAGATATTTGAAACATATGCGTAAACGTTCTGACTTCCTATCAGGAGACAAATTACAAAATGTCGACAAAAAAGCTATACTAGTATAATGTATGATTCTAACAATTTGCTACAACGTTTTAGGAATGTCCTCAAAATGTTATAGATTTAATGTTGATGGTGCGTGTGTTCAAAACATTATTTTAGAATGTTTTTAAAATGTTGTAAAAATGTTTCCAAATACAACAATTTTAGAATTTTTGATGATATAACATATCACTATTAAAATATTTGAAACATGTGCGTAAATGGTATGTCTTCCAATTTAGACGTCAGGAGAAAAATTACAAAAACTCGTCAAAAAAGTCATATAACGTATGATTCTAACATTTTGCTACAACGTTTTATGAATGTCCTTAAAATGTTCTAAATTTAATGTTGATGGTGCGTGTGTTCAAAACATTATTCTAGAATGTTTTTAAAATGTTGTAAAAATGTTTCCAAATACAACAATTTTAGATTATGTTTAATGATATAACATCACTTTAAAGATATTTGAAACATATGCGTAAATGGTATGACTTCCAATTTAGACGTCAGGAGAAAAATTACAAAAACTCGTCAAAAAAGTCATATAACGTATGATTCTAACATTTAGCTACAGTGTTTTAAGAATATCCTTAAAATGTATTAGATTTGATGTTGAGGGTACTTTTGTTCAAAACATTAATCTAAAATGTTCTTATAATGTTGTAAAAATGTTTCCAAATACAACAATTTTAGAATTTTTTATGATATAACATATCACTATCAAAATATTTGAAACATGTGCGTAAATGGTATGTCTTCCAATTTAGACGTCAGGAGAAAAATTACAAAAACTCGTCAAAAAAGTCATATAACGTATGATTCTAACATTTTGCTACAACGTTTTATGAATGTCCTTAAAATGTTGTAGATTTAATGTTGATGGTGCGTGTGTTCAAAACATTATTCTAGAATGTTTTTAAAATGTTGTAAAAATGTTTCCAAATACAACAATTTTAGATTATTTTTGATGATATAACATCACTTTTAAGATATTTGAAACATATGCGTAAATGGTATGACTTCCAATTTAGACGTCAGGAGACAAATTACAAAAACTCGTCAAAAAAGTCATATAACGTATGATTCTAACATTTTGATACAACGTTTTAGGAATGTCCTTAAAATGTTATGGATTTAATGTTGATGGTGATCGTGTTCAAAACATTATTCCAAAATGTTTTTAAAATGTTGTAAAAACGTTTCAAAATTCAACATATTTGAATTCTTTTTGACGATACAACATATCACTTTTAAGATATTTGAAACATATGCATAAATGCTATGACTTCCAATCTAGCCGTCAGGAGACAAATTACAAAAAAGTCGTCAAAAAAGTTCTATAATGTATGATTCTAACATTTTCCTACAATGTTTTAAGAATAACCTTAAAATGTTATAGATTTAATGTTGATGGTGCTCGTGTTCAAAACATTATTCTAAATTATTTTTAAAATGTTGTAAAAATGTTTCCAAATTCAACATGTTTGAATTCTATTTGATGATATAACATATCACTTTTAAGATATTTGAAACCTATGCGTAAATGTTATGACTTACAATCTAGATGTCAGGAGACAAATTACAAAAAGTTGACAAAAAAGTTATATAACGTATGTTTCTAACATTTTGCTACAACGTTCTCAGAATATCCTGAAAATGTTTTAGATTTAATATAGATGATACTTTTGTTCAAAATGTTTTTTTAATGTTGTAAAAATGTTTCCAAATACAACGATTTTAAATTTTTTTTTGATATAACATATCACTCTCAAAATATTTGAAACATATGCGTAAATGCTATGACTTCCAATGTAGACGTCAGGGGAGATAATACAAAAAGTCGTCAAAAAAGTTCTATAACGTATAATTCTAACATTTTGCTACAATGTTTTAAGAATACCCCTAAAATGTTATAGATTTAGTGTTGATGGTGCTTGTGTTCAAAACATTATTCTAAAATGTTTTATAATGTTGTAAAAATGTTTCCAAATACAACGATTTTAAATTATTTTTAATGATATAATATGTCACTATAAAAATATTTGAAACATATGCGTAAATGTTATGACTTCCGATCTAGACGTCAGGAGACATATTACAAAAATTCGACAAAGAAGTTTTATAAAGTATGATTCTAACATTTTACTATAATGTTATGAGAATATCCCTAAAATGTTATAGATTTAATGTTGAGGGTACTTTAAATGAAAACATTATTCTAAAATGTTTTTATAATGTTGTAAAAATGTTTCCAAATTCAACATCTTTTAATTCTTATTTATGATATAACATATCACTATTAAGATATTTGAAACATATGCGTCAATGTAACGACTTCCAATCTGGACGTCAGAAAGCAAACTTTGAAAAGTCGTAAAAAAGTTTTATAACGTACGTTTTGCCACAATGTTTTCAGAATATCATCAAAATGTTTTAAATTTGATGTTGAGCACACTTTTAGTCAAAACATTATTCTAAAACATTTTGATAATGCTACGAAAATGTTTTATAAGCTAACTCGTTTTAACTTTTGTAAGGATACAACACAATGTTAACAAAACATTTTAAAAATGTTTTGTCTTTAGCCTAGAATGTTTTAAGAATGTTTTGAAAACATTTTGATAAGAATGTTTAAAGGAAACCCAAATACGATCTTTTTGAAATGTTTCAAAAATGTTTTGTGCTACCTGGGTTCTGGTTCCCCTCGACCAGACCTATTTCCCTCGGCTTCGCCTCGGGAAAAAGGTCTGGTCTCGGGGAACCAGAATCGTGCTAACTCCCTCAATGGTATACTTTAACTGTATACTATAAAATAAAATTATTCTTTTGAATTATTTGTGTCTTTCGTATGCAAAAATACATTTGAAGTATTAACTTACTCAATTCAATCGCAATAAAATTATTCCGCTCCGTACAGTTGCCATGGCGTGAAAAAAATATTAAAGAAAATGAATGACCGGAACTTCTAATGAACAAGCACAAAGCGCTTTCATAATAATTCGCGGAAAAATATTGCAACGTCAAAATTCTGTATGACGTCAAATAAACTCCAGTTGATGACGTGAACTATATGCCAAGGGTAAAACGATGTCGTGATAGAAGCGTATTTTAGATATAAACAATGATTTATATTGCTTGTTATTCGAAATGCATTGCTCTTTAATCTAGAGGTATATTTGACCATTACTTCAATAAGTTTTCAGATTTTGTTTTCTTTACGACATAGATACGGTTTACGTATGATTTGTTCATGCTCATACCCTCTTAATCAATAAAAGTAAATACAAGTACATATTGTCAATATACGTTATATTATACATTTTCAGTGGACCGTATGAGTATTTCAGCAATGTTAAACAGCATCATTTAAGAACAGATGAATTTGCAGCATTGAACAGACAGGCATGTTTCGTTATGTATCATTAATGATGCTCAACGCCGAAAAACAGATCATCCAATTGCTGTAAACATTGGAGTCTCTAGTATATTTTTAAGTTTCTATAATTTTGATATTCAATATTTGCTACTTTAACTGGAAGAAAAGATGAAAAATAACTTTCCATTCAATCGATGGGTTTAATTTGATATTTTTCATACAGACTGCAAATGTATAATATTTTCAGTAAAATATCTAATTAAATTGATTGAGTGATAATATTTCAATATCGTAATGCATTTTTTAAAAATGATTTTGGATTTTGGGAAAATATTTTACGTAGAATCATTCACATGTTTTAATATTAGCTACTTTCGCGGTCAGGTTCCTATCGCGAAATAGTGTGTCAATGAATTTGAATACAATATGCATAACACAATACTAGCAGGCACGGATCCTCAAATAATTGTCCATGTGCAAATATCTGTTTTTGTAAAACCACGAAAGAAAGTACCAGCGAATGATTCTACTTATACAGTAATGTAAAATTATGAAGAGCCAAAATCTAAATCTGACCTAAAATATCTTCCAAAGACCTACTAAGGACAGAGCTATGGCGTTATGGAGATACCCCTTGGTTGTATAGAAGCAAGTTCATTTATGATATAGGTAGGATATGAACGAGTGAATCAAACTTATTCAAATTTATCTTCCTCTGGGTGCTCGCACGTTTGTCACATTACAATAATTTGGAATTAATAGCAACGTTGCAAAATGCTCTCGTCGGGGAATTATTTTTCATAAACAATTCAATGAATGCATTTATGAATTTCATTGTATGTACCCCAAAGTAGCACGGCAAGCGCTCCAAAATAAGGCCGGCAAAATTTATTTGTCATTGTTCACCTCTTGATACATACCAAAGATAAAAAAGGTTGAATACACAGGAAGATAAAATGGGCAATCAATATCATAACATAAGTCATTGGCCATAAGTTCAAGAGACTTTGCTATCAATACAGTTGCTGAAAAGGCTCCAAAAAAGATTCAGAAGCTGTATTTTTTTTTTTAGATTCCTATGTTCAAGAGAAGCGCAATAATTCTTCTAAATATTGATCAGTATTTCCAGTACACGAACTGAATCTTTAATTACTGGTTATAAAAGCATGTACAAAGTTTTATAACTCTGTTAGGAATACGGCAATATTTCTGAAACTCAAATCGATCATAAACGCATGTAGCAAGTTTCCATTCAATAAATGCAAAGGCTAAAAAAATCTGAAAACTGTTAGATTGATAAAAACTGAAATGCTCAAGCATATATTTGCTAAACATCAGTCAATACTTCCGAAATTCTAAGTTTCAATTCAATAGAAGCAAAGTCAGTGAAAATAAAAGTTCTGAAAACCGATGATATTTTCTATGTTCGAGGGTGATGACTCTGTGCAAAATACGTCAATGCTTCCGAAACTCGAACTAAAACTTAATAACTTAATGGATATGCAATTATATTCCAAGTTTCAATCACATACCTTGAAAGGCTTATAAAAAGTCCAGAAAATATTACCTCGGACGGATCGACAGACGGATGCACAGATAGCACAATAACATGATACATCTTATCACGATCGTTTTAAATTGGAACTCAGCAAGGAATTGATGTTTTCGGTAAAATAATGTCAGGAACATGACTAGGAATTCGACATTAAAGTGGAAACAATACATAAAATAACGAACATACAGATTCAAATCATATCAATTTGAAACGCCTCCCGCTTCATCTATAACTCATACATTTTGTAAGCACAGCAATATGTTTTCTGCACAAATATGTGAGTCAGAGTCAATACCAAACCCAAATAAGAATTTAAAACCGCATGTTAAATAAGGAAAGAAGAGGGAAACATTTAAACTAAAGCCTGTGTTTGTGAAACACGAATGCCCCCGGTGGCATCTTTGTTAGTATAAACACTATTTTCTGTTAAGAACATGTATGTGAAAGGTCAAGGTCATGGTAACTGGGTTAAACATTAATTTTTTTATTTTTTTTTTTTTTTTTTGGTATCGATGGAAAAATCTTGTGACAAGGAATACACATGTGAAATATCAAAGCCCTATCACTTACCATTCAAAAAATATGCCCAAAATTAAATTTTTTGAAAAGTATGTCAAAGGTCAAGGTCAAGGTCACGATGTAAAAATGTTCGTATCAATGGAAAGGTCTTGTCAAAAGGAATACACATGTGAAATATGAAAGCCCTATAACTTACCATTCAAAAGTTGTGCCCAATGTTAAAGCTTTTGAAAAGTAGGTCAAATGTCAAGGTCACAGTCACGAGGTAAAATAAATTTTGGTATCAATGGAAAGGTCTTGTCAAAAGGAATACGAACATGTGAAATATGAAAGCCCTACCACTTCTCATTCAAAAGTTATGTCCAATGTTAAAAATTTTCGGACAAACAGACTAACAGACAAACAGACGGACAGGCCAAAAACTATATGCCCCCGAATATTTGATTCCGGGGGCATAAAAAAATTTTGCAAGGTAATTGTTTACGATGAGAGAATCAAGTAATCGGGAAGAATCAGCATGATCTTCTGCCTGCTATCAACACTTGTTACTTCAGCTCATGGCCAGTCTCTGCTACGTCTTTTGGAACATTTTTGGACATAATAATTTTCATACCTTTTGGCCTTATTACATTTTTTAGACTGAGGATCACTGACGAGGGTTTAGTACCCGAAACGTGCATGTCTGGTCCATGCTGTAAATTTATCAGGTTTTAAATGATGCTATTGAAGTTAAAGACGTTTAACATCTGTATATACCCATCGTAGAAACAAACGCCAAATACAATGCAAATACAATCATCTGCTCTTTTAAAAGATACATAAGACATGAAGCAGGCTAATTTGAGAATGTTCTTGATAGAACCAAAGGAAAAAATAACATATCAAAGGTGTATATGCTTTATAGAGTTTTACAGGTTAAAAGCGAATGTACTTATATCATCGATTAACTAGACTTGGTTGTACATTGTATTGAACTTTGATCTTTCCTTGGCGTGTTCTTGTTAACACAAACTCAAGCTCAAATATCTACTTATAAACTTCCTTTTTTACTTAACAAAGTTAGTCTGTTCTTCACAAAGTGATTAACAATTGTGATAAGTAGATAACAGGAATTTTCACTCTTTGCAGATGTACATACTTTTTCCAACACAGATGTGTCCAGTTAAACCAAAAACAAATTTAATTCAAGGGTCGATGTCTTTTAAATCTGATATAATGTGTGTCAAAACCATTTGTTCTTTTAGTATGATTAAGGTACGGTTTTACCGTTTATATTAATCCTTTATAGTTGTAATTCGCTTTCTATATTTTCCTTCCTTCTACCTTTTTTTTCTGCTTTATTTTTCTTGTGGATTATTGCTTTGATTTTGAATTTGTTTATGCTATTGTTGATAAGGTTGATAGGTTTATTATAATTACTTTTTTGTGTTTCGAATGTGTGCTCTATTATACATGTACAATGATGACAAATATTGACAAAACAATATCCCTATTAAGCAGTACAAAAACGTTTATTGAAAAATCATCTCACCAAGGGCATTCAAAACCAGATCCAAGGCAAAGGAAAAGAAAATCTATTACATGAAGAGAAGTGAACTCCCTGCGGAAGAGTGAGATCAGCTGCCTGGGAACAGTGAACATGTCCTGCTTGCATGCCACTTCAATTTGATAGAATAGTCACAATCGGTAACTCTCACGTAGGAAGAAAAACGTATCAATTAGCATGTCATGGCACAAACGGTTTTTGTCAGAATATCATTTCTGACACTAGACAAGGGGACGTCGTAGTGTGCTACCATTTCCCAATATCGACCATAGAACTTCCTCAGTGACGATGTTAGTCGGTCACAAATGCATCCTTGACTTAGGAGCTTAACTGAAAGCCGTCTAGGTCTTAAAACAAAATCTGAGTACATGGAGCTTGCCTAAGCATAAAGTATTAATCGAAAACAATTCAAACGCCATATGCTGGTGACGACGGGTGTTGCTACTAAGAAAAGGAAAATTTCATATATTGAAATAATTTTGTTTCTGATTTCTGTTTTATTTCAAGGAAAGGGAATGATCTCCAGCATGATCACCCTGCACCCAGCGAAACAAACACATCGGGAACGATCCGTTTGATATACTTAGCTGAAGATTGTGTTTGTTTCGCTGAGTGCAGGGTGATCATGCTGGAGATAATTCCCTTTCCTTGAAATAAAACAGAAATCAGAAACAAAATTATTAATAAATATTCAACCACAGACAATGCATATTTTGTAGATATTGTATTCATTTTCGTGTGTGAACGGCGGGTGAGGATAGCCAAACAGGGGATGCTTACTCCTCCAGGGCCGCTGGTCCCACCTGTAGCATGATAGGGGTCCGTCGTTGCTCGATTTGGTGCTCTCTTGTCAGTGCTGTTTAAATTGTTGTCCAAATCTTACAAGCAAGTCTGCGAATGAATATTTAAAACACTTACTATCAAACCCCTCCGGGTTTACCAACTCCATAGGGCAAAATGCAAAAGTGTGACTCAAATAAGATAAAAAAGATCTTGACGACAAGCTCAACAGTGCTCATAGTAGAACCCCAAATGGAGCATCGATGGACCCCCAGCTAGGTAGAGTCGTAACGATGTGCCCGGGAGGTGTAAACATCCCCTGTTTTGCTAGCCGCATCCGCCGTCGATGAGGGAGCACGAAAATACACGTCTGTTCTATATTAAGTAACTTCTCATATATTCTGCAGAGTATTGTGCATATCTATAGATTAAATGGGGGGGGGGTTATATTACGATTGTAATTCAATGATCACCACTTGATTTCTATGGTCTAGAAAGCCCCGCCAATACCGAAAAATGAGCATATAAAATAACCGTAGGCGGAATAATTAAACATGTCTGCATTAGAAAATGAAGTTCTTAGAAGTCGACTGAGTACCCAACTATGACACATTCAAAATATTACTTTTTTATATTTTTTTCATTGATGGATAATTGGCCCTCATATTATGTCCCCTCCAAGCCTAGTTTCGCCTCTTCTTCTCTTCCGATTTTCCTCTGATCGACTACATATTTTGCCATACGCAGAGAGGTGAAACCAGGCCTAGAGGGAATTTTTGAGGGACAGGAGGACTGGGTGACTTATTTTTTGGTTGAAGAAACTAGAATTTGTCAAAAAAAGGATGACTTGCCAAAATTATTTTCGCACCGAAATTCTCAAGTTTTGCCTATGCATAGCAGTCAGACCGAAGACGAAAAAACAGATAACACCGTCGTAGGTCTGCAAGTCGGACTATTCAGTAGCATATCCAAATAAAATCTATGTTCAAAATAGCATTAGAGGGATGGTGCTAAGATGTTAAACCCCTTTAATTTCGATGATATTTATCGGTGAAATGGCTAGTATCCGAAATAGCAAAAAAAAAAAAAAAAAAAAAAATATTTTATGTCTCATTGATAAAAGGCCAAAACAAAGCTTCTTTCAGGTGACAGAGCTGGAAAAAAAGTAATTAATACACTTGACAAACACCAGGCCACGGGGAAGGATTTTAACTGCTCCACACTGCAACGTGAAATAAGTGTCTATATTAATAATGTCGAAGGGTTCCAACTCTTTACCTTCTTGAAGAAAATTCCAAATCAATTTACATGCACCAGACACGTGTTTCGAATATTAAATTTTCATCAGTGATGCTTTCAGCGGCGCCACCATAAAAAGTTTCAGTAGCGCCCTCTTTCAGCGGCGCCACCATAAATAGTTTCAGTAGCGCCCTCTCAAAACACAGAAATATCACGAGTGAAAGAGAGGGGAGATCTCCAACAACACTAGGTTGCAGCATCCACAGCTAAACCCCAAACACCCAATGCAAAAAAAAAAAAAGAAAACACAGAGCAGACACCCACAGAAAGAGACGCAAAAGGGACAACGAATACCAACTCACACCATAAAAACATGAAAAATAAAAGACCACACATAAATCAATGAGACCAATGGGCAACCGGTGCCAACTTAAGACGGCCATCTGCCACGTAAGTAGCAGACGGTGTAGTTATCCTGGATTACGCGCGCACAACCCTCCCACTATTCTGATTTCCCAGAGGTCTCGAAGAACGCATAATTATGGTGTAAAACATGGTGTAATTATGGTGTAAAACACATTGTAGGTGATGTTTTGATGCAACTTACCGACTCCTCCACAATCTTAACATAAGAAAGTAGGTAAACATGACATTGTGTAAATTCCGTGTATCTTAACTTGTCACAATCAGTTTTATGAACAAAAACAAAAGGAAACCGAAATGATATACATCTGCTATCATAAGGAAGGTATTTTGACAAATTTAGGTTTAAAATGTTACGAATTGGATAAAATTATCTACGCTGCGCGGAAATATCTATTTTTTTTTTTCTAAAATCCAAGAAGTTATTGCGAAAAGAGGTATAGGACTTCTCGTGTATTTTCGTTGTTCCAATTTCCACTTTTCATGCATTTTTTTTAATTCAAAATGAGATGCGAGACCAAGGTGCACTGACCACAGCGGAACACAAAACCAGGGCGACAATAGATTAATAAATAAATATATAACAAAACAACTTCTATGATACAATCACTGGTTAGTTACCTAGAATTTATTCGTTATACTTGTATGTTATTTCAGGACATAAACCAATTGCATTAAGTCATCTACATTACTTGATTTCCCGAGTATCAGTTCTTTCTCTGAGACAATGAATAGTTTGAAGCTTTTCGCCCACTTAAAGCATGACAAATTTTGTTTTGGTAATGGACAGTCACAGGTAGATCCTTTTGTACTGAAATTTTGACACCTCAAAATCAAGAATTTTTAAAGGATCATATTGAGCCAATATCAATTCATCTTCCCAAGTCGCGGTGATCGATCTGCCTTTCTTCTCTTCTCAGAAGAGAAGAGAAGCGAATCGATCACCGCGACTCATGAAGATGTATCATATAGAAAGAAATAATGATACAATGGGATGACATCGTGATGCATGTTTAAATATGATCAATAAAGAGAAAGATACATGTAGTTATAATTTAAAAATCTACTGCAAATACACTTGAATTCGAAATGAAAGCTCGATCATTACATTTGTAGAAAAAAGAAAGGAGGGGTCTTCAACAAGACTCGGTTGCTTCACGTATATCAAAACACCAAAAGACCCCACGCGAAAACACAGAGTAGATATCGATACGAAAGGGACCATCAACTAGAAAGGTTTCTTGTTGCGGTTGCAACAAGAGTGTCTTCCTCCTATACAATTTTTGGTTTGGAAATATGAAGGACGTCACATTACATGTCTTAATATTATATATTTAAGTTTTCAAATAGCAGTAACATTAAATTTTCAAACCGATAATTGTTGGTGAGCAACCATTTGATTTTGGGGGGGGGGGGGGGGGGAGGGGGGGGGGGGGGGGGGCAGGAATTCTATTGCCAGTCGGTAAAAATTTTTTCAGCAATTTTCTGAGCAGGCCATTTTTTTCAGCCATTACCAGAGTCGGAGAAAAATTTTCGCCGGTTCTTCGGGCCGGATTTAAACAAATTGTCAAATGTTGTGAATGTCTGTGTAAGTTAAACTCCCCGCTGTTACAGAGTATGAGTTAATAACCGTTCCTTCAGATGTCTCTTTGCAATTAGCGAATTTCAGACAGATTGTATGATGTTTAAATAGAACCTTTTCTAGATTTTTGTGCCTATGCGTATTAGGTCTCTGGTAGATACAGCTATGTGAACAGTTTGTATTTATATTAATTAATTTTTTGACTTTAAATTGTCTGGCACAAAGGGCCAGCAAAAATTTCCATATCATGCAATGTATCCTTACTTTTGCATGGTCCGGGAAAAAAAAATTGCCGGCCCTTTTGGCCGGAATATTTTTTTCAGCATTTTTCAGAGCCGGGATCTTTTTTTTTTTTTGCAAATTCTTCCTGCCCCCTTCCCCCATAAAAAATGCGAGCTCGTAGCTGTAGAACCAATTTTCTTGAGAAGAGAAATGGTAATAACAAGTTACGTTCAATATATATATACATATATAAATACCATGAGGTTCTCGCTGTGCAGGTTCAAATTTGGACCCCCCCCCCCTTCCCTTTTTTCAAAGTTTATTTTGAATTTCCATCATGGCGACATCGTTCAATATCAAGAGAACTGTTTTCGAAAAACGAGGGGAGGGAAGAATGTTGGAGAAATTGTTCATCAATTTGTAAATAAACCAACCGAAAATTATGTTCGAACGTTTGCTAGAATTAGAAATTAAACTTGATGTTCAAAATATAGTTATTGAAGTTTAGAAAGAGGTTTGTAGGTTAATCGGAATCAAACTACCACTTTTTGTGTGTAAATTCTGGTTTGTAGCTGATCTCTTCTAAATTAATCAACTGTTTTAAAATCAAATTGTGTATATCGAAATGTATTTATGAAATGCATATTCATCATTGCCGTGAAATCGGAATTTGAAAATCTCAACACTGCTTTTCTCGAGTCGGACTCGGACTACCAATTTTAGTGTGCGCCCGATCTGTTGGCGTGAAGGTGTATCGAAATACCCAACTCAAAATTTCGATGCTCATATCTTTTCAACAGTAAGAGATAGGAAAAATCAGAAAGACTAAATAAGACAGATATATGGATAAAAAATAATAATATTGAAATTTTTAGGAAACTTCATAAGCTTAATTTTTGTTTACTATTATAAGCAAAAAAGTGTCTTCCTCCTATGAACTTCTGAATTTGGAAATATGAAGGACGGTGAAGGACGTCATCGTAATAAATCGTTACAGTGTGCATCTAGCATTTCATATCTTGCATGGCTGTCGACTTTCAAAAAGAATGGAAATTGTAGATAGCAAAATACGAGATATTTAAGCTTACAAATAGCAAAACATGAAATTTTTGGTCCTTTTGAGTAATTCGACGCTCCCGTCAAATATTTGAATCTACTAAAAAACATGATGAAAAAAATAACAGAGACCAAAAATAAAAAAGACCAATCTAGCTTTTACTCCAAACGTAACGTTGGAGAACTTTCATTGTCCTAGCTTACAAGGTTCTTAAGAAATCGCTGATCCAATTTTCCACGGTTACGAAAACAATAGGTCTTCCGACGGAAGTCGGAAGACCTAAATAGGGCATAAAAACATTTGAACCAAAAGGACTATACTGTCAAAGAGGCCACTGGCCATTCGGTGCCGACCTATGACAATCATCTGCCACATCCATAGCAAAGAGTGGAATGTGTGGTGATGAAATATATTACCTGCAAACAACCCTTTAATGTTTCCAGTTACCCAGATGTATATGCATGTAATCTAGAAGCGAACAACTGTAGAGAATAGTAACCTTCTTATCGTGAGAAACAAGACAGCAGAACACAGGGTCCAAGCATCACACAGATGAATATGTAAATACAAACGTAGATATAAAAATGAATTAAGGCCTCTACAAAGATTTGGACAGGGCCAGTCAAGCATGAATTCCAGTCCTCATAGTCAGTGAGAGTGTAATGAATGTATGAATGCGCTTTACTTAAATAACAAGGCCGGAAATTGGCCAAGTGCAATCCGCCTGGTGATAGCAACATAATATTCATGATATAAAACAGCATTTGATTTTGTAGACCTATTTTAGACGGAAGTTTTGTCGACATTTGATCCTTTTTATTTTATTATGGGACCATTTAAAAGCTGACCAAAAGTCTGAATTAGTTTATGAAAACGAAATCCTTGACCTATAAGTTTCTTGGCAATTTGAAAATTCAACAGTTGAACATGATCTAGCGTCACGGATTCATAAGCAATGTTTTTAATCTAAACGCATGGGCTAAAACAATTTGGTGCGAAGTAACTCGAAACCGGCAAACCGATATGACTCGGAAATCTACTTTCGTTTTGCGATTGTGCAATAATTTCAATTTTGTTATTTTGAGGTAAATCGGAGAATCTTATATTATGTCGAACGAAGAATTCTTCCCAGGCACAGAGGAAGGAACAAATAAACGCGGAGAACTTGCCTGTGATGTTGACAAGTTTCATAGTATCTTGTTTACTGAAGACGATCAATTTGATGCAGATTCCGTGAAGAGGACAGATATTTTAGATTTTGAAAATCAGGCTTTTCTCTTGAAAAATCTTTTAACACAGAGGGAATGTAATTCTCTGATAAGTGAAGGAGAAAATGTCGGATTCAAGAAAATAATAGGTGCCCAAGACAACTACAGAAGTGCCCAGAGGTTTTAATTCTTTTTCATTTTGTTTTGTTAGTTAGGGAATAACTATATATAGCTTCTGACTTTATGTTTGGGGATGGTAAATGCTGATTTTACATTTACAAACTGAGTTTTTCTGGCGACGCGTTAATGGAGCCAAAAAATAGATGTTTGCACCATAAAATCAGCATTGACCGTCCACAAACATAATGTCGGTATCTATAATCTAATTATTCCCATTCTAATGCAATCTATGTTTTTGTGAATATAAAGCAAAATGTGATGTTAGCAACATCAAAGCCTAGTATGTTCTTCTTTTACTGCCGTAACTAAGGAGCAAACAACCAATGGAATTCAACATTATAGAGACATTGCCTCATACTAGAATATTTCATTCACCAAGTTCAATTTCATTTTTTATGTATTGCACATCAATGGACTTTGAAGAAATTTCAATCAATGTAATGAACTTGTTTAAAAAGGATATATTTACATTACTAGTAGATTCCCCATGTTAAACGCCCATTAGGCAACTAGAATTATATTCCAATAACTTGGGTTGCTATTGTGACGTCACGTTCAAGATTTGCATGTTACGGGAGAATTTACCAACGTTCAAATACATTTGACGCTAGAACAGACGAAATGCGCGAAGAGCATGCAAATATAAATTACCGATATTTAGAATAAATGTAAATATAAGTAATGACTGTCTTACTTTTGGTGTTCATGGGTGTATAATTCTGGTTGGACACATGCAAATTTTCCGAGAATCGCTTCACGATTCACGGAATTTGCACGTGACCAACCAGAATTATACACCCATGAACACCAAAAGTAAGACAGTCATTTCTTAAATAAATTAAAGCCTAATTTCTTAAACACTGGATAAATTAAATTTTAGCCATCTTATAACTCAAGCTTAAAAAAAAAGTCATTAAACAAGATAAATGAATGTGTTGCGACATGCTATAATGAGCTAGTACCTTGTTTAGCTTATGTAGAATGAAATACATGCTTATATAAATGATTATTGCATTAGATCATGGTGCTAAGTTATATATTATATAGTATGATCTTTTTTCAGAATTGTTATAGAAAGTGAAGCCATGTCTGATGTACTATTTCAAAGGATAAAGCCGTTTATTACCGATCACACATTACACATCAACGGTTCATATAAAGACTTGCATGTACACAGTACTCCAATGTTTTTGTTGGATGGGGACTGGGAGTTGTGTGGACTCAACTGTGTGAGTTTCATTATTATTATAACATGTATATATATTTATACATGTATATTAAATGCTATGTAGCTAATTAAATGTATACGCTTAATTTTGTTTCACAGGTAAAAATTTAAAATTTTCCTTTTTTATCTCATATAAAGGAATACGTATTAAACATGGGAAATTTTATATTGCAATTTGCACTGAAGAAATAAATGTAAATGTTTAATATTAAAATTATTAAAATTAAAAAAAGGAAAGCTGTAATTTGTGTTAGAATATAAGCTTTTTCAGAAACATGTGATTTGACAGTTGTTTTTTTTTTTTGGGGGGGGGGGGAGGGGGGGAGGGGGGGGGGGGGGGGAGAGGGTGGCGGGAATGTTCAAGGGAAATGTATGCATTTTACATAATTTTCTTGGGTCAACAATGGTCAATCAGTGCTCAATGTAAAGCTTTGTAAACTCATTTTAACATGCTTTAACATTGTTGATCATTACTCTTTTTTATTTCTTGGATTTTGTTATTTAATCATTATACATATTATAAAAAACACAAACACTCAAATACACAAATTTTTGGCCCCTTGGCCTTTATCAAGTAAAATCCATCCTTATTTTTGGAGAGCAAGGATGGATTTTACTTAGAAGGAAGGAGGGAAGGAGAGCAATGATGCAAGGAAGGAGAGCAAGGAACATGAGGAAGGAGCAAGAAAAATGTATTATACAAAGAAGCAAGGACTTCCAAAGAGGCAAGGAAAATGTATTATACAAAGAAGCAAGGAAGGAGAGCAATTAAGGATGGATTTTACTTAGAATTGTTATAGATCGTTGTTTTTTACACTTGATAAAGGCCAAGGGGCCGAAAATTTGTGTATTTGAGTGTTTGTGTTTTTGTGCGAATAGCACATAGCGATTGCCTGATTTCTTCACTCATGGGTGCCCCGTCTACCGAGTATGTATAAATGATGATACTCTGTTTACATGTAACTTGGGACTGCTTCAGCGTCATGATTGGTATAAAGTCTGATCACTGTCTGAATCAATGAATTATCTATATGAATCGAGCTGTTGTGTTATGTACATGCAAGACCTAATGAAAATTGCATCTATATGTACTGAGATGAACACAGGCTGTGTTTTGGAAACCCCTTTCCATTACCCATTTTAATGAACAAAATATAAATGAAACGGTGCTATCGATAAAGATATTAAGTTGAATCATTGAAACGTAAAACTTACTTCAAGCAGGCTTATTTTGCCCTGCTTCACAAAATAAAATCTGTATACGGAAAATTTAGGAACTTCCATCATGAAATATGATATTAATAATTATGAAAAATAAAAGATCAAAACATTCCCGTTTAGGATGTATCATGTTTTTATATTCTAAAAAAGAATTGAAATTTCCTTCAAGTTCTTAGCACACACCTAACATTGAACATGAAAGGTTAAAGAGAGAGTGGGGATCAAATTAGAAAATATGAATCTTCTTCTTTCCTTGTATATGGTATCATCAATCGATAATCATATTGGATTGTTGTATTTTTTAGGGGGGGGGGGGTAGATTTAATGTGAAGTTATTTAATTTTCATGTTCAATGTCAGACATCATCTTTCAATTCATTACGACAACATTATGGACTTGCATTATAGTTCTGTCTTTATACGTCCATAAACTGGCCTACGAAGGTGTTCAGGAACAAATATAACTTTGAAAACACAATATTTTGTCATACATTATAAGTGATACATATTCTGGCTATTCGCACTCAGTACCTTCAGTGCTTTGATTATTTGTTATCATCCCTTCCCTCTGGAAGAAATATTTCAATCTACTATGTTATATACTGTATGTTTTTTTTTGCGTTTAGTTATTCCGACTTTGTCGTTACCAGGCAGGGGGACACTTTGCACCTCATTTTGATGGGTATTTCCAGAGGAATTCCAAAGAGAGATCTATGAAAACTCTGATGCTGTACCTGAACGGAGACTTTGATGGCGGAAGTACAAATTTTGTCGATGAAGCTCAGGCTTTGTACAAGGTAAGGTAACTCTCAAAAGGATTTGATCAAACACAGGGTTAGTGAGGATGGCATTTGGCAGGAGGGGGGGGGGGGGACTCGGCGTGCCTAATTTGAATTTTTTTTGTATTTAATTATCTGAAACTGATATCCTTGATGCAAACTAGCTGAAATAAAAAAAATCAGATTTTTTTTCTGAATTTAGTGATCACAATATCCTTGACCTTCAACACTTTTCAGAGATACTTGTAGTCTATTATTTAAAAAAAAATAGTATGATTGGAGGACACTAATATTATTTTAAAAAATATTATGTTATCAAAGCATCTCATTGTCCACAATGTTGAAAGGTTTAATTTAGGTTAGAACCATCCATAGCACCAAATTTGACACGTTAGCTATTTTGACCTTTTCTGCACGGCTTTAGAGACAGGTGTTGCTTTCAAGCAGGAGATACTTACTCTCCCCTGGCACCAGCAGCCAGTCTCACAAAAATACTTACGAATAATTTCAAGAATTTTCGTAACTTTTGATCGCTTAGTTCTTCTTTTGAACATGTCGAAATGAAAATATGGCTGTTTTGTTTCAGACTTTATATAAAGTGTGTAGATATGATATTAGAAAACATAGTGCAATCTAAATGGGAAATCTTTTGAGTGTTTTATTAAATGACAAAAGTTACGAAAATTATTAACTTTTTTCGTAAGAACTTTTGCGAACTTTTGTGAAACTTGGAACCTGATCTCTGATTTCTATTTGAGATTGACACTATGACCATGTTGACTCTTTTCCAGAATATTTAAAAAATTATTTCCCTTAATTTTTTTTCTATAATTTAGTATTGATTTTAAGTTTTAGATTCCGATTTTTGGTCTTGTGTTTAACTTTCATTCACTGACTGGAATTATATTCATGATTCAATCTTGATAATGTTTTCAGGATTCCAGCGGGAAGTACTGTGCAGAGGAAAAAAATGTATTATATAAAGTCCAGCCAGAGTGCGGTATGGGCATCATCTTTAATCATCACAGGTTGCATGAAGGAGAGCAACTGAAGTAGGTATTATAACATTGAAAGAAATATACATGATAAAATCGCAAAATTTTGGGAAAGGGTAAATTACCGAATATTGATTTAAATTTTATAAAAATATTATGATGAAAAATGAAGCTATGTGGATCCTGGAAATTGCAATATTCAGATAGTACGTCACAGCTTAAGAAATATGACACATGTCCATTACTTACTTGGTACAAATTATATCTACATCAACCTTAAAGGAATGGTTAAGCACGACAAGATTCAATACCCAATGAGAGTCAAGGTCACTTTCAAGGTCAAGGTAAAATATTTTAGGGTCAAACATTTGCAATAGGTGAAATTACCTGTTCTTGAACATGATCTAGATGTACAAGAAATAAATTGAGTATCTTTTTCCTCTGAATTTAGGTCCAATGTTAAATACATCCTGAGGACAGATATAATGTACCGAAAAGTTGGAGAATCCAAAAGGGAAGAAAAACTGGAGAAAGGTTTATCCCTACTTCAGGAGGCTGAAAGACTTGAGGTATGAGATATTAATTCTGTAGTCTTCAGAAATCAATCTAATAATTTTGGTTGATGAAAAAATCAACACTCAAAAAATAGCAGCTCTGGAAATGTAAATCATGTGAATAGCTTTTGTTTTAGAAGTTTTCCCTTAGGTCAAAAAAATTAAAAATTAGTTTCTCAAGCACTGCTGCATCACGAAAATATGTGTCGCATCTGGAATTTTTAAGCACTTTTCCAGAATTTTCGGTTCCGGTTTTTATGCCCCCGTAATCGAAGATTCTGGGGCATATAGTTTTTGGTCTGTCCGTCTGTCTGTCTGTTTGTCCGCAAAAACTTTAACCTTGGCCATAACTATTGAATGGTAAGCAACAGGGCTTTCATATTTCACATGTGTATTCCTTTGTGACAAGACCTTTCCATGGATTCCAAAATTTTTGACCTAGTGACCTTGGCATATAGTATTTGTTCTGTTCGTCTGTCTGTTTGTTTGTTTGTCTGCAAAAACTTTAACCTTGGCCATAATTTTTGAATTGTAAGTGACAGGGCTTTCATATTACACATGTGTATTCCTTGTATCAAGACCTTTCTATGAGAACCAACATTTTTGACTTTGTGACCTTGACCTTGGAGTTTGACCTACTTTTGAAAAACTTTAACCTTGGGCATAACTTTTGAATGGTAAGTGATAGGGCTTTCATATTTCACATGAGCATTCCTTGTGACAAGACCTTTCTATGGGAACCAACATTTTTGACTTTGTAACCTTGACCTTGGAGTTTGACCTACTTTTGAAAAACTTAAACCTTGGGCATAACTTTTGAATGGTAAGTGATAGGGCTTTCATATTTCACATGTGTATTTCTTGTGACAAGACCTTTTCATGGATTCCAAAATTTTTGTGACCTTGACCTTGGAGTTTGACCTACTTTTGAAAAGCTTTAACCTTGGGCATAACTTTCGAATGGTAAGTGATAGGGCTTTCATATTTCACATGTGCATTCCTTGTGACAATACCTTTCTATGGGAACCAACATTTTTGACTTTGTGAGTATAGTGACATTGACCTTGGAGTTTGACCTACTTTTGAAAAACTTTAACCTTGGGCATAACTTTTAAAAATGAGTGAAACATGCAAATCATGGATGCACCACTCAAATCCTCCCTTGGTTGATCATCGGTGGATATAGTGAAGGATGCACCTTGCACCAACTTTATGAGAGCATCGTCGCTGACCGTTTTGATCTTGGCACTTAGGAATTTCCCGATAAATATAAGGCATATGTCAATACTCGCGTGGAGGTAAACAAAAAAAAAACCTCCCTGTCTCATCATAATTTGAAAAAAAGTGCCTGAGAAACTAATATTTAATTTGTTTTTGCCATAGAGTCAACTTTTGGTATTGCATGGTACATTTGCCTACTAATGAATCCTCCATAAAATAACTCTTGAAGCCCCAACTTTACTTATTGTTAGAAAGAAATGTAGATCTATTATAATCAGTAACCTGTCTTTTGAACCCAGCCTCTTTCTAAATTTATGAATGAGTATTAAAAAAATACTCACTATTCTGAAAATAAGCCTCATTCTGACAATTCATAATTAAGCTGCATAATTAATGATGATAGTGATCCTTAAATCTTAGTAAGGTAATTCACTAAGAAGGAAATATTATGGGGTTTTTTTTAGCTCACCTGAGCGAAGCTCAAGTGAGCTATTGTCATAGCGCGCCATCCATCGTCCGTCCGTCCGTCGTCGTCATCGTCGTCCGTCCGTCCGGCGTAAACTTTTAATATTTTCAACATCTCCTCTGCAACCAGTGCACAGAATATCACGAAACTTCACAGGAAGCAAGTACTCAATGCCCTCTACCAACATGACCAAGTTTGTGTTTTTCGTGCCGATCTGAAATCAAAGATGGCCGCCACAGGCTCCGATTGGCTGACACATTTTTCGACATCTCCTCTGCAACCGCTGCACATAATTTCATGAAACTTTACAGGAAGGAAGTACTCAAGGTCCTCTACCAAGTTTGTGTTTTTTGTGCCGATCAGTCAACAAATATGGCCGCCGAGGGCTCTGATTGGCTGACAAATTTTCAACATCTCCTCTGCAACCGCTGCACAGAATTTCATGAAACTTTACAGGAAGGAAGTACTCGAGGTCCATTACCAAGTTTGTGTTTTTTCGTGCCGATCGGTCAACAAATATGGCCGCAGAGGGCTCTTATTGGCTAACACATTTTCAACATCTTCTCTGCAAAAAAAACCACTGCACAGAATTTCATGAAACTTTACAGGAAGGAAGTACTCAAGGTCCTCAACCAAGTTTGTGTTTTTCATGCCGATCGGTCAACAAATATGGCTGCCGAGGGCTCTGATTGGCTGACACATTTTCGACATCTCCTCTGCAACTGCCGCACAGAATTTCATGAAACTTTACGGGAAGGAAGTATTCAAGGTCCTCCAACAAGATTGTGTTTTTCGTGCCGATCGGTCAACAAATATGGCTGCAGAGGGCTCTGATTGGCTAACACATTTTCAACATCTTCTCTGCAAAAAAAAACCACCGCACAGAATTTCATGAATTTCATGAAACTTAACAGGAAGAAAGTAGTCAAGATCCTCTACCAAGATTGTGTATTTTGTGCTGATCGGTCAACAAATATGGCCGCCGAAGACTCTGATTGGCTGACACATTTTCGAAATCTCCTCTTTAACCATTGCACAGAATTTCACGAAACCTTGTAGCAAGCAAGTACTCAAGGTCCTCTGCCAAGTTTGTGTTTTTCTTGTCGATAGGTCAACAAATATGGATGTCAAAGGCTTTGATCTGTAGAAGTATTTTTGTGACTTTTAGCCCTTCGTCTGCAACTCAGGTGAGCGATGTGGCCCCCTTGGGCCTCTTGTTTGCATAATTAACGTTGTTGATATTTTAAATTTCAAATTTATTAAAATTTAAAGTCTTGTTAAACATGTTAAAATTACATTAAACTTCATTTCTATTTGATTTTTTAAAGGCTCAAGGAAGTTGTATGGAGGCAATGGAATATTACAGAAGAGCATTCAAACTATGTCCTGAACTGGAAAACTCATGAGTTATCATAATTATGGCACATACGTGTATTATACATGTATTAAGTGGAACTTTTCAGAAAAAGTGTTTACTTAAGGAAGTTATGGCAAGTGCTGGAAAGCTTACAAGTCATCATTTCCTGCTGCACAGCTGTGTACATGCACATGCATTTACTGCTTTACTGATCGATCTTTGATCCTTTTACATGTAGAATTATTCAGTTATCTCTTGATCATGGAATATTCTACCTTTTACATGTATAATTGTTCAATTATCTCTTGATCTTGGAATATTCTACTACAGTACATAGCTTTGAAGTCATTTTCACATTTGCAATGCCTCACCGCATTAATGTTTTCTCACTTTTATAACATACATGTACATGTACATTGCTATATTTATTTACATGTAAAATTTATTTATACACGTCTGTGATAAAAACAGTTTTATACCTATTCAACTATAAATTTTCAAAATTTGATGAAGGGTTCATTATTTCAAAAGTGTGTCAACTGAATCTATGTTTAACTTGTCTGAACTGATGAAAATTTGGATGTGCAAGTAGAAAACCAATGAGATCTCAAAAGAAAGTGACCAGGACCGATGGTTTGAGGAGATTTGCTACTTGTCACATCGCATCACATGCAGTATGTATATTAATCCACAAATGAGATAAAGAAGATCAAAGCTACAGAGTTGAGGATGGAATAATAGAATCTTTCCCCAGATGTGATCAGGGACACGGAAATCCAACCCTCGTGTCCAGGATTTGCTTTTGTCCACGACGAGGCTTGCCAATCTGGGGATTGATTATTTTTCTCCCACTGTCTAAAAGCACTAAAAAATTAGATTTTATGTATTCTTTTTCATAGCTTTGATTGACTAACGCAGCAATCATGTATGATGTCACAATTGACGTTACAGTCAAAAGGCATGTGAAAATGATATCTTACTCCATAGGGGTAAGACAAGGATATCTTTTCCCAGCGTTTCCATGGATATCCCAGTCCACAGTGGGAGAATATTGGTTTCAACATCCCTTTACATGGCTGGATCTGGGATAAAAAATCAAGATAAAGCACGACACATATGGAAACAGCACTTTCCTACAACTCAAATATTTTTTTACCTACAATGAAAAAACTAACTTACACACACATTACCCGACAGTGTGATCATAGATGAATCCCTACAAGATGAATCCATATATCAATTTTCAGTCATGTGGCAGTGTACTAAAAATTCTCGGACATGTTCTAATATTCTTCACTGAAGATTATAAAGATCTCAATAGGGCCCTGCTAAAAAGCCATAACCATTTTGACTGAAGATGATAGGCATTCTTATTTCATTTGGTTCAATGTTGAAGTTATTCACTGTTACAATACTGCTCTGTGATTCACAATGAACAAATTTCATAATTCATATACTATTTGGTATAATACATAAAGGTGCAAGGTGGAGCCCTCTCCGACTTATACAGTTTTCTAATTATATGTACGAGTTCAAAGGCGCTGATTTCTGCCTTTTGTGCTCACCCAATATCCTAGCTACTTTTCACCAGACTATAATTCTCTTTTCTCATTGGCAGAGTTACATATAAGCTGCCTCAATTTTACATATTTCTCTGATCTGCTCCATTGTTTCACAGAGAAAGTTACACTTCCTATCTCACTCTCTCAGAAATATTGATTCTCTGCAGAATACAGTGCGAGTTATTTCCCATTATGAGATGGTATCCGATGTAAAACCGTTATGACGGCATGAAAAAGGTGTGGTAACATTGATTTTTAAAATCATTTCCAAGAGTGTAGGGACTTTTTCCATGATGATGTCACAAGCCTGGGTCAGATACCGTCCAAAATGGGAAGAAACTCTTACTTTTTTAAACTACCGAATATCTGCACCTTAAGCATTTCAAACTACACATATAGTAAAAGCTACATACACATGATGTAAATTTCTTTTATCTGCAAAAATAAACCAGACTTGTCAGAATGACAACATAGCTCGCCGGTGGCAACCATATGTAAATTGCAACAACAACAATAAATAACTCCTCTGATTAACAAGTTAAAGTTTTTGAAAAGTAGGTAAAATTTCAAGGTCAAGGTCAATAGGTCAAAATTTATGGTACGGCATGAAAGGTCTTATCACAAGGAATGCACATGTGAAATATCAAAGCCCTATCACTAACCATTCAAAAAATATGGCCCAAGTTAAAGTTTTTGAAAAGTAGGTAAAATTTCAAGGTCAAGGTCACTAGGTCAAAATTTATGGTACGGCATGAAAGGTCTTATCACAAGGAATGCACATGTGAAATATCAAAGCCCTATCACTTACCAATCAAAAAATATGGCAAAGGTTAAAGTTTTTCAAAAGTAGGTCAATCATCTCCAAGGTCAAGGTCACAAGGTCAAAAATTTTGGTATCCATGGAAAGGTCTTGTCACAAGGAATACACATGTGAAATATCAAAGCCCTATCACTTACCTTTCAAAAAATATGGCCAAGGTTAAAGTTTTTCAAAAGTAGGTCAATCTCCAAGGTCAAGGTCACAAGGTCAAAAATTTTGGTATCCATGGAAAGGTCTTGTCACAAGGAATACACATGTGAAATATCAAAGCCCTATCACTAACCATTCAAAAAATATGGCCAAGGTTAAAGTTTTTCAAAAGTAGGTCAATCTCCAAGGTCAAGGTCACAAGGTCAAAAATTTTGGTATCCATGGAAAGGTCTTGTCACAAGGAATACACATGTGAAATATCAAAGCCCTATCACTTACCATTCAAAAAATATGGCCAAGGTTAAAGTTTTTCAAAAGTAGGTCAATCTCCAAGGTCAAGGTCACAAGGTCAAAAATTTTGGTATCCATGGAAAGGTCTTGTCACAAGGAATACACATGTGAAATATCAAAGCCCTATCACTTACCTTTCAAAAAATATGGCCAAGGTTAAAGTTTTTCAAAAGTAGGTCAATATCCAAGGTCAAGGTTACAAGGTCAAAAATTTTGGTATCCATGGAAAGGTCTTGTCACAAGGAATGCACATGTGAAATATGAAAGCCAAATCTGTATTGGTTTAAAAGTTATAAGCAAGGTTAAAGTTTTTGTGCACGTGCACGCCAACGCCAACGCAGACGCCGACACCGGGGGTATGACAATAGCTCTCCGGACATTCGTCCCGGCGAGCTAAAAAAATAATTAAAAAAACAGAAAATTATTTTCTGTCGTTTATTGGTTTCGATATACAGCACAAATTATGCAATGCAGAAAAAAAGATATCAGATATTACATCTTGTGATATCATTAGGAATGTTTAAAGGCCGACGTTGAGAACCACCCGGTCGTTAATAGGTTTACCTGAGTGACATAAGCTTGATAGGCATGGCATACCGTCTTTGAAGACAACGCCGTCTGCGAGCGGCGTGTTACATCAAAGACAAACCGACAGGTAATCCTTTATTATGCTAATGAGATACCCGAGTCTCATCGGTTTTAAGCTGTCGATCAAAAATTGATAGGGGTAAAAGAATTAAAGGGAACCAATCAGATACCGATAAGAGATGTTAACCCTATAGCGGTCAGTGAGGAAATGACAGAAAATTTACCTGTCCCCTTATATAGTCCCCTGTTGGCCTTTAATGCTAAGGAGGACTAAAGCTGGCAGTTTTAGAGGTCAATTACAATAAGCCTTTTGACCTTGAGCTTTAACCTTTTCATATCCTAAACTTAATATTATTATTTATGTTGAAAATAATGAAAGGCAATTGAAAATAATACTATTTTAAAAAATATATCTTTATTCATGTAGTACACATGAAGATGTGCATTGTCAAGCAGAAGAAATTTTTTGGCATTTGACAGAGGCAAGCGTAGAAAATGAGTTCACAATATTGCATGAAATTCAAGGTAATTTTAGCAAACTTACAAAAAAAGCCTATGGAGGTATATACATGTAAGCCAATGACAGTGTAACGAACAGTGAGCTTAAGCACTTGGACTGCCTACCCGGCTGGCTAGCTTTACTGCAATAGTAAAGCACAAACTTAAGAGAATTTTGGCATTATGAAACATACATAACAATGATTGCATGTGAAATCAAGACTGTCAAACATTAAAGTTTATACTCTTGACACTCTCTGATTTTTGTAATGCTGGTCATGCATATGAAAATAAACTTGGTAAAAAATAAGGATACTCCGTCCATGTAGCAATGATCAAGATAAAGTCATGCAACGAATAGAATAAATAGTAAATAACTACACTGTGTAACAAAATAAACTAGGTTTACATTTACAATGATCTATTTGAGGCAGATTTTGATAAATGTAGTTTCGCATGAGTCTTGTTGGCAACAGATACATAAACAACTAAAAATCTAAGGTCCCATCTGTGGCAGGCGACAGATTATTCATAACAAGTATGTGGCTTTTGGACAGGAAAGACTTTAAAAGTCAATACCAATAATGTGTTGATCACAGCTACTCAAAAACATTTTCTCCTTTTTACTGGAAGTTTGGCGCATGGGATACATTGAATAATCCTTTCCTCGCACAAAAAAAAAATTGGCTTCAGATGTTGTTATTCCGTACCAGCTTCGAATCTATAGATATGGTTCAATATACTGGACTTCATTTGAATGGGCGTCTTAGTTTGTCCATAATAATCCACGAATTCTCCTCGAGGATTTATTAAATATGTGATGATGGTATGATCCACCTGTAAAGGAACAAAAAATCCTAATGATTGTTATAGGAAATTAACTTTTATCAGAAACTTGTGTGAACCAATCAAAGTAGTAAATTTTACTTCAATCATGACATACTAGAGAGGTTTAGAAGGCTAACATGTAAAGGTACATGTAATCTTCAAGTACATCTACACGTTGAAAATAGCAAAGGTTAAGAAAATTGATGTGTACGTGTACTGGTGACCTTTGTGGTGACGTAAAATATACATATTCAAACATATACGAGACTGATATATAGATAACATAATGAATTAAAACTTATAAAATATACTGGGTACAAGTACATGTATTCATGAAATATATCTGCTATATAAACAAAAATGTCTACAGCTTTGTACATACGTGTAGTTGCGATTTACACGTTAATGACGACTTGTTGCGATTTCCCATATGCAATAAATAATGACATCATGCACAGCAATTGTGTCTACATGTACACATTGTACCCATACACGTAAAAGTTTCTAAACCTCTCTATTAAGTTTTTAGTGAACAGAATTGATATGACGCACGATGATGCATTTTTTTGAAAGCCAGATTTGAAAAATTCTTAGACTATTAGCTATAGAATTCAGTATTTTTCCTGACAAAAATCCTTGTATGCTACTTTAATGTCAAGCCAAAATGATCTTATGTTTAGGATAATAAAGCCTCATCAGTGGTTCTCAATACAAAGTGATTCAGAGAAGATTTAATGTACTGTAAATTGCCATATTTTCGTCAGCACCAATTTTCGTCAATTTGTTAAAAATGACAATTTCGTCAGTACCTAAATCCGTCATCAAAGGGTCCCTAAAATGTAATTCGTCTGCTCAAATGCCAATGTAACATTTTAATCCGCCATCAAATTGTCAAATTCACCCTATAAGTTTGTTGTCATTGTTTGTTCAACAATTATCAGTAAACAAACAATTAGAGACATGTATATCACCTAGCTTGATGTGAAAACATATTTAGTAATTAGAAATACATTGTACAGACTTTGTGTTTGTATTCAGTTTTCATTGATTCGCCATTCACGTGGCGTTATAACACTATTTAACAATGTCTTAAAACTCCGAACCTTCAGCTTCTTCCTCCCTCCTCCACGCTGTGCTCCCAGTTTAAATTTAAGTTTACCAAGAGACTGATTCAATTTTTCCTTGCTACAATTCACTTATTTGTTAGGAATATTTATATTCTTCAGTAAGTAATTTCGTCAAGGAAGGCATGGACGAAAATGACAAAATTGCTACCTGACAAATAATGACCAATTTGCAGTATGTTATACATATACAATGTGGAATGATGCTGATTTTGAGAAGTTCAACTCACAATGTAATCATTATCGTCATCTTTGGGACCAGAACTGAAGTAGACTCTATATGCCCTCGTAACTCCTCGTAACTGTTCATCATTACCGGTTAAACCTAGGATTTTGGGTGAATATTCTGTAAAATAAATACAATTATTACATGGATGGAAGATAAGCTCCTCTCTGATTGGCTAATATTGCATTTCAATGCAATGTTAGCCCCTAAAATCAATGATTTTAGATGAATATTCTGTAATATGAAAACTATTTCAGTTTAAACATATTTCATATCTGAAGGCAAAACATATTTAGTTTCCAAAACCGAATTAGGATTGGGCAAAAGTTGATCAAAACATTGTGTATCAAGATTCTTTTATTATCTATGTCAAGGTACATGCATATATGAGTTTTGATTAAGCATTTCTTGCAGATTAAACGGATCAAAAAGTATCAGGTATAAACATCTGAGCCTTCCTACCCGACTTTAACTAGACCTGCCCAAGTTCGTACTTAAAACTTAATAATGACTTAAGAATGTAATGTCAAACGATGTATTCAATGTACGTCATATTAACATGTTGATAACATTTGTATTTTTTACTTCTCTAATACATGTATTATATATAGGTCTGCAGCCTGTTTCACAAAAATACTTACGACAATTTTAGGAATTTTCATAACTTTTGATTGCTTATTACTTCTTATAAACTAAGAATCGTGATGTTTTGTTTCTGAATCTATATTTTGTATGTAGAAATGATTAGAGAGAACATAATATAATCTAAATTGAAAAACATATTAAGCTTTTATTTGATAATGAAAGTTATGAAAATTCCTTAAATTTTTCGCAAGAATTTTTTTGAAACTGGGCACTGGATTATACCTGCACAATACTCTTTCATAGCCTTTGGGGTGTCTCTGAGCGGATCAACAGTGACAAATAATGGGTATATGTTAGGTGCTGATTTCTCTTCATCTGAAAATAATAAAGAAAAAATTTAGCATTCCTAACTACATGGCGTAATGTATTTTAGTCATTTTACTTAACACAGAGTTATTTCCTATTCTGAACTAATGTTATGTAGTTGTAATATGCAGTTACTGTAAAGAAATACTTACAATTGTATGAAATGTCTTATTTAAATTAAAGATTCCCTGAATTTACACTGGTTTTAAACATGTTATAATAAAAAAATTTGATGTCATCACAATAGCAGATTTTCCAGTAAATTCATTGGGTGGACATACATCAGACATCACAAAATTTTGCGATATTTCCATTCCTACTTCAAAATAGAAAACATGACAACACACAAAGACAGTGTAATAAGATATGACGTCAAAATTCAAAATTTTGACAAATAATGTGACGTCTGGTTCTGTGCATATAAAATCAAGGTTTCTGGAAAATGGACTATTACTTTCTATGCTTTTTCAGACATAAGATAAAAATAGTTGAAGATATAAATCAGATAGGTCTTTTAAATTTGCTGATGCAGACCTGATGCATTTCACATGCATTGCAGCTATCAGATACATGAAACATAAAATACCTTGGAAAGGGAAGTAACTCTATATATTGGAGGACCAAATTTTACTGAAATATTGAAACATGCAAAATAGTACATGACTTTGTTCAACTCTTACCAAAACACCAAAAATATCAGAAGTCAAAACAATGAAAATGTACATGTACAAGACCTGAAAGTGTCGGGATCGGAGTAAAAGGTGTCAGATGAACAGGATTATCCCAAAAAGTGTATATACAATTGAGTCTTTGCGGAAAACGGAGTTTTTTCCCCTTACAGATGGTATCTGACATATACAATTGTGACATCATGAAAATGGTATGGTAATGTCGATTTTATACCGTCATTTCCCAGACTTTTAGGACTTTTTCCATAGAATTTGATGAAGTCATAATCAGTCTACATCAGATACTGTCTCAAATGGGAAGTAACTCTTGCTTTTGAAAATAGCGAATATTAGCACTTGAAATTTTACACTCGGGTTTCAATGATTTCAATTTCAACAATTGATGGTTGCTAGACATTTTTTTTCCATCTGATTTGTCTTATTTCCCTATCAAACAATATTATAAGATCATGTTGCGTTATGATGTTTTGAATACTGTTGTAATTGTCTAAAAGGAAAATATTCCCCTCTCAGGCTGAAGGCCATTGTCCCAAAAATCTTTAGACAGACCAAGTTTTGTGGACAATGAATGTTGTGCATGAAGATATTGCATTTCTCTCTTTTAGGCAGTCTTCATGAAAACTCTCTAGCCCTACACTCAAGGCTAATCGAAGTTTTGATAGTCTAGACATTGCTAAAGAAAAATTGTCTAACAAACTGTAAATTAAGCCAGTAGAATTTTTCTGTGGGCTCATATCCTTCAAAAAAAAGGTTTGTGAATACTGATTTATGCTACATATTTCATAAAATCACTCCAAGGAATGCATGTGTTGCCTGCGAAACATAGCGACACTTAGGAATCACTTTTATATAGGGTGTGACATCTAAGTGTGACAGACAGACAGATGGACAATGGACAAAGTGATCCCTAAGTGTTACTTTGCTTTGCAGGCGACACAAAAATAAGTTGTATACCAATTTGAACTGATCACCCATTCCCATCATTGTCCAATCATGATCCACAGTAAATCATTGTCTTTCTATGTAACTACAAATCTACAATACCATTGACCAAATTGAATACTAATATATTTAAAACCTACCTATAGCGTCCACCACTTCCACTAATTTCTCCAGTTCTTCAGGACAAATATCAGGACAGTGTGTGAAGCCAAAGTACAGCAGTACCCACTTCCCATGCCAGTCTTTATTCGAGCGCGTCTGACCGTTATGGTCCACTAGCTCCCAGTCCCCACCCAGCGCTGCTTTACCCAGGGCCTTGGTCCTCTGCCTAATTCTCTCTGTAAAAATCGAAAAACATGATTAAGATGTCAAGTTGAATGCCATAGCAACTGGACCCTAAAGTAAAAAAAAAATCATGCTTTTGTAAGCTTTATTTTTTATTTATTCCAACAAGAGGAGGTGCGGCTTTTGGTTTGTCAATATGTGCTTCCGTATGAAGAAGAATTTTTTCAAAGGAGGGCATCTCCATTACTACCCCTTTTAACAGACCATATACCTTTTGGTAGAAGTTTAATACATGTCATCATATTTGCAAGTACATTTAATATATGCTTACCATAGGCTAAATATATATTTTGTTTTAAACAAAAATTCTAGCTTCTAGCTTTTTCAAAATAGTAATCTTTTTTGCTTTACATTTACATTGCTTTAACATGTTTAAGTATGACTTAAAATGCCCTACCTGCTTCTTGAGCATCTTTGACAGTTTTGAAATAGTAAAAGTATCCGCCCCCGACAGCTAGAATGAGAAGTGCAGTCTTCCATCCTACAGGCTGTAAAACAAAAGTAGCAAAAATATACAATTCAACCAGTAAACTCTAGAGTCAGAATAAGAGGTGCATGTCATGTAGGATACAGTTTCAGCAGAGGATTGTATGTGGTATTTTGCTGGATCAATGTCATTGCAGCTAATTGATCAGTGACTGGGATAAGCATGTGTCCTGCGCCATAGTCACATTCAATTCTAAAATGTCACATTTAAATTTTACTTAGTGCGCCAATGTGGCGCATTAAATTTTCAAACAAATTGTGGAAATCTTCTGTTCTTTTATTCAACGTGATGATGACTTCACCATATTAAAGTTCTGCATGGGATTTTTTGTATCAATTGATACACCAGACAGTAATTTGAAAGTGTCATTTATTCAAAACACCATCGATTCCTATTGCAACAATCCCTATTTCAAAACTGTATACATGTTTGTACGTGCAAATGGACATCACCAGTTAAGATGAATCTTGGAATTAATTTGTTCACAACACGACAATTTCATACAAAGTTTTGTAATTAGATTTGGATGTACTGTATGTAGTTTACAACAATTTTTTACTGCAGAGTTTGCATGTGGGTTTTTTTTTTTTTTGGGGGGGGGGGGGGGGGGGGGGGGTTCTGGCAATTTTTGAATCATAAATTCAGGATCAAGGCATGCAACAAATCTTTAAGAAAATCTTTTGAGACCGTTTGGGTCATATGCGTCCCCCTATTTCCCATGTTTAAGTACAGAAAAGTCTGTCTAGACATTTGGAGCGGCGGGTGATGCACTGCAGATCTGTTAGTTGATATATTCTTTTTTTTTAGCTCACCTGAGCCAAAGGCTCAAGTGAGCTATTGTCATAGTGTGGCGTCCGGCGTCCGTCCGTCCGTCGTAAACTTTTAACATTTTCAACTTCTTCTCAAGAACGGCTGAAGGGATTTTGATGAAACTTGGTATGCATGAAGTACTAAAGGTCCTCTACCAAGTTTGTTCATTTTGGCTCGATCCCTTCAGGGGTGGATCCAGGGCGGGGTCAAATAGGCCCCGGAGGGTACCCCTCTTCAAAAATCTTCTTCTCCAGTTCCACTGAATGGATTGAAAAACTAATTGTATCTATGTGATCTAGAAGGATGTATGATTCAAGTTTGTTCATTTCGTTAAAATCCGACAACTAATTTTTGACGCGTTTTTGACGTCTTTTCGGACTTAGTCAGAAATGCACATTTTTGCACTTTTTCTTTAAATAACTCAATAAGTGTATGATTTTACACACTCATTTACTACATATTTATCATATTTAACTTACTTAATGCTTTGATATGTATTTTATGCTTAAATTTTATTTTTTTGATTTTTTATGAATTTTTTTCTTATGTAAAAAGGAAGGGGGGGGGGTTGATTTTCATACATTTTCTGCTTCTTTTCTATAACCACTCTTCAGATTGTCATGACAATTTGTAGGTATGAGGTACTCATGCATGGTACCCTACAAGTGAAAGAATTTTGTCCAGATATCCACTTTTGGATTTTTAAGGAATATTTTTTAAGATCATTGTACATAGGTATAATGTATGTTTTCCATGCCCAATGGACCCATGGGGAGTGGCTTCAAACCCCGGCGGGACCCCAACAAAATTTTTTTCCCCTTTTTATTAGCTCACCTGAGCCAAAGGCTCAAGTGAGCTATTGTCATAGTGTGGCGTCCGGCGTCCGGCCGTCCGTCGTAAACTTTTAACATTTTCAACTTCTTCTCAAGAACGGCTGAAGGGATTTTGATGAAACTTGGTATGCATGAAGTACTAAAGGTCCTCTACCAAGTTTGTTCATTTTGGCTCGATCCCTTCAGGGGTGGATCCAGGGCGGGGTCAAATAGGCCCCGGAGGGTACCCCTCTTCAAAAATCTTCTTCTCCAGTTCCACTGAATGGATTGAAAAACTAATTGTATCTATGTGATCTAGAAGGATGTATGATTCAAGTTTGTTCATTTCGTTAAAATCCGACAACTAATTTTTGACGCGTTTTTGACGTCTTTTCGGACTTAGTCAGAAATGCACATTTTTGCACTTTTTCTTTAAATAACTCAATAAGTGTATGATTTTACACACTCATTTACTACATATTTATCATATTTAACTTACTTAATGCTTTGATATGTATTTTATGCTTAAATTTTATTTTTTTGATTTTTTATGAATTTTTTTTCTTATGTAAAAAGGAAGGGGGGGGGTGATTTTCATACATTTTCTGCTTCTTTTCTATAACCACTCTTCAGATTGTCATGACAATTTGTAGGTATGAGGTACTCATGCATGGTACCCTACAAGTGAAAGAATTTTGTCCAGATATCCACTTTTGGATTTTTAAGGAATATTTTTTAAGATCATTGTACATAGGTATAATGTATGTTTTCCATGCCCAATGGACCCATGGGGAGTGGCTTCAAACCCCGGCGGGACCCCAACAAAATTTTTTTCCCCTTTTTATTAGCTCACCTGAGCCAAAGGCTCAAGTGAGCTATTGTCATAGTGTGGCGTCCGTCGTCCGTCGTCCGTCCGTCCGTCGTAAACTTTTAACATTTTCAACTTCTTCTCAAGAACGGCTGAAGGGATTTTGATGAAACTTGGTATGCATGAAGTACTAAAGGTCCTCTACCAAGTTTGTTCATTTCGGCTCGATCCCTTCAGGGGTGGATCCAGGGCGGGGTCAAATAGGCCCCGGAGGGTACCCCTCTTCAAAAATCTTCTTCTCCAGTTCCACTGAATGGATTGAAAAACTAATTGTATCTATGTGATCTAGAAGGATGTATGATTCAAGTTTGTTCATTGCGTTAAAATCCGACAACTAATTTTTGACGCGTTTTTGACGTCTTTTCGGACTTAGTCAGAAATGTACATTTTTGCACTTTTTCTTTAAATAACTCAATAAGTGTATGATTTTACACACTCATTTACTACATATTTATCATATTTAACTTACTTAATGCTTTGATATGTATTTTATGCTTAAATTTTATTTTTTTGATTTTTTATGAATTTTTTTCTTATGTAAAAAGGAAGGGGGGGGGGGGTTGATTTTCATACATTTTCTGCTTCTTTTCTATAACCACTCTTCAGATTGTCATGACAATTTGTAGGTATGAGGTACTCATGCATGGTACCCTACAAGTGAAAGAATTTTGTCCAGATATCCACTTTTGGATTTTTAAGGAATATTTTTTAAGATTGTACATAGGTATAATGTATGTTTTCTTACCAAAAAAGAAAAGAAATTCTCAAATCGCACCGGGTTATACACATTGATACTACTTTTGAATGAAGAAATTTTATTTGAATCACAAAAAAAAATGCCGTAAAGATTAAAAGTACACAACTTTTTAAATATTTTTTCAAAGCCATGCACCTGGTTCCGGACCGGAATTATTCGAATTTTATGATCTGAGGACCCATTTTCACACGTATTCTTCCACACATGTAGATGGTAAACAAAGACGCCATGTTTCTTGTGTTACAAATTTGATTGGTTCAATACCTCCCGCCCCCTTTCACACGTATTCTTCCACACATGTAGATGCCTCACACACTTTAAAACTATATTCAAAATTTTATTTCATCTATCTAGTAAACAATCACGGGAAGACAATTCAAGATAAACATTGTGTGTATTTTCCACCAATTGTTGAAAATAATACGAAAATAATCGGAACTATTTGACCAATTGTTGAAAATAATAAGAAAATAATCGGAACTATTTGACAGGACAATGACCTAGATATGCATTAATTCATCTTCGTCCCCAAGGCGCATCGTATTCCGCTAGGCGCTTCATTGCAATACAAACCGCAAAGCAGTACTGCAATATATTTCAGGAGATACAGTGCAAACAGAATAGATTTTTATACTTGGAACACTTTCATAATCTGTATCTGTATCTGTATGGGTACGTTGAATTACCAATACTGGCTTGTGATCAACGGAATGAGAGAGCGCATAAACTTACTTAATCGCGCTTCAGGCTGAATCTAAAGCCTTCCACAGTCCTTGACAGCACTTGATGGTTATCCAGTTCGTTCCACTCTGTGACTGTACGTATGAAGAATGAGTTCTTCCTGATGACGGAATTACATGTAGGTATGTTAAAGCAGCGAGTATGGTTTGAGCTATGAACAACGTTCATAATGGTTATCATTCATGTACTTGGAACACTTGCATATACTTGTTATCATGTATAAAGTTTGCTCGAATTTCCTCTGTCTTAGACTCTCTTAGATGAAGTAATTTACGGACTGATTTCTTGAAGAAACGTCTAATGAGTAATCTCTTCCTCTGGATTTTGAGAATGCATAGGACATTTAATATCTGAAATTCTTGAAAATAAATAATTCCGTTCAGAGTTCCTGAAATCTTCCAATGAAATGTTGGACCACAGAAGCTGTTGTTTTAATAGAGAAAATAAATTATTATTCACAACCTTAAGCCACTGTGTTCGTCATCTTGTATGTATAATATTTCTAAGAGGAACACAGAGGCCTGAGGTTGTGAATAATAAAACATTTTCTCTCATAAAACGACAGGATCCTGTGTTAAGACATTTGGGAATTTTTATCTGTTCAAATAATAGATACATAATGAGTTTTTATCAGACCAAATAACTTCTTGTCGGCAAATCCAATGCAACCGATACATTTCATGAACTCTCTCCGCTAACAACTTGCCCGTGTAACAGACCTATGATGAGGTAAAACAATTAGTTAACAGTAAATAACGATGTCGTAGGTCTGCTAGTTGGACAAGCTTAACAATTTCATGGGCCTTTTAATTTGTTTCAAACTGCGAAACCTTAGAGAAACCACTTGAGTTGTTGAACAGCGTATGCTGAAATGCGACGCTCCTTCTCGCCTGTTGAAATATGCATAGGCAAGAAGCGTCGCATTTCAGCATATTTACTTAAAATTATTTGTTCAAGTGGCTTCACTGGGTCATGAGATTTGATACAACATACACTGCTTTTTTGGAAAACAAACTGGCACAATTTCTGCACAACTCACTTGAATTGATGAATATTGGATCAAAACGATTTTAACTGTACGTTTCATGTATTTGAGATGAAATCAATACTATTCAAAAGCATAATTCATAGATTTCAGTGAATAAAGGCAAAACCCAAAAATCTTTGTTTTTTATGCCCCTGGAATAAAAGATTCGGGAGCATAAAGTTTTTGGCCTGTCCGTCTGTCTGTTTGTCTGTCTGTTTTCCAAAAAACTTTAACATTGGGCATAACTTTTGAATGGAAGCTGGTGATAGAGGTTTCATATTTCACATGTGTATTTACCAAAATTTTTGACCTCATGACCATAACCTTGACCTTTCACGTACTTCTCAAAAACTTTAACATTGGGCATAACTATTGAATGGTTATAGTGATAGGGCTTTCATATTGTACATGTGTATTCCTTGTGACAAGATCTTTCCATTGATACCAATATTACGCTGACCCTGACCTCTCACATACTTAACAGAAAATGGTGTTTATACTAACAAAGATGCCGCCGGGGGCATTCTCGTTTCACAAACACAGGCTTTATAATTTCTGGCATGCTAGCTATCAATAATGAAAGGTTTTGTGTTCAATTTTAAATAAACTTAATTTGTGAAATCATTTCATTGTTTTATTCTTTTTCTGCTGCACATTTATGTGGAATTTTACAATATGATTTTATTTTTGATGTTGCATAATTGAACTATACTAGCTGGGCATATGACGTTGGACCACTTTATCCGTTTTTTTTTTTCAAATCAGTAAAAAAGTTATTGTTTTGAAATGTGACTATTTTTTTCTTTTTTGTACCTTTAAAGGTTGTCTGAAAAAAAAACACTTCTCTGCATCCGGCAAAAATCTTTTTAGAAAGGTTGTGGGCTAAAATCCTGGTACTGGCACTATCAGTATTCAATGTCAGTATGTCAGTTAGAGCATGCATGGGTATCAGGTGAGCGTTGTGCCCCCTGGGGCTCTTGTTTTGCAAATTGCTCATGGCACATTCATTTTCAACCATGGCACATTCATTTTGTAAATGGCACATTGATGTTCAAGGATATGGGGCCATTGTCACATTCACCTGATTGCCTATCCCGATCACTGATTGATGCATCACAATTAAAACATTTTAAAGTACCAGAAATTTTCTTGAGACCTTTTGGTCCGAATACTTTTTTATTAAAATCCTGTTGGATGATCTGGAGTTTTTTTCATAAATCTTGAACATACTGAATCAGAAATATTTTTTCTCAACCCTCCTAAAAAAGTCAAACAGTTGGTTGCTTCTAACTGTGCATATTATTACTACATGTACATATCAAAGTTTTTTTGTGATTCTACTGAATTTTACAAGCACAAAGACCCTAAATACAATATTCTAGAGCCAGCCACAGTCAAAGTTTCCAGCAATAAGAATCTGAATTCCACTTTCGCCTCACTTTTATTAGCGGGATTCATATTTTAGTGGACTTAGCGCTATAAAGACTGTGCTAATTCAAGACAACGCTAAATTATTGAACTTTTGTATATTACAAACATAGGTATAATCACAGATTACGAAGCTCACCTCATGGCAGCAAAATTCAAATTAAACATACTTCTAAGTACATGTATATTGGCTTATAAAGGCAAAATCATTTCAGTGGAAAAAGTAGGTCAAGATCATTTGATTCAGCAAATATGCAAGTTTGGTACACGTAGCACTTATACTTTGCCCAATATTGGCTTTAAAGGCAAAATCACTCAAGTGGAAAAAGTAGCTCAATCTCATTTTATGAAAGTTTGATGAAAGATACAACCAATATGCAAGTTTGGTACATTTAGCAATGTCATTTCATGAAAGTTTGATCAAAGATACATCCAAAATACAAGTTTGTTACATGTAGCACTTATACTTTGCTCAATATTGGCCTTTAAAGGCAAAATCCCTCAAGCAGAAAACGTAGCTCAATCTCATTTTATGAAAGTTTGATGAAAGATACAACCAATATGCAAGTTTGGTACATTTAGCACTTATACTTTGCTCAATATTGGCTTTTAAAGGCAAAATCACTCAAGCGGAAAAAGTATGTCAATCTCATTTTATGAAAGTTTGATGAAAGATACAACCAATATGCAAGTTTGGTACATTTAGCACTTATACTTTGCTCAATATTGGCTTTTAAAAGCAAAATAACTGAAGTGGAAAAAGTAGGTCAGATGCTGCGACTGATGCATGGGTCCATCTCAGCATCTCAAGATGAGTTACTTGTGTAAGTTTGGTTACTGTAGCATCAGTACTTTGCCAAATTCTGAGCTGTCCCAAACTTCTTAACCGGACGGGGACAGGGACACAGACATGCGGTGGTATAGCATGAGCTCACTCAACTTAGTAGAGGTGAGCTAAAAATTAGGGAAGGAAAGTAAAGTGTGCAAATTCATGATTACGCTAATATGTCAATTGGCCCATTTTTGCCTGTTTGCACTCAAATTTGGTTGCGCTAAAATAAGTACACTTATTAGTCTAATACTATACAGATTACTTACAGCAACTCCTTCCTTTTTTGTTTGTCCTTTCGACATTTCTCTGATCTGGTTGTAAGTAAAGCGTCTTAAATGCGTCCATCTCTTCGGTACGTTATAACCGTTACTCTGGCACCTTATACTCAAGCTTTTCTTCTGTAACTACAAAAAAACATAGGGTAATCAAAGATTACATAGCTCGCCGTAGCAGGTTTTTGTCAAAAATCAAATAACTTCCAAAGTACAAGAAGTATTGTCAGGAGGATTCTATCAATCTAATGTTAGTCTCATCCCTTAGAGAGCTAAAGATACAGTCAAAGTATGAGTAATTGAATAGTAGGTTAATGGTTAAGGTCAAATTCCAAGGTCAATGTCACTGGGTCAAAGGTCATGGTCTCAAATGAAAGGTCCCATCACAAGGAATCTACATGCAAAATATCAAAGCCCTACCCCTTATAATTCAAGAGATATAGCCCAGGTTAAAGTTTTTGAAAGTAGGTCAAAGTCCAGGGTCAAGGTCACTAGGTCAAAGGTCATGGTCTCAAATGAAAGGTCTCATCACACGGTACCGGTATCTACTTGTGAAATATGAAAGCCCTAACCGGGTAACCCTTATGGTTGAAGAGATATAAAAATTTTGAAAAGTAGGTCAAAGTCCAAGGTCAATGTCACTAGGTCAAAGGTCATGGTCTCAAATGAAAGGTCTCGTCACAAGGTATCTACATGTGAAATATGAAAGTTCTACACCTTATGGTTGAAGAGATATAGACGGTTAAAGTTTTTGAAAAGTAGGTCAAAGTCCAAGGTCAATGTCACTAGGTCAAAGGTCATGGTCTCAAATGAAAGGTCTTGTCACAAGGTATCTACATGTGAAATATGAAAACCCTTCTACTTATGGTTGTAGAGATATAGCCCAGGTTAGTTTTTGAAAATTAGCTCAAAGTCCAAGGTCAAGGTCACTAGGTCAAAGGTCTTGGTCTCAAATGATAGGTCTCAGCACAAAGTATTTACATGCGAAATATGAAAGCCATACCCTTTATGGTTGAAAAGATATAGCCCAGCTTTAAGTTATGTCTATGGACAACGATGCCGAGTGTATAACATTAACTCTTCGGACTTTCGTCTCGGCGCGCTAAAAATTAATGAATATTGCAATAACATTGATGATAAAGTAATTAAGAAAAAGTGCATATAGGTTAAGGATCCGCACCCTAATAGCGTACTTCCAGTTAAAATTTATGCACAATTTCATGATCTCCCGACAAATGCCGATGAACTCATTCTTTATAGGGGTGACAGAGTAGGTCATGATTTCAGAAGTGTAATCCCTAATTTTGGCTAGAATAGTATGTATAGCATTCTTTTTGAAGAAATTGAAAATTTTCATTTCTGGTACATGTACTTATTATTGAAAATGCATTACGGGTTGAATATCTTAAATAAAATAATTCGGCTAGCAGCTTGAACTGGTAATGCACTAGTGCTCCCATTTAGAAGCATACATGTATGGCATCACTATAATTTCAGTTTAATTTCCAAAATCAAAATTAAAACAATTTGTACAAGGGATTAATATTAGTTATTAGGTTTATGACTGGCCTTTTATGGAAATATATAGAGGGATAAGTTTTGATCCTGGTGGGAGAGTCCTATATTTTCATAGTAGGTCAGTATAAACATGATAAACTCATATTAAAACCTTACAACAAATTCATTACATTAAAGACAATAGTTCAGCTATAAATAATTTACAGACTTCGCGAAGTCTGTCAGTATGACGGTCAAAACAGACAGCAAATGAAATGGTCTGATAAAATCTACGTCCTTCTCCGACAAAATTTCAGCCATCGTTCGGAGCCATATTATCCGTAATTTTTATAAAGGGGGACATTTTCTGTTACCACTAAGAGAGTTCTATCATGTCTATAGACTGGGCATCAGTTTATAAAATTAAAACATTACATTTCATACCTGTCAACTTTGAATTTTTCAAAAGAGGGAGATCTCCCTCTTTGGCAGTTGACAAAGAGGGAGATTGCGTGTGAACCATTTTCGCGACATATTCTTTTATAAATTTCAACATGTTGTGCAAACCACCTTTAAAAAAATGTCAGTGAATGTAATCATACCAAGTCTTAGAAAATGTATAAACAATGACAAATATTTCTAAGATATATGCATGACTGTTTTTTTATTACTTCATTTGAGTACAACAGCTTTTGCTAGTAGGACTTTTTCTGGTGAGAAGTCACTAAAATTACTTGTTTGATTTATCTTTTCATTCATGACAGAACATATGTTCGGGCACAACTGAACTTGCCATAACCCATTTATACTCTCTGATTTTTTTTTTCTTTGAAACTGTTAGCTGACCCAGATTCTACTACTGTGCAGTGTGACCTAAACTTTCCATAAGCATGATAAGTTATCGATATGTCCAGAATGTATAGGAAGAAATTTTAATCAGTGCTACATGTATACACTTACATGATCAGTTAAAACTCTTTTCACAGCTTCATTAACTACCTTTAGGCATCGACATACACATGCCATGTCCTAAATGTAATACAACAACCGGCATCGTTCATATTGTAAACACACTTTACTATTCTATGAAGGACGAAATGTTCCGAACTTTGGAAAGTCGCTAGAGTTATCTTTCTTAGGTTATGTGAAGCCCAAAACTTGAAAAGGAGGGAGGAATCTGGTGATAGGGTCTAAAAGCAGGAGTTTTTGGTCTCCCCCGCGTGAGAAATGCGAACGCAGGAGATAAGGTTCAAACGCGGGAATCTCCCGGGAAATGTGGGAGAGTTGACAGGACTACATGTATGATATTTAGGAGAAAATCATCAAAACACACGGTGCTCTGGATTTAGTGAACGGGACAGTAATTTCTACCCATGCAACTCTATCACAGTGACTGTCACAGTCATTAATCATGCCTGAGAAGCGCGGGCGGGTCGAACGGGGTCTACATCCTGAATAAACTTCTGAATTGCTGACAAGGGATTCACGTAAGGGTATCAGTCAACAGAAGCATAATAAAACGGCCTGTGTCCGAATCATAAAAGGGATCAGAGTCGAGGAGGAGAAAATGATAGTGTGAATATGAAATTGGGTAGACTAAATAACACAATCTCTACCGCTGCCACTACAAGAGACTGAATCCTACCATGTTTGTTACAGAACGAAGTCGGACGAAACTGTTGCCCAAAGATTTTTTTCCATTTTGAATGTCTGAAATATTGATTTTTTTGTTGACAGGACTAAAGTAAACATTTAACTATATATTACATGTACTATCTCTACCCATCTCGCGTTTTTTTTCTGGCTTCGTTACTGCATTTTTTTCCAATTATTAGCTCCCTACCAAACCAAAGAGGCAAAGCGAAGGTTCGGAGAACCGACCAATCAGAACGAAGGATACAAATATCACAATAAAAATGATTAATTTTCTTTATCCTTCGTTCTGGTTGGTCGGTTCTCCGAATCTTAGCTATACCTGTTTGGTTTGATAGAGAGCTAAAAATTGGCAAAAAAATGCAATAACAAAGCGAGAAAAAAATGCAAGGTGGATAGAGGTACATGTAGTTAAGATAAATGTTTACTTTATTCCCGTCAACAAGAAAATCAATATTTCGGACCTTCTAAATGTAAAAAATCTTTGGGCAACAGTTTCGTTTGACTTTGTTCTGTGACAAACATGGTGGGATTCAAATGATTCATAATACAAGAGTCTCTTGTAGCGGTAGCGGTATAGAGACTAGAATATTTAGTCTACATGTAGAAATCGAGATAATCGATGGTTCAAGTTAACAGAATTCTTTGAACTTTAATGTATAATGTAGTACCTCTCAGTCACACACATTACAATGCTAATGTAAGTGCAGTACAGTGTCAGTTACATTTGGGTATGACGAGGCGTACTAAGTGTCAGTGACACTGTAACCTGGGCTGCGTTCGATTAGACGACTCATGTCACACGTGTTCGACTCTTGTTAAATCGAACGACAAGTGTCGTGACCCGAGTGTTGAACACGAGTGACATGAGTATACTCCCCAGTTTACCGGGAGTAATCGAGTGTTAAGATGGCGGACAAGGACAAGCAATCGAATTTGAAACATTAGAATAGACAAATAGTGCTGATTAAAACATTTTAACAACAAAATATAAGGGATAATTTAATTCCTTTATTATTCAATGAAAAAAATTGAATTTTGTGACTTCAGGGGCTTTAGCTAAGTTAGGGGGTCTTTTGTTTACATTGGACACGACACGATTACAACTCGTGTCATTCGATTAAAATCAGTCAGTTACACAGAGTACGCATGCGCTTCTCTAACACTCTTGGCTCTAGTGTTGTTCAAATCAAACGCAGCCCTGAAGTTCAGAACAACAAAGTCTACTCGAGCTAACGCCTTACGCAACACCGACATTACCTGATTCAACCGAATAACATTCTGTTTACCAAGAAGTGTATTTGCATATCTACAGTATCTGTGTAAACCAGTCTGGAATAATTTCTCCATGTTGATGTGTAGAAGCGATTTTAAATTGCAGAAAAATCTCACTCCTTGCACCCAAGGACGCTGACATATTATGTAAGGACTAAACGCGAAACTGAAAACGCTAATCAAATTCCGGATTTTGACGAAGTTTTTGAATTACTTTTTTTCAATTCAATTCAATTCAATTCAATTCAATTTTATTCAGGCAATGTATATCATACAATAGCACAGGTTATAATGCATAATCAATGTCAACAAAGTCATATTTAATATATCACAAAATTTTGCTTATCACACTTAAATTTGGCTAAAGTATCACAGTATAACATTTTTAAGTAGAATTTAGAATATAAATAAACGAATATATGGGTTAATGTATTCCATTCGAAAATAACCCTTGATATGGTACTGTGGTATGATCATGCAATGTTTTTGGTTACAATTTTCATATTTTTCCTATTTATTTTTTTTATTATTAAAGACTGTTTATAAGTCCTTGGTAATGTATACAATCTATCTTATTTATCAAATTTGTATTATATTTATGTTCCATTCAATGATTGTTGACATTGAAACTTCTTCATGCATTAATTTCAATTTTAGAGGAACAAAAAAAAAAAAACAACGTGCACAATATAAAATGAACAGTATATATTTAGAGGGAACTTAAAAAAAAAACAACTCTCGATTACTGTGCTCAAATATTGATAAAAATAATCTACAAGGTAAAAAAATTACAACCTTCAATATTACAAAAAGCTTTTAAGGATAAGAACTAGATCTAGACATACATGTACTTGATAGTTTAAGTTTCATTCATTCATCATTCATTCATTCATTCATTCATTCATTCATTCATTCATTCATTCATTCATTCATTCATTCATTCATTCATTCATTCATTCATTCATGTACTTAATAATTCATTTATTATAATTTACTTATTTATTAATTCAATATATTTATCTATTCAATCATCTATAGATTGATTGATTGATTGATTGATTGATTGATTGATTGATTGATTGATTGATTGATTGATTGATTGATTGATTGATTAATTGATTGATTGATTGATTGATTTATTTATTTATCTATTTATTTATTTATTTATTTATTTATTTATTTATTTATTTATTTATTTATTTATTTATTTATTTATTTATTTATTTATTTATTTATTTATTTATCTTATATTATTTTTTCTATCTAATTATTTTTACCTATCTATTATTTGCCCTCCACTTGAACTACATGAACATGTACATACATGTAATTATACTTTATTTTACCATAACTATACAGAAAAGAAATGTTTGCTTTCAAATCGTATTGTAACGATGACTAGTTGTCCCTGTTACTGTAAAGGTGTGAACCATAGGCATTTTTTTTTCAGCCCAGCCAACCTCTTCCTCGAAAGAAAGGATTGTCCCTTAAACCGGTATATAATCAATATCTGCGAGAACGCAAGAGCATGCACTTTTCAGGAAATTGAAGAGACACAGATTGGCAATCGGAAGTGATACGTACTAGTAACGCTCCATTGCATGTGAATACATCATCGGAACCTTGGATGGAGATTCAAGGGTGGATCTAGTGGGGGTAAGTCAAGACCCCCCCCCCCTCCCTCCCTCCCTCCCAACACACTCGAATGTGCAGAAAATTGCAGATTTTCCCACTTTGTACGAATTATATGTTTCAAAATTATAGGCTACCCCTATCCAAACCGGATGGACCCTCCTCCATCCAACGGGACAAAAATTGCTTGAACCGCCTATTAAATTTATGCATTGGATTCCATGCTTTCCGTAACGGCGATGTTTACGTGCACGTCCATTTCGCCAAGGAAGCCTTTTCATTAACTCGATTTTAACTTTTGCTATTCTTGGACGTCTTTGAAGGAATTGCTTTTTATGTACTTAGTACGATTGAATGATTGCATTTTAGAGTGAAATCAAGTACGTGACAGATCATTTGTCTAGCCGTCATGCTTGCTACTTCACTCCAAAAACGTCTCTGACGGTCGGTAAACATTTAGCCTGCGTTATTACATCACCAGAAATTAACGTGCGTCCTTGATCAGAACCACTTTAATTCATGTACCGAAGGCTTAGACTGCACGATTGAAACTTTGATTCCTATTTAAAGTAGCAATTTTCCGCTCAGGGTAACACATAGAACATAAAAGATGCATTTCAGCTTACAATCTTGAGAGAAACAAAATTTTGTCATCATCATTTTAGTGTGCAGTCTGCCACCGATCCGTAGATCCCCTGTCATCCGTCCGTCCGTCGTAAACTTTTTGACATTTTCATTTATAACGTTTAAACATATTTTGATTAAAATTTGTTGGTATAAAGTACTTTTGTTGTTATTTTTCAGTAATCACAAGGGAAGTTGATCACGGCTGTGACCGAAAGCAAAAGAATGATCTTGAACATTGGATGTAAAAAAAAAAATTCCAATGTTGAAAATTACTCTAAAGTTTAAATCATTCAGCATGATTTTTCATATTAAACATCAAACACAGAATGAGTTCATCTCTTGCCAGCAGCTCACTTCATTTTAAATTTTTGAATGGCTTATGAAACCTATAATCTATTCACTTAAATGATACTCAACGTAGACAGGCGACACTGGTGTCAGAACAGTTTCCGGACAGTAACTGTTTCCGGACAGAAACTGTTTCCGGACAGTCGCCCTTTTTCGAGTACTTTGAAGGAAATTATTTTCAGTTTTTTAAATGCAGAATTCAACTTATGAATCATATAAACAAAATTTTGCATCTAAATTGCTTTATCACACCACCTTTTTACCCCTTTCTGCCCCGTTTAATATCGCGCACCGGGGAAGATCACCGAGAACCCATACTACTTTAATCTACGTGATTTGAAATGTTTGGGTTCTGTTTTCAAAGTTATTTTTACACAGTCATTTGTAGAAAAGATTGAAGAGAACAATGTACAAAGATCATCCAGTTTGGGCTGACATTGATCGAGATTGACAGATTTAAATTCAGGTGTCCGTAAACTGTTCCAATGATTTCCGAAAAATGGCCAAAATATAGGATCATAAAATCGGTCTAGAAACCATATTTCTTGAGAGATTTGATATTTTCTTTCAACATGAGTATCTGTGGGAAGGGCATAGCATTATTTGAGAGAAATTTGAATGTTTTCGACTGAAGGACGGAGGAGTTATCCCCGAAAAACCTTCAAACTCGTCCGGAAACTCTTCCGACACCAGTATGGTGCTAATGACTTTTAGTTCACTCCAAATTGCATAAAGTTTGTTCCATTTTTATTTGTACTTAGTTTATGACACACAAAAAAGTGTTTACTGGGCATGTGAAAAGGCCGGAAGAGAGGGCTCGGGAGGGGCAATTTCATGATCCGGATTTTTTTTTTTTTTTTTTTTTTTTTTTGCGGCCGGAATTTTTTCCCCCTAAAATTTCGATCCGGAATTTTTTTTGCAAAGTTTTCGTGCCCCCCCCTAAAATCAAATGGTTGCTCCCTTATTTCTTACAGCTTCTATTCCAGATCCACTGTGAGGGATTTTGGTGAAACTTGGTAGGTGTAAATAAATTATTAGATAATAAATAGTCTCAATGTATTACACTTTTATTGGATTACTTATAAATGAAATAAATTAAAAGTGAGGATTTCAATAAAGGCATTGTTTAATTCAGTCAAGTATTACATATCAAACTTGATATAGGCTTGTGTGAAAATTTCATTTCTTTTGTTTTTCTTGATTTTTCATGTTAAGTTAAAAAAGGATACTAGTATATAACATATGAAATGTTAAACGTCTTCAAATTCAATAGCATCATTTAAGAACAGATAAAATTTCAGCATGGACCAGTGCCCAGTTTTACAAAAATTCTTACGAAAATTTTCAAGAATTTTCGTATCTTTCATCACTCAGTACGACGTTAAAAAGATTTTCTGGAAAAATTGCATCATACTTTCTGATATAATTTCTACATACTAAAATAAATTCAGCTACAAAACATTGCAAATTTTAGTGAGTAAGTAGGACTGATCGATCAAAAGTTACGAAAATTCCAGAGATTGCTCGTAAGTATTTTTTTGTGAAACAGGCTGCAGACATCCACGTTTCGGATACTTGACCCTCGTCAGTGATCCTCAATCTAAACAACGTAATATGACCAAAGAGTGTGAAAAATATTATGTCCAAAATTGTACCGAAACATAGCAGGATGGGTGGAATATAATGCTACAGGAAGAAATCTACATAAACTTTATAATTAAATTGATGGACTATTTCTTGGATAAAGGAAAATGACCAAAAAAGTATAAAAGTGCCTAAACGTTGTCTTTCAATATGCTTAGAGTATACATGGACATCAGGTGAGTTATACAGTATATATAGAGCCATTCTGACTCGATCGTGGCGCAATACTAGTATGATATTCATTCATAAAAAATATTCGTTTCCGTAAAATTATTCAACCCCAGAATTTTATAGTACATGTTTCGGTATCATATTCATATAAATTACATTGATAGTAACGTACTAATTGTTGATGCATTTTAGACGATTAAAGCAACATAAAAAGTTTGCACTATTGGTTAGACGACTTTTCACGGCGCAAAGCGACACTGCACTTTTAGCATTGATCTGACTTCAAGTTGTACTTGAATAAATTGGAACCAATGGTCGATCTTTATTATTTGTCGTCCGTTTTGGAACGAATTTAGTTTCTTCTACTGAAAGATAATACTCCAGTATAATTAAGACCTGGTGAGTTCTGCCCACTTGATGATGAATGTGATCTTTCCAGGCAGGCAATTATTCGACTTCGACAAATTGTATCTTAAAGTACATTTTGTCTATGCTGTCTTACTGTTTTTTCTCTCTTTATTTCCTCAAAAATGATTGTTTTAACAAGTACCGTTGTGAATCGCAGTATGGAGTAACTTTGTTTAAAGTCAATTCTACAGCTTCTTGGTAATTAGAGACGAGCGCCAGGAAAACACAAACAAGCAAAGGGGTAGGTTCACTAACTACCATACTCGGCTCTTAAAATTTTTGCGAAAAATAATTTTATGAAAATTATGATTCAGCATCTCTTATATTTATCTCAAATACCTGCCGAAACAGAAAGTAAATATTTTTCATTGTCAAAACGTCACGTGCGTTAGTTATGACGTCACATTGTGACGTCATTTGCTCTGCATGACGGAAAATGAAGGAAAATCGCCATATTTTCTGCATAAATCTTTAAAATTAGTATAGGCGCCAATTCTCACCCAACATAAATTTTATGTAGATCGAAAGGTAAACTGCAAATTTAACTTTTTATATGATAATTATTTTTGGGTGAGAGCTGGCGCCCTACTTATTTTCATAAATTTTGACCAGAATTATGCCCATTTCTTACAATTTTTTTTTTGGTATTTCAAACAAATATACATTTAACTTCCTTGATACTAAATACAATCGAAATCTAAAACATTCTAAAATTAGGGCCGATTTTCCATGTTACCGAACCTGCTCCTTTAATAAGCAAGTTAATAAACAAACAAACAAACAAACAAAACATAAATAACGAAACTAAAACTAAAACAAAAGAAAAAAAAATCAGTCCCTAATTATCATTTCTGATACAGAATCAGGGAAACGCACGACAGCAGATTGATACAAAACACACAAAATACTAGTATTGAGCGTGTAACAAAAAGTGTGTAACAACAACCTCTTTTCACCATAAAAACTATTTATTCAAAGGAACTAACTTAGAATATTTAAAGCTTTTTCAGCAAGCAGGACCTTCAATTCTGGTCAACTAATTCTGATTATGATAATAATTCAAAACATAATAAGTGAAAATCTTAAAGAAATCCCCTAGATAGGGAGCGGAAATTTGGATGGATTCTTACCTAGGTATAGACACGTAGACACTAGAAATTTGGTGAGGGTACAAGACCTATTTGCAGAGAAATCAGACCGAGAAATTTGCCAAGTTCTTTGAGCAATTTTGACAAAATCTCAAAACACTTGATGCACTCATACATGTAAGGTGTTTTTTATAGTTATCCCCCTGGATAGGGAGCTGACATTTGCGCAGATTCTTACCTAGGTATAGCCACAAAGACACGAGAAATTTGGTAAGAACGCAGTACCTTCTTACCTAGAAATCAGATCAAGAACATTGCCAATATTCATTTTTCTGAGAAAATTTATAACACTTGAAATATTTTTAAGTTCAAAATTTTAAAGAAATCATTTGGACAGAAAGCTGAAATTTCTTACCTACGTATGAACACGTACTCACTTGAAATTTGGTGAGGGTACAATACCTGTTTAATGGGAATGACAAATATGGACAATGACCATATCCCAATACACAGTACAAAATCGATAATTCAGAAAATCATGAACCGAAGGCATACAAAATAAGGATAAAACAGGAATCAAAGCAAACAAACAAAAACACCATCGTATGGAAAGAAGTCAATATGGGTGTTAGACTAGGTGCCCAGGAAGAATCAGCATCTCCTGCTTGCATGCAACACTCGTCGCTTCATTTCGACAGAAACATCACTTCCACAAATTTCAATTTCGGAAGATACAACTTAGTCTATAGTATGTGGCTGGATGGTTCAAATGGTCTAAGACAGAATATCATCCACCATTCTGGACAACGGGACATCATAGTGTGTGACGAGTTCCCTGATCGACCATAGAACGTCTTCAATGACGGTGTTAGTCGATCACAAGCGTATCCCTTACTGAGAAGCTTATTTGAAAGACGCCTACCTCTCAGAACAAAATCAGTATATTTGGTACTTGCTCTGGTATAACGTATCGATTGAGATATGAACACACCATAAGCAGGAGATAGTGGGATATTGCTACTTAGATAAGGAAAGTTTGTGATGCAGAAACTGAAGTCGTCATTTTGAGTGAGGTGTTCATGTGACAATTAGTGTCGTAGGACAGCATTATGTCCAAACGAGAGGCTGAATCATTTGTATCTGAAGTTTCTTTCACCTCAAGCTCCGACGGATAGATTCTGCTAAGGTATACCGCGAATTTTGGATTGTTAATGGGCAGCACATCGTCTGTATATCTGTGAATTAAAAGTCAGAAGCTAAGTTCTTTTCCCTTCAGAGACAAAAGGTTGAATGAATTCAGCTTCGAACGAGTAAAGAAAAATGTCGACAAGGAGTGGGGCACAATTGGTTCCCATTGGAATATCGACAACTTGTTGGAAGACCTTTATTTCCTCCAAACACCACAAAAATGTTGTCGATCAGAAAGTTTAACATCTGAATGATATCTGTTTCAGTGTACTCATTTTCAGAGACAGACTTTTCTTTTACAAAATAGGTTTTGTCATAGTTAACAACAACAAAAATTTATTTGCGATTGCCATTCTTGCGTTCAAATTTTTATAATTTATAATCCCATGGATAGGGTGCTAACATTTTCACAGATTCTTTCCTAGGTATAGACACGTTGACATGATAAATGTGGTGGGGATGCAATACCTCGTTACCAAGAAATCAGACCCAGAACTTTGCCAATATTTCTTCCAATCTGACAAATTTTAGCTCCCAATCCAGGGAATTACGATCAAATTTTGAACTTAGAAATGCTTCAAGTATTATGGGATTTTCTCAGAATTGAAAGAAAATATTGGCAATGTTCTCGGTGTGATTTCTCAGTGATTATAGGTCTTGTAGCCTCGCCAAATGTCTAGTGTCTACATGTTAAACGTCTTCAAGTTCATTAGCATCATTTAAGAAGAGACGAATTTTCAGCATGGACCAGACAAACACGTTGCGGGTACTTAACCCTCGTCAGTGGTCCTCAATCTGAACAATGTAATATGTCCAAAAATTTTGAAAGCTATTATGTCCAAAAAATGTCTATACCTAAGTAAGAATCTCTGAAAATTTCAATCCAGGAGATTACTTTAAAATTTTGAACTTAGTATGTTTTCAAGTATTATCATAGTGAACGTTTGTCAGAATTGAAAGTTCTTGGTATTCTTTGTATATAACATCAACCCCTCCCCAATGTTAGACCTGCCCCTATTATTTAGAATTTACATAATACTTCTATAAATATCAAATGAAGGAAGTTAACTTTTGTTGCATTGATTGTACTAGTTGTGAAAATCGAACGATATACTGCATTACAGAATGCGGTTCACAATTCAATGGTGAATGGTGAACTGCGAACTGTGTTCTAAAATATGTATGCTACTTCCATTTGAAGCGTATTCAGTTGAAGATAACATATAGAATCTTTAATTTCCATTTTTATTTTGATTTTTAGTGAAGGTATCCTGGGGTTAATAAATTTTGCTAACCACATGCGAAGGCCGCTTTTGTGCAAAAAATGGCAGAAGTTCATCTATTTTTACCTAGTTATCCAGCTATGACCTTAACATACCAAAGCGCAATCACTTCCTTTTTAGATGGAATTCAGACTTAGTTAAGAATTAATGACTGCTAGCTGCGTCAACGCAGTCCCTTGAGTCAAGTCTATTCCTGAGAGTTTAACTTAGAACTTTGTACCGCCAACCATTCCAAACATCTCAGAGAAGAAGGTAACAAGCGTGGATCTGGAGGAAGGAGGAGGGATTAGGACTCAAGACCCCTACCCTCGAATCATCCAAGAATAAATTATGAGTTCCCTCTCCCCCATTTTACGGGTTTCTTTTTTTTAAACCAGAGGGAGCACCTCCCTTAATTACGGCTTGGAACTCCAGCCCTAACTCTTGAAAAAATCTAGATCCACCCATGGATGAAATTCTTTTAAGAAACCATAGAACGTACCCATTTAATGATCTATCTGAATTAACACCTCTGATGACAGAAAATCTATACTGCCATTTTACAAATCCACAGTGAATCAAAGTATTTACAGAAATTAGCAAAGACGTTAAAACTAATTCATTTCCAATGTTCGTAAACAAAGTTGGAAATGTGAGGAACAGAAGACTGAATATCATCGAAGACTCTGGTCCTTATTTTCTCGCACATTGGATAGGCTGATTCCCCTTTTCAGCGGTGCTGGAGAATTCGATCCGGCACCCCTGATCCGGCACTGTTGATTGTTCCTTTATGACGTCACAGACAAAGTGACGTACGTTATTTCACGTGCACACATATTTAGCGTGACGTTCAGTCATTCTAATGCGTAAAAAGAGGACTTTGAAGGTTTCATTGTGTGCGAGAAAAATAATCAAGCACCACATTTGAGTTCCGGATGGAAAAATATCAGTCTCGGGTGGGATGATCAACGTCCCAACCTCGGCTAACGCCTCGGTTGGGACTTGATCAATCCCAACCTCGACTGATATTTTTCTATCCGGAACTCAAAGTGGTGCTAGATTCTATTAATCTACAATTATACAAAGAATGAAGAAGTGTCCTCCGTAGGGAAGTTTAATATAATTCCGTCTTTTCGATTTTACAGTTCCACGTTCGATTTGTGCAGGTATCTGACGTAAAAGCATTGTGACGTCATCAAATTCCTTTGAAAACGTCATATATGTAACCCTGTTTCCCTGAATTTCATGCTGGTTTCCATAGAATTTGATGACGTCACAATGCGTTGACGTCAGATACCTGCACAAATGGGAAGTAACTCTGTATTTCGAAAACACCGAATAAATAACAATGAACACTCTATATCCACAAATGCTCGGCCACTCAGCCCTTAAGAAGTGGAAAAGCACGAATATAAAAGAATTCTACGTAATATCAATAACTGCTGGTAAACAAAACCCAGCGTAAAATGAACAAGGTATGACGTCACACATAACAATCAACAATGCGTAAAGCGCCAAAACGACATTACATAAAATCGCTAAATCTGCGTATCGTTATCGAACGTAAATAAGTTAGAAAAGAGTGCATTAAAGTTGTACCGTTAATACAATTATAAGATTTATAATTAACAAATAGAAATTCTGGAGGTTAGAGACTGGTGCGTCCCCCACCGCCGTCCTTTTTAACATCTATAAAACTAGTAAGTCAGATTAAATAAAGTGACAAGATACATGTATGAACTATGAATATGAAAACTTGACTAGGTTAAATAAAAAATATAATTAAATAAATAAACAAATACATATTTAAATAAATAAATAGATAAATAGATAAATAAAATTTAATAAATAAATAGACATGAAGGGGATGTTGCCGAACTCATACCGAATCAAGGACGTGAAGACAAAGTGAACACTTTAACGAATAGAAATTCTGGAGAATAGAGACTGGTGCGTCCCCCACCGCCGTCCTTTCTAACATCTATCAAACGAGTAAGTCAAATCAAATAAAGTGACAAGATACATGTATGAACTATGAATATGAAAACTTGACTAGATAAGATACATGTAAAAAATATAATTGAATAAAGAAATAAATAAATATGAAAGGGGGTGTTGCCGAACTCATACCGAATAAAAGACGTTAAGACAAAATAAACCCTTTAGAAAGTCAAGACAACCATGGATATAAAATTACGCTTACACACTCTCACTTACGCTAGCACGCAATCAGAAAAAAAGAAAAATCAATATTAACAAAATGCACAGAAGTCTCTATCCAATGAAAATTATATATAAATAAATAAGGGAACGCCACTCATTGACTTTAAATATGTATATTATAAGGATAATTTTACATAAGGTTTCAAAGGGATAAACCTATAATGCGACATTTCGTGGAACACACGGACGACGATCTGTCCGTGGCTGTTCTTTGCAGAACTTATGTTGAAAATAAGCATTTCAGACTGATCAAGGAACAGGCGTGGATTAGAACACTGTACCTTATGGATGTAATGTTAAAACAAAGGCTTAGTGATGCATTATTTTATATCAGTAGTTAGGTTATATGATTCTTCAATACTAAAGGTCCAAGTGCAGGTGCATCATAAACTTTTTAGTATGGATGTAGGTGTGTATGGGTGTGTGAGCGTGTGTGACCGTATGTGAGTGCTATAAGTATTGATATTTGCAAATATACTAAAAAATGTTCCTTTTTTTCTTTTAACGGAGGGGAATCTTATAGTCCTTTTAACTTAGAACTTAATGTTATCGAACACCCTTAAAAATTCATCGTTGCAAATTGGATTATTTTGGTTGGCTGTCACCCATTTGACTCAGGGGGTTTTCCTCTGGGCACTCCGGTTTCCTCCAGCTCTTTTTCTAATTAGATACTAATCATCAACTTTTATGAGGTAATATAATACTAATATTAGTATTGAATGTAATGCTAGTGTACTACATTTTTGTTAATACACATCTCAGAATCTTTATGTAAAATTATCCTTATAATATACATATTTAAAGTCAATGAGTGGCGTTCCCTTATTTATTTATATATAATTTTCATTGGATAGAGACTTCTGTGCATTTTGTTAATATGAATTTTTCTTTTTTTCTGATTGCGTGCTACCGTAAGTGAGAGTGTGTAAGTGTCATTTTATATCCATGGTTGTCTTGACTTTCTAAAGGGTTCGTTTTGTCTTAACGTCTTTTATTCGGTATGAGTTCGGCAACACCCCCTTCTTAATTATTTACTTATTTATTTATTTATTCATTTATTTATTTCATTATATTTTTTATTTAAACTAGTCAAGTTTTCATATTCATAGTTCATATATGTATCTTGTCACTTTATTTGATTTGACTTACTCGTTTTATAGATGTTAGAAAGGACGGCGGTTGGGGACGCACCAGTCTCTAACCTCCAGAATTTCTATTTGTTAATTATAAATCTTATAATTTTATTAACGTTACAACTTAAATGCACTCTTTTCTAACTTATTTACGTTCGATAACGATACGCAGATTTAGCGGTTTTATGTAACGTCGTTTTGGCGCTTTACGCATTGTTGATTGTTATGTGTGACACCATACCTTGTTCATTTTACGCTGGGTTTCGTTTACCAGCAGTTATGGATATTACGAAGAATTCTTTTGTATTCGTGCTTTTCCACTTGATAAAGACCGAGGGGCCGAAAATTTGTGGATATAGAGTGTTCATTGTTATTTATTATACAATGATACACGTTTACTGATTCGATTAAAAAAAAAACTTTTGGAGTATTGTGAGATGTAAGAATTAGGATTTGATACTTTACTGCTTGATTATAGTATTGTATGATGAAACTAGGCCTTCAAAAAGATATATTTACTATTCATCATGTTCAGTGTATAAATCATACTGGTAAGATCAATTAATAAATAAATATAATGTATTTAGGAAGCATCGAATGTTTACATATGGACTGCATATGATATCAATTACATTTATTTTTCTGTTTCAGCCTATTTCCTTGTGTATCCCACGTAAACATTCTATTATTAATATAAAATAGATGTAACAGACATCTTGTATTTTAGAAGTGGCTTGGTTTTGCACGTACGTATTCCGGATAACAACACCATTTGCGATTTGCATGGCAGATAGCCGCTCTAAGTCGTCATCGATTGCACATTGGTCTTGTTGGTTTATGCGTACATTTGTGTTTCGTGTTTCTTTGTCCCTTTTAGGTCTCTTGCTGTACTTGTCTACTCTGTGTTTTCTTTCTTTGGCTTTTTTACATAACGAAATCGGGAGCAAGTAGAGATTTGGTTTTAATCATATTGATATGCAAGATAATTATGTTGACATGCAAAATAATTAGGTAGCATGTTGACAAAATAAGTTGCTTGTTGACATTAATCAGTCGCATTTCGACATATTATAAAGAAAAAATAGCTCGCATGTAGGAGGCAGAAGTATGCCACCATAAACATGGTAAACGTCTTCTCCCTGAAGTATAGATATCTTTTTTTTTTTTTGTAATGAAGAGTACACCAAATGCCACCAAGAATTCCAATTAATTACTTTCATGATACTTTGCCGTGTGGAACTCGTAAAAAAGTTTTCCGCAAGGGGATTGACTGTAAGTGTTTTGAATATTTTTCCCTGACATGGTCGCCATAGCACTTTCTATATAGACACAACCTCACACAGTGCATGTATTTTTATATTGTTTTCGTTTTCGTGCATGAACACCGAAGGCGGGTGCGGCTAGACAACAGGGGATGCTTACTCCTCCCGGGCACCTGGTCCCATCTCTAGCTTGCTAAGGGTCTTTCTATGCTCAATATGTTGCTCTATTGTAAGTGCTGTTGAGATTATCGTCAGGATCTTCTTTAATTCATTGGGCTATAGAATTTGCTGCATTTATCATTTATTTATGCTTTGGATGCTGACTGATGCAGCTGTATTTTCTGACGACAGTTATACTAGAAATGTCGAAAGGTTCCAACTCTTTACCTTCTTGAAGAAAATTCCAAACCAATTTCCATGCACCAGACACGTGTTTCGAATATTAAATTCTCATCAGTGATGCTTCGAGCGGAGCCACCAAAAATTATTTCAGTAGCGCCCTCTTTAATTTTTTGAGGTTAGATTTGTACATTTACATTACAGAGAATGCGCGGCTCCAAATTTACTGTAGGGTCGATTCATTAACATATCCAAATAAAATCTATGTTCAAAATAGCATTGGAGGAATGGTGCTAGGATGTTTAACTCCTTTAATGTCGATGATTTTTATCGGTAAAATGGCTAGTTACTATAAGACGTCAAAATAAGCAATGATTACCCAACTTTATTTCTTCATTATGACTACATTTATACTAATCATAAATCATAAATCTTGTCCGAAAAAAAACCTCTGTCTTTAATCTGCTTTGTTATCATACATAATATATCATTTCAGAAAAGATGACGAAAGAAAGTACAGAAGCCTTGCGCTAAAGTGCGTTCACCGCAAAAGTCTCCTTCAGCTATATGACAGAAAATTTGATATGGAATTTTCCGTGAAATATCCTTCAGCATAAAAAACATAATAAAAACAGTGGGACTAACGTCACTGAATGCTCATTTCCGACTAATTAAAACATTTATTAAGCATTTCTTTGAATTGCCGTCTGAACAAAATTGGCAGAAATTGCGTCTAACATTTTGATAAATATGTTGGTTTCACAGACAATTACGCCTTGCATTATCAGAAGGCATTGGCTGTTCTATTAATGTCGTCGTAAAATTATTAATTAAATGTAATTTTAAAAATCTGCAGATAGAAAAATTTGTCAGTTTACAGATAGAAATCAATACACTGTCATCTCAAATTTCCGAAAGGATAACAATTGACCCCCCAAATTTTTGAAGAGAAGAAAAATAACAAATAAGTTTCCACATAATATGTAAATCTGTTTCGTTGTGATCACTGTAATAGAGTCATGTTGGGGCTGTTTTCTTTATGTTAACATGACACATACAGGAAAAATGGCAAAACGTACATGCAAACCCTTCCTGGCACCTAGTCTCAGTCTTAGATTTTTTGCTTACTTGCATGTATGTATTTTGCTTGGTCTTTTATTGATCGAAAAGATTTTATTTCTACAGATTTATAATCTAAAAAATTACATTTCAGTCAATAGGTCTTAGTTCCCATGCGTACTTTAAGCCTTGATTAATACTTGTAGCTCTCCATCAAGTTTTCAATTAAGCCATAAAATTTGAACTTGTAAATCCCCTTAGTGTTTCGTTTCTTTGTAACGAGAAAGACGTCTAGCCGACAGATGATTTGACTTTGTTCTGAAGGTTCAATATAAAAAAGGTTTGAATGAGAAGTTATACTTGCAGGACTTCGAATTTAGATTTGTTATGGATAATCATAGTTATTTCATATATATTCTGAGGATAATTTTCAAATTATATTTTTTTTTGTGAAAAATCTTCACTTAACAGTAGTACAGGAATATAATCATAAAATTCAACAGCAGATAATGAAATCAAACTTAAACAGAAAATGACTAAATAGTTATAACAGGCTGCGATATGTATTCGATGAAATAACGACATGACCTTTCTAGTGCGTTTTTTAAAATAGATAAACTATTACATTGATAATAATATTCATGTCCTTTTTCTATATAGAATTCACTTCATACTTTCAAATTGATTCTGTGAATTTATGTTTGGTTTTAAAAGACTCTTTTCAATCAGACCGAATTCACGAAATATATGAACAGTACAGCCAGTCCTATACTGTGAAAATAGTATACGTTACAGACTCTGTGCTTTTGAGTTTTTGTTGTGGATGCTGTAACCTAGTGTTGTTGGAGATCCCCTCCTTTCTTTTATCCCTCGTAAATAATATAGTCAAAAATAGTGCAAGTTATGATGTCAAAAATGAAACAAAAAGCGTAGCAGGATGAGTGGAACCTGATGCTACAGGACCAACCTTTTAGAAATTTAGAAATGTTGACAACAAATTTTTCGAATGCGTTAAAAGAAACTATCAAGCGAAGTTGATCGAAATTGATCATACATGTATATGGGGATTTTCGACAAGTATATATATGTTACAGGGAATAAGTGTAATCAGGGATTTCATGTAATTCCTGAAGTTTAGGGATTTCGTGTAATTCCTGTTTCGATTAGTTATTACATGTAATTCCTGAAATTGGCCAGGTATTTCATGTAATTCCTGAATTTTTCATGAATTTTTACACTTATTTCCTAACCTTAATTACCGTCAATCATGACTGACGGTATACTGTAATCATTTGTAACCTACTTGCACGGATAGAATATCTCTTAGCGAGATGATTGGTTGACAGTTGCATAAAATGCAAATATTTGTCAAGGTTATTCAGAATTTGTGAGTAAGATTCTCTCACCAGGTCGGTTTAAGAGTATAAATGTCCATTTTTGGCCTATTTAAACATTTTTGTAATTTTAGAGAATACCACATCATTACTTTACATACCTCTTGGATGCATTCAAAAATTCATATATATCCTTATTTTTCAAGATTATTATAGCTTGTGGAGGAATTAAAGGCTATTTTGAGAAATTCTGATAAAATAATCAGTTCTAAGGAGAGTATTTTCTCATAAAAAATATGTTGCTGGTTGCCATGGCAACAACTCGTTATTCTAATTAATAGCTAGAAGGTCGCCAGCTACACAATTTTTTTTCTACATATATATCTATGGTATTGCTTTATCCTAAAGCAGTCAGATCAATATGTACCCGAATTAGTTTTTGAGCAAAATGACTGTTTCTATAAACAGCACAATAATTTATGCAAAAAATCAACATTTTGACCCCAAAACATAGAGTTTAACTTGAAGTTCGAATTTCTAATTATCTCACTTTTAAAGAGTATATTGGATAGTAAATATTCTGATGTTTGAATCTTCGGTAGCAGAACTCGTGCGAAATTGACAATTTTTTTCCTATTTTCGGCGATTTTTCATGGAAAAATATGCATTTTTCCCCAAAATATCCATTCAGCAATGAAAGTTTCAAGAAGTATTATTTTTTTTCTAAAATAATGTAACAATCTGAGCTTATACCGTGTATCGTTTATGTCGGTTTCAAATATTATGTGATATGAAAATAGAGTTATCTCCCTGTAGTCGCAAACCTAACCTTAACTTACCGATCAAAATTGATAGTCAAAGTACTATAAAACATAATAACCGAAGGTTTCAATCGAAAATATTAGTACTATTTAACCCTCATTTTTGATAATGTGAAAAAAGAAAGAAGAAATTATAAAAATAATCTGATTTTCAACTATTTATTATATATGTAAGGTCTAAATAGGTTTTAAGATATATTCAAAATGACTTTTTGGCTAGACAACGGATGTCCCCGCACGACAACAAGTATGAAGGTCTATAAAACAACTCTGTGTAAATAACTCCTATATCCCAGTAAAAAAAAAGGACATCCCCCTTCCTTTGTTTATATCTAAATACTAAGATATTTCTAATTGTAACAAGTTTCATTGAAATTGAATAAATACAACGAAAAAAATTTCGGATGAACCTATCACCACGATAATTTGGTACTACATGGTGACTAGTCTAATCAAGATTCCATGCGTACAATTTTACTGACGGACTGATTGAACATTTTGATGGGCCAAAATCTGTGCGATCACATTGTCTGCTCAAGTGTTTTTCTAACATATCGTTAACCCTACCAATTATAAATTGACAAAGATAGCCTTAAAATCATCTCTGATTATATACATAACCATTTTTCTCTCTGAGTGATAGGATTTTATATTATGAACATGTAAAATATCTGGACATCATATCGCAATTTGATAATTTTTATATGATTTTTGGCAGTCAGAAAATAAGTGTAAAAATGCTGAAATATTTTAGGAATTACATGTAATCCCTAAAATTTTGGGGATTTCATGTAATCCCTAAAATGACCAGGAATTACACTTATTCCCTGTAACATATATACTGAACAAAAAAAGTTAAGTCCCTTAAAAATGAAAAGTCACCACTCGTGCAAATGAAATGTAATAACCCTCGAAATAGTTAAAGTTACTCAATAAACAATCCAAAATGTTCTTTCTATCAATCAGACATTGAACATAATGATGCATGACGAAACAAAGCGTTTTCACCTTGTAAGATAAATTTCACTCTTTCTTTGTTCTGGTTGACGGCTTTCGAAATAAAAGAGAGTATAAATAAACAGAGGAGAGAGCTGCAACGAGGCAGGAACTTCTCGATTCGGTTCGATTTCGATTTTTATGTCTCGATTCGGTTTTTTTTTTGTTCGAGTTTTTTGCAATATGATTTTCCAAGGATATTTAATTTTTTCCCTTTTATTTGAAAAATTTAATTTCAATCTCAAAAAAAATTTATGCATTTTTATACCCCCAACATTTTATGGCGGGGGTATAAAAATGCATAAAATACCCAGTTCATGTGAAAGCACTGTATGATATATATGTTTACGTATCATGTGGAAATATTATTCAAGCCACCACCCCCCCCCCCCCCCCCCCCACAGAAAGGCCTTCTGGGGATATAAATTCAATACTGTGTACAAAAGATATATGATAACTAGCCAGTTTGCACAAAGAAGTGCATAGGTAAAATACATTAAAAGTGGCAATTTTCAATCTGGGGTAGCACTTGCGCGCTCGTTGAAATGCGGTAAAAGTCGCCGTTTCGAATTTCCTCTGACCCTGTATTTTCTTACGAATTGCTAGGTAAAATGCACTTCAAAGGTTAACTTTTTATTCTAAATCATCACCTTAAGTTATTCTTATTGGGAATCCTGCGATTTGTGCGAACAGTGAATACTTTGAAGTTGAAATTAGAACGTTTTCCTGCATTATTTAGACTATTTTACTCGAATCGTTTCTGACCACTACGACTCGCGATTCGAGTCAGAGCTAAGAATCGCGATTCTCGGTGCAGCGCGGTGAATCGTTGCAGCTCTAGCAGAGGAGATTAAAAAATATAAAAAACGTAAAAAAAATTATGATATCGATTATCCATAAATCAGTAAGATAGCTTGTAATTCGAGAAAATTTAGCTGAAAGGACACCGGAAGCCCACAGTCGGCCATGCGCTATGTCAAATACCAAAAGCAAAGCACAATGAAAGTGTATCTAAGGGTGTGAATCCTTTGGATTCAGAATCGCCCTCACCAGAGAGGATCAAACAGGTGAAATCCCTTTGGTTTAAGCCTTGATTTTGACGTCACATTTACATCAATTTATTAAGATCGCTGTCAGAATCGAACAATTAATGAATATACCGTTTAACATTTAATTCGAAAAAACATTTTTCGAGGATACCGCCTCTGAATAAGATTTGTTTTCACGAGTCATGTAAAACCAATACAAAAAAGAAGGTCATGACTTTTTTGTTCAGTATATGACTTCAACCATGTGTTTGACAAGGTCCTCACTTTTTTTACACAGACTATCCCTTACGTATCACCTGCTTCCCTCTCCCCTTCGTAGAACGCAACACGCCATGGAGGGCCTGTGTCGTTCCTTCTCCTCCCTTTTGGAGGGGAGGAGGAAGAAAAAAGAAATAAAAAAGGAAAAAACAAGAAGGAATAGGAGAAAAAGAGTAAGAAATTAAAACATATTTCTGGTACAAGAATCTCTTAATATCACCAAGGCAAATAAAATCATACTGCGCAGTGCTAAGATGAAAAGAAGAAAAAGTAGAACAAACGGTAAACATCAAGAGATACAAAAAGAAACGAGGAACATCAAGTAACACATAAAATAAACCAATGCCATAAGAATGCACATAAACTAATGAGTCCAATTGGCAATAGGCTCCGACTTAGTAGAGCCATATGTCACTTAAGTAATTAAGTAATTATTTGGTAGGTTATCCTTATTACGTGCACACATCCCTCCCATTTTTCTTGTTACCCAGATGTCTCGAAAAACAGACAATATCGTTATGTATAATGACCTCCTAGTGTAGGATTTCCACATATATATAAACATATACCACGTATAGATTTTGGTATCAAAGTAATGCTTGGGAAAAAAATCTGGTCTTGTGTGGTAAAAAGATGCATTAATCATAAAAGTTCGGGATCTTAAACCCTGTACACAGTGCGCGACCAAAAGCAGCTTTAAGCCCTTTGAAAACCCCAAAATTGCAGCAATTTCTACATCTGTCTTTAAAATAAGCATTGGCCACATGAAAAATTTACAAATGAAAGATTACCATGACATCTTCTTGTCGTAAAAGTTGTATGTTTCTCGACGCATGTGGCCACATCCAAATTCTTCACTAAAGATACATTTTCGAGCATTTTTGACCATGTTTTGTGGCCCCTTCCCCTTTATCATTAAAGATGTTTTTTTTTTTTCAAAGATAGACACAACATCACGACGATACCATAATCACAACGGAACGCACAAATATTACTGTCACATGTTACGTGATACGCAAATAATATGTTCCGTGGGGATCCCTAGCCCTTTGCTTAAAACAAATAAATACTGTCTAAATCTACTTCATATGTATTTATTTCCGCCTTTCCGGACTAACAAATGATCATCATTATTAATTAAATGCTGGTAATCTATATTGGTCAAGTACAGACATACAATGCATATTCAGAGAACAATTATACAGAAAATTTTGTATCTGTCCGTGACCACATCATAACATGTGCTAAACAGAACATTTTCTGCTGAAGTGTTCTCTGAATTTAACTCTAATCTTGACCAGAATAGATTACCATCAGATAATTGATAGTGGTGGTTTTATGATAGTCATTCAATGAATTCATATAAAGTAGATTTTGGAAGTATTAAGCTGGTTTAATGAAAGGGGATTCCCGTGGAACATGTTATTTGCGTATCATGTGATATGCGACAGTGATCATGGGAAGGATAGAAAAAGGGAACAAAAAGACGAAGAGAATTCCATATCCCATCACGTGGAAATAACCCTATGGATCTTTATTTATAATTTCCTTCGAAAAAAAAAACCAAAACAAAACAAAACAAATCAAAACAAAACAAAATTCTTTGTAAGGTTGATGTACAAATTCGAAATGGTTAAAACAAATAAAGAAAAAAAAAACCCCCAATAATTCATACAATCTTTTAGGAAAATAAATCAGCACTAAATGACTGTTGAAGTAAGAGTACGGAGAAAGGTTAAACCGACCAATTATGTGAATAATTGCATAAAAGTACCAAGAGACGAAGGGAATTTAAACTAGAAAGTATTAATTCATTTCCTTCGCCACGGTAAAATTACAATTTCTTCTATTTCCCGTGACTACAAAACCAATCAGAGATAGTTCTTGCGTTTTAGTTCATATTTCGATCTGTCCTAATGAATCGGGATAAAAAAGGAAGTATACTAGCTGGACCGAAGAGGGGGGAGGAGGGTATCGAATTGTCCTGGAACTTTCTTCTTAATTGACTGCAAATGGATAAGATACGATGGAAAGTACAAAAAGGTCATTTTTCTTCGGGACTTTGTACAATTATGTACCCAGTTGATCTACCTTAAAGGCAATTAAAACATAATATAAAACAGAAACGATGCAAAGTGAACACGTTCGTTTCAAAAGGGTATTTTGGAATCGGATCTGCCACCCTTTTGTTGTTCATTAGCATTAAATCGGATGTTGAGCGTGGTAAATTAATATTGTTCTAAAATTAAGTCTCATTTCCTTTAAAGACAAGCCCTAATCACCAGCTTATATAGAATGAAGATTAGTTCTAGAATTCTTTTCTTCTTTCGCCAAATTGGCTTTCCCATATTTCTGTTTCGAAGATCACTTTTATTGATATCTTTGAAAATTTACTGACCTACAGTTAATTTTTCTTCAAAGTTTCTTATGTCATACGAAGGGTATTTTTCATTTGAGGTCAAATTGTCAAGGTCAAAATTAGAATGTATTGAATAATAAATAGAGTATTCTCACCATTAGTCAAACAATTCTTGACGTATAGTTTGATAAAAATCGCGCAGATTGCCCAGTAGAAGAAAAGGATCTCTATAGATATTTAGGGAAAAGGTCAAAAGTCAAGGCCTTTCGATAACACCATAAATTCTTAAACATATCACATAAATTGAATGGGATGGAATAAGAGTTCCTCTTGAATCATAAGTCAAACTACAAAGTTCGAAATTGTACTTTTAACATACCATACCACATTCTTTGTGAGCAAGTAATATTATCATTAATTAAGAGGGTTTAAACATAGTTGATAGGGATCATATCAATCGATGAGGGTTTCCACTGGTTTTTAGGCTGAAGGGACATGCATTTATTCAAGGTCAAAACTTTGGTTTCCTTTTGCTAGAAAACTAATAGATATAATAACTTTCACACATTTTGGCAATATTACATTGTTTAGATTGAGGATCACTGACGAGGGTTCAGTACACGAATTGTGCATGTCGGGTCCATGCTGCAAATTTAGCTGTTTTTAGCTGTTTTTAAATGTTGCTATTGAATTTGAAGACGTTTAATATACAACTGATGAATATTAAAGAGGGGTATGCGTTTAAAATAACAGTTCTTGTTCTATTTGGTCAATACACATGTACCAATTGTTTTGGTAAGTTTTTGAATGTTTTTGTTTGTCTAATGTTTGCACTCTTCGTTTCATCTTGTTCAGTGGTTGTAGCTTTAAATTACCCACGGTCTTTTATACTGTTGAAAATTTCCATCCGAACACTTTTTAACCTTGATATTTTTGTAAAAGAGCAAGGACTATATTTCGTATGCCTTCTGTTTTTATATACATTTACAAATCCATCTGTGTGTTTCTTGGGCCTCTGCGTTATCCGTTCTTCTATATCTCTGGGTAATCGGAAGAGTGCGAAGGTTGTGCGAACATAATCCGGATAGCAACACCTTCTGCTTCTTGCGTGACAGAGTGCCGTCCAATGTCGGCACCGGCTGCCCATTTGATCTCATTGGTTTATGTGTGTTTTTTTTATTTGATGTTTCTATGTTGTGAGATGGTGTTACTTGTCCCTTTTACGTCTCTTTCTGTGCGTGTCTGCTCCGTGTTTTTGCAAAGGGTGTTTTGCTGTTGGTGCTGCAACCTAGTTTTGTTGGAGATCCCCTCCTTTGTTTTAAGTACTACCATTTGAACATCTTGCATAAATTATCACTAACATTTTTGTTTTATAGACGTTTTTATTCTCGCGTACACACGATTTCGGTAAACTTCGGAAATTGTTATTTGCATGTAAAGTATGTAGAAATATGTTACTTATACTAAGGTCATAGTTAGCACACTACCAGGATCAGCCAATCTCTTGAATGAACTTCACATCGTTAGATAACTAAGAAACATGTAGTAAACCACGTGTATACGTTTGGGTATTCACTTTCTTTTTGACATTCTCACAAAAAGAACTAATTTAATTTAGGTCGTACTAACATTTCATTATTTGCAAATGCAATGTTGAACTCATGTATAAATGTTATGTTGCGTTCACATAACCTTGTTGAACGTCGGCAATCGAACACTTTCAAATGACTTTTCTTTTAGAAAGTAGGTTTTGTGATAGTTAACAACAATAAATTTGGATTTGCGATTGCCTTTTTTACTTGTAAAGGTATTACTTATTATTTTGCGATTCTTTCTTTCAGTTTAGAATGTGGGATTGTAGTGTAAAGTGTCGAAAAATCAAAGGCTTTGGTCGAATGGACTCTACTAAAATGAGTGGATTTCAGGAGTTCTAAAAGTTCCTTCGAATTCTTTAAAATCCACATCTGGTTGATACCACTGCGAGAATATACTGTCGAACAATATTTTTGAAGCCCAGATTTGATTTCAGATAAAACTTTGGTGAGTAAGATCGATACAGATTTGGTAGAACATTTTGACGAACCAGCGATGAATCGTTGTTTGTGCGGATTCTTATGCATTTTAGGTATACAGTATAAGTATGGTTAATCTTAATCCAAATTGTTAGTGGCGAAGCCAAATAAAGCAAGAGCTGATTTGTGGTTATCTATTATTTCAGAGGCAAAAAAGTTTATTCGGGTGTAAGTGGGATTTCCATGTATCGAATTTAAACCTAACTCTTTAACTAGACTGTCGAAATAGTACTTTTTGCATGTAAATTTGTAATTATTTGCGGCTTTGTCTGCTGGTGTGATGACATAATGTTCTTGGAGGTAGGCAAGCTCTGCGATAACATCAGGGTCTTTAGAAATAGACTCGGATCTGGTGTTCACAGTTGATTTTAATCGGTAAATTCTAGATACATGTAAAAGTAACCCTCTTATGGATTTTATCCATTCGGAAAGGGTGTCTAGCTGTACATCCTCTTTCTTTGTCCAACGTCTTGCATATTCCTCACAAGAGTCTATGATAATTTTGACATTTTGGTTCCATGTAAAGGACTTTCTCTGTATTTGGGACCCTTTTTTAACATTTCTCTCAACTTGTCGTTCTTGACTATAACAAGGTCACCAGTAATAATGTGTCCACAAGGAGAGTTGTTGAAATCCGATGAAGAACATTCGCAAGGGAGTGGATGTAGTGAGGGACGATTTAAATCAATACACTGCAAGAATCGTTTGCAATTGTAAATTTTAGATGCAACTGTAGATGTGTATGTATGTAATTATCAATAAAATATGTGAAATCTAAAAACCGCTTCCCATGGACATTGAATTTCGTCCTCTTCCATTTATGTGTTGTCATTCCAAATAAACACCAAAGAAGTGCCAGTTATTCAGTCTCAAAGACGTGAAGGTAAGGCGAAAGCATTAGAATTTCTATTGGAACAATTGCGAACCTCGGTATGAACTACATTCCGAAGTGAGACCAGGTGCCCGGGGAGAGTCAGCGTATCCTGCTAGCATGCAACATATTTCATGCTGCCGTATGTCTGCTTTTATTGTGTTTTCCTATCAATTTGTGTGTTTTTGTGTATCGTTGTTCTTTGATGTTTGTTGAATCGTCATCACCAAACAAGACATACGTACCTGATCTGTCGTCACCATCAAACAATACATACTTACCTGATCTGTACATCAAAATGTACATCGAAACAATCACCGAATTTGACAGGTTCCCTTGGAGCTGTCACGACGGGTGCTGCATGCAATCCGGAGACGCTGACTGTCCTCGGGCACCTGGTCTCACTTCGGAATGTTGTTCATTCCGGTGTTTGCAACCGTTCCGATGGGAATTCTCACGATTTGGCCTTGCCTTCTCGACTTTGAGACTGAATAACTATTAAGTACTTCTTTGATGTTTATTGAAGATGTTTTGTCAGATGTCCGGTATCATTGTTTCAACGCAAACGTACCTGCGTGTGGGCTCTATTGTTATCAGTGCAGGATAGGCTGGAGATCTTATCAGAAATTTCCCTATTTAGAAATATTGAACCAAAAATAAAATGATAAACATCTATTGTTTATAGGCGCTATCCCAAACAGTTCATAATGGCGATTCACATGAAACCTCTTGGCGATGAGTCCATTATCATATGAATTGTTTTGTCCAAAAATCTTCATTATAGAAATCTATGTCAATTACACTTAGACAGTATAACCCACAGACATTAAAATAGATCATAACTATAGTTATGCAATTATGGTACAACACACAAGGGAATTCAATGCACGAGGCATCGGTCAAGATATGCCACAAATTCTCGATGTAATTTTTCTTCTGACAAGTTATATGCACGATAAGCCTGATAACATGAAATGAGATACAAAAATGTTGCTTCAAAACTTATCACACGGGAGTACTTACCGAGGAGCGAATTCTTATGTGGATCTTTGCGTGATTCAAGTGGATTATCTATAAAATATCAGGGGAAGAAGCTAGGACTAAAGGCAGAGTTTGACAATAGTAAAAACCTAACGAGAATGGAATGATATATTTCATGATGCAAAGTGCTGTCTAACATCAAGACCAAGGGACGGATTCCGTGACGAGATCTAAAACATTGAAAAAGAAATCATATTTCATATCGTATATATGTGATAGATTTCAAAACATTAATACGCCGAGATCAATGATATTTTTAAGTATGAATAAGTAATTTTCGCAAAGGATCAGAAAAAGCATTGCTGCCAAAGAGCAGCCAGACTAACAAATGTTTTTCCCCAAAACAGTAGATTAGGCTCGTAAGTTTGGCTCTAAATCATAACCAACATTTTGATAAATACTAAAAAAAATAAAGGAGATTCGGTGGAGGTACCAACATCAAAATACCAAACACACTCCCATGCGAAAACACAGAGTAGACGTACACTGTAAGAGATACAAAAGGGACAAAGAACACTAAATTCGTCATCAAAACACCAAACACAAAGATCACTTATAAACCATAAGTAGCAAATTACGGATTACGCGCGCGCTAAAATAAAATGTGCCATGCAAAGTCAAATGTTAGACATACAGCACCATTTGATGACTTTCCAGCATCATCTAATTTTCTCTTATCAAGGGGTGTGAAGTTAACCAAAGGAGTGTGAAGTTAAACATGTTCCCCGTGATTGAATTTTCAAGTGTATTAAATTACTTTCTTAATTTCCAGCTTTGTCAACTGACAAAAAAACCCCTTTATTTTGTCCCTCTATTGATTCGGCATCATACATTACTTTGTGATTTTTGAATCTTGTCATTTCATCCTGAAATATCATCGAAATTAAACATCCTAACGCGACTCCTATTGCTATTTCTGTTAAACATTTTGTTTAACCATGCTACTGAATCTACCCTGTACAAAATGTGGAGCACGCACTCTTTGCAAAGTTGATACACAAATTAAATTGAAAATATAAAACTAGAGGGAGCAACTGAAATATATTTGGTTGTGTCTGATAATAAATTTTGCTTAAAGTACCACTGATGAGAATTTACTATCCGAAACGCGTGTGTTTCTATGTTCATTTAACAAAGCAACGAGCTGGAACCCTTCAATTTTCCCTATATTAAATTGTACGCGGAGATATGCCGACAAAGGTGAAATGGCAAAGGAGAAGCAAGTGAGCGTGTATTTGACTGCAATTTAACTATTTAACTAGACTATCAGACTGCAATTATACGATACGTACATATCTGATTCTGAACTCAACGGAGCTTGTATATGTTTCCATAGCGTATTAAGGGGGTTCAGAACAGTTTCCGAAAGAACCCCATCGGAAAGTTCTGGATCAATTATGACGTCACAATAGAAACGGCGACATTGGCGCGTTTATCGCAAGAACGTCAGGATTAAGTAACGTAGAAATAAAGGGGAGGGGTAACAAAACCACTATAACTTAAAAACTGACGGTCATATTTCAATAGGAATATATCGGAGTTTCAATTGGCATATGAAGAAGATAATATCAAGTTTTTATGGAAAATAAATGAGAGTTTTCAGATAAACGGGCCTTATTATTAAAAATTAGCAGCTTAAAGATGCTCTTAAACATCAATTCATCTCCTTTCGACAATTTCTTTTAAAATTCTTCTTTTATAATTTTATACATATCCGATTGCCCACATCATATCTAAATGAAAAATACAGAAGTTGTTAATATTCTGCCACTACAGAAGATTTGTAACTGATTTTCATTACCTAAAGTGTGTTAATTTGAACGTCACATTTACGGCCCATTTTGGGGCTTTCAATGGGTATATATGTACGTTCGTAGCTTCAAAACTAACGGTAAAAAATTGATGAAACTTTGCATGTAGAAAAAGCATGCTTCAATTATCAACATTTATATTTTTTAGGAAATTAAATGATAGGATCAAATTTAAGTCTGGCTGTCCTGGACCTCCTTAAATGGTATACAAAAGATGGAGGCTGAATGTATCGGAAAATAACCCTCCAAATTATGATTTACCATAAGTTTTTAGCCAAAATATTTTTTAAGCTGGAAAAGCAACATGGACAAAGATGTCCACAAAAAGCCACTACTTTAGAAAAAAGGTAATCTTTCATAGACTGTGAGGTAAACATTTGTAAAAGCATTGGATGGACATTCGAAGTGGAGATTTACACAGCATCAATAAGCTTTTAGGCTAAGCACTTTACTTTCTTAACCTTTCTCCTTAATGCCATTAATTAGATTCCGATAGCACTAAACATTGCATTAAAGATGTCTTTAATCGTTCATCCACCCTTGAGTCTTTCTATCTTTATTTTTGTTCTAACATCGTTCAATATTGATAGCTTTACCAATTCCTTTATTGTTCTTTCATGAACATGACGGAAGCATTAGAGTCTTTGATAAGGCATGGATCTAGAGAGGGTAGGGGGCTAGGTCCTTTAATTTTAACGTCGTTTAAAGTTTTTTTTTAAATAATACTCTGAACATCTCTAATGGATAGGATCAACTATGTTACGTTAACCCGTCTGATATAAAATGCTCTAAAGCCGCGCATGTTGATATAAAGCTTACCTGTCAAGATATCTTCCCGTAAAAGCTAATTGTGACAGAAGAAGGATAAGCTAATGTAATACATGATAATTTTGACTATGGTGATATGAAGGAGAAGTAACAAAAACATCAATCTTATCGTTCTTTGTTCGCAGAGGAGATAATGAATATTAAACGTCTTTAAATTCAATAGCATATATCGTATCCATGTCGCTTGGACCAGAGTGCTTATTTCCTATAAGGTCTGGTCAACCAATTTCATTCAAAACTAAAATTTATCCCATATTTAATGAGTCCCTAGCTGAAGTGCATAAAAGTGATTGAATGTCCAAATCAAGGGATATTTAAATACGAATGTGTTTGGAAAAGTAATCTAGTTCTGTCTGTCTATGTGTCGGTATGTCTGTTTGTCGGAATGTTTGTCTGTCGGAATGATTGTCTGTAGGATGACTGTCTGTCGGAATGTCTATGACTGTGTTTGTGTCTATCTTTATGTTTATTTGTCTTCAGTTGCAAATGCCGTAACCTACGAATTGAAATTGAACATCCGAATACATTTGTATCACATGTGCATTCCTTGAAACCTGTCATTTTTAAATTTTCTTTACCTTGTAACGTTTACTTTGCTTGGAGTTCAACCTTTTCTGGTCACAAGTATCAAAAATAAAGGACAAGAACAATGATTTGATTTTTTCTACTCTCAATTTCAGGTCCATAGACACAGTCAAGAAAGGGCATTTTAAGTACTATGTTTCAGACTCTCCATTCATGACAATTTTGAATTAACACATTTTTAAGTCTTCATCTTTTCTTTAAGCATGAATGTTTATACGAGTAGGTCATTTTACTGCTGTCTGAAGCAACCCTTACATTAAACCTCCTTAAAAGGTATATACGAAGGAAGTCAAAAATAGAAGACTTCTCCTAAATGAAAATCAAAACTTTTCCATTTACATTATGTTACAACGGCTAAATATGCATAAACAATAAGGTCATGAAGCATCATCATCTAAAGTCAACTCTTTTAGAAAATCAAAGAAGCGAACAAGACCAGTGATAAATAGTACATGACACATAGTAGTGTTTGCCATTGAAACAAGGGTTGAATTGACAGGGAGGCTTCGCAAATTGACGACCCAAAATATTAGAATTGTTAAACGTCTTTAAATTTAATAGCATCATTTAAAACCTGATAAATTTACAGCATGGACCAGACATGCACGTTTCGGGTACTAAACCCTCGTCAGTGATCCTCAGTCTAAACAATGTAATATAGCCAAAAAGTATGAAAATTATTATGATTGTCCAAAAATGTACCAAAAGACGTAGCAGAATGGGTGGGATATGATGCTACAGGACCCACGTTTTAGAAATTTCAAGAAATTTTGTGACAGAAAATTTCAAATGCGTTGAAGAGACAGACGATCAACCGAAGTTGATCGAACTTGGCTACATGAATGAATACATGAAACTTGAATGTTTATACGAGTAGGTCATTTTAATGCTGTCTGAAGCAACCCTTAAATTAAACCTCCTTAAAAGGTATATACGAAGGTTTAGTTGCACATCTGAACAATAATGATGTGACAGTAGTAATAATTATAGAACATTTTTCTTTTATTGACATCACTTTCCTGTAAGCTTGGTTATTTTCGCTCACTGAAAAATGCCCAATAGGCGATTTACACATTTCCGCAGTTGACTTGTATTTTACACATCCTAACACCCGACATGACAACATTTGACGTAACTTTTAACTGTGAAGTCTTATCTGAATTATGACGTCACAATGAGATTTAGCATCAAAAGTAGTAATTTCGGGTCTTGGAGCGTCTAAAATGCAAGTCTAACGGTAATATGAAGAAAGTCCATTATAACATCAAGTTGTTACTCTTGAGAGGAGGATTCGCGATGTAAACGTATCTTCCATTGTACGAACGCAGCATGGTTATTTTTGCGTGAAGAACATTTTCGTGAAGTCCGTTGATTCGCTTAATCACGAAAATTATCCCCAAGTGAAATTTCCACGTTTCCGGTTTTTGCTATTTTTATTGCAGATGATCTTCAAAAGTCATGTAGGGATACGATACCAATGTTTCCCTTCTTTTCTTTGTAGTCCTTAGTAATTCCGTTGTGTTTTGGGTCGATTCATTGATTGCTTGTTTGAATTTATGTGAATCAATTTGAACTTTTGCAGCACCACAATAAAGATTGTCATCGGCACTAACTTAAATGAATTTCGACTTAACGATTGGAAAGTGTTGTTCATGTCCCAATGATGCCATGAGGATGTCCTCGTTTTCAACCTTTGTTTGTTACCATATTCTGTCTCATGCAAGTGTCCTCTGCTGTGAACATTGTGTCGTTGTGATGTTTTGGATCTCCTTCTTATCTTATCTGATCTGAACTGATCTGATCTGATCTTACCTTACCTTATCTTTACTTATCTAATCTAATCTGATCTGAATTTATCTTATCTAGGACTTCTTGATTTGAATGCGTTCATCTGTCTCATGATACCGGGCTCTTTGGTGGCATAGTTGTTATTCTTGATGTCATTTTCCTTTCGATCTGTTGCGTGTGTTCGTTAAAAAGTTCCCCGCGAGGGGTTTGACAGTAAGTGTTTTGAATATATTTCCCTGACATGGTCGCCATAGCACTTTCTATATAGACATAACGTCAGACAGTGCATGCATTTTATATACTGTGTTCTTCATCGTGCATTAACATCGACGGCGGGTGCGGCTAGCCAACAGGGGATGCTTACTCCTCCCGGGCACCTGATCCCACCTCTAGCTTGCTAGGGGTCCGTCGATGCTCAACATAGTGCTCTATTGTGAGTGCTGTTGAGATTATCGTCAGGATCTTCTTTAACTCATTCACTGTTCTTGAAGACGATGGAAGATTTCCTCGGCTCCTATTTTACATTTAAAGTTTGGTTTGTGTATTTTTGAATTAATTTTTATGTTGAATTTGCTGAATTACTCGCCATTCTCTTAATGGCGTTCTTAGATGATTAAAACTGACCTTCATTTGTTCTGACAAATAGGCTAGAGGACATTTCTCTTTTGTCTGAAGGCAAAAACTTCAACTTTTCTGTGAAAATTGGTTTAAAGTACACAAATGCGCAATCACAGCCCACGTTTGGTGCGGCATTAAACTTTTTTCACCTTTTATGGTAGAACTAAAAAGATGATCTGTCTTCATGTTAGGTAATGAATTACTCGATTATCCCCAAATTTCATTATGCTTGATTCCCTTCACCAACCTAATTGTACATTAGTCACGTGAGAAGACAGCTCGGCTTAATAAAGCGCATTTTGTGAAATTGTAATCTAATGAGAGTGAAAACCTCCGATGCCGGTCATTCGAATTCAGATAAATGGAATTCATCGTCTAAGTAAGGAAGACTTGACCTAGAAACGCACTGAAAAGACGTTGTGAAAATCGATTGATGAAAAGAAGTGACATTCAGTTTTTTTTTTACATTTACAGAGAAAACGAAATGGTTCAGCATTACTGTTAGAGACAATTTTTTTGCCAAAATACATGTAGCATATACAAAAAAGTGCATGCAAAGCATGATCAAGAAATGAAAGTATCTCAGCACTGTCCAATAAGATAACGTTGCAATCAAAAAAAAACAAAAAAAAAAAAAACGAACAGGTACAGTATGAGAACAAACAAATGGAATCGGAGTTTACAAAAACACCTCATGAGACAACCATTTGTAATAAAACATGGGAATAAAGGAGAAAAAATTTAGAATGTTAATGACGCTAGTGAAGTAATAAATTAAAAATCGGTTGTGCAAATGAATACAACAAAAAATCAGGCATTTGAAAATTACACTTAGAGGTAAGATAAGTTCCCTTCCGAAAAAATACACTTTTGAGGGGTATTAATATACGAAAAGAAAGCAGTTGTTCGTTAACAATTAATAATTTATCTCTACTAAATGGTACATGTACATTTGTTAGATACCTCTTATTTTGAGAGACCCATGTACATATAATATCAATGGGGAAATTATTCCACTGCAATTAGTAAGACAACATGTATTTGTTTTAATTCATTTGGTAATTTGAAAAAAAAAATCACACAGGAATACCGATTTCACTCGATGTTTCTCACATTTAAGGGTGTGTACCTGATCTCGAAAGTAAGATATAAAAAACATGAGAGAAAGATGGGTCTTAATGAACCTGTTAACCCCTAGGAGCAATTAATATCGAGTAGAAGGACGTGTCGTATTGCATAACATTTCTTGATGAAATGAATAAGTTCCGTAACTTTAATGATCAATAGTCATATTTTCATCATTCCTATAATGCACTAAACAATGAACTATACAATGAAAATCATATCGGTTCATTATGATTATAAATTGGAAAGGGAATAGCACATTCGAATATCACGTGATACGAAAATGATATCTTCCACGGAAATCCCCTTTGATAAAACCTGGTAGATACTGTCTAAATATACTTTAAGGTGGGTCCCTACTCGTGAATTTAACAGATGAATTTTGTATTTTAATGTTATTTTCTATACATAATAGTCAAAATGACATAATGAACACAGACATAGATAGGTAATTTTGTTTTCATTAAAGATACAGTACATTAAAGAAAGGAACCCTAACACTTAAAAATTGAGAAATATCAAATATCCAGCATATGCTTTTGAACCCTCCAAATTCAGTGATGATACGAATATGTTTATTTATTTTGTTTTGTTTTATGATAACAAATCATATAGAAGAAATACACCACATAAAATGATATTGTAACATAAATCTTAGTATGATATATCTCCAAACATTAGTGTACCCCCTTATAATTTCATAACATTTTTGACCAAGAATATGTACTAATTCCAACTTTTTGCATAAAAAACAGATGAATTTCTTTCATTTTGTAATATTTCATAAAATTATGTATGTAGATGAAGAAAAAATCACATACAGGTACACAGGTTTTGAAATGATCAAGGTATGGCTCCAAACATAGGGGTACCCCCTTATAATGTTATCATATTTTCGACAAATAATATATAGTATATCACATTTTTGTGCAAAAAACAATAGATGGAATTTCTTCAAATTGGATCATTTTATTCGATAATATATATAGATGGTGAAAAAATCGCATTCAGGTATACAATTTTATAAATGATCAAGATATGACTACAAACATAAGGGTACCCCCTCATAATTTCATCACATTTTCAACTAAGAAATCATACTATATGATTGGTGTGGACATTGATAGAGTGCACCATCTTTTGCTTCTTTTGGCATTTAAGATCTTTTGTCTGTGTTTTTCAGTGCGCTGGCTCGTCCCTCACAAGACATTTTAAAACGTTATACGCAGACTGCTGCATATAAGGAAAAACCTACAACGGTTCGAGTAGGGAACCACCTTAAATGATTTTATACGCCTTTCATATGTCCATCATTATAAACGATATGACTTTTATCTATTCTGATCAAGAATAGACGTATATTAAGGGAATACTTTAACAGAAGATTTTGTAGCTGTCCGTGGACAATTTCATATCACGTAGTGAAGTGTGAGGGTCATATGCATGTAATCGGATAACCAAGCAATTTGCTACGGGCGTGAAGATGACCGGTTGCCCATTGGCCGCGTCGGTTTATGTGTATTCTTTAATGTTTTATGATTCTGTGTTTTGTTTTGGTGTCCATTGTTCCTTTTGCGTCGCTTGTTGTACATGTATATGCCTGTTTTGTGTTTTTGTATTCAGTGTTTCGGTGTTTTATTGTCGTTAGTGTAACCGAGTATTGTTGGATATCCCCTCCTTTTGTTTGAGTAAAACGTAATTCACTATTCAGGCAGCCACAAAAATGTATTTTGTTAAAGGTAAGCTGTTAAATTTGCTGTTAAACCGTTAAGAATTGTATTATTTTATTAAAGAACATTTTAGGTGTATAATAGTGGAGAGGTATATGCATATCTCTTTTGATTTTGATTGTTTACAATTTTTGTAAAACACCAAAAATTCTTACATTGTAAAGGACCGTGTTTTTGTTGTAATGACACAATTTGTGACGTGAAAATGAACAGAGATCTGCCTTCTGAACTGAAAATGAACAGAGGTCTGTCTTCTGAACTGAAAATGAATAGAGGTATGCCTTCTGAACTGAAATATGGATATGCGGTGCAGCAGATATGCAGGCTTCGTATTATGAATCAAAATTATTCAAAATAAAAAAAAACCAATAGCTCAGTGTAGCGCCCCTTTGTTTCATTTCGAATTTTTGTTTTTGAAAGAGTGAAGATGATCGTCATGGAAAGATATTCAAGGTAGTAAGCGGAAGGAAATACGGAACCATGAGTACCGAGTGTAATTTGTTCATAAGAATATTGAACCTATAATGATTACTGTCTTGGATTTTAGATTAAATATGAATAGCCTTAAATTAGTTATAAAGTAGTATAAAGGACATTCACATAGATTCATTAATGGCAGAGAGTCGTCTAATTTCAGGAAAGCAAAAGCTCCTTCCGTGCGTTTACCAGACTAATAATGGGTACTATAATTGACACGAGATTGTCTGCTGACGTTCTACGAAATATTCAAATAATTTCAAAATAGAATCGTAACAATAACTATAGAATCAAGATAAGATTTGGAGAATAAAGAGAAGACTAGTAAGCCTGCATCAGGTATACCTAAGTAAACATCAAAAGAAGTATCTATCAATTATTCAGTCTCAAACTCGAGAAGGTTAGGAAAATCATTAATATTGAAACAGTTGCGAACTTCGGTATGAAAAACAAAGGAGGGGATCTCCAACAACACTAGGTTGCAGCATCCACAGCAAAACTCTAAAACTCCCATTGCAAAAACACAGAGCAGACACACACCAAAAGAGACACAAAAGGGCCAAGGAATACCAACGCACAACATAGAAACTGCAAACACAAATGACCACACCTAAACCAACGAGACCAATGGGTAACCGGTGCCAACTTTGGACGGCCATATGCCACGCAAGTAGCATGCGGTGTAGTTATCCGGATTACATGCGCACAACCCTCCCACTTTTACGATTATCCAGAGGTCTTAGTAAATGGATATAAAAAACAGAAGGCATAAGAAATATAGTCCGTGCTCTGCCGGCTGCAACGAGCTCATGCATGTGATCACCCGAGGAGTCGGAACATTCCGAAGTGAGACCAGGTCCTCGTGGAGATTCAGCGTATCCTGTTTTCAAGGTACATGTAACACAAAGATAAGGAACATCACGTTAACATGATGACACGACCGGAATCACAATAGAATACACACAAATGAAAAAAGAACGGACGGACGAGGACAACTAGATCACGCCATTCGAAACACGTAGGGCAATTCACTTGATGCATAAATAATCTCCTCGGAGACCCATAAGGAAAATTGAATTTATTTAATGTTTCAACATCGAAATGAATTGATACAACACTGTAAAAAGTCAAAAATTATGTAAATAAATACAATTGAGATAAAGAAGATCCTGACAAAAATCTCAAATGAACTTAAAATAGAGCACCAAATAAAGCATCGAAGGACCCCCAGCAAGGTCGAGGTGGGATCAAGTGCCGGGGAGGAGAAAGCATCCCCTGTTTGGCTAGATGCACCCGCAAATTCCAATGGATATTCCATCTTCGTTTATCCGCGCATCTAAATATTAAAACAAACAAAAAGTGAAACAGAGGAATAGAAAATATGTATCTCAAACTAGTGAACGGTAAAATACAACTGTTTAAAGTTGTTTACTAATTAGCATAACAGCAGATGTCAAAAGGTCATAATTTAAGAACCCTAAATTTGCAGCATGGACCAGTCATGCACTTAACCATTGTCAGTGCAATGACATATGGTCAAAGACTGTGAAATTTATGTCCAACAAATACCGAAAGATGTAGCAGGATGGATGGGATATGATGCCTCAGGACCTACATTATTTTCATTTGATCTCAAGTACCATAATATGATATGAATTACAACTTGGAAATGATGGTATAAAGAAATACAATATTAAACTATTCGAATAATAGAAATGTACAATATTCAATGCATTACCTACAAAACCATTGTATAAATCGTCACTTCCCTCTTTTTTTACTTCAATCATACCAATCAAGCTAGCAGAAAGGTACAAATTAGAAGACAAACTTTTCTTATCTTCTTAGGGCATATTTTCATTATTACGTCTCGAAGGTATCTTTTCTGCTCTATCGTCATACAAGAGACGTTTATCTTTTAAATAACGTGTCTTTTAAGATATTCGATATTTAATGAAAGAAACAATGTCCAAAAATTGAAATTATGTGTATAGATATTTTCATACTTCTCTATCGCTTTCGATGTTGCACATACTTGAAATTTGTATTATGATGGTAGGTATGGGAAAAAGGAATGTTTTGAATAGGTTCCGTTGTAGGAGTTATCTTCCTTTGATAGAGAATTCTTTAAAAATTAATCGCGGAAGCTTAAGATCGAAGCGGTGAACTTGAGATTTTTTAGTGAAATTTGATAGATATTAATTTTTCGAAATTTCTCAGCTATCCATATTTGAGCCCCCATCATTTTCTTAGAAAATATAGCTGAAATATTAATGTTTTTCATAGACTTCAATATAAACGCAAGGGTCGATAACTCTTATAGGAACTTACTTTTTTCGAAAATGCATCGATGGAAAATTTTCAATTAATTTTTGTATTATAATTATATTATAAGTTTGGAATTTGATACTCAATAAATGGGTGAACAAATTAACTCTCATTATACATCTTATGCCTTAAATTATCGACGAGCCTACACAAAGTTCTGAGCCACGCACTCTTTGCAACGTAAATGCACAGATCTAAATCAATGATTCTGAACTTAAACTAGATGGCGTTTTTGAAATTTCCGTTGGCTTTAATTACTGCTGATGCGGATCTACTATCCGAAACACCTATCTGTTGTATTGAACTTGGTTTGAGATTTGATTCAAGAAGGCAATGAGTTGTAAAACTTCAATTTATTGATGTATGACAAGCAGAGTTTAAATGATAAAATATTTTTAGCAATCGAATTCGTTCTATATGCGTGAAATTCATGCACAAAGTATTTTTCATATCAAAGAATCGATCTAATTAGTAGCATTACCAAGAGTAATAAATGATTTTAATTTAAAGAAAAGAGGGGATCTCCAAGAACACTCGGATGCAGTACCTACAGCAAAACACCGAATCAATCCATTCACAAACACAGAATTGACATGCACAGCAAGAAACGCAAAAGGGGCAAGGAACACCAAAAACAAAAATAAAAAACCCAGAAACATCAAACACAAAATATTACACATAAACCAACTGGACCAATTGGCAACCGACGCCGGCTTCGCACGCAAGTAGCAAACGCTGTGGATATCTGGATGAATTTTTCAAATTATTCTCAAAATTTCAAAGGTGTCTCTACAAGTTTCTAAAAGAAAAAAAAAACTGCTGAATTTTACGAAAGAGAAGCCTTCAGATTCGGTCTTTTTGAAATTGAGAGTTACTTCCCATTTGTGCAGGTATCTGACGTCAACGCATTGTGACGTCATCAAATTCTATGGAAACCAGCATGAAATTCAGGGAAACGGGGTTACATATATGACGTTTTCAAAGGAAATTAATGACGTCACAATGCTTTTACGTCAGGTACCTGCACAAATCGAACGTAGGACTGTAAAATCGAAAAGACGGAATTGTGGTTTTTGAAATCTGGTTTCGGCGTTTGTGTTTGACTTCATCTGCACCACTTGGTGAGTGACATTGCTGGGGGAGAACGATTCCAAGAGGGCACATGTAGCCAAGTTCGGTCAACTTCGGGTGATCGTTTCTTCGACGCATTCGAAAATTTCTGTTATATTTGTATCATTATTTCTTGAAATTTCTAAAACATGGGTCCTGTAGCGTCATATCTCACCGATTCTGCAACGTCTTTCGGTACATTTTTAGACATACTAACTTTCACACTCTTTAGTCATGTTACATTATTAGATGAAATATCACTGACGAGGGTTAAGTCATGTCTGGTCCACGCTGCAAAGTTACCTGTTGTTAAATGATGCTATTTAATTTGAAGACGTTTAATTTTTCATTCCCTTATTCATACAAGTCTTTAAAAAATGCATATTAAAAATAACCTATTTCATGAAACTTTCAAATCCTCTCTGAATATCGGTCGGGCTCCTCGGGTGATTACATACATGAGCTCGCTACAGCCGGCAGAGCACGGACTGTATTACGCATGCCCTCTTTTTATATCCATTTACATACTCATCTGTGTTTCTGGTGCCTCTACGTTTCGCGGTCTTGTTTGTGTGATGTCATCTTACAGTGAGGAGGTTGTTTTACACCACAATTGTACGTTCTTCGAGATCTCTGGGTAATTGAAGAAGTAAGAGGGTTGTGCGCACGTAATCCAGGATAACCACACCATTTGCTACTTGCGTGACAAATGGCCGTCCAAAGTCGGCACCAGTTGCCCATTGGTCTCGTCGGTTTATGTGTTGTCTTTTGTGTTTGATGTTTACATGTCGTGTGTCTCTTTTCCATCTCGTGCTGTACTCGGTTTTTGTGTTTTTGCATCGGGTGTTTTGGTGTTCTGCTGTTGATGCTGCAACGGGGTCTTGTTGGAGATCTCCTCCCATCTTTCAACTAAACCGAATACCTTTGAAAAATAGAAAAAATCCTCTGAAAAGCCTTGGAGCTTGCGCCTTCACAATTCTCGAAAAACAAATACAAATTGGATACTAGTATATGCACGGGCCCATATCACATGATACACAAATAATCTATTACATAGGAATTATCTTCGATGAAACGAAGTCAAAATCTTCTTTATATGAATTTAATTCAGGTCTATCATTATCATCATTATCAATTATACGATTGTATTATTTTATGATAAAGACCACACTTTAAGGTATATATATTATAAGGAGAAATCTTTCCCGTTATTCACATCTTACATGTATGATATGATGCACCGAAAACTACAATTGTTTTGCTTTAGTGTGCTCTGAATATACATCTAATCTTCATTAGAAAAAAAACTTGCCATCATATAAATGATAATGATGCACGTATGATAGGCTTCAAATAAATTCATGTTACGTAGATTTAGGCAGTACTCACCCATTTAATTGAAGAAGATGATCCCCATGTATTTGATTATTTGCATATCATGTGATGTGCGAACGTTACATCAGAGTTATTCAAATTCTGTCATTTTTTTGCAATCTTAACTATAAATATTACAAAAACCGTGCTATTGTAAGACTTTTAGTGCACACTATTCGTATTTCAACAATAAGTATCTCATTAGTTGTGAATGAGGCCGTAATAGAGGAAATCCAAGAACTGTTAACATGGAAATTTTCGCGTGGGCGTTATTTCCGCGTTTTTCGAGAATCGATAGACATCGCGAAAAATTCCACCACGCGAAAATATTCCCGCTTCATTCTTGAAAAGGAAAAATAATTTTATCGCGAATATTTCTTCCCACGCGTAATGTCTTGATGTTAGAATCGCGAAATTTTCCCCCAGCGAAAATTACCACGTTTACATTACTGAACTTGCATAGAGCGAAACATTTAAAATGATCTTAAAAGAAAGGATTTGATCTCTAACAATACACGGCTGCAGCATCCAAAGCAAAACCCCACAAAAACCCGAATGCAAAAACATCATATGTATACCAAAAACGAAATGTGGAGACCAACATTCTCAGGGTCTAACTGTATCGCAAACGGAAATATTTACACAGTGGTTGAAATAATCAACATCGAAATAAACATGTTTGTCTTATTGTAAAAATGTCAGTACACTATATGAATATTTCAAACTGAAGCCGAGGCTATGAACCTATCTGTCCAGTCCTTCCCAATCATCATTAAAACAAAATTATCAATCATTTTAATTATTGCCACTTGCTCGAACAATGACCCCATTTAATGTGATATTCAAAATAAGAAGTAATTCGTGTTTAATTATCGCCGAATTCATATAAGCATACATACAAGGACGTATCATTGTTTACTTGACTGGATAGCATTGTATGGTGAACCGTTTGCCTCGCTTCTTATACAACCCCCTAACATAATTAACAAGGGGGATTTTCACATAAGGAAGCTGATGTTATGTCTAGTCACGGTTCGCGGCGTCTTATAATCATGTGACATTTGTATCACGTTCGAAGGGACAAGACATCCAATAAAAGAAATTGAGATTAACATTTGCTTCTTACATACAAAACATGACAGAAATAACAGATTTTTGTTCAAAAGATTTATACAATCAAGATGCTGTACATTTTCAATCAAAGATAATGATAATAGTATTTTTACATCTTTTTATCTTTTTTAATGAACGTACAATTGGTATTTTATGATAATATATTATGTAAGTGTAATCTCTGAAAGAAAGGGAAAACCTTCTACAAAAGTCCAATTTGAGTAAGAACATTCCAGTATAGAATAATGTCATTAATCATCGAATTTGAATTAAAAAAAAAAGCTTTTTAAGTCTCTTAATTCATTTGAGACTTCCAAATTGTATCGCAATACACAAAATATCTTATTTTGACTTGTTTATCATGACGTCAGAATGCCTGTCAAATGTTTAAATTTTTAAAACTATCTAATTTTAAACAAAACATTATTCATTATTTAGTTATTGTTTATTCAATAGTACTATCATATGTATTTTCCGAAATCGTTGGATGAATTAATCAACCAATAATTTTGTACAATGTCAAATATCATGATACTCAGTACATTTATGCCATTATTTAAAATTTTTGAAATAAGTTACAAAATTTTAAATAACATGAATTTTACGATGATAAGAGTTTTTGTCTTTTATTATGCATGTAAATGTATTTTATTCGATGTTGCTAACAAATACATGCAGAAACGATACGCTATTGAAAAAAAAAAAAGATTGTCCGACGTTAGACAACACTAAATTGCATTGAAGAGGGAACATGGTACCATGTGTGTGCTGGAAGAGTCACCATTGGCTCTGCCTAGAAGATATTCAAATTTGAATGTATTGTACAAGAATTGAAATATTTCGTTGGTTATACATATAATTACATTAAAAATAAAAAAAAAGGAATTCGGTAGATTCTTTCCTAGTTCATCTTAGAAAGAAAATTAACAAATATCTCAATTATTGTCGCTGTGACGAACAATGTCCCAATTACGGATGTATAAGAGATAATAAGAAGAAGATTTCACCTTCACTAATTGTAGAATTCATATAAGAATACACACAAGGACTTATTGTTGTTCATTTAACTGCATAACATTGTATTAAGAACCATTCACCAATGTCTTCACCCAATTCCTAATAATTAGCTAGGAGGACTTTCACATAAGAGGCTCTGAAGTTATGTCTGCTCACGGTCCGTGGAGTTTTGTAATCATGTGACATTTGTATCACGTTCGAAGGGACAATAGTCCAATAAAGGAAATTGAGATTAACATTTGCTTCTTACATACGAAACATGACATACATAATAGATTTCTGCTCAAAGGATTTCGACATTCAAGATGCTATACTTTTTCAATCTAAGATCATAGTATCTGAAGTACATCCTTGTATATATATATATTTTTTTTTCTAATTCTTTTAGCATTAACCATATTTTTGTTTATGCAATTGAAATGTAGGAATTTCTGCTTAAATTTTGATTATATCCTACATTAGACAGAAAATAGATGTTGAAAAAAAAAACATTTGTACAAAAACGTATTTTATGTCTCAATCTGTGTGCCCTGCTCACCGCAGCTTGATTTTTGCTCTTAATTGTAATGAAAACAGACATAATACAAGATGACATTGAAAAATACCACATGACGAATATGAGAACATCATCACAAAATGGGGGAAAACAGTTCAAACAAACCAAAGTACATCCATATGTCATGCCAAAACAGATGCATATCTTCTTTTATGATTTCCCCCCAAAATTAACAATTAAAAAGATATAATGACTAGATATCATTAATAAAACGAAAATTACATACAAACTACCAAAGAGCAAAACGATGGCGAACAAAAAAGCAGACAAAATCTAAAATATCTAAATAAATTTAAAAAACACCATGATTCAATTAAAATTAAAACTAGTATTTGAGGAAAGATTGGGTGGTTGTGGGTAGGTAAAAATCCAGAAAAATATATCAACAAATCTTAGCGTGACTTCGCTTTGTTTTGTTTATCAAGAAGATGTCAAATGATTTAAACAGGATTGGCTTACAAAAAAGCTTACATGCGGTTCGTTCCGAAAAGGGGGAAAATATTTACAGCAATCATCATAAATTACATAAGGTGTCATAATGGTTTTTTTTATGTCTCCAGCTATGTGTCCTGCTCACCGCAGCTTGATTTTTTGTCCTAAATTGTCATGAAACAGACATAATACAAAATGAGATTGAAAATGTCATTAATTACTTAACAAAAGAAAGGAGGAGATCTACAACAACATTCTCATCACTGATGCTTCCAGCGGAGCCACCAAAATTCATTTCAGTAGCGCCCTCTTTTATTTTTTGAATTTAGATTTGCACATTTTTTTAACAGAGAGTGCGCGGCTCCAAATTTCCTGTAAGGTCGATTCAGTAGCATATCCAAATAAAATATATGTTCAAAATGGAATTGGAGGGATGGTGCTAAGATGTTAACGTCCTTAAATTTCGGTGATAGTTTTGAATGGAATGACAAGTTTTCAAAATAGCAAAAAAATACCTATGATGTCATATTGATAAAAGGCCAAAACAAAGCTTTTTTCAGGCGACAGATCTGGAAAGAAGTAATTAATATACTTCTAAACATCAAGTCACGGGGAACGATTTTTACTGCTCCGCACTGCAACATGAAATAAGTGTTTATGATAATAATACGGAAGTGTTCACAGAGCAGACATCCACTGAAAGAGACGCAAAAGGGTTAAGAAATATCAACTCACACCAAAGAAATGTGAAACACAAAAGACCACACATAAACCAACGAGACCAATGGGTAACCGGTGCCGACTAAGGACGGTCATCTGCATCGGAAGTAGCAAACGGTGTGGTCATCCTGGATTAAGAAATGACGAAAATATGTCCATCATCAAAAATAGGGGAGAAAACAGTTGGAACAAACCATAGTATATCAAAATGGCATGCCAAAACAAATGCATGTCTTCTTTTCTGATTTTCCCCCAAAATTAACAATCACAAACATATAATGACTAGATATCATTAATACATGTAAAGCAAAAATTACATACAAACTACCAAAATGAAAAAAAAAAAAAGATGGCGAACACATCAGTTGAAAAAAACATTAAATTTTGTACAAAAATGTATTTGATATTAAAATATGAACGAAGGGTGTTGCATGCAAGCAGGAGATGCTTACTCTTCCTGGGCACCTGGTCTCACTCCCATATCGGGAGTTCGCTTCTTTTCATGTGGTGGAGGTTTTTGTTTGTTTGCTTTGGTTCCTGTTTTATCCTGATTTTGTAAGCCTTCGGTTTCTGAATTTCTGAATTATCAATTTTGTGCTATATACAGGGATATAGTCCTTATCCATATTTGTCTATTAAACACAGGAAGGAATACTATAAACGCGGAAGATCGTGCATCAGGGTAGCAAAAAAAAATAGGTAAAACGAATCATTATTAAAGGAGATTGATTGTGTGTTCTTCATTACCTTTGGGTAACGGGAAAAGTTGAAGGGTTGTGCGCACGTAATCTGGATAACGACAACAATTGCCACTTACGTAGCAGATGATCTTCCTAAGACGGCACATATTGCCTATTGGCCTCATTGGTTTAAGTGTGGTCTTTTGTGTTAGGTGTTTTGATGTATTTGCTGTTCCTTGTCCCTTTTGTGTCTCTTGCTATATATATTGAACAAAAAAGTTATGTCTCCAAAAATGAAAGATCACCACTTGTGCAGATGAAACGTTATGACCCTCAAAATTAAAATTTGCTCAATAAAAACTCCAAAATTATCTTTTTATCACTCAGACATTGAACGCAATGAAGCGTGACGAAACAAAGCGTTGTCACCTTGTAAGGAAAATGTCCTTGTTTGTTTGTTCTGGTTGACTGCTTTCGAAAGAAAAGAGTGTATAAATAAGCACAGGAGATTTCTCGATTGAAAAACGAAGTAAAATTTTGATATCGGTTATCCATAAATCAGTCAAATAGCTTGCAATTCAAAAAAAATTAGCTTAAATGACACCGGAAGTCCACAGTCGGGCATGCGCCATGTGAAATACTAAAAGTACATTGAAAATGTATCTCAGGGTGTGCATATACCAATTTGTTAATTAAAATTCTTTTGGATTCAGAGACGCCCTTACCAGAGAGGATCAAACAGGTGAATATCCTCTAGTTTAAACCATGATGATGACGTCACATTTACATCAATTTATCAAGATCGTTGTCAGAATCGGATAATTAATGGATATAACGTTTAAAATCAAATTCAAAAAATTAGTTTTCGAGGATACCACCTCTAAATAAAATTTGTTTTTACAAGTCATTTAAACCAATACAAAAAGAAGGACATTCTTTTTTGTTCAGTACATATCTACTCTCTGTGTTTCACTTGGGGTGTTTTAATCAGTAAAAAGAACGATAACCTCAACAGCACTCACAATAGATACAAAAATTGAGCATCGACGAACCCCAAACTAGGAGTGGGGCCAGGTGCTCAAGAGGAGTCAGCATCCCCTGTTTGGCTTGTCGCACCCACCGTCGATGTTCATGCACGAGAATGAAAGCAATATATAAAATACATGCTCTGTCTGAGGTTATGTCTATAAAGAAAGTGCTATGGTGACCAGGTCAGGGAAAATATTTAAAACACTTACTATCAAACCCCTCGAGGGGAACTTTTTTACGTGCTCCACACGGCAAAGGGCATAAGTGTGACACAAATGAGTAAAAGAAGAACCTGACGATAATCTCAACAGCACTCACAATAGAGCACAAAATTGAGCATCGACGGATCCCAGGTGCCCGGGAGGAGTCAGCATCCCGTGATGAGGATTTTCTGTGCAAAATATATGTCTTGTGCATGAAAATATGTTTTACATTTTCTTCAAGAAGAAAAAGAATTGGAATATTTCCGCATTATCACATTATCCGATCTAAAACACAAAAAATAATGTAAAAGGAACCATCAGTATGTTTAAACTGACACCCTATTAGTAGTTGTTTAAAGGCGTTTTTGTGGAAACGACAAGAATACAATACAGACATATAAATAATACACAGGCATGGACATTTTGTATGTAACTTTTAACACAGAAGTGTATATGTCGGTCGACCCTAGGTCCTAATGGGTATCGAACCAGCGACCTTGAGTCATTGGGCCGACGCCCTAACCGCTAGACCATGGCACCGACGACATTAACTAATACTTAAGAAAGGAAGAAAACTCCAACAACACTCGGTTGCAGCACAACCAACAAGACACAAACCCCAAGCAAAACACAGAGCAGACACAAACTGAAAGAGACTCAAAAGGGACAAGTAACACCACATCACATTATAGAAACATCATACACAAAATACTACACAGAAACAAACGAGACCAATAAGTTATTGGTACCAGTAGTTATCCGGATTACTTAGTAATTTTTTTCACACTGATTGCAGCATCAGTAAGAAAATTTCTGTTTACAAACTTTTCTCAGATTTTTAAAACCAGGGTCCTGTAGCATCATATCCCAGCCATTTTGCTACGTCTTTCGGTATATTTAGGACATAATTTTCACAGATTTTGGCCATATTACATTGTTTAGATTGGGGATCACTGACGAGGGTTTATTACCCGAAACATGCATGTCTGGTCCATGCTGTAAATTTATCTGTTGTAAATGATGCTAATGAATTTGAAGACGTTAAACATCCAACAGGACAACGTCGCGGTGGTCACAGCGAAACAAACATGCATGAGACTAGCAAAATGTAACATATGAAAACAAAGAGAAAAAAGAACACAAAGAAAGAATTTATCAAATCGAAGTGTCCTACCCTTTGTGTTAAGAAAACAAATATAAACCACCTGTACATGTAAAAGTACAACCTTAAGATAAGACAAGCGATAAGCAAGTGTTACCTATTTACGTGGCAGATGGCCGTCCTAAGTCGGCACCGGTTGCCCATTGGTCTCGTTGGTTTATGTGTAGTCTTTTATGTTTCATGTTTCTATGTTGTAAGTTGGTGTTCCTTGTCCCTTTTGCGTCTCTTTCTGTGGGTGTCTGTTCTGGGTTTTTTGCATGGGTGTTTTGGGATTTTGCTGTGGGTGCTGCAACCTGGTGCTGTTGGAGATCCCCTCCTTTCTTTCTTAGTATTTCATTACCTGGTTTGAATTTATGCTTTGTCGCACTTGAATGCTTTATCACAAAACAACATGGAAACAGGTTCTGGCACCTTAAGTAACGGTCCTCCTTCCGTTGCCCTTTGCGTGCAAAACAAAGATAAGAAAACTTAAAAAAAAACATATTCCTTTTTCTATAATTAAGCACACAAAACTTTCAAGCTAATTGAAGAAAATTATTAGATTGGCTAAAATTCGATCGATTTTCCTTCAAGTCTTCTTCACACTTACAAATTAAAAACAAATTTATAGGCAGTTTTTTGTTTCATAATGAAGCAATATGGGATATTACTTTTTTCGTTTCCCAAGCCCGAAGTAAAACCGGACGTAGATTGAATTCCACCGTAATTATGGTTTCAGTAGTGGCTATTTTTCTTCTTTAGATTCCGGCAAACGTCATTAGAGATTTGAAAGAATAATGGTGCTTAAACTATTCATTTTCCGGATTTGTCACATCTTTCGAAGTACAATTTATCATTTTAGCAAAAGAGCGAAAATAAGAGGCTGTTCCCGGAACTTCTTAAATAATAATCTCAGAGTACAGGAAGAATTCCTCCGAGATAACGGCTTAAAAACAGAAAAGGGGAGATAATGTCATAATCAATTAAGAAAGTGAAAAGAGAGGCGTCTGCTTTGTCACTTTAGACGAAACATATGAGAAGATGTGCTGTAGGTGAATCGACCAAGTCCCGTCGGAAATCCCTCCTTTCTTTCACACTCAATCATGTTTGCTCCGTCTATGTGTTAAATTTATCTAGGTTTTTGCGTGTGTGTTCCGCTATGATCACATGTGCTATAACGTCGTCATGTAGGAGAAGCCCTCCTTATTCCATTAATTTGCTATATAATTTGAAAAATATTTCCCCAACAATATAAACAATACAGAACATGATATTCCACTAATTCCTACATAACATGCAAAAATCCGGAACAGAAATCTAAAAAGAAAAAAATCCCGATTCTAAATTTCACTTTCACTTTGTACAATGTGTCTTGAAAACAGTGAACGAGAATAAACCGCGGAATCATGAGATTAATTTTTAGCAAATAATTAAAACATTTGATTTTGGGTAGCGGGATAAGTCGGAGAGTTGTGCGCATGTAATCCGGATAACTACACCATTTGCATCTGACGTAGCTGATTGCCGTCCTAATCTGCACCAGTTGTAAATTGGTCTATAAATTGGTCTGTAAATTGGTTTATGTACTTTTTATCGATGTTTCTATGTTGTTTTTTGGTGTTCCTTGTCTCTTTTGCTTCAATTGTTGTACATATCAACTGCATTAGTAGTTTCTGGTGTTTTGCTGTGGGTGCTGCAACTGATCGTTGTTGGAGATCCCCTTCTTTCTTCAATATTAGTATTAAGTTAGTGTTGGTGTATTGCTACATTTTGTATAATTTGATATTTGGCACTTTAATGCAAAGAACTGAATCAGAATATCAAGCTTGATCTTTTCAAGTTCCTTTCGTTGTGATGCGCCTTTTGAATTCTCATAGTAAGAATAATATATTTGTTTTACGTATTGTTAACACTTCTTCTTTGTTGCACTTTTGAGCTGGTACAGCTCCAGGCGACTGAGTGTGATCACAGAGGCTTTCTTCTCTTCATACGCTGGTGTGAGAGAGTTTTGTTTTCCAACACTTTAAACCTATTATTTATTCTAAATTATCATCATAATCTAGGTGGAAACACCATTGCATCGACCTCCAAGAAGAATCAATTCTAAATAATTTCTTTTGACAAAAAAAAGAAGTGAAAAACATTGATTTCATATAAGGGGTGCCAAGAAGGAACTTTTATGAAATGTTTCATCTATAAGTATCAATAATATATCAAATATATTTAAAGATAACACAAACAAGATATCAAAACACAGAGGCTTAGAAATACACAGACTTGTAAGAAAATGGATATCAAAAACATAGGGTGCACGAAAAAAAAAAAAAAATCCGTGCTCTGTCGGCAGGATAGAGATTAGGAAACAGGTCTATCATTAGGCGTGATAACAGCAAAGAAGTAACCATCAGTTATTCGGTCTTAAAGTTGAGAAGGTAAGATAGTTTTACTAGAATTTCAATTGGAACAGTTGGAAACCCCGGAATGAACAACATTCCGACAGTTGAGAACCTCGGAATGAACAACATTCCGAATGGAAATCAGGTGGCATGGGAGAGTCAGCGTCCCCTGTCTGTATGCAACATCCATCACAATTGCTACATCAGCTCCATCAAACTCGGTGATTGTATCGATGTACATATTGATGTACATTTGTACATGTTGGATAATGATGTCTAGTTTGTTGATAATGACACCAATATCATCGTCATCCAGAATGTGACTGATCATTCTTAGTAATCTATAATCCAAGTGAAATCTTGACCAAATAAGACCAAATATATTTCTGTTTCTTACCTCGTCGCCAAATTTGCTGCAGTTAGACCAAGAACTTTCCTTAAAAGCAATAATGTTACCAAATTATTTTTTCAGCAATATGCAATACGTAAACCTTTGAACACATGGAAATGTGCGTATATTTCTACGTATAAAGAATTTAGACTTGAGAAAATGTCTACCTTCAAAAATGCAAATGGCTTTAATGTATAGCCTATATGTAGGTTTTCTAGGTTACTTATTTTTTGCCTTTTTTTCTTCTGGGGTCAAATGTCAAGGTCAAAGAAGACATGTACTGAAAGAATTTCTGGATAATAACTCAAGTAGTTTTAACCTACTATGATGAAACGGCACATACATTATTGCCAATGATCCAAGGGTGAGCCATATTGATTCTGAGGACAGTTTGATGTTAATCTTAGAATGGACCTAAAACTGTTCTGCTGCAAAACTGGAGCAATTCTTTACCACGAGGGAAGAAATTTTACAAATAAATTTGGTATGATAACAAAGGTCAAGGTTTCACTTTGCATTATGGAATGTTTCTAGAGCAAAACTTCAATTATTCTTTGCACACAGCGGTAACATTTCATCAGTAGATTGTTCTAAATCAATTTCCCATCTGTTTTGTGTCCAAAGGGTAAAGGTTAAAATAACGTATGCTTATGTCATGGGACTAGAAACTGCACTCTTGACCAATGCTAGTAGTACTGGTAGCGTAGTTGTTAGCGTTGTGGACTACGAACCCATAGGTCGTGGGTTCGAATATCACCGTCGTCGATCATTGCAAAACCATTGTAACCTTGGGCAACTAAGTAACTTTACACTACGTGACACTCTCTCCGCCTAGGAGTTAGATTAAACATATTTATTGCAATCAAATATAACATTGCATCGGATTGGGCGCAAGTTGTCCAACTTAGATTTGCCCAGGAGTAAACCGGGTACCTGGCACATGAAACGGGCTTGTATTGTGAATGAAAAGCATTATAGTCTGGGATGTATCACTAGGTTGCCCCCCCCCCCCCCCTTGATCCTCCAAAACCGGCCTAACTTTGTAGCATTTTTTTGCGCTCTTTCAAATAAAAAATTGTCTCATGGAAAATTCCATTGCAAAAGTGGTGATTTTTGGGAAAAACATGTTTTAAGACAAAAATCACTGAAAATAGGGAAAAGAAATATAACTTTTATATGGTTGATGTTTTTTAAAAATTGAAAAGTGTGAATATATAGTATTTTCGAAACTCTATCAATGAAATAAGTTGCAAGTTCCAATTCCTATTTTTACTGTGTGTTTTTTTTTTGCAAAAATTTACAGAAATTTGAGGAAATTTTAATTTATTCCTGCTTTTCAGCTCCTCAATATTGCATATGATCGTTCAATGATGATTTAAAAACATCTTTAAAGTCTCTTCTTTCAAATCACATATATTTTATATTCTTATTTTTTGCAAAATACTCGAAATAAATAATTTTATACAGAAAACTGTATTACAATTAGATATCTCAGATTTCTGTATATTTATTTAAAGAACCCTTATTAATTATGAAAGTAGTGATTGAAAGGCATTTTCTAGTGTAACTTTTCACTTTTTTTTCAGATTATATATGTTTTACTAACATTTCATTCAAAATCAGTGTGTTTTTGGGGAAAAAACGTATTTTTTCATTTAAAAATATCTGATTTTAGGAGAATATTAATTGAATCTATAGAATATATATTGTATATAAATATATAGCCTATATCAAGAAACTTACAATTGAAAGTCTTATATTTCAAACTATGACTATTATCTTCTGCATTTCCTATTTAACTGTTTAGTTTATCTTAACTTACTCATCATTTTATTCTCATCTTTTGAAATGTTACTTTTAGTATGTTTGGGGTAAAAAAATAAAAAAAAACCAGATGAAAAAGCAAGCATTTATCACAGAAATGTAATGAAACACATTTCGAGGTTATATATTGCTAGATTTTTTAAAATAAAAGCTTGCCTTTCTTTGTGTCCAAATATTTATGTATTTTACCCCAAATATAACAATATAACACAAAATTGAAGTGAAATGATAAATAACTTAAGAAAGAATAAACAGTTAAATAGGAAATACAGAGGATAATAGTCATAGTTTGAAATATAAGAATTTCAGGAGTAAGTTCCTTGATATAGGCTTAGGTTATATATTTATATATAATAACATATTTTTTGACCCAAAATGCCAATGAAATGAACAGAGGATACTTCAAATGCATATGACTTGTAAGGACAAACTCTGATATACCCAGGATAATGACACATTTCATAGTAATATGGATTTTCCAGAAATCAGCGATTTTGAAATAAAAATTGAGATTTTCCACCCAAAATAGGAAGATAATCAAAGAAATCTCATCTCATTAACTCATTAAACTTGATCACTTTTATGCCATCCAATTATATGAAACCTCTCCAACTTTGATTAAATAGAAAATATGAATTTTAAAAAAATTCACAGAAATGAGTGAATTTTGCACATAAAATTGGTTTTTTGCCCCCTAAAAAGATATAAATTAAATTACTGTCATCAAATGACATTGCTATTCATTTATAATAAGAAACAGCATAATGTCAAAGCTAAATTATATCAATTTAGGCGAATTAAAAGAGCTAGTACTGAATTTCTTAAAATAAGTGGTTTTTGCATAAAAAATGCATATCTTACCCCAAAATTTTTGTTTTCATGAATTATTACATTTTATTTCACATTTAACTGACATGATGATTACTTCCTATTTTGATAATAGCTTTTAATGTGCATTATGTCGAAGGGTTCAAACTCTCTACCTTCTTGAAGAAATTCCAAACAAATTTTCATGCACCCGACACGTGTTTCGAATATTAAATTCTCATCAGTGATGCTTTCAGCGGAGCGACCAAAAATAATTTCAGTTGCGCCCTCTTTAAATTTTTTGAAGTTAGATTTTTACATTTACATTACAGAGAGTGCGCGGCTCCAAATACATGTATAGTTTTAGCAAATATAATGAATTAATAGAAGTTTCTCAGAAATCTTATATTTTTAGAAAAAAAACCCCAGGCATTTCGCCCCAAAATTAAGTAGAAAATATACTTTTTTTGTTTCAAACATGTACATCATGAGTGAACCTATAAATAATTACAGTTGAAAATACATTCCTGCTATCATTTCAAGAAATTCCATAGATTCAATAAATTATTCTCCTGAAATCAGCTATTTTTAAATGAAAAATACAAAAATAATCTGAAAGAGTGTGAAACGTTACACTAGAAAATACCTTTCAATCGTTGCTTTCATTATTAATAAGGGTTCTTTAAATAAATATACAGAAATCTGAGATTTCTAATAAGAATATAAAATATATGTCATTTGAAAGAGGAGACATTAAAGATGTTTTTAAATCATCATTGAACGATCATATGCAATATATAGGGGCTGAGAAGCAGGAATAAATTTAAATTTCCTCAAACTTCTGTGAATTTTGGCAAAAAAATCGACTTTTTTTTACCCCAAAACACACACCAAAAATAGGAATTGGAACTTGCAACTTATTTCATTTGAAAGGCCATCAAAAATACTTTATATTCACACTTTTCAATTTTTAAACACATCAACCATATAAAAGTTATAATTTTTTCTTATTTTCAGTGGTTTATGACTAAAGAAACATGCCCCCCCCCAAAAAAAAACCCCACCACTTTTACAATGGAATTTTCCATGAGACAATTTTTTATCTGAAAGAGAGCAAAAAAATGCTTCAAAGTTAGGCCAGTTTTGGAGGATCAAGGAGGGGGGGGGGGGCGGTGGGTGCACCCAACCCAGTGATACATCCTAGACTATAAGCGCCAAAACGGCAGCTCTGCTTGTACATGATTGAAAATGCACTGGATTATACAGGGTCTCGCCAGGGAGGTGATTGTAGAAGTCGCGTGAGGCTCAGGCGAACAAGACTATAAACCCTACCTTCACTTTTACCTTTACTACAGCAGGGGTATCCTTCCCTTTTGATCCTGTTCAAACGGTGTTATAGAAGACTGCATCGGACTCCTAGTGTTATTGTATGAATTGGCTAGCTTCACTGTACTCTTTTTGCCAAGAGGAAATTAAACCTCTGTATTGTAGATGGCGCCAGGAAAATTCATTTCGGCTTTATTTAAACTATTTGGCATAAAGTACTACTGACGAGGATTCAAATATCGAAACATGTGCCTAGTACAATAAAATTGATACTATAGAACTTATATTTCAATATTGACAATTTCACACTGTTTTCGTATGTCCTTTTGCTTTTGATATCTATTTATGTTTTGCTTTGGGTCCCTGTGTCATGCTGTATCCTTTGTGACGTCGTCTTGTAGTAGAGGGGCTGTTATGAGCAACGGTTTGCATTCTTCGGAATTATCGAGTTACTGGACAAATCTGAGGGTTGTGGGCATGTAGTCCAGAAAGCCAAACCATTTCTACATATGTGACAGATGGTCGTCCATAGTCGCCACAGATTGCACATTGGTTTATGTGAAGTCTTGTGTGTAAAGTATTTTGATGTGGTCTTTGGTGAATGGTGTCCCTAATGATTTTTGCGTATCTTACTGTGTTTGTCTACTCCGGGCTTTCACACAGGGGTGTTTCGATTTTTGACTGTGGGTGCTGCAACCAAGCCCTATGGGATATCCCCTGCTTTTATGTACAGAAGTAATGAAAATCCACGTCTTCTTCGGTTATGATCTTTTTCTTAATGTATTTGATTTTCCAAAAAGGCATGCTTTGCAAATTACACAAACAATGCTTTAAGTTTTCTATCGAATGATATATGTTCCTGGTTTCTCTTCTTAACTGATTCCCCTTTTAAGGAAATTATTAGTAGTCTGATATCTTGAATTCAACGAAAGAAAATCTATGATTCACTCTTCCTTTTGGGTGAACCTATATAACGTAATACTCTTTCGTAACGTGTTCTCAAATGTCGTTAGGAACATTCATAAGGAATCATTTAATTTTAATAACAAGTGTCTGTCAAAGGATTCAATTTAGCCCGTCCTTTGTATAACCTATAAATACAGAACTGAAAAGTCGTACTCACATGGAAAATGATGATTTTGCAAGAAAGAAAATATTTCTAGCACTGCTACATAAAAGTGATCATAGGAAAGCCCTAGTTTATAAGATTTAAAATCATTTTATCTTAAAATGTTTAACAATCAAGTTATACAGCATATATTGATGTCTAAGTTTGGCTCATGATGTGAAGCGGTTCTTAGAACTCCAAGGAGGCATCAGGAGCACTCGAGGAAAATCCTCGTATGCTGAGGCGGAGGGCAGCCATAATTTCGCTCTTGGAGCCTTTTTCCTAATTAATGGATTTGATCCCGGGGACCTTAGAGTTCAGAAGCTAGAGCGCCATCACTGCACAAACTCATCCTATATACACATTTTTATTGAAATTGTCAATCTATTATTAGATTTATATGCACCAAATGCGTATTTTATCAAGTAACGTATCATCAGTGATGATCGATTTCGGGAGAGAATATATCAAAAGTTAGCATAAATTAAAATTAGTTAGCTATTAACATAATTAATTTGCAGCTATTAGTTGAATGATTCGGTGTCCTTAGTCCCTTTTGCGTCTCTTTCTGTGAGTGTCTTCTGTGTTTTTGGCGTTTTGCTGTGGGTGCTGAAACCGAGTTTTGTTGGAGATCCCGTGCTTTCTTTTCAAGTCCTTGATGTTACTCGTAAGTTCTTACTTGTCCCTTTGCTGTCTTGGTACATGTTTCGTTTGTCCAGTTTCAATTTTAAATTCGAGTGTTTCAGTGTATTGCTATCTTGCTACATGTTGTATTTGTCCACTTTCATTTTCAAATTCGAGTGTTTCAGTGTATTGCTGTCTTGCTACATGTTGTATTTTTCAACTTTCATTTTCAAATTCGAGTGTTTCAGTGTATTGCTGTTGGTACATGTTGTGTTTGTCCACATTCATTTTCAAATTCGAGTACTTTCATTTTCAAATTCGAGTGTTTCAGTGTAGTGCTGTTGGTACATGTTGTGTTTGTCCAGTTTCATTTTCAAATTCGAGTGTTTCAGTGTATTGCTGTTGGTTTTGTTTGTCTACTTTCATTTTCAAATTCGAGTGCTTCAGTGTATTGCTGTTGGTACATGTTGTGTTTTTCCACTTTCATTTTCAAATTCGATTGCTTCAGTGTATTGCTGTCTTGCTACATGTTGTGTTCGTCCACTTTCATTTTCAAATTAGCGTGCTTCAGTGTATTGCTGTTGGTACATGTTGTGTTTTTCCATTTTCATTTTCAAATTCGAGTGCTTCAGTGTATTGTTGTTGGTACATGTTGTGTTTGTCCACTTTCTATTTCAAATTCGAGTGTCTCAGTGTATTGCTGTTGCTACATGTTGTATTTGTCCACTTTCATTTTCAAATTCAAGTGCTTCCATGTATTGCTGTTGGTACATGTTGTGTTTGTCTACTTTCATTTTCAAATTCGAGTGTTTCCGTGTATTGCTGTTGGTACATGTTGTGTTTGTCTACTTTTATTTTCAAATTCGAGTGTCTCAGTGTATTGCTGTTGGTACATGTTGTGTTTGTCTACTTTCATTTTCAAATTCGAGTGTCTCAGTGTATTGCTGTTGGTTGTGTTTGTCCACTTTCATTTTCTTATCGAGTGTCTCAGTGTATTACTGTTGGTGCTGCAACCAACTCCTTTTGAATATCCTTTCCTTTCTTTTACTTTATGCAATGTTCTTATCATGTTGTTTAATCATATTTTGCCTTGGCAATTGCAAAGGAGTCCTGATAGACACATTTTCCTTGATCGGGTTTTTGTTAAGTATTAAAGCAAAAATTAAACTTTTGATTTTTAGTTATATTCGATTTTAGATATATATCGAACAAAGCATTTTTTACTTTAGTCTTTTAGGTTAATTGTTTAAAAATGTGTTACTACAAGAAAAATTGATTTCATACTGACCTTAATTACTTTCAGGGAAAAATCGCCTGTCTTCTATTACCGAGACAAGGCAAAGCAAACATTATCAAAATTCAGTCGTTCTCAAGCCTTAGTAACTCAAAAGCAAATGTTGATCAGGATTAGTAAAAATATGTAACTAATGTAATTTCCACCTTTTCAATCTTATACTGCCAACTATAACTTTATCTTTTACCATGGACCTTGAAAAGAAATACATGTCGTTCTCTTCCTTTTTCTGTTGGACCCACATGGAAAATTTGTTTATCATCGTGTGTAAATGATGTCTTCTAGTATTGAAAATCATTACTTTGCAGGGACTTTAACACTAAATCTAGAGTATCAGAAATAGTTTAAATTATTGTTAGTCGTAACCTTCACCATCTAACGCGGATTCTAATAATCCCCCTCTCCTCGTGACAAGGGGGTTGCAGATAGTGTAATACTTCTGAAGCAAAATGTGGTCTTTAGATTGTCCAGAATGTTTCTTTTTCTTGTTTCTCGTTCCCCGTGACATTTGATGTTTAAAGTGTATGTGTATTTATTACTTTTTTCCAGCCCTGTCGCATGAAGGAAGCTTTGTTTTGGCGCTTTAACAATTTGACATCATATATATTATTTGGCTATTTCGGAAACTTGTAATTTCATCCAAAATATTATCGAAATCAAAGGAATTTTGCATCTTAGCACCATCCCTCCAATGCTATTTTGAATATAGATTTTATTTTGATATGCTACTGAATAGACCCCACAGGAAATTATGAACCGCGTTCTCTCTGTAAAGTAAACACACAAATTTGAATTCTAAAAATAAATTCACAGGGCGCTAATGAAATGAATGTGGGGGGGGGGTTTATGAAAAACACTTTGGCGGAAAGCATCACTGATGAAAATTTAATATTCGGGACACGTGTCTAGTACGTAATAATTTGGTTTGAAATTTTCTTCAAGATGGTATAGAGTTGGAACCCTTCCCCAATATTGTATTTAATGCAAACTGTAACTCTCACCATGAAGAAAAAGAATCACATGCAGAGTTTGCAGAAGACTGAATAAAATCTTTGACTTGTTGACTTGTGAGGAATATCAGTCAATATAGGAGTCTTGACCTTGATAGTTAAATCTTGATCTTGAAAAATATCTTTTTGCCACTGGCAATCCACTTGCAAAATTTGATGAATATAAAATGTACAAAACCGTTAAAGAAGGTTACTTAGGCGATAGTTTCCGATTGAAATTGTATGTCGGACAGTTTGTAGATTAGCTGTAGAAACTCGTATTCGGTCTTTTCGGAATATAGAGTTACTTCACATTTGTGCAGGTACCTGACATCAACGCATTATGATGTCATCAAATTCTATGGAAACCAGCATAAGATTCACAGGGAAACAGTGTTACATATATGACGTTTTCAAAATAATGTAATGATGTCACGGTGCTTTTATGTCAGATACCTGCACGAATCGAACGTAGGACTGTAAAATCGAAAAGACGGATTATGGTACATTGAAATATGTTACCTCAAAATCTAATCATAGTATATTTAAAAATCCATAAATATACACAATAATGATTTCAAAACATCTTTATTTCACAACAAAACAATATTTATATTACAAAGCACAAGTATACATTTTTCTAATTGATATCAGATATACTATATTCACTTTACAAACAAACAAAACATTTAATATCCGTTCACATTTTATTTGATTCTAACATTCGGGAAGATTTTCGGTAATGAAACTAATCAGAATAGCCCAATCACTTTAAGTTTGTCCAATCAGAAAGCTGGGACCGGAATCTGATTGGATAAACAGGTCGTTGAGCAATTCAAAAATATACATATTACCATGGTTACCGAATGTACAATGAGCATTGCAATACACACAATATGTAAGACATTTCATACCTCACAAAGTTTTAATAATACCATAATACAAAAAGATTGATTGCCTAAATATTTCTTATTAAAAAATAAGCCTATGACTTTACCTTTCCCTGAAGCTCATATTGATAAATCATCAAGATCATTCTTTTGATAAATACCTATGAAATTGTTCGTAACATCTAAACAAATTACCTAGTTCAAGATGGGTTAAAAACACGGTATTTTTTATTTTTCTTCCAAATGAAACTTACAATGTTATATCAAGGACATTTTCAAAAGAAAATTCTACGCAATATTGTTACACTACTCTAATTTCGAAATACGGATTTTATGCAATTCCGGATGTAGAAATAATGGCATACCAGTTATTTTCGTATTGATCTTGTAAAACTCTGAGATCAAATGATAATCTGATTACTTAGGCTTTGATTAGCTATGGGAAAAAAGTATAAAGTTCAAGAAAAAAATTAAGCACATTTCAAATTCTACATGAAACACTTTATATATGAATACTGTCTTTGATATAGAATTTTCATTGTTTGGATTTAATCAGATAGAGTGTTGATAAAATGTACATTGAAGGAACTTTGAATCTTCCTAATAGAAATATGGAAATACCTTTAGCCTTAGGGTATAATTAAAGCTCTATGGCACAACCCATACTTCTTAATATTCATATTGACTTTCAAAGGAAATTTTGCATTGTTATAATATCTTTGTAAAAAATTGAGGAAGTGACGTGAACGTAAATTGAAATGACTTCACATTTTTTGGGACTAACTATTCGTTTCAGTTATCTTCATTCTAGGGATTTTTCTCCGATAATGAAAATCAAGTTATTTTTGTCTATTCACAAAATATCCACTCAACAAAATAAAGGGGATGCTCCTATATCAAAAACTTCTTTGAAATACTTCCTAAAATAAAAGAAAATGTGTAAATGGCTGTCACTTGGACTTTCATTTGAATCGTATATTTTCAGATATACCACGATGAATATGTGATTTGAAACAGAAACAACACAACAATTCATTATCGAACAATATATGTGATTTCATTTACCTCTGAACGGGTTGTCATGATATGCCATCAATACATTGTGTCAAAAGTACATTTTCGGATTTATTTTCCCTCGTCAAACAATAACTGACCACCTTGTCATACGAAAACTCAAAAACTTGCCGTGCATTAAGTCCGCCAATGATAATTCTGAAAATTATCTAAACCGTACATATTGAGGTACAAAATACCTTGAGGTTCACATCCGGGCAATCAAACGTCACACATCCGGGTAATAAAACGTCACACATCCGGGTAATCAAACATCGGAATCCCTTGTAGCCTGTGTCGCCTGGGTTGTGACGTAGGTTGTCTTGTTCCTATTGTATTCCTGTCGTAATACTTTGGTAACGAAGATTTTGATAAAGGTATCACGGAATTGTTTACTCATGGTACAATAAAGCACAAAATTGATGCCATTGTTTATTAAGGCCATGATATCCAAGAGATCTCCGAGCGGAGTGTAAACCTTGTCGAAAAAACCATCAATCAAACTACTTAAAACACTTAGCACTCCCTGTGGGGTTTCTGTTATTAAAAAGAGAATGACGACGGTGAGGAGCATTTTTGTGGTTCTATTACTCCTGCTCTTCTTGTGTTTGCGGGAATTACCTCCCCCGCTGCTCGTGGCCCCACTTTCGGCATCGGAAACTGGAAGATTGTTTAATAACTTTTTCCTCCTTCTTTCCGCATCTCGCATCGTGCTAATCAACAGGATGCTAAATATGGTTAATAGGAAACATGGCAAAAGCTTTATCAGTAGGGCTTGTATCCAAAAATTCAGATTTGTGAAAGTCTCTTCGAATTCGGTCTCCTGTTTTGGTTTTACGTAATACACTGTGCCATTGTATATAACACCGTCTTCATCTCTGAATTTGTCGGTATGGTGGCTGATTCGATACGATACAGAGTTAGGAATACAAACTATAGTTACAACTATGACTACGATGATGACTGCCAGCTTGGCTTTTTCTATGTTACAGTATCGAGCTCCCCTGCGCGGAAATCTTATAAAGACATACCGAAATACGGCAAGAGTGACGGTCAGCCATATTGAAATTGAGTGCACCACGACGCTGAATATAGCATAAGACATCTGGAATGCAGCAGCGCTATACGTATCTCTTTCTGGATTAATATCCGTACCGTGGATGACGTACATCACTAGTACGTACGGAAAATACGCCGCCATCGTCAGCGCATCCGAAATGGCCAAACCCGTTAATATAACGTTCGTTGACGTCTGCATGTTTTTCTGAGTTAGCACCACTATGTTCAATACATTTGCCAACACTCCAAAAACACAAACTGTTATGGCAAGGTATCCATGGATAGGCCGGTATCCTACAGCAAAACGCTGAAGTCCTGAGACTTCTGTTATATTAATGTTTGCTATATAGTTACCCATAGTTGTCTGTAAATCAGGAAAGGTTTGATCGAGTCTGACATTGGAATTGTACGTATTACTATAAGAGTCATTTGGGACAATAGGGAAAGCGTCACTCATAATGGTGCCTATTTTCCTAGGCGAGTAATGATTTTCTTAATGAAGATAGAGAGCCCAATGAACAGCCCACGATGAATAATGCCGTTATCACAGACTGATCCTTGGCAATAATAATTTCTATTCAACATGTCATGATCTGACCATTTCAATTGGTAATGTTTCACGGTTGCGCAGTCATAGGAGATATAAATTTGAACAATTTCCTTTTGGTTTTCGTCAAGCTCCGGAAACGTCGACTATGTAAATAATCGTCTTGGACTGAAAATAGAAAAAACGAGTAATTAAATCAATGTTCAATGCTATCATCGAAGTTATCGTAGAAACAAAATACATCAATAAAAACCTCCACACAACAAATTATTTTCGGAGTCCGTGGAACTTTTTTGTAGCCAGACACATTTGCATGAAAACAATAATACGATATTTGCTGCGTAGAAATCTAATTATATGAAGCACTCAGTCCTCTTTGAAATTGTACTAAGTTTCTTAATGAGACGTGTGTTGCTATGTATTAATTTATATCTAATAAGATTCATACACATCTTCACTTTGAACATTTTTGTGTCTTGATACGAATCCACGAGTAGCTTCTTTGATCTTCAAGTCTTTACTTAGGCGTATGAACTTTAAAAATTTAAGGTCTTTATTTTGATCCATGGGTGGCACTATATTTTTTTCCAGCGCCCTTTTTCTCTCCCTGATTAAAAAAGAATACAATAAAAAAGGGAAAGTAAGGGTTTTACAAATTTCATTAGTTGATATAAGCAACCACCATTAGATAAGCACTTTATCTGAAAGAAACACAACGGAAAATGGCAGAACGTTATACATGTAATCGCGTGCAAACACAAGGAGCAGATATATGAGGACAAAACTGCAATAAAACAAAGCTTTATTGCTATAGAATTGATTTTGACAATAACATCACTCGTGTCGTTAAATTTCATTGTACCGCGAATTAACTTTCTGCGATGCATGTCTGTTACAACATCGAACTAAGGGCAGATAACATTAGGCTTTATTTACTGATATCCTTATAAATAAATTATTATTAGATATGATCTGCGTCAACATTTGGATACCTAATTGATTTTGCTATGAAATGTCATCGATAATTTAGTGTCTTTGATTTCATCATTGAAGCGTGTTTACGTTCAATGCAATTGAATTTATCTATCTTCATTTACTTAATAGGGGTGTGATGTTTCGATAAAATCTGCATATTTACTGAATAATTTAAAATTGCCTTATGAAAATATTGTCGATTAAACTATAAAAGCTTCGTTTATTGAAATTCATATCTCTAAATTACGTACATGTATGAACTGTACAGTGTTTACTACCATGACTAGGTTTATATTGGGCGGATCCAACCAAAAAAAAAAAAAACCAAAAAGAGTCTAGCCTGTCAGAGGGGTTGGGATGTCAATTATATTGCTCTAAGAAATATTTGGGAAATCGGCATTTGTTACAAATTTAAGGGGAGGACGATGAGTTTGGGGTTCTCAAACCCTTCTAGATCTGCGCCAGTGAAGTTAGATTTAACACATCGATAGGTATCTTGTTCGGTCTATGCATAATTGAATTTCATATTTTTTAGTAATTCCATACCGATGCGCTATCAAAGTCATAGCCAATGATTTTACTATGATCATGTTATATTTTAACGTCTGGCAAAGAAAACACAATTTCAACATATTAAGGTTGATAAGAGGGAGGAAGGACGAGCTGAACAAACGCGGATCTAGAGGGGCGTGCCGGGGTCGTCAGGACCCAAGCCCTCAAGCCCTATATACTTTTAAAAAGTAATGATTTTACCAATTCGAAAAATATATGTTTCGAACCCCTGAGCTGGACTCCAAACACCCCCTCCCCTCCCGGAAGTACTTGACCTCCAACCTTCCAGAAAGATTTTCTACACCCGCTCATGCTGCATTTTACGTGACGAAGGGAATGTTCGTGACTTTTCGCAGCCTTTCCGAACGCGCTCTGCGTGGATGTTCCAATAATCTTATTATATTTCCATCAAATTTTGTTATGGATTTCATAGATAGAAATGTGATCAAATAGATGCAAATTACCTCCTTTCCACTGATATGTTCTAAGGGAATCCATTTTATCACAACATACTTCTAAGTACGACAATCTATGGTAAAATTAAATTTTACGTTCAATAATCAATTATCATACCGTATTTTATTTTCAGAAAATTGTTTCCACTTCCATCCTTTGATTCTGCGGGCAAGTAAACCACATTATGCACACTTGACTAAACTTTAAATCAAACAGTTCACCACTGTGAAAGGTTGATAATTGACTTCCTTGAAGACGGCAAAAATCGAACACACTGTCGCATTGTTTCATACAGCTTGTAATATCACTTTTATCGATGCCTTTTTAAAAAAATAATCTACTCGTGGAGGGGACCCAGAAGAGAAGAAGAAATCAGGCCCAAGCCAATACGCATCCAATATGTCAAACATGTTTTAATTTTTTCTCAAGTAAACATAGTTGTTGAAATCACAGACTGAGTCCTGTTCGGTTCGAACAACTACCCTCTAGATTTTCTTCTCGAGTTTCCGTCAGTAGAATTAACTCGTTGTTCCATAATGTTAAACGTCTTCTTATACAATAGCATCTTTAAAAAAAATCATTTAAGAACAGATAAAGGATTTGCAGCATGGACCAGATATGCACGTTTTTGGGTATTTAATCCTCGTCAGTGATCCTCAATCTAAACAATGTAATATGGCAGAAAATTATGCCAGATACTTTCGAAAATTTGTCCTTTTTATTTGTAAATTCTTCGTGATGTGAAGGGTTTCTACGAAATTCTGTCCCATAAAAAAACTTCCTATGAAAAAGGACAAATAAAAAAAAAAAAAAAAAGAAAAAAAATAGAAAAAAGAAAAAAAAAAGAGAAAAATAAGATATTTTAAACATCATAGACATCGCAAATTAGAGACGATAGTATTGCCATAACTATGGTTCATACCTTAAAGTCTAATAAATTCAACATCAAAAATTCGCCATCATAACTATTTATTAATGAGATTTATTAACAATTCATATATATTCCATTGGCTTTTATTTCTCTGAAAGACCACTGCGCTTTATTGCAGCCATTAAGACAAAAAACAAAATTCTCTTTTAATGGGAAAGGAATGAAACATGATAAACAAGGATATAAATCAAAATTGTTATATTTTATATTCTCGTTAGTAGCTTCTCCATTTACATTGATACTTTAAGAAACATTTATAATGAACAGGAACAAAAAAAATGAATTTATTGAGGAGACAGAATTAGAATATTGTGTCTATTGGCAATAAGCGTAGCCATGAAAAGTCGACGTATATAATGCTAGATCACGTTGGAAGAAGTGGTGATTTTAGAATAATCACACTTTATATTTTAATGGTCTGTTTTTTTTCATCCAAAATTCGATGAGTGGTTTCACGTGGGATATACAGTCACGTAGTATGAATTTTATAAAGTTGCAACGCTAGCCCTAAAAAAGGCGACTTATTTTAGAATTTTAAAATCAGGTGTTCATTCACGTGAATTTCAATGACGTGTATGTAGTTGTCAATATGCAATCTAAGACCTCAAATGTCTGCAAAATTGAAAACAGATCGTGATGAAAAGAGAAGATAATTAAATTGTTGATGTCACAATCCTCCATTACTGAAGCAAATGGAATAATGAGACTTGACAATGAAAAGCTAATTTAAAGTTACTTTTTGTAAAGAAATTCCAAACAGAGAAATATTCCGAATCACTGTAAGGAAATCTAACGTTATACCAAGTTATAGCCCCTCCCCCCTACTATTCAATCTTTTCTGAAATGTTTATGACAAATGTAGCAATTTCTTTTTTAAATCACTGATGCTATATTGTATAACATTCACATGTGGATCCAGAAATTATATGGATCCAGAAATTATTTTCCTAGGTAATATGCCTTACTTTCAAAAGAGGAGGATTCGTCCTATGAATATGATATTAATTTAAGGTAGATTGTACCTCTGGTCCAAAATTATGCAGAGATACCCTATATTTTCTTTCCATATATTACTGTACAATTGGTAAAACTAATACAGGTTTCAAATACATTTTTGGTTATAAAATGTTTCTACAAAATAATAAATTGTGAATTTTTGGATTTTTCCATATGGTTTAATGTTAATGTTTGGGTCAATGGAATTTGTGGACGATAAAGATATACCTACAGTCTAGAATCCATATGAAAAAAAAATTAAAAAAGCTCGAAAATTCAAAAAAAAGTAATCATAGGGAGAAAATAAGCTCTCATGACCAGAGGAACGAGTCACCTTAAGCGAAGTAAAAAAAGCAAGGTTGACAAAAATCTCAAAACAAAAGTTTCACAGTATGGTTACAAATATATCCACAAGGATCTGTATATCCACAAGGATCTGTGCAAAGAAAGAAAAATAACCAAGATAGATTTTACAGATTTAAACTTGGCGTAAATAAACACAACATTATCGCACTTATTCCACTTGATAGGCACAGAAAAATTATATGAATATTTTCCACAAGGAACTAAATAAAATAGAAAATAGAAAATAAAATAACCATCTGAAGATAGATTTGGCGAATTTAAATTTGGCGTGAATAAGCATAAACTTATCGCACTTACTTCACATGACAGACACGAAAAAATGCTTCAGTGACGTTTTTGTGTCTTGAAATGTATCTTTGTGGTGTAGATTGCTAAATTAACATTACCTCTAGGTTTCCGTCCAGATTCGTGATGTGACAAGAGTTTATTTGGTTCTTCTTCGACCCTGCCATACAAAATGCTTTCATTAACGAAGTCTCAATAATGCCACAAATGAAATTAGGATTTGCTATTGGCACCCATGGGCTCCCATGATTTATGTAATGTCTTTTTGCGAGGTGTATAGACGGTTTTATTGTCTAAATGTTGTCATTTAAAAAGTACCACTAATGATTCCATTTCTTGGGGAAAATTTAATAAATCAAGAAGTATTTTCTTAAAGTAAAATGATACCACATTCATATCACATTTATTTTCATTTTAACAGCGAGTTTATTTGGAATTTCATTTATTGCTGTCTTTCGTAGATTTCGTCCTTCTGTCTGTCTCTTGAATAGTCAGACTCTAGACACCTCAGATGAACTGTATATCTTATTCATACATATCAACTTTAACTGACTGACACATGCGTTTCGAACACATAAAAACATAAGTATGTGACGTAGTACTTTTAATAAATCATTTACTTTTGAAAGATTGGAATATTACATTATTAAAATATGTAATAGCATCAGTGACCTTTTATAAAATTTATTCGTTAAATTTGTCATTGAATTTTTCTGAAAAGTTTCATGTTATAACGATTTAGAAGTAAACTGGAAGATACCATCAGAATAGTTGTAAAAGCAAATGAGACATAAATGAGTTAAAGACGATCCTGACGATAATCTCAACAGCACTCACAACAGAGGAGAAAACTAAGCATCGACGGACCCCTAGCAAGCTAGAGGTGGGATCAGGTGCCCGGGAGGAGTAAGTATCCCCTGTTGGCTAGCCGCACCCATTAAAGACATTAAAGCGGTTCTTATTCTTTCTTTTTCTTTTTTTGGGGGTAATGTATGCCATTATTTCTTGACGGAAAGCAAAGAAAACTAAGACGACGTGACAACAGCTGCTTTCAAGTTCCATTTTTCAACAATCTTCAGGAACAGACTTAAATCCCAAATAGTGGAACTTAATCTTCAAATTGAATAGCTTAATATCTACCCCCCCCCCCCCCCCCCTATTTGATCAATGTGGTATCCTTTTTATTTTATGTAATTTTCATTTTGTCAAAAAGGTGATATTTAGCTGTGAAATATTATTTGCTTTTACCTCAGATATGATTAAATCTTATTAAAAGATCACCACCGACATTCGTATTTTAAGAAACGGATGATACTGATGTATACAAGTCATTGCAGTCAATGGCGAGCTTTTTATCACCATGTCATATTACTAAAAATCTGATTTTTGCAATGAACGCCAGAGAAGCAAAGATGGATTTTACTTAGAATTGTTATAGATCGTCGTTTTTTACACTTGATAAAGGCCAAGTGGCCGACAATTTGTGTATTTGAGTGTTTGTGTTTTTATTTCTTAAGAGACAGACAAACACAAAGAAAGACCAACAATACAATAAACATCAAAGAAGTACCTATGGAACAGTTAATCAGTCTCAAAGTTGGGAAGGCAAGGCCAAATCATCAGAATTCCTATCGGAACGGTTGCGAACCCCGGTATGAACAGCATTGCGAAGTGAGCAAAATTCGATAGTCATAAGCAAAATGGATGAGACAATCATAAAGTTTTTAAAAGCAAATACACGTGCAAAAATAAGAAATTTAAAACATTAAATCATTTCAAAGAAAATCAGATGATACAATTTTGTCTGGTAATACATTTTCTCTGAGAGCAAGGGACTGTTTCAACAATTTGATAGCAGTTTAATTTACGATTCGAACTGAAAATAGTTCTTAATCAAATCTAATTTTCCCCATGAGATGGAGTCAACATTTAGACAATAAAAGATATAACACCACGCAAAAAGACTGCACATAAATCTGGGAACCCCCTGGGTTGCAAAAGGAAACTCTCACTTTATTTGTGAAATGATTAAGTCTTCGTTTATTTGTATGGCTTGGTCGAAGAAGAACCAAGTACATGTACAAGTAAACCTTTCTCAAATAAGGAGTTTTAAGGAAATATAGAAAATATGTATTTAGGCGACTGTTATTACAGAGGCACGTTCCAAAACACTAAAACGTTATTCGAGCATTTTTCTCTTTTCTTTTCTAGCAAGTGAATACATTGAGTGAAATAAACCTGTGTTTATTTACGAAAATGTTAGTGTTCTACACGGTTGTGGACACGCATCCATCGAATAATCCTTGATAAAACAGGAAAGGTTCTTCAGAGTAAGAATAAAAATCAAAGAACAATTTGGAAAAAATAAATATGATGTTTACAAAAATTACCCCCTCCCTGCCCTTTAAAAAATGTGTCAAAATTACTATTTTCTTTCCTTTCTCTCATCTTCTTTCTATTGTATCGTCAAGCATGATGTTTTTACACTACTCTTTTAATATAACCCTCTCCTCGATCCAAAGCGAGAATACAGAGTAGCCATACACAGCGATTACACAGCAGTTAGGATCAATGAGATGGAACTTATTTAACTCATTTCAAATTTTAATCTAAATTTAATGCATCAGACAAGTGTTTCGGATAGCAAATCCTCATCAGCGGTACTTAATTTCAATGTGAACCTCAGAAACAAAACGACAAAAGGAACACCAAATACGACATCAAAACACCAAACACAAAAGACGACACATACAAATGAGTTAAAGAAGATCCTGGCTATAATCTCAACAGCACTCACAATAGAGCACCAAATGGAGCATCGAACGACCCCTAGCAATGACAAATATGGATAATGACCATATCCCTGTATACAGCACAAAATCGACAATTCAAAAATCAGAAACCGAAGGCATACAAAATCAGGACAAAACAGGAACCAAAGCAAACAAACAAAAACCCCCACCATATGAAAAGAAGCGAACTCCCGATATGGGAGTGAGACCAGGTGCCCAGGAAGAGTAAGCATCTCCTGCTTGCATGCAACACCCGTCGCTTCAATTCGGTAGAACTGTCACATCCGGTTACTTCCATTTTGGAAGATATAGAGTACAATCTTTGGTTGGATGGTTCAAATGGTCTATGACAGAATATCATCCACCATTCTTGAGAGTGGAACATCATAGTGTATGACGAGTTCCCCATATCGACCGTAGAACTTCCTCAGTGACGATGTTAGTCGGTCACAAACATATCCCTGACTGAGAAGCTTATCTGAAAGACGCCTAGCTCTCAGAACAAAATCCGTATATTTGGTACTTGCTCTGGCATAGCGTATCAACTGAGATATGAACACGCCATAAGCAGGCGATGAAGGGATGTTGCTACTCAGAAAAGGAAAGTTTGTAATGCTGAAATTGAAGTCGTCACGTTTGTCATAGAGTGAGGTGTTCATGTGACCATCAGTGTCGTAGGACAACATTATGTCCAAATAGGATGCTGAATTATTTGTCTCTGTGGTTTCTTTGACTTCAAGCTCCGAAGGATAGATACTGCTCAGGTAATCCGCGAATTTTGGATTATTGATGGACAACACATCGTCTATGTATCTGTAAGTGAAGTTAAAGTCAGAAGCTAAGTATCTTTTCCCTTCAGAGACCAAAGATTGAATGAATTCAGCTTCGTACGAGTAAAGGAAAATGTCGGCAAGGAGTGGGGCACAATTTGTCCCCATTGGAATTCCGACAATTTGCTGGAAGACCTTTCCTCCAAACACCAAGCTAGAGGTGGGACCAGGTGCCCGGGAGGAGTAAGCATCCCACGTTGGCCAGCCGCACCCGCCGTCGATGTTTACGCACGAAAATGAAAACAATATATAATCTTCATGCACTGTCTGACGTTATGTCTATATAGAAAGTGCTATGGCGACAATGTCAGGGAAATATATTCAAAACACTTACTGTCAAACCCCTCGCGGTGATTTTTTTTACGAGCTCCACACGGCAAAGGGCATAAGTGTGACTACACATACAAGAACCAGAATAATGGGCAATCGGTGCATAGTTTTATACCTTTGAGGACACAGAAACGTCATTGGTGCATTTTTGGTGTTTATCAACTGAATAAGTGCGAGAGAAGGTAGTACATATTTAGGCCAAATTATGTCAAACATGCACATAATATCATCTATTTCAAAAGAATGTATCCCTCGCTTTTGAAATGGTAGAACATCTATGAAGAAAAAACAAAGGGATCAAATTCGATCCACGTGAATTGTGTATGTGAATGCAACAGGCTTACCTTTTTGGAATATATTTTCCGGTATTGATAAATGATATAAAAACAAATTTCATGATGAGTATAATGAGTGTATTCAGAAGTAAAGTGGAAGAATCAATCGGAAAATTTGTTCAAATTCTGAATTACGTCATGTTCATAGGCAGGGATGAAACATTTCTATGGAAAAAATTCGGGATCCACATCTGTATCTGTGCATCTAAAATAGAGTAAGACACAGTCATTTTGCCTAATTTGATCGACTTTGTATACCTTTTTATTTTGTAAGTATCATCGTTAGCTATTAAGTGAAGTTCACTTCCATCCTGGTCTCTAAATTTTATGAAAAAGATGACCTCGAGCATTTGTTTTTACAAGATATTGACACCACGCGGATAAAATTGAAGTATATCACTCATTGCAGACTAAAAATGAAAATGTAAGTTTTTCCATCACTAACTCGTGTTATTGCGCGTCCATCTTTATACTAGTTTGAGCTTATTGATTCACACGATCCATTTATCCAATGGCATGTTTGAATTAGTTGTATAAACTGTAAAACATGATTTCCGATAAAGAGAAATCATTCTTACGAGAAGTGGTCTATTGAGAATATATGCCATGTGTGTTGTTAATTCAATAGATGAAACATTTTCTTAAGCATGTTAAGAGTGCAAACCTTTCGTGTCCAAAACTAGACAGTCTGACATGTTTATCGGACAGACGAACACAAAGACAGATGTAAACAAAAATAATCAGGTATTTCAAAAGCCATACGATGTAAACTTGTTTGATTCGTTTTATATTTAGCTTTACAAAACAGGAGACTGTTTAAACAATATGACTGTGGTATACCTAACGATTCGTACATTGAAACTGGTCTCTGTCAAATCAAGCATTCCCCAAGAGACTCTCCTTTTAAAGACAACATTTTTGGTTGATCGTCTGTCTCTTCAACGCAATTGAAATTTTCTGTTACAAAATTTCTTGAAATTTCTAAAACGTGGGTCCTGTAGCATCATATCCCACCCATTCTGCTACGTCTTTTGGTACATTTTTTGACATAACAATTTTTTTACTTTTTGGCAATATTACATTGTTTAAACTGAGGATCACTGACGAGGGTTTAGTACCCGAAACGTGCATGTCTGGTCCATGCTGTAAATTTATCAGGTTTTAAATGATGCTATTGAATTTAAGACGTTTAACATTTAGACAATAATAAAATATAATCACCACACAAAAAAGAGACACCACAAAACTCCGAAAGATCCCTGTGTTCCCGAAGTAAACTGTAACTTTATTTATGTCATTATTTCAAAAGTCTTCGTTTATTTATATGACAAGATCGTAAAAGATTCAAGCAAACCTTTGTTATCCTTATCCTAATAGAATTACAGGTAACTTGTAAATGAAGCAATCTACTCCTCAAAGACAAAATTCAGCACATAATAACGTCATTTGAGTATATCTTTGTTTTTGTTTGTTTGTTTTTGTTTTTTTTTTTTGTCTAGCAAATGAGCGAAAAAACAGTCTTGATTTACGCCAAAAGTTAATTTTGTTGACAAGCGGTCTTGATTTACGCCAAAAGTTAATTTTGTTGACTAGCACTTATTATATTCTTGATTAAAAGAGGGTTATGAAGGACAAGAGAAATTTTGAAGAAGAATTTGGAAAATTCAAAATTGGCGTGAGTGAAAATTAATAGTAATTTCAAGAATATGCCAGAAAGATTGCTATGCTATATAAGGTATCCTCAGTCTATGGGACAGAGCTTTCCCTTGGGATGTAAACCCCCTTAACAAAAGTCTGGATACACATGTGTATTTCAATTACAATTACTTGGAAATTGGCATGTAATTTCTCGGAATTAACCAATCCATTAACCTAATGAACACAAGAGCACAAGAAGATATGTCGGATATAGCTTATTTCCAACGTTTGGTCAACTCTTTTGTGTATTGATTATATTCATAACAATTGAAAGAAACAATGACAATATTCCTTTCACTGTTTTTTTATAATAAGATTTATCCTGGGATAAGACAGAAACTTAAGTTAAAGCCGTTTCTTACTATGAACACAGCATTGTGTTCACGCAGATTCTCATCAAAGTATTCAAAGGAAAATTACATAAAAATGAAACTAGTAATGAAATCAATATCCTGAACAACCCTGTTATTTGCAATCCCACAACCCTCTGACACCGTACATTGTAATATATATATTGTAACACTATCTTTCTAATGAGACAAAATTGATCTTCATTTCCAGACAGTATCGACAAACTAACAGTCTTCCGAATGAGCCTTTGTCTCGTATTTCTTGTCATTATAGATACTAACTGCATATCACATCTCAATTTATATTATTTTCTCTCTTAATCCAAAAAAATCTATTTAAGGTCGAAGAGCGGACAGAGGACAGTTATTGAAGACAAATCCATTGTAAATACTTCGATTTTGTAAGGAATTTCATAAAGTACACTTATCTATTTTATTTGTATAATTGTCTAGCTAAACCTTTGTGGAAACAGCTGAATTGCAACTTTGTTCAAGGACGAATATAATCAAAAACGGACTAATAGAAAGGCTCTAAGTTACTTCAAGTTGTATTTCCTCCTGCCTCCGATCGAAAGGGTAAGGAGGCTATGTAAATAGTAATTAATGTACCATTCGATCATGTGATAATCTCCCCAAAATCTTCAAGGCTACAGAAAGTACCATGATGAAGTGGTGGAATTTTTTTAAAGAAATCAATACATCTTATAAAAAAAGAACCGATACAAATAAATAGATAGATACAATCGAAGAAACGACTATTATACTTCAATACATCGACATATTTATGAAAATGTTGATAAAAGGGTTTCATAGTATACGTCACACTTTTAAAAGAACATGTTCCAGGTTGCATAATGCCGAAAAATTAAATCTATTTAAATTCGACAAAGGAAAAAATAGAGAATAAAGCAAATGTGTGTTTCAGTTTTAAGCAACATAACGTAAAGTGAATCTACCCCTTCTATATTCGCTGTGATATGAACACACTGGCCGTTATATATAGACTATAGCCGCGTTTCTTCCATGGCGATATGGAAACCTTGATTGGAGTGCAAAGGAATTCCAAACCTTGTGAAGCGCAGTAGCATCGAAATGAACGTTAAACAGAGGATGCTTACTCCTCCCGGGCACCGATCCCACCTCTAGCTTTCTAGGGGTCAGTCGATGCTCAATCTGATGCTCTATTGTATGTGCTATTGAGATTATCGTCAGGATCTTCTTTAATTTATCGGAGGCTTAAACATAATCCCGAAAAACAACGATTGCTCTGATCATTTACATATAAATCGCTGTGGAATGACAATCAATTCAGAGCAAGGTATATCCGCCTTCACAGCGAAATACGTTCGCTGTATCAAAGCTGTGAGGAATTCTGTAATATCATAAAAGCGTAACGTAAAAGGTCGAAGGGGAACACAAAGAAAGTCTTTTTGTGATGAAACGGAAATGTTCAAACTCTTTACCTTCTTTAAGAAAATGTCAAATCAATTCTAAAGCACCAGACATGTGTTTTGGATAGTAAAATCAGTGATGCTTCCAACCAAAGTGATTTTCAGATACAGCCAAAATCAATTTCAGTAGCGTCCTCTGCGACTGCATGTCGACTCTCTCGCATTTGGATTGACACCCTAGATATGACGTCTGCGCTATTGTTGTGTATATGTATAAACGGTTACCATATCGATCATATTGAATTTGAAGACGTTAACATCTGCCCCTGGACCAGTTAGTTTAATCATATTTATTCATGGAAAATTGCATGTATATATAAATGACAATAAGAATGAATGAAGGGATCTGAAAAAAAGTGCAACGCTTGTATAAATTCATCTCCCGAATTGGAACTGGACCAGTTCAAATGCACCTTGAAAGTGTTGTGCTACCGCGGCATAAGGCAAGGGTGACGACTTTTGCAGAAAAGCTTACATTATCCTACGACCTATTGAATCTTCGAGAGCGCGGTCCTACTCCGGGATTTTAAGTGAAGCAGGTTTATGTATAGAGACTCATTGGTAGTCTTACTTTCTTTAAATTATTTCTACCAATGAAACGGCGCATTGTGACACAATTTTCACCTCAGACATAGTGCAAGCAAGTGCATTTATCGCAAGAAATGCGCTAACGCGCATTACATGTACGATATATGCACTTACTGTGTGTTGCATACCCGTACGAAAACACAAATTAAGACACTTATTCTCTATATACAACATATACCTGTCGGAACCACAAAACACAGTACGTTTATCCCCTAATTTCATCATACATTTCAATGTCTATTGGTCTCTCATCAATATCGTTCTGTGAAAGTTCATTTCTACTGGTCTATTTATTATTAATGAACTATTTTATCGTAGATTGCACTTTACTGTAAGATCACGATAGGTAAACCTCGTCATTTTTTTTAACATTTTATGATTCGCCTGATGACGAATGTTTGATTCATCGGAATCTTCAAAGCTAGAAGTATTCAGTGAATGGATTTTTCATAGGCGGATCTAGAATTTCCCAGCGGAGGTAGAATCCCTTATGCGGTCAGTTTATGAATTTTAACTGATAGCATACGTAAAAAAGGAAAGTAATAAAAAATTTTGGTAAATATCAGAGGAGAGGCTACTGAGCACTTAACCCTACTACCGCAATCTAGATCCGCGTTTGATGATTAAGGTTTCTAAAATGGAAATTAATCGATTTTCATATTGCGTAATACGGAAATTATATTTCGACTCTGATCCCTAGAAATCGTGCAGACCTAGAAGTTAAATTATCAATTTAAAACAAATTTTGTAATACCGTGGCTTTTACGAAAAAAGTTTTTATCCAGTCGATAAATTGCATCTCGTATTTGGCAATCAATGCTCTTTCACAACGGGTAATCCTATAAGCATAAGACCCTGATTGAAGTCACTCATACGACGAAAATATGATTACTGTCCTTTTATGATTGTTGAAATCACTTGTGATTTTGGTTTGAATGAAAATAGGTTCTATTCAAGTCAATGCAATTTAGCTTCATTAATGATGCTGTCTGTTTAGCGATAGGACAGGTAACCTTCTAACGAAAGTAACTTTATGCATTCATAGTTTTTTCAGTAGATTTGTAAGTTAAAGATTGAAAGTAAAAGTGAAAATGGAAGTGAAAGTAAGACTCATAATTCGTGTAACATGTTAAACTGTAGGGCATCTCGTTACCTATGGGATTCGATGGTGTTTTAGATTTTGACACTAAGACCGTTGGAAAATCTGACTTAAATAATCTCAACAGAATGAAAATATCTACTTTATTTACCAATGTTCCGAGCAAAAGTTACTGGAGTGGCATGTCACGGGGAAATCCTCAGTCTCCCCAGACACTCGATTTAGTGAATCCATATCATTCCTCCCCTACATCTAAGTATAGAGTCTGTAACAATTGAACGGCATTTGTATCCCTAATAAATTACCACGTAAACGTACACAAATGAAAGGGGAGTATCGTCAAGGATACCTGGTTGCAGCACTCAAATCAAAATACCGTAATACCGACAGGCGAAAACATAGAGCAGACTAAAGAAACATAAGGGACAAGGAACGCCGAGATGGGAATTGCGTCTAAATTTCGATTATCTGGTTTCGGCTTTTTGAAATTAATTTTGGTCAAATTCTTAAACTCTTGAACTGATCTTAAGCTCATTAGAATTAGAATATTCTCGCTTCATATACCACTGGTCTATTTTTTTTTAGAACCGACTTCACACGATTTGATTCGTAATGAAGAATCAAACTACATAGATTTGGATCCTCGTAAATCTAAAGATAACTTACTGCAACTGAACCTCTGGGTCATGTATCATCATATCTCAGCCTTTTGCTACGTCTTGTGGTATATTTAGGACATAATGTTCACAGATTTTGACCATATTACATGTTAAGATTGAGGATCACTGACGAGTGTTAAATACCCGAAACGTGCATGTCTGGTCCATGCTGTAAATTTATCCGCTCTAAAATGATGCTAATGCATTTGAAGACGTTAAACATTCGTAATGAAGAATCAAACTACAAAGAAGTGGATGCTCGTAAATCCAAGGATTACTTACTGCAACTGAACTTCGTAATGAAGAATCAAATTACATAGAAGTGGATGCTTATAAATCCAAAGATAACTTGATACTCTAACTGAACTTCGTAATGAAGTATCAAACTATATAGAAGTGGATGATCGTAAATCCAAAAAAATACTGCTACTGAACTTCGTAATGAAAGAAGGGAGGAGATCTCCAACAAGACCCCGCTGCAGCATCAACAGCAAAGCACCAATTGAAAACACCCCAATGCAAAAACACAAAAGACGAGTACAGCACGAGACGGAAAAGAGACACACGACATGTAAACATCAAACACAAAAGACTACACACAAACCGACGAGACCAATGGGCAACCGGTGCCGACCCTGGACGGCCATTTGTCACGCAAGTAGCAAATGGTGTGGCTATCCTGGACCACGTGCGCACAACAATCTCACCTCTCCAATCACCCAGAGGTCTCGAAGAACGTACAATTGTGGTGCAAAACAACCTCCTCACTGTAAGATGACATCACACAATCAAATTACATAGAAGTGGATGATCTTATATCCAAAGATTACCTACTGCAACTGTACTTCGTACTGAAGAATCAGACTACAAAGAGGCGGAGGCTCGTAAATCCAAATATGAACAATTTAGCATTTTTCCATGCCGGGTAAGGTACTATAAACTATATATTTTCTGAGAGGTTAGAATATCCATTGCTATGAAATAATAATTTTGGGGCCTGGAAAAACAAAGGGAAATAACTGATGACGCATTTAGATTGTCTTTTCTTCTCTATATAACATGTGCAAAATAACAAAGTTGTACAAGAGTTTTTCCCTTTGATTTTTAAGGCCTTTGAGTTTTATATCTGTACTCTGGGCATCGTTACCTTTCAGAAAATATATAATATATAGTACCTTACCAGACATAAGATTTACATTTCTTTACAATTGAGATGATGATTAAAACGCTACGTAAAATTGTATAACGGATACCTTATGCAACTGAACTTGTCAAAACCATTGTTCATTTTTCAATCATGCTCACAATATACTATATCTACATCTTAGTTTTAGCGAGGTTGACATCTGAAACAATTGCAATTCCAAATGAATCTATGAAAGCAAGATAATATAATGAAAGCAAGATACAATCTGAGATTTGAACTTTGGTTGATCGTCTTTCTCTTCAACGCATTCGAAAATTTATGTGATCGAAATTTCTTGAAATTTCGAAAACGTGGGTCCTGTAGCATCATATCCCACCCATCCTGCTACGTCTTTAGGTAATTTTTGTTCATAAAAATTTTCACACTCTTTGGCAATATTACATTATTTAGATTGAGGATCACTGACGTTGATTAAGTACCCGAAACGTGCATGCCTGGTCCATGCTGAAAATTTATCTGCTCTGAAATGATGCTTTTGAATTTGAAGACGTTTAACATTTGAAATGTTATGAATCGGCCTTGCGATAGTAAGGTATTTGGGGTTTATAACAATATCGTTCAAAAAGCTTCCTTATCTTACATATCTTTAAATATTTGATTTAAAAAAAAAAAGATTGATTCAACTCGCCATAAAAATGTATGGTACCGAACATTGCCAAAGTCATGCATCCTCTCCCAACTTCGAGGTTTTTAAATTTTTCTGTTGTTAAAACAACCGGAAGTAGAGTATTTTACCCCTTATGTTTTTAATAGTTCAGCGTTTGGAGAGTTTAATTCTAATTAGTTGTCGGTATGTTTTTTGTGTATTGGGATATGGCCATTGTCCATATCTGCCTTTAGAATGAGACCAAATATCAATGCTTCGTTCGACAAGCTATAGCTAGGTAAGAAACTGAACCATAGATTTAGATTCAGCGTACTTTAATCTTGAAGATGTAAGTGAAATTATTACATTGTATAATGGACAGGGAATGGATGGTCAAAATGTTCCACGGATACACCATCTTGACGTTCCCCTTTGATCAGCAGAATTCACTTCCCTATACATGAATAAAAGTTCGGTGAATTCATAATGACCATGTGAAGGAGAAGATTTCATGGCATATCAGGGCTTCTTAAAACAAGCCTGGTAAAGTAATTTGTTGAATACAAATTCCATAGAAGCACTAAGAATACTTGTTTCCTGGAAATGAATTGTTTTAATTGTGGAGGAGAAGCAAGTAAAATGCAATTTGCACTTCTTGTGTCAATCTTAGTAGATGATGTTATCAAAGAAAATCAAATCACGAAGGCAGCTGATTTAAATGCCTAGGTAATTGTTCTGAAATGGGAAAAAAGCTAATTTCGAAAATGAATGAAGAATATGGCTCTTTAAATTCAATATATGTTAAAGGGATGTGATAATCTAATTTCATTGGAGGTAATAGATATAAGATATCGAAACATGTTTATGATAAATTGTACCTCTTGTTTATTTCGGTAACATTATTGGTTTGATTAGTGGTTTATAGTTTTCGGACCTTTTCTCAACCTTGCCACTTCATAGCACACAAACGCACTCTACAATGCGTCGAAGAATATTGACCTCATTAGATTATTTCAGTGAACTTGTACATAAATAACGCAACCCTCGAAGAAGAAAAACGCCAAATTATCTATATATAATATCCATTCTTAATATATATGCCAACCTATTTTGATGTTCGAACAATCCTTAGAAATATCGAATATTGCAGATATTCCTGTACAAGATATAAAAAATGCAATTATTTTCACTTAGAATATCCTTACCTTATGTGCAGTCTCTTATTTCCGAAACTAGTGTCAGAAATCAATTATATATTACGTCAAATGCAACTTCTTTACTATTTAGGTGGCAATAGATCATCATTAAAAGTGAGCTTCTGTCATCAACTGCAGGGCATCGAGGAGTATGAAGCATGAACTAAAACCATAGCGAATCGGGTTACATGCTCGGTAAATAGAACTTATACTGAAATAATCGACATTTCTCTTCCATGTATTGGTTATAAATGCAAATACTGAAAACATCAAACGCAAATTCAACATATCTCCTCTAGACAATTAATCGACCGTCAAGTGTGACCTTATACCCAGTGCTACAGTCTGATTGTTTGACTTGATGTATCAGGTATCCATTGATTATCTTAGAAAGATATCTTTTTAACGGATAATTGGACCTTAATTTGGACCTTTCAAAATGATAAATTTTTCATGATATGTAGACTTTATAAATATAATGTTATCAACACTCTAACGCTTACTTGATAACATTTGATACTCCTGCAGAAATATCTTTACATGAAATAATGTTTCAACAGAGAAACTATTTAAAACAAGCATAAGACATAAGGGTAAGTAACGCTAACATTTGTCATTTTGATTCGATTTGATGTATTCAATTATTCTTATCTAAGCTGCCGGTCAAAAGATATTTGTTTGACATTGGCCTGTCGATGTCAAAGAATTCTGGAGGAGATATCAGATTAAGAAAGTATCATTTTTGCATGGTTCGCTGAATTTGAAAGCGTCAACAGTGGCACATACTACAAACAGCTAATGACAGAAAAGGACGCTCATGACGGAATGACTTATATAACACGTCTTCAAATTCATAGCATCGATATAGAACATATTTTGAAGCATGGACCAGACATGCACGTTTCGGGTAATTAACCCTCGACGGTGATTTTCAGTGCAAACAATGAATTATGACCAAAGACAGAAAGTTGTACCAATAAATACCGAAATCAAATAGGAACAAACTCGAACTTACATTTACCACAGACAGAGTAAGGATCAAAATTTGTTTAGACTCGTCACTCATTTCAAATCCGAATTTCGTGATACTTTATGAAAATCCGATATCAAAATATTGGAGAGAAGTACGATGGCTGATTGATATGTTGTTATCCTCGGTTTTTGGGTTGCAGATGGTTTTCTGCTGATAGATTAACCCCTAAAAGACAAACAATCAATGGCACATACTATGCTTCGCATCTGACACAGAAACGTATTAACGGAAAATACTAAACTTAAGCGCCACAGAAAGCTCACTAGTTAAAGGTGTGTTGTTTCCTCAGGACAAATCTCCTGTTCACAATTCTGTCACTGCCATGACTGCCGTTCATGATTACGACTTTAATTTGTTTGACTATCCGCCTTATTCACCTGATCTTGCTCCATCAGACTTTCCTTTATTCCCAAAATTGAAAGCAGCTATATCCAGCACCCACTTCCGTCATACCTGCGATGGGTGGCTTTCTGACCAGGCAAGATAAGAAGTTCTGTGAAAGTGGTATTGAGGCCCTTAAAAAACCGTGGCAAACATGTATAGACAATGAAGGGAATTATGTCGAAAAATAACGCAAAATAGCTGATAAGATTCAAATCTTTAAACATGAAGCTCACAACATATGAATCAGCCCTCGTATGAATATCTTTAAATTGACTTGAGAAGATGACAAGAAGTGGAGGCTTTATTTCTACATACTGATCACTGTTCAGTTGTTAAAAAAGTAACGTGCATGTCTGGTCCATACTGCAAATTTATTTGGTCTTAAATGATGCTATTGAATTTGAAGACGTTTAACATTCATTTGGTTGCTCTGTTGGGAGAAAGGCATGCTATAGCGTCATTGCGATTGAAATAGATTTTCAAGTTTCGCATCATAACACTTAATCATTCACCTATCCCGATATGAGAAATAAATTCCGAGAAAATATTTTGAGAGAAGTTGAACCATATTTTAACTGAATCAGAATATCCCCGGTGTTAAATGTCACACATAGTAACTAAATTGGTAGTAAAGATCGATGGTATGTAATCCATTCCGGTCGTAATAAATAACTGAGACTTAATGAGTTTTTTGATCACCTTTTAAGCACTAAGCTCCCGCGAGCCGTGATTTAGGGGCCCGGCTGTTGAAAAGTCTTGACAATATTCCGGCGGGGAAATGAGAAGTAATTTCTTGGAATTATTTTGCGACGAAATAAATGACAACAAATGACCGGGCTCCGTGTAGAATATCTCACATTTTCTGTAACGTCAGTTTTTATAACTTTTTTCGTCTGATATGTGTTTCAAATGAGATATAAATAGATCATGTCATCGCCAGATAATGCTACAGTTCATGAATAATTATGTCGAGACAATCCCCTTACGGTTCTAACAAAGTACAACATTTTTGTTCACTTTCATTTCAATCAATATTTGTTTCTTGGCTTTTCAGTTTACTTTGGAATATCATTTTCAGAATACATGACTCAAAATGTAAATATCTGCTCAAAATATTTGACTCAAAATGTAAATATTTGACTCAAAATGTAAATATTTGACTCAAAATGTAAATATTTGACTCAAAATGTAAATATTTGACTCAAAATGTAAATATTTGACTCAAAATGTAATTATTTGTCTCAAAATGTTATTATATGAGTCTTTGTTACTAATGTTTTCTATAAGATTCATCTTCAGAATAATACAACAATAACATAATATATTTATGGATGGCAGTGTATCTATTCCATATAATTAGAAAAACTATTTTAAATATAATCAGGTTCACGAGGAGAGTATGGTGAGTTTTTACAGGAATTTCCCATTTCTACACAAACTAAAGACTTCCCCAAGAGATCACTGCATACAACATTCAGTTCAATATTTGTAAGAACAGCAAGAAAAAGTCTTGGTAGATGAATTCTACTATGAGACAGAGCACAAACTCTTGATGATAAAGATGTGTTGATTAGACCACGTCTTGAACTTGATCTGTATCACAACAAAGATGTATTCAAATATCAGACATCAGTTTAATGTCTGGAAAAACAGTGGTGAAATGTCTAGAATACTCAAAGTAGCTTGATACCATTTTCAAGGTCTAAGAGCCAATGGCCATATCTCTCATACACTAGGTCAACTGAAATCAAACTCGTGGAGTGGAATTACACCAGGATGTATTCATATACCAAAGATTAGTTGAACATCTGCATTGAGAGCGAAATTCAGTCCGAAAAAAATTGATTTGTTAAAGGGTAATACATCTAACATATTCATTTTTATGAACACACTATGCATGGACAGAGCTCTAGACAAAATAATAGAAAATGCTGATGACCTCGTCGCATGTTAAGATTACATTCAAAGCATTGAATGTAGTACAAAACTTGGTAAACTGTATAGAAACTGAATTGAAAGGGGATTTATCGCTTGTGCTTATTTTTATATACATTTCTAAATGTTCCTTTATTTCATATTTGCCGAGGGATCCTCATATTATTTCTGTTAAAGAGGAGGGATCAATGACGCTCGATACATGAATGACTCTTGAATGGGTTTTTTTCTAATTGTAGTCTGATTAAGTATTCGCTTTCTCGAGATTTTGAAAACTAATCCTTAAGTACAGGTTCACGTAAGAATCCGGCAGGAGTGATACATATTTTTTTTTCAAAACTTTTATTTATGTTTTTAGACATATATGTGGTACAAATCAAACATATTGGTCTTTGGTCTCGTTGGTTTATATGTAGTCCTTTGTGTTTGATGTTTCTGTGTTGTGCGTTGACGTTCCTTGTCTCTTTTGCGTCTCTTTCTGTGCTTGTCTGCTCTGTGTTTTTGCACTGGGTGTTTTGGCGTTTTGCTGTGGTTGCCGCAACCTGGTGTTGTTGGAGATCCCCTCCTTTCCTTGGTTTTAAATGTTATTCATTTCTTAAGGTAGGGATGGTGAAGCGAGATATTTACCCCATAATTCATAAAGGGTTATGAGGAAAAAAATGGCGAGGAAAATTCTCCATAAAATTCAACCAAATTTGCTACCTCTATAACTTTCCTCACCATCCAAGTACTCATCAATGGTACTTATTAAATTATTAATATAAATTATTATATGTAATAAGAGAGAGGGCATGTCCTCCGCGTTAATTGATATGCATCCTTTTGATGCATCTAAAACGCGCATCATACCCCAGCATCCTAATACGTGTTTCTTTACATGTTTATACATTTGATCATTTCATACTGTTTGGCCATATTACAACATTTAATGTGAGGGTCACTGACGAGGGTTAAGTACCTGAAACGTTCATGTCTGGTCTATACTGCAAATGTATCTGTTCTTAAATGATGTTTCATGTTGTGGCTAGCATGACTTTCACATTATTTCATTCGGTGTTATTGTTATTTATTCATACTTTGTAATGTTCTTTGTTGACGTTGTTCGTCTTATATTCATTGTTTCATTCAAATGACCATAAACCGCAATAAGTGTCTGCTTTGTGTTTTTGCAGTGAGTGTTTTGGGGTTTGCTATTGGTGCTGCAACCAAGTGTTATTGGAGATCATACCAATAGAAGTTGACACGGACATTTTCATCTTTCTAACAAGATAAGAAAATTGTTTAACCCACTATGTTCCACTGTGCGAGGTGCAAGGTGACCTTCCATTTTAATCATTAATATTTTTGCAGTCAGCCGGTTTTTTTTTACAGTTGGCAACCTCTCTAAAATGGCATAAAAGAAGCCAGTATAAAGCCACAGTATTGTCAAGCAACAACGTTGATCTTGATAAATGCTCTCAAATACAAATCCAATAACACAATTCCTGTGCCAATTGGAGAAGATTCAATTATGCTTCTCCTGACAATAGAGTTTCCAATACTAGGGACTATTACTAACTCAATTAGCGGAATCAGAATCACTCTTTACAGCTCGGTATATCACGTAACATACATAATTATTAAGGTGACATATATAATCCAAACCTACTTTCACAAATTTTGTCATCGCTTCTTGTGCTGGAAAGGATCGCGATTACTAATGAAGCGATTTCACAAATTTTGCCATCAATTTCGTCTCAATGTTTTTGTCAGAAGGATTGCAAAAACTAAATTAAGGGACATTGGAAACAACCAAAATAGACAAAATATGAATCAGTACCATGATTTGGAACAGTTTTATTACATCACTCCTTAACGGTATTATTCCAATGAAAATATAATCTAAAGGCCTTGTAACACGACGCGATTAGTTGCATGCAACTAATTGCAGAGATTTTGACGGTCCGTGCGAGTTGCAGCGACTCGCACTGTTACGCTTTACAACTAATTGCTTATATTTTGTGCAAAATTCGTACCTTTCCCGCCTACATTTTGCGAATAAAATGTGTTATCAACGGACAATACGACAAGTATTAACAATTCTATTTTTTATAAGTATATTCACTTAACTCCATCGACGACGATAGAGAAGAAAATCACCATTTTGACCGAAGAAAACCTTGGAGTAAGCGTACTGTGATCCTTTGTGAGATAGGTCGCCATTTTATTGTCAATGTAATTGATATGACCAAAATTCGCTAAAAAAGCTTAAGGGTTGAAATTATAAGGAATATCCGGCAATTTGATTGGCTGACGCTATAAGTTGCATGCGATTAATCGCAAGGAATAGAACGTGATCAAATCTGAAAAAAAGTTGCATGCGACTTTCATATGTTGCATGCGATTAGTTTTAAGCTATGTTTCACGACGCGATTTGTCGCTTACAACTAATTGCAAAAGATTAGTTGCGTCGTGCAACAAGGCCTTAAGAAATTACTCTAATTCGTTTTTTAGATGATACAGTGAATGAAAATCAAAAATCAAATCAATACCATAAAGAAAAAATCCCGTTTACCCCCGTGCACCGCGCTGGGAATTCTCCTATTATGACGTCATGATTAAGTCATGTAGATGCTTGTCGTGAAAACAAACGATGGTAACGTTACGCCACACAACAAAAGTTTTCCAGATCAATTTTGAGTTAGGTCCCTTACCCCGAAATCAGATTTCAAGAATTACAATCAAAAGGTGTACATATATATTAAAAATATAAAACAGAAATTGCTCACGAGAAAAAAAAAATCGGACAAACAGTCTGAGCCAATAACACACGCAATGGAAACAGGAAGGACAAGTTTATGTCATGAACAATCTCCAATTTAAGTCCCTTGCAAGTAGGAAATGCAATGTAAGTAGCACGCCGTGCTAATTTTGCATTGGATGTTTTGCTGTGGATGCTGCAGCCTGGTGTTGTTAAAGATCCCCTCCTTTGTTTTAATTTAAATTTCTTTAATTGTTTCTTCGAGTGTCAATAAATAAATATAAATTCCTTTTTCATATGATTATTGAAGAATTATTGACGGTTTGAGAAACCGCGACTTCTTCAAAGTTTAATTGCTTATCTTTCGCTCAAATGATTTTTATAACATAATCAATTCAAAATAAGACATTGATTTTGCTTTTATTTCTAAATTGATTAAAGTATGAATCAGAAGGCGTCTGAAGGCCTGCCTCTATGGAAAGGAAGTGTGAACTTATAAGAACTTCATTACCTCCCTCTACGTTAAATGTCATCAATTTATCATAATCATTCGTAACGACATCAAAGAATCTGAAGTAAATCAAATAACTTGTGCATGTGAATGAATGCGGTTCATATTTGGAATCGTGTCAAAAGATTAATTTCTCACTATGAGAGAAATTGCCCACTCTCTGCATTTCATTTTATTTTGCAACCCTTTCGATTTCCTCGCCGCCTTTTAAACGTTAAAATATAGAAGTGTGCTTTATATTATATGGAAGACCATTGATAAGCTTAATTTATAAAAACAAAGTCTTCTTGAGATGGCAAAATATCAAGGTTTTGGTTTTTTCGTTTCATTTTTTTTTTTTCGTTTTCCATTAAATTTGAACCAAAGTAATGTGCTCTCTAAGTCCATTTTTAAAGATAAAATGCACAAAGTGGACATATTTTTTTCTTTGAAGTATTTTGTGTTTCATATTTATATTTTGTGTTTCATAGTCGGCACCGATTGCCCTTTGGTCTTGTTGTTTATGTGTATTCATTTATGTTTGATGTTTCTATTTGATTTGGAGTTCTTTGTACCATTTCCGTCTCAATCTGTCCGTGTCTTCTTTGTGTTTCTTCAGTGTGTGTTTTTGGGTTTTGTTGTTGGTGCTGCAACCGAGTGTTGTTAGAGATCCCCTCCTTTCTTCCATGCCTATCTCTATATTAGTTTTGTTTTATATGTTTCAATAAATGTTATGCCTATAGATTGTATAAAGGGGGTTTCTTATTAAGGGTTTATGACTAATATGGATAATGACGATATCCCTATACACAGCACAAAATCAATAATTCAGAAAATCATAAACCAAAGGCATACAAAACCAGGATAAAACAGGAACCAAAGCAAACAAACAAAAACCGCCATCACATGTTAGACTCTCAGTGACTGATTGATGTCGCCCTGGTTCTTTTTTTTTTTTCTTGTTTCTTTGGTCCCTTTTGCTGTGCTTGTACCTTACACTACAGTGAAACATAATGCAAATGCTGAATTACTAGACAGTATGACCCGCCAAAATTGATTTTATTTTTTCCCTTTCTTACGGATGAACCTTTTGAACACGATGTATACTAGAACCGGATACTTTTGGGTATGGTTGTAGATCCTATCCTTTCTTTTAATGAGTTAAATAAGTAAAGGGATAAATTAACTAGTTTTTTTTTCCATTGAAAAGTCAGTATTTTTTCGGGTCTACACATTGAGTGAGACTGAAGGCATGAAGCTCTTGTTTCACAGTTTTCCTGGATTGATATTTAGATGGTCAATCAGAAGTAATTAAATGATACAAAACTGAATAACAAAAGAAGTCGAGGTGATTTTTAACAAAAAAATTAATTTTTTTTTCAAATTTGGAAAAGCCATCAAAACCTTAAATCAGAACCTTCTACTGCTCTGGTTATTACTCTGTTGAGTGGCGATATGTTTGACCTTTTATGTAATTTTTTTTTTTTTGCCGCTTGTGTATATTTTTAACTTTTCAATTCCTTGCAATTGCAATGACGACTTTTAAGCCTCCTGTTATAATTGAGAAATTGAAAAGATTTGCATGTATTTAGGAAATTATTAGAGCCATCTTTAATAATGAAACAGGCTCCCAAGTTTCGTGACCCTTTGAAATACCGAAATCTTTGAAATACTGAAAAGAAGTTCCAAAGTTCGGTGTATCTAAGCAGTAGTCATGCGACGCTGCATACTTATTATTGTACCTTGTGAACCTTCGTGCACTGGCGTCATTGATATCTATGTTTGATATAATCTGGCGTCTGGTACCCAATACGTGTATAGCATTGGTGCTGAAATCGTCACTCCGAATAACAATAATGTTAAATCGTTATTTCTTACAGCGATAAATCACATTAAAAAAGATCGCTTTTATTAAGAGAATCTTCTGACAATAGTATTTGTCAGTTGATTAGCGAAGAAATTGGGCTCATTATCTATGAACCATTCGTAAACAACCATAGAGTACCTTCTGCACCCGTTAGACATATATAAATGATAACTGCCTCGACATTGACGGCAAAGATAGAGAGAAATGTGTAATGCTATGGAATTCCAATATTTATCTAATAGGAATCGCGGATTTATCCCATCAATTATTATTCTATTAATTGCATTTAACTGACAAGCAAATGGCATCACAATAACAAGATAGACAAATTCGCCATGAATTACTTTATAGTCAGTCGAACGCTACAAGCTTTTCCACTTAAATGATTAATCGTTTGATTATAGCGGTGTAAGTATAGACAGCTTCAAGACGATCGACTGCTAAAACTGCATGTTCGCAAGGGATTGTAACAAGATTACTTAACTTAAATTCTCCGATCATATATTAAGAGATTTACTTAATCGTATTTTATTAGAGGTGGCTAATGGAATTGCAAAATAATCATCCTCATGGGAAATTCATTCCAGATTTTTGTAGACAATGAATGTTTCTAAGAATCCTTACCGATCGTTGGTTTTTATTTTTTGCATTTCGATGGATGTTGTTACTGCTATCCAACTGTTATTTAAATCTCGAAAACATGATGATGAAAATGCAAATTGATAAAAGGTCGATTACATAAAGGTTTTCTAAAAGTTGACTGAGGGAGAAGTATCGATATCAAAAATATATGCAAGTAAGCTAATACAAAAGGAGCTGATAAGAGACTAAGACGGATCAAGGGTCTATATTCAATGTAGCTGTACAGCGAGATCGACGGAAAAGTACCTTTCAAATTACCTGTCCCAAATAAGCAAGATGTCGCTAACTTGTATTTTTAAACCTTAAACTATATTTGTCATAGAATGTGAAAAAAAATAAGTTATACAAATTGTATTAATGTCACATTTTGTCTGAAATGCTACCATGAAGGAATCTATTAAGGAGGAGGGAACCTGAGTACCAACACAACCCACCCCAGAGGTAGGCGAAAGCCGTACTTTCTGACATAAGATCCTTTGTCGAAATTTGGTTTCAATCTCATGGCCATAGAGTTGTGATGCGAGCGCACTTCATGTACAAATGGGCTAACAAAGTCGAACAGTACAGATATTTGCTAAATAATCATGAACCGAAAGCTTTCAAAACAAATGAATGAATCTAATCCGATGCCCATTGTCAATTCTTAAGTGTTATCGGAGTTACTTTCAGATCGTTTAAAGTAATAAGCAATGTCGTGAATATCTAGAAGGTCGAAATTAAGATTATCCAGTTGAATATCCAAAGACAGGAAGGTCGAATGATGTGTTTTGCTTTGTTCTGAAGGTAGTGTATCCCTCAGGTCAGAATTATTGGTAATTTTTGGCCTGGACACCCTATTTTTTTCTCCTCAGAATATTGTTCAGATTATCCAAAAACTTGTATGGTTTTGGGAAAAGAAACTATTACAGTTACATTTTATCACCTCTAAAAATGATTTTCACACTTTTCCCGTAGAGTCAAATGTTAATGTTCAAACGGCTAAGTTCTAGATATAATCATGGAACCACGAATTATGTTTTGTTCGTATGATAAATATTGATAATGACAATATCTCCATACACAGTACAAAATCGATAATTCAAAAAATCAAAAACCGAAGGCATATTGCCATGTAGATCAGGTTTAACATAAAGCTTTAAATATATGGAAATGAATAATATTATAAAAGTTGTTATCTAAGAAAAATGATAATCTGAGACCTCTAGATGCTCTACGTTAAGATGTAGCATCCATGTAACACGGGAATAGGATATCGATATGTTCGAAAGATATCTTTCCGTAAGCGTATATACCCTCCAATAACTGTGGTGGGAAACTTTAACAATTCCTCATGTGAGCTAATGAGAAAGACTATACATTATATAGAACACTAATTGGATGAGCAAAATGATAGTGAAGTTGGCATGCTTTAATATTTATTTACTTGAAAAAAAGAGGTATGTCGTATATGAAAAGATAGTTTTCATACAAACGTACACAGGTGTAGACATATAAAATAGAAATTTAAAAAATCATATTATGTATACTTCATGTAAAACATATTTTACAGATGCAGAGAACGTCTCAACGGAGACAAAAAGATATACCTATCCTTTAAATTTGTCTCCTGTTCAGAAAATTTAATGATTGTCCTCCTCATTATTGACAAGTATTCTCTCTCACACGATCTTACTTGGGACTTCAGGAGGCCATTTTTATATCAATTACGGCATGAGCGTCTGGGATGAATTGATATGGTTCGGAACATGATGACGAATTGATTGAGGAGCAACGCGGTGGAAAGCTGTGACTTAAGATCACCAAGCCAGTGTCTCAAAATGTAATTAATTTTGATTAGATGAAGCGTTAGGAATGTGACTTTTGGACTGTTGATGTTTATCTAGCCGAGCCGCGGTTAGAAGGAAATTGGATACATCTAAAGACCATCATTGTCCGTTTAAGATTGCGTTACAAAATGATTTACTGACCAGGAAACATCTTAGAGGCTTGCCTGAAAATATACGCTATCATAGAAGAACAATACTTTCCCGAAATAAAGAAGCGCTCCCTTTTGTGACTCCACTCACCGTAAAATAATTTCGTGTAAGCCTCTGGTGGATTTTATAGAATATGTTGGTATAAAAGAAGCTTTACCTTAGCGTCATGTCTTATTGTTGCTTCGGAATGAACTTGAACAACTGAACTGATCTTGCTTATTCAGCACTTTGAGCATTATACTGAAGGATCGCATTTTCTTATCTTGATAAACCTTGAAAGGATTTGTGCACGATTTTCCTTTTTAGATATATTTAAGAAATATACATTTCAATTGGTGTAAAACAACGTTGTTTGGTATCATGGATATTCATTTGCTACTGTTTGACAAATATGTTACCGCGCGGTTGAAGAAAAACTTAAACTTACAGTTTTGTCTTCAAAACATATTTTACCCATATACACTATGCGTTTAAATTCACAGTATACTATCGAGACGTCATGTGACCAGGTGTAATGTTTAGATACGGATGTTCGATTCTCTGGTTTACATTTGTTCACTTGTATTTTATTACTCATTACTGCCACTTATGATATACTACTCAATCGACCCTACAGGAAATTCGGAGTCGCGCATTCGCTGTAAAGTGAATGTACAAATTTAAATTCTAAAATAAAACCAGATGGCGATAGCGTAATGAATTTGGGCGGTTTATGTAAAGCACTTTGGCTGGAAGCATCACTGATGAGAATTTATTACTCGAAACACGTCTCTGGTGTATGAACATTTTCTTCAAGAAGGTATAGAGTTGGAACACTTCCGTTTTATTATGACGAGTATATAAGAGTCCGCATTATTGTCATGTATAATAATTCTGTCACCTGAAAGAAGCTTTGTTTTGGCCTTTAATCAATGTGACATCATATATACATATAGATATAATTTTGCTTTTTTTCGGAAACAAGCCATTTCATTGATAAATATCATCAAAATTTAAGGAGTTTAACATCTTAGCACCATTCCTCCAATGGTATTTTGAAGATAGATTTTATTTGGATATGCTACTGAATAGACCCTACAGGAAATGTGGAGCCGCGCACTCTCTGTTATGTAAATGTACATATCTAAATTGAAAAAAATAAAGAGGGCGCTACTGAAATGATTTTTGATGGCTCTGCTAGAAGCATCAGTGATGAGAAATTAATATTCGAAACACGTGTCTGGTGCATAGAAATTGGTTTCGACTTTTCCTCAAGAAGGTATAGAGTTGGAATCCTTCGATTTATTATTATAGTTTTTTTCGTCCATATATAAGATATACACATGTAATTTATTTTTCAATTAATAATCACTTTGAAGATTTTCTATTTAAACCACACATAAATTACCTTATTGAATGTGGACATTTGAAATGTTTTACCCCTTGTCTTCAAAACAAGTGTTACACGTTTTCAAATTCATAACATCATTTACGAAGAGATAAAATTGCAGCATGGACAGGACATGAACATTTCGCGTACTGATCCTCAATCCAAACCATTCAATATGACTAAAACTGTGAAAAAAAATACCGGAAGACGTAGGGTTGGATGTGACACAGGACTTTTTTTTCAGAAAATTCGAGAAAATTTTGTGAACAGAAATTGAGTGAACAGAAATTGAAGATCAACCGAAGTTGGCTACATATTCCCTCGGAGACTCCTGGTCCACCAGCAATGACACAAAGTAATATAAATGTAACAAGTCTTCAAATTAATAGCGTTGTTTAACAATATATAAATGTACCAGGCATTGCCTTAACTACACTACTGAATCAAAGTATTAGCAATGGGCAACTCAACACAAAATAACTATTTAGATTTAAGTTCTATTTATTACTTATTTATTTATCAAAAATGCTTATAAGCAGTATTTTATTTTATCTAGCTATTTTTTTTTTCATTTTGAGCAAATGATATTGGGGTCAGTTGATTGTAATTTTTAAAAATCGCATATAAAGTCTAAGATACACTTAAGCTTCTATAAAGCTACCTCCGTCTTCGAAAAAAAAATTAATTTACCAAGTAGAGAATTTACTTGCATATAAACTTCAAAACTGACCTTGATATGAAAAATCAATTAAAGCGCGTTTGATAAATATTAAACTGGATCAAAATATGTTAAGAGGCTAAGCGCTCTTAACAATTGCTATTTATATATCAAAAGATGATATTGGCAAACAGACAAAAGCATTTAGAAAGAGTTCTTTATCAATACATTAGCTGGTCGTCTTATCAAGAAATAGAGCTTTATTCTTGAGAAAAATATCGGGTACCTGGGGAAATCTCTCACGATTATCCTTGCATAAATGTGGCAATCCACAAATGATATCATTGCCTTGAATTCTACATTTCGATGAAGAACCATTGTTTGATATAGCAAGGGTAGTAAAAATATCGCACAATCGATGAATTCTACTGTTCAATTTAGGAGATTCCCCAAATTGTTGTTGACTGGGAAAATATAGTAGCATATAAAGCACAATTAGTTTGTGCGTCCTACGTATAATTTGACAAACCATGTATTCCCAGTGTTTTATAAGTTGGAGTTATATAAAAATTTAAAAGCTTCATGCACTGAAGAGCTTTGATATGTATAAGAATGAACACATAGACAAATTAAGAACAAAGCACAATATGTAAGAAAAATGAAAAGTAATCAAAATGAAAATCTTTAAACTTAAGTTTTGACAAATTCAAAATCTTCTTGCATGGTCTACCTTGTAGACGGTAATTAACACATTCCCAAACGGCGTAATACTTTTCGAAGTAATGATTGAATTATTGATAGAATGATAGACTGAAGCCTCTACTGTCCTTAACTGACCCGAAGTCTATTGCATTCCGTTTTGAAAACGCAACACGATGAAGATGGAAACGAATGTTTCCTTTAGCCTGAGCATGTTTAAAAACAACCGCTTAAGTCGTATTTTATTATATATATGTTAAAACTATTTTATCATTGTCGCGGGCGGTCCCCGGAAAGAGTAGTATAACCCTTATATATTTCAATTTTACTATTTGAAAAATTGAACAACTTCATTAAAGTTAGTTTGTATGTCTGGTCCAAAATGGGAGAAAATATTGCATGGATATCAACTATTTTCTTTTCATAATATTGCAAATTTGCTAAAGCTGATACAGGTTTCAAATATATTTTAGATTAATAGCGTTTCTTCAATTGAAAAAAAAATGTGCTTTTTTGGATTTTTCCATAGGATTTAATGACAAAGTTGGGGTCATTTGTATTTATAGACGATAAAGATATCCCTACAATCTAGGGTATATTTGACCAGTTTTTATAACAGGTTCAAAGATGATAAGCAATAAATTTCCCCAATAAAGTGATCATGGGGAGAATAAAGGCTCTCACGACTAGAGGTACGAGGTACCTTAACAGACATGTAAAGAGCGATAATGTATAACAACAAAAAAAGTTATATTTCATTAGGGAGTAAAATTTGAAACATCGAAATAATATAATTCAATTATTCAAAAATGGAATAGTTTAGAAATACTATCTTAAAAATCTTTGAACAACCAGCATACATGTAAAATCCAAATAAAAAGATATATCTACATGTATCTTATATGAAAATAAATTAAAAATTATATAACACTATCTATTTATAGAAATGACTAAAATTTCAATGAATTATATCTTTAAACCATTTTAATATTCAAGTTGAATTTTAAGAAATAAAAGATATTCACCACAACATCTATTCCATGTTCCTATGAGTACTTCTTTTAAAAATATAAGACAAAAATTAGATAAGAAAAGAAGTAGAAATTTAAAGCCTCACCTTCAAATTCCCCTCTGTTTAATTAATGTCACAAAACACTTTCCTTTGGCTTCAACATGTATAATTACGATCAATGTTAGGGATTTCGCCGTCATAGAAGTATATGAGTGAGAACGCAAAGATTTCTAGAATAATGATGATATATTGATTGCAGAATTAAAAATAAGGTTCGTACGGAATCAGTCAGCGTGATGAAACAGAAGAAATTATACCCTCTCTCATATATTTACTTTAGCTTCAGCGCTTCCTTTAATGATGAATGGAATTCAAACAAATCAAAGAAGGTCTTGAGCCTACCTAGAAACGGACAAAACCATTCCCGACAATGTTTGACAGGGCTTTCGGGCAATGAAGTGTGATAGGAGAGTGCCACTTAATGTGTATTTTACACTTCTGTGGAGAAACAGACGTTGAGCTCTGAAATAAGTGGGTTTAGATCAGCCTTATTCAGTGCTAATTGAGGATTACAGTCTTATTTTCACGCTTCTTGCTTGCACAAGATGTTCCTTTAAAGAATTTTTTCTTTGAATTTATATTAACTATTCCCTTGAAAGTTTTAACCCTATGGCAAATTCTTATTTATTTTTTTCCGGCAAGAAAAGTGCGGTAAGATGAAAAAATCTCGTACTTTAGAGAATGTTTCAATATGAAAATGTCCAAAGCTCTTCTCCATCTCGAAAAGTTATTTGTGTACTACAATGTCGACAATGAAGACCAGGCAAGGGATTTAGTGATTCCTGTCTCATTTTGGCTTTTATCGATAAATTGTATTTAAAATAAATTGGAATTTTCCAGTGGTCGTTAATTTGTTACAATAGAATGACAAATATGGACAATGACCATATCCCAGTACACAGTACAAAATCGATAATTCATGATCAGGAAGTCATAAACCAAAGCCATACGAAATCAGGATAAAACAGGAACCAAAGCAAACAAACAAAAACCTCCACCACATGAAAAGTAGCGAACTCACAATTAGGAGTGAGACCCGGTGCCCAAGAAGAGTCAGCATATCCTGCTTTCATGCAACACCCGTCGCTTCAATTCGGCAGAAATACCACATCCGGTTACAATCATGTTAAAAGTCTTCAAATTCAATAGCATCCTTTAAGATCTGATAAATTTGTAGAATGGGCCAGGCTTTCACGTTTCAGGTACTTAACCCTCGTCAGTGATCCTCGATCTAAACAATGTAAAATGGCAAAAGAGTGTGAAAGTTATCATGTCCAAAAATCTTTACAATAAAAATTGTATATCTAAATGTTGATAATTTCAACCGATAGTTTGGTAGCTCTGATGACGGACTATAAGTCCTTAAGGGAGTCGCCCCTCTAGTTTCACGGTGTTCCGACAGGAGACTTGATTCGTACAAGTTTATTATTTAATCTTGATAAGTTATTCTTAAGCTAAGTGATATTTCCTAAAGGGTATACCTCTGTCCTTATATGATATTTGTAATTAAGACCATATCATATTTATACTTTCTTTCTCCTATTTTGAGGAGGTTATTCGGTCGCTAAGGGGATAAGATAAAAGAACATCATATCCCCCTTTCTATAATGATCAGTGACATTCTGGATTGCGATTAAATGGCTGTCATCATCACCAAACCTGATATGTTGCTCTTTGTGCATCGGGGCAGTCGCAGCGTTTGGTAGGTTTTCATGGAGCTGTTGCGGCGCGTGTTGCATGCAGTCGGAGGACGCTGAATCTCCCCGGGCACATGGTCTCACTTCGGAATGTTATTCATTCCGAGGTTCGCAACAGTTCCAACAGAAATTATAATGATTTACCTTGCCTTCTCGACTTTGCGACTGAATAACTGAAAGATACTTCTTTGATGTTTATTTATACATAATGATTGATCTTTTGGATTTTCATTATTACGGCCTTGTGCATGAATGAAGACATAGTATTACTATACACACAGAAAAACGTTCGGCAACACCCAAATATTTCGGAGCCCTTATCCTTTAAACGATTTTATTTTTCGTAGAATATATCAAATACCTTTTTGGATGACTTTACCTTTTTTGTCAACATATAACACTAAAATGATATCGAAATTTAATGGCATAGATAGAACAGCAAATTAAAGTAAGTGATTCGGGGGCCGGGGGGGGGGTCGTGAAGAATAAAGTTTGAAGAGAAGTAATAGAAATTATGGCAAAAATTACTTGAAAATGAGACAAACCATAATTCGATGAAGATTCCCAAATCTAGTACTTTTTTTTCAAAAAATTAGTATTATATTCTTTCAGTCGTCTTTCGGTTTAGGTTTATTTCAACTAACCTGTTTGAATCGCTTATGTTGTTAAATTGCAGATTATTCTAGTGAAAGACATTTGTTGCTCGTAATTGCGCTATATTTCTTTTTCATCAATGTTAATTATAATTTTAAGTAAAATTTTGTTCGAACCGGATGCATATCCGGGTTTTACTTTTGACATAAAAGGAGAAATTTTACGATTCTAAGGAGGTATCTCTTAACCGTAAGTGAATATTTGGGCGGTGGTTGTCCTACATGCATATTGATATTGATGGAAATGGGGCTAATTGAAAACTTCAAGAAAATATTGGTTACAAAGGTTTTATCTTAACAGAAATCAGAAAAGGCATACATACAGATATTGTTGTCAAAGTTCATTTCTTTAAAAAGAATTCAATAGGGATAAAATACAACCCAAACTTTCTCAAGGCCATGGTCCAATTTTTTGTCTGATAATAGATTTAGTTATACCGTTGCGTGAGTGCTTTTAATTGCACTTCCGATTTCATGTAAGCGCTTTTCGACACGATTAAAGAGATTTATTCCCAATACTTAACAGATAATTAACATAATCTTTGCATTTCTAACACATGCTCAATATTCAATTTCGTTGGATTAACCATTTGACTCATTACAACCATATTTAACAGCGGATTTTACGAGATAAATCAACTCCATTAATCTGTAACTTCAATTATTTAAAATCATAACCGTCCCCATTTCAATCCTGATTTAACATAAGTTACAAAATACTACTTCGTTAAATAAGGTAATATTGTCTTCGTCAAAAGTCAGATCTATATTATGATACATAATTTTCAAATATTTTCTATCAATCTAGCATTTTTCATTAAAAGAAGGGGGGAGATCTCCAACAAGACCCCGCAAAAGTGAAATAATAAAAACAATTATTTCACTTTTGCTTAACTTTCGTCTGTGCCTATATTTATTATAGATTTACTACTAATATATAAAATGCACATACAATGCAACACAATATGTTACAATGAAACACATTTTTCAATATTTATAATTTTTCATCTCTTTCAAACACATTTTCTGTCGCACAATGAGAAAAGCAATTGATATTTACTGAATGACTAAGGAAAACTGTGTTACAAAATTTTAATATATCTTATATCTTATTATTATCCATATTTGTCATTAAGGCATATCTCCTTATTAACATTAGGTTATTCTACACCACCATTGTGTGTTCTTCGAGACCTTTGGGTAATCGGAAAAATGGGAGGGTTGTGCGCAGGTATACCGGATAAGACACCATCAGCTACTGGCGTGGCATATGGCCATCCTAAGTTGTCACCGATTGCCCATTTGTCTCGTCGATTTTATATGTAGTCATTTTTGTTTTATGTGTGTTCCTTGTACCTTTTGCGTCTCTTTCTGTGCGTGTCTGCTGTGTTCTATATTGGGTATTTTGGGGTCTTGCTCTGAGTGTTGTAACCGGTGCTGTATCCTTCAATACATATTACTATCTTTTGTTAGCTCTTAGCCATAACCTTTATTTGATGGCTTAAATTTGTTCTTAATGCTTTCACTTTCTTTAATGTCTAGCTAAGAATCAATTATGAAACATCATTCTTTTTAAATGAGCATATATATTAAATATTTTGTGCTTCTTGATAGGGATATGTTTTTTTTATATTTGTCATATGGTGCACTAGTATTTGGGAAAAACTGAACAACGACGTTATGATGACATGATGTCGGTACGCTTATGGCGATGTAGTTACTCGATATTACACGAGTTATAGACTGTACTTTTGTGACGTTAGTTTATATTGTTCCCTGAATTGACGCCCTGATGAAAATACCTCATTTTTGAAAACAAGAAATGAATTTCTATCCTCGGGGCGAATTCGTAAGAAATTGTATAATATTGATCATTGTTCCTACATTCGAAACGTAGTAGCAACGTCAGCATTGAAAAAAAACTTATGTCTTTTATTATAAAAAAAGCAGCAAACTTTGTATTCACCTGAAGAGAAAACTTTAAAAACCATTTTCAATAGGAAAAAAAAAATCTTAAAAGTACAAGTTTTACGTCTTAAACAAATGCAATGAATGTTTATAGTGTCGCACCAAATAACCTTACAATACCATCATTGAATTATGTACTTTTCGATAAAAATGATTATCAACAATATTTTGGGATTTGGAAATTATTCATAGTTTTCGTGCAGCTTCTTTAGATTCATATCAACTCTAAGAAAGCTAACAATCTGACGGCAGCTGTGAAGTTTAATCAAGCATTGATAAAATTGTGATATAATCAGCAGCCTAAACATCGCATTTTGACGGCAGATTCGCTTTTGAACGTCAAACTTCATCTGATACAGGGGGCCAAGATAGAACGCTGTATAATCTTTAATCTTTTATTGTCAAGCTCTCGTTTTGCATAACACTTCATTTCACCGTAACGCTAGCAATCACATTATGGATTGATGCCGAGAAGGAACCTAAGCTTTCACAGGAGAAAACATCATCAAAATATTTCATGCATACAAAACTAGCTATGCTTTATTCACAATTTGATTTGGACGCTGGCTTTGCACAAATTGATCCCTACCCTAAAAGACTGTATAAAGTCTAGGATTGTGTTGGTCCGCGTGTATTAATCACAAGGCTTCATCTATCAAAGTTCATATTGTACATATAAATAGACTGAGGAATCTTTGTGTACTACTTTTTGTTGTGATCTAATTTTGTGAAAAATAAACCCTCGTCATAAATCAAATTTATTGATTGAATCAGTGTTAGAAATTTTAGATTTCTGTGTCACTAAAATTAGGACAAAGAAGCCATCCAATTCATTTAATAAATTTACAGATTTCCTGAAAATCTACAAAAATGTTACGAAAGATGACATATAGAAGTTGACGTGCTTCCTTCAGTTATGTGATCGAAACTGATCGAATCCTCTTAAGTGGTTTCAAATGAGGGCTGATTGATATTTTGTGAGCCTCGGTTTTCTGGAATGCAGAAAGTTTTCTTGATTATTTCCAAAAAAGGACACATAATTAATGGCACATACTATGTTTCACTTCTGACACAGTTACGTGAAGATATTAAACTTAAGCGCCGCGGAAAGCTCACTAGCTAGTGAAAGGTTTGTTATTCCATCAAGACAATGCTCCTGTTCAAAAGTCTGTCACTGCCATGGCTGCCATTCATGATATAATTTGATTGAGCATCCGCCTTATTCACCTGATCTTGCTCCATCAGACTTTCATCTATTCCCAAAACTGAAAGTAGCTATTTCTGGCACCCACTTTCAGTCCGATGATTACGTCATACTCGCAGTGGATGGCTTTTTGACCAGTCAAGTGAAAACAAGATCTCTTAAACACCGGTGGCAAAAGTGTTTAGATACCCAAGGGAATTATGTAGAAAAATAATGTAAAATGTCAAATAAAATTTAAATTATTCAATGCGAAGCTCACAACATGGCAAACAAAACAATGTACATTGCACATTAATACATATACAAACATGAATAACGAATGAGTTAAAGCAATATTAGCTGTCAGCAATTGCAAATTTTACACATACGTTACGTATTACTCATAGAAAATGATGACGGTTTGATAAAAAGATTGATAAAAAAAACGTCAAATTAACGACTTTCTGGACAAGAATAACAGTTTTCTGAATTCTTACACCCCCAACAAAAATTCAACGTAAAGCCCGCCCATATTCATGTGCCCTTCTGTTGACTTTTCTCTGCTTGCTTTCTGCCCATGCGCAAGCTTAGTTTGGTCAGTGAACATTACCAATTCCAACATGCACATGTGTAAAGGAAAGACATTTATTTTTTTATTGATTCAAAATTGATGGCAAAATAAGGACGATCTATAGTCACATTACACAAGACTTTACATTGCAGATTATATAGAGCTCAATTTTCAAAGATAAAAGTCATTAATACAATTTTCACGTCTGCGCAGGATTTGACCTATTTATCTCAACATAGCACATGTGGTCACTCGGCGGAGATCGGACTTAGTTGCCGAAGTATAATTAAGCAGACATCGTAGTGCAGACAGCCTTGTAGACGTCTGCTTTCATGTTGAGTTTCTTTATGTAACATGTTTATTTTACCTCGGATGACTGGTGTATCATCTATTCATAACAATTAGAAGGTACTAAGATACTTTTTGCAAGAAAATAATTTTTAGCCGCTGACAGCTAAAATGTAGTATTGCTGTAAAGAAGATCCTGACGAGAAAAGCTCTCACAACATAGCACCAAATTGAGCATCGACGGACCCCTAACAAGCTAGAGATGGGACCAGGTACCCGGGAGGAGTAAGCATCCCCTGTTTGGCCAGCCACACCCGACGTCGATGTTCATGCACGAAACTGAAAACAATATCCACAAAACATGCACTGGCTGAGGTAATGTCTTTATAGAAATTGCTATGGCGACCATGTCAGGGAAAGACATTCAAGACACTTACTGTCAAACCCCTCGCGGGGAACTTTTTTTTACGAAGTCGTCATCACAAGAATTTCAATTAAAATAATAATAAACATAAAATAAGGCAGAATAAACAAATATTGACTGAGTTATTTTGTTTAAACATATGCGAACACCGAATCTCTAGTGAGACAAGGTGCCGAGGTAGAGAAAGCATCATCCCTTACACAGCACCGTTTTATGTTTTTTTACTGTGAACTTAAAGTGACTACAAAAAAACAAATTCACGATACAAATATGCGAATTCTAGTATGTGAAGAAACCATGCAAAAAAAAAAACCCCGGAATTATGAAGTCAAGAGAATGATAGAATATTATACTTAACAAATGAGATTATGTGCATACATGTAGCAAGTATGCCATACAAATTTTACAAAGCACAGATGCCATGTAAAATATGCAATAATAGCACTTCAATGAGGTCGATATCTGGAATTATAGACCAAATGGTATTGACCGAGGACAAAACACTTGAAATGAATGTATTAAAGATATAAATCAAATAGGAACAATGAAGTCTTATGAAATATATGGGAAACCGAGTAGTTGACTAAAGAAAATGTTATGAAAATCTGTGTTAGTTATAAAAATAAGGAGTAAAAATGAATCTGCAAATCCAAGACGTTGGCGGCTAGACGTTTGTTTACCAATTGGTTAGAAAAAAAAAACCTAGAAGGGACCAATAGTAAGGTTTCATAAATTCTGTACAACGGTTGCGGGAAAAAAAGGATTAATCCATTAATCGAAACATTCAAAACCACATGTCTGTAAAAGCATCGTTTTGAAAAGAAAATCCAAACTTTTTTGGAGGGCCTACAGCACTGTTTTCTCATAAGGCTTTGTGAAAAATCGAAAATAATTCTCACAATAAGAGGATTTGTAAGCCAATTTGCTGACTGGCTGACAAATAATCGTACTTGATAAAAGGCTCTGAGCACTTGCTGCAGATCAGATTTGCACAGTGCAGTTGCAGAGAAGAAGCCATGCATGTGAAAAACTTAACGGACGGGCGGCAAAAGACGGACAACAAACAAATCGCTATGGCAATTACTCAGTCGAATTTTTGGCATGGATGCACAAGACATAGAAAATTTCTGTCCACAAAGTGGATCCTGTACCATCTTAAACGATGTTATGAATTTGAAGAGGTAACATTGTACTACTTGGTGTGTGTCAATGTTGGTGGATCAATAGTCCCAGAGGGCACATGTAGCCAAGTCTGATAAACTTCGGTTATCGTTTCTTCAAACGCATTCGAATATTGTTCTTCCATTACCTGAAAAGGGGGTCCTGTAGCATTATATCCCATGTATCCTGCTACGTTATTCTGTGTGTTTTTGGAAATTACTTTCATGGTCTTATTTCATTGTTTAGATTGAGGATCACTGTAGAGGGATTAAGTATCCGAAACCTGCATGTCTGGTCCATGTTGTAAATTGATCTGTTTTTAAATGATGCTATGAATTTGTGGACATGACAAACATGTACTAGGATTTCATAATATATCAGATGATCAGCAGCACTGTTTGCGGTTTGGTTATGCGCACGTAGTCCAGAATAACCATGCAGTCTGCTTCTAACATGGCAGATATCAATCCTAAGTATGCACCGGTTGCTCATTGGTCTCGTTGATTATGTTGATTATTTTATGTTTCATGTTTCTATGGTGTATGTTGGTGTTCCTTGTCCGTTTTGCGTCTCTGTGATTTTTGCATTAGGTCTTTTGAAGTTTTCTTGTTGGTGTTGCAACCAAATATTGTTTGAGATTCCCTCGTTACTTGTAAATATTAAGGAAGCGTTTTAAGTTATAGAAAGGAACGTCTAGTACAACATGTACAACATTGGTACTATAGAACATATATTTTAACATTGACAATTCGTTAAGCATCTTAGCACATCTTAGAAGACACAAACACCGTCAAAAAAGAACCCTTTTAATATGGCATCAAATCTGCGAATCAAAGAAGATACTCATTCTTCTTTTTATTAATCTTATTAATCTTATTCATCTTCCTCATCTATTTTCTTTTTTTTTTCATTTGTTTCATCCGCTCTTGAAAGACATTAATCCGACTGGAATTCAATTTAGGTCGGTCAATATTGCATGTGCTATCTTTTCCCGATTGGTGCATAAATGTTACAAAGATGTGAAGAAAGCTTTCATTGTTTCTTTAAAGGCTAAAGATTGAATAATGTGTCTCAATGAATAGCAATTATCTGAATTCAATTTCAGCCATTTTCTGTATCAGGATTTATGTTTCCTGCTGTTTATTGCAATCAGTGGACCCTCATCTGTTCATGAATAAGTCCAAGAACATCTCATAACAAAATAAGTGTGAGTGAAAGTGTGTAGATGTAGTAAAAAAATAAAAAAAACCCCAAAATGTCTAGTAACATTTATTAGTACAGTGAATGTAGTAGCTTGGGAATAAGAAATTAAAAAAAGATAGTTTCTTTGTGTAGCATCACGTGACTTTAGTTGGTGAAACCACGAATGAATAAAAAGCTCAGTTGGAGGAAAGAAAACAGAACTGCAATAATTGCTTTGATTAAATTTTATCTTTTCATATAGCCTATATCCTTGTCTAAAATAGTACTGTTACTACATTGTATCATGGAATCGTTAGTAAGTAAAACGCCGTTGTTTTTACAAACATTGTGACAAAAGCTGTAGATATTTTCGTAGAAACCACCGCAACATTGTGTTTAACATATTTCGACCACAGAACCTAACTTTTTGTCAGATTGTTTGTAAAAACTTCAGTAGTTTCTTGATTGACACACAAGGAATCATCAAAATATCATCTTTTAAAAAATCATAAAATATCATAATATCATAAAAAAATTGGCAACGTGGACCAGACATCCCTTCATTATAAGTCATGATAATGTCAGAAATATATATATGTTAAACGTCTTCAAATTCAATAGCATCATTTAAGACCTGATAAATTTACAGCATGGACAAGACATGTACAAGTGACTTCTCTTGAATAAAACCACTGTGTAGCATCACGTGACTTAAGTTGGTAAAACCACGAACCTTTTATTTATGATATTTTGAAAGATGGTATATATATTTCTAACATTATCATGACTTATAATGAAGAGATGTCTGGTCCACGTTGCCAATTTTTCTCTTCTTAAATGATGCTATTCAATTTGAAGACGTTTACATTTTACAAGACATCGGCTATGAAAAGATAACATTGAATCAACACAGTCATCACAGTACCTGTTTTCTTTCCTTCAAACGAGCGGTATATCTCCATTTTATGTTCGTGGTTTCACCAACTTATGTCACGTGATGCTACACAGTGGTTTTATTCAAGAGAAGTCACTTGTAGAATTGTGCCTAATTTTTTCTATCCTGAGACAGATCCCTTCATTATAAGTCGTGATAATGTCAGAAATATATATATGTTAAACGTCTTCAATTTCAATAGCATCATTTAAGACCTGATAAATTTACAGCATGGACCAGACATGCACGTTTCGGGTACCAAACCCTCGTCAGTGATCCTAAGTCTAAACAATGTAATATGCTCAAAATGTATGAAAATTTCTATGTCCAAAAATGTAAAGAAGTAGCAGAATGGGTGGGATACGATGCTACAGGACCCACGTTTTAGTTTTGCGTTTTAGTTTTAGAAATTATATGAACATTCTCACTTTTATGTATAAAATAAAATCCAAATTCAATTATTTTGATATCCTCCATTTCAACCATGATCATTAACGATGTTATATCATTCCTTAATTTGTGTATAAGACATATTGCACATATTAAATTGAAAGATAATTTCTTTTTCATATTTGAATTATTTGATCTTTAGAAGCTTAAACATAATCACTGAATTTTCTTTTTCTCAGAAAGACGCTAAACATGCTTTTGAGGATACATTGTTAAATATAGGATACATGTACATTGTCACATATAGGATACATTGTTAAATTGAGGATACATTGTTAAATTGAGGATAAATTGTTACATTTGGGATAAATTGTTAAACTGATGATACATTGAGAGGAATTGAGAATACTTTGTTTTTGATTTTTGATTAGTTGGTAAGTAGTCTTTAGTAAGTAAAACGCCGTTGTTTTTTACAAGTAGTCGTTAGTAAGTCGTTAGTCGTTAGTAAGTTAGTAATACTATTGGTCATTATCCATATTTGTCATCTCAGTCATTTCTATTTTACCCCATTAACGTAATTTCTAGCGACATGGAAAACGAAATGAAATCGCATTTCAACACGTTTTACCTTGAATTACTCCATAGGAAATGACCATTAGTATAACACAACTTTTAATCAGAGATCATTCCATAGCACGATGTCGCGTGTTGTTTGAAATAATCGGATCACCGTCGAAAGGTTCTTTGATATCACGCATATTATGTTTTAATTGACATTTTTCATGTTCGCGGTCCTCGCACTTCGGACACCGCACTTCGATGGGACTGTGTTACAAAAGCAAAATGTTAATTCTTTTCTAATGAGCTATGAATACTCTGCGTAAAGAGTTTATTTCTTTTCACATGTGAAATATATATTTAAAGCTCTCCGGTGTACTTTCATCCATTGTGTGTTCAGAATTTACTTTTTAATCACACCTTATTCATTTCATCGTTAGAGTCAGACGGCTTGCAACTAAGCTACTTGTTCAGGGTTATATTGCACAACGGCTGAAATCATCTTTGAGGAAGGTCTTCGGTCGCTACGGGGATATAATAGAGGCATATCGCATCCCCCTTTCCAGAATGATCAGTGACATTCTGGATTGTGATTGAATCGCTGTAATCATCACAAAACAAGAAATACTTACCTGATGTGTACATCAATATATACATTGAGACAAGTTTCCATGGAGTTGTTGCAACGGGTGTTGCATGCAATCAAGAAACGCTGACTCTCCGCGGGCGCCTGGTCTCACTTCGGAATGTTATTCTTTCCGAGGTTCGAAGCCGTTCCTATGGACATTCTTTTGCCATGTCCATTGGTCTCCTTGGTTTATGTGTAGTCATTTATGTTTGATGTTTCTATGTTATTTGGCGTTCATTGTACAATTTCCGTGTCAAATCTGCGTGTCTGTTTTGTGTTTTTGCAGTGGGTGTTATGGAGTTTTACTGTTGCTGCTGTAACCGAGTGTTGTCAGAGATTCCCTGAGGCTCCTTTCTTTAGGTTTCTCGACTTTGAGAATGATTAACTGATAGGTTCTTCTTTAATGTTTATTCATTGATAAGACCTCTAATGAGTTAAAGAAGATCCTGACGATAATCTCAAAAGCACTCACAATAGAGCACCAAATTGAGCATGGACGGACCCCTAGCAAGCTAGAGGTGGGACCTGGTGCCCGGGAGGAGTAAGCATCCCCTGTTGGCTAGCCGCAACCGCTGTCGATGTTCACGCACGAAAATGAAAATATATTGAATACATGCACTGTTTGTGGTTTTGTCTATATAGAAAGTGCTATGGCGACAATGTCAGGGAAAATATTCAAAACGCTTACTGTCAGACCCCTCGCGGGGAACATTTTTACGAGCTCCACACGGCAAAGGGCATAAGTGTGACACAAATGAGTTAAAGAAGATACTGACCATAATCTCAAAAGCACTCACAATAGAGCACCACATTGAGCATGAACGGACCCCTAGCAAGCATAAGTCTGAAGTTCGAAGTCCGAAGTATGCCAACTTCAATAATGCCCAGTAAGAATACTTCTTTTATTTCAAGACATAGACCATCAAGGAATAACGAATTAAGAGAGAGACGTTGTTTCTTAACTCTGCAGTAATGACGAAGTCGATAGCACATATCTACGCACCCAGTTTGTCATTCCAGAAATATCATATTATCATTATTTTAACTCTTCATCAGTTTTACAAAAATAGAAATTACAACATTTCTTCAGCCTTATCACTTGAATATGTTTTAACAGCGCCACCTACAGAGCATTCCGCACTTGCATTTGGCCCTTGAAATTATTTTCCTTCGTGATTCAATAGAGTCGTCTTATCGCTCCTTCTCGAGACAAGTATACTTTATACCTTACATCCTTTTATAGGATGTAATACACCATACTGCGTGTCCAGTGACTCTCGCTCGGGGAGTACAAACGACAAATCCAGACTCTGTTGTCAATATTGAAATATCTGTTATAAAGTACCAATTTTAGTGTACTAGACACTTGTTTCGGATATTATGTTTTATTATACTTTCAAATAGGAGTAAAACCATTCAAACACATTCAGAAGCTTTTTCTAGTAATTCATTCGAAGTTTAATGCCTGTGCTGATAAATGTCCGAACGAAAATTCACAAGAGACGTAATTTTGAGTATGGCATGCGACAAAGGGGGAGTAAAGTATAACGTACACTTGTCGTATTGTCTCAGTCTGTTCGTCTGATCATTCTGCTCTCGTGAGAAATTTGTTTTATTTTTTTTCAAGAATTCCTGAGCCTTTTGATTTTGATGACGAGTATGGACAATTGCCATATCCAAATACCCAGTACAGAATCGATAATTCAGGAAATCACAAAGCAAAGACATGCGAAATCAGGATATAAAAGAAACTAAAGCAAACAAATACTCCACCACATGAAAAGAAGCGAACATTCGAGTGATAGGTGCCCAGGAAGAGTCAGCATCTCCTGCTTGTATGCAACACCCGTCGCTTCAATTTGGCAGAAATTTCACATAAGGTTACTTCCATTTCGGAAGATATAAGTATAGTCTACGGTTGGATGGTTCAAATGGTCAGAGAAAGAATATCATTCATCATCCTGGACAATGAGACATCACCAATGTAGTGTATGACCAGTTCCGCATAGACCGTAGAGCCTTGGAATCTGATTTCGGGCTGTGTGTTTGAATCGAATGATTCAAACCACCTATAAACTATGAACTATGTGCATATAAACAAAAGCAATTTCTAATAGAAAGAGTCAATGAGCATTCGAACACAATTCATCAATGTTCCTGTCTGGTTATGTTTCATGTGAAGGCTATTGAAATAATTCTAGCAAGACCCCCCAAACTGGACAGAACAACTTGCACTATGGCTTCAGACATAACAACGTGAAAGACGAACATAGAGGATGGGTACACAAAACAAGATAGACTAACAAATAATCTAAGTATACAGTTTTCTCCTTGAATGTATTCATTGTACAATACAGTCATTTTACATAGCGTTTTAATCATCTCCATTGTAAAGTGTGGTAAAATTTATGCATGGTAAGGTACAATATACTATTTATTTTCTGAAAGGTAAGCATGTCCTGAGCACAGATATAAGACTCTCAGGTCTTAAAAATCAAAGGGAAAACTCTTGTACAATTTTGTTATTTTGCATATCTTATATAGAGAAATAGACACTTTAAATGCTTCCTCAGTTACTCCCTTTTGTTTTCCTGGCCCCAAAATTATTATTTCTGAGCAGTGGGAAATATAATCTTTCAGAAAATATGTAGTTTATTGCACCTTACCAGGCATGGACATATGCCCTATTTATCGCATGTATATGCCCTGGAAGAATTCTGTATGCAACCTTTGGTAATCGATTTTGGCAAGTTTCGCTGTGAAATAAAAAATATTGAGTATGAAAGTTTAATCTATAAAGATTTCAGAAATATATAAAAATAGTTTAATGATGTGTGATTCCTGCATGTAGACATTTGTCAGTGACAGAGTTGGCGGAAGAATACACAAATTCATGAATCCGAGCGGAGGCCTTATGGGTAATTTGGGTGCCAAAAATATTAAATTTTTACGGAACTCTAGTATTTTAGGGAAAATGCAATTCACTGGATGTGTGAAATCTCATTGCAAAATAACTTGTTGAATTATTTTTGTGGACAGTTGTGCTACAATGAGCTATAAAGGACAAAAAACGGTATACTATGATCAAATAGTAAAACAGAATCGCTGAAATATGACTCATGATTGGCGACACATTAATTTCATACACTAATATTCTGTTGTTTTGATTTCATCATTCAAAAATTGGAATGCATTCCACAATTAATCAATATTAAAATGTATGTTCAATGTTAGTAATTTGCAGTGTATCATATTCATATTTCAACAAGTAATGTATTATCAGCGATGCATTTTTAATAACGATATCAAATTTCATCCGGTTAGCTTACAAAAATACCTGAAAATCATTTTTTCACTACTTTTGTTCATTTGTATCAAAGTCAGACTTTTGGCTAAAATATTCATCATGCAACTTTGCAAAGTGATAGCATGCAAGAATCGACAATTCTTCATGACTATTTAAACTTTTGAATGAAAAGCATTAATTAAAATCTAAATTGCTTACCCAGAGAGTTTCAGTCCTCCATAAGTTCTTTTTCTTGAAAATAATACACAGAATCATTCATCTGGGACATCGTTTGAATTCTGATTTTCTTAGCAAGGTCCCCACTTTTAACCGTCAGACAATCCCAATCTTGTAATTAGGTAATGAAAAATTTCAGAACGCAAAATTTTCTAATCGGAAACCAATTTCTTAACATATAATGCTCACGCTCTATGGATATTACCTGGTTAAGGCAACGATTTCGTGAAAAAAAGAGAAAGTCATTAAATATAATTTGTCTAGAAAGCCTTCCTGGGAAATAGCAAAAATAATCTTTAATGGGGCTTTGTAGTTCTAGAAAATGATTACGAAAATTCCTTTCTCATTATCGTGAAGAAAAGATATCGACGATGTTTTCTATAAATACTTTGGATGAAACAATTCATGATACGATTGGTTTCTTCTTTCGTTCATAAAGCGAAATTTTGGTACCTTATTAGGAAGATCTTAATTTTCGAACAGAGTTTTGGTGCAGTTTTCTGGATTACATGCAGACAACCTTCACATCTACCTGTGTATACAGAGGTATCATAGCAATTCATTTTATAAAAAACTGACCGTCGTATTATTTCAAAAACATAACTGGATGGGGACTTTTGAAGCCTGAGATTTCTATTGAGAACATCACTGGAAAAAAAATCCCAAACGGCGATGAAATCATGAGAGTAAGCATTCCCTGCTTCCGTAAAGCATCGTCACATAAGTGCAGTACTGCAACCCACTTTTTTATAATTCTATCCTATTCTATCCACCATCCTACATCCTACATCCACCTCCTATCCACTCTATCCTATCCAATTCCATCCAATCCTATCTTATTCTACCCTATCAACCTCATTCCAATCCAATTTTATGCCTTCCTATCTTATATCCTATTCTATCCTACATCCTATCCCATCCTACATCTTATCCCATTCATACATTATATCCTATCCTACAGGATATCCACCTTTATCTTCTTCTCATTACCTTTAACGCTTTTATGATTTAAACTAAATGACTTAAAAAGTCATATATGAGTTAAAGAAGCAGCACTCACAATAGAGTACCAAAATTGAGCATTGACGGACCCCTAGCAAGCTAGAGGTGAGTTACTATTGTAAATTATCTGTTATTATTGCTGTTTTTTTTAAGTGAAGAAGAAGATGATTTAATACCATGTTTGCAATTGCATTGCATTTACAAAAATATCAGAACAAACCTCTAAGTATGTTTTCAATTCAGTTAAAATCTATATTACCCATTGTGTCAAGTATAAACTTCAATAGATCGAATTTAATAAAATAAGTATGTCTGTCTGCTAATAACTTAAGAATTAAAATAAGAAAGATTGGAGTGAAGAACGAGATGTATAGGATGTAGGATAGGATTAATATAGGATAGGATAATATAGGATAGTATGTAGGATAGGATGTAGGATAGGATAGGATGTAGGATAGGATATGATAGAAATGGTATGGACTGAGGTGGGTAGGATAGGAAATGATTGGATAGGATGGGATAGGATAGGGTAAGATTGTATCCACTCTCTGTCCTACACCCTATCCTATCCACTTTTTGTCAAACAAGTGGGTTGCAGGTCTGTAGTGGAGAAAAATGTCAAAACTAGGAAATTTGTAAAATTCAATGTGAGAAACGACTTTTATAGACAGGCCAGAAGAAACATCAACTAGGAATGAATCAATATTGAATTGATACTCATTTATAAATGGTCAAGAATTTGTAGTAACACACTCATATAGCAGCACCAAAATATTAATTCACACAAACCAAAGAAGGGGATCTCCAAAAACTCTGGGCCGCAGCACCCACAGCAAAACCCCAAAACACCCAAAGCAAAAAAAAAAAAAAGGAAAAACAGAGCAGACACGCACAGAAAGAGATGCAAAAGGGACTAGGAACACCAACTCACAACATAGAAACATCAAACACAAAAGACCACATATAAACCAACGACACCACACATAAACCAACGACACCACACATAAACCAACGAGACCAACGAGACAAAAATCATTTTTTACCTCCCAGCTGCTTTTATCTTAAACGAAGATGCAATAACACTGCACTTCAAAATTAAAGTACGCAGATGAATTCATCATAAATTGTCCACTTTACTGATTGCTTTAAATGGATTTTAAACTTTGCTATTCAATAATGAAACTACGCAGTTTGTTCCAAGTGATAAAGAGATGCAAAATTGAGGTCACCTACATTTACATATTCAAGAAATGAAACGTATTTAGCCGATGATGCATCAGGGCGACGAAGGTCAAGGACGAACCGCACTGCAATCTGGAAGATCAATGTTTGAGCGAATTCAAGTATAAGCGGGTAGAATTTTCAATATTTCATTTGAAGTTTTGTCTGCTTATGCGGTTAATCTGCAATGGAGGTATATTTTTTCTTACGACGTTATTATACCAGACATATTTCAGATATCGTATAAGTTTCGAGACAAGTAGGTCATGAAATACTACGAGCATGTCTTTTCACACACTATCTTTTCTCTGGTAGTGTTTTTCGCAATGACTACCTTATAAGAAATGGTATTTGTATTGAATCTTGGATAATGTTGTCAATATTTTCTCCATTTTCTAATGCAAATACACTCCAATGAAGTGCAAATCCTTAAATATATGTACATAATTTAGAAAAAAAAAACATAATGAAGAAAAATCAGATGTGCTTGTAATAAAATGATTGCCAACGTTGGTTGATATAAGTCACACAGGATTTTTCCATTCAGGAATTTGTAACATTCCTGAATTCTATGTAAATAAGTCAAAAACCTGTGGATAAATAGACAGATTTCTACTAAAACATGATATTAGAAAACCCTATCACTCATTCTCCACAGTCGTTACTTACAAAAAAGAAAACGTTTCTATTAATAAATATCAGAAAATATAACACATATAGACATCCACTATGCTATCCGAAACATGTGTCTGGTGCATAAAAATGGTAACCGTTATAAATTTTCTTCAAGAAGGTAAAGGGTTGATACGCTTCCGAATTATTAAACAAAATTTTGAAGGTCTGAAATATAAGTAAGAAAAAAAAAACAGATGTGTCCAGACGTTTGCATGCAGCAGTCGCAAGATTTTACACAATATTCGAGGCTGCTTCCGTAGATTATATCCTTCTTAAGATGATAGCGCAGCAGGGATGGAAACTTTCATTTTCATTTCTATATTACACATATGATTGCAAAAGTCTAGACGGGTCATTTTAAGTAATGGTTAGTCTCTTCAACAAAAATTAGTTACATAAAACGGAATTGATAACGTGTTTCTGTATCCTACTGTGAACTCGTTACTGCTTTTGATGATGTTGTACCATAGTTCGCAACATTTATGTTTTATTTGTATTAATTCAAACTGTTTTAATTTTTGAAAAGCAGCAAAATAATTTCAGTGGCGTCGCCTTACATGTATTTCGCTTCGCTATCTATTTCAAATATCCTCCCGGGCACCTGGTCCCACCTCTAGCTTGCTAGGGGTCCGTCCATGTTTTATTTTGTGCTCATTTGTTAGTGCTGTTGATATTATGGTCAGAATCTTGCTACACTTATATTGACAGAGAAAAGTTGCAAATTAAAGGATTTCCAGGTAAAATGTTGTACTACTGTATCGTTTTGTATATAAAAAGCAGAAAGATCATTTAGTTTATTTGCACGATTTCGGCAATATTCGGGACCACATACCTTATGGCCATTTGAATGAAGCATGAAAAATAATGAAACAGGAAAAAGTACCAGAAATAGCAGTGACTATTTTTTTAAATGACCACCTTTTCAACGTTTTTGATATTAAAGACCAAATACTTTAAGAATTCATTTTCAGATATTGATCAAAGACATACATAAACTAGATATAAATTACAAATAAGATGAGACCGTCCTTTCAAGAAAGTAATGGATGTTAAGGTAAATGACCTTATCTTTAAACAAATACATTAAAAATCGTATCCAGCCGAACACTAATCTTGGCTATCTGTAGGTTTTCCTCGTAATATTTACTTATCCTAGCAAAAGCGGGTAATTATCTGCAGCAATTAGAAGCTATCCGTACTGAATTCGTATCAATCGGAATCAATGTTTCCTGTTTTTTTTTTTTTTTTTTTTTTTTTTTTTTTTTTTTTTTTTTTCATACCCATGGAATGATCTTTGGTTTAGAAGCTATGGAAATATATGTTGCATTCAATGAATAAGAAGTGTCAAGGGGACTTTTAAAATGTATTCCAGAGAAGAAATACCAATCGTAATGTAGGAGTCAAAGATCAAGGGGAATACCGCATAATTGTGTTATAAAACGGAAATGTTCTAACTCTTTACCTTTTGAAGAAAACATCAAATTTTTTTATGCACCATACACGTGTTTTTGCTCTATGTATTCCAGAGAAGAAATATCAATCGTAATGTAGGAGTCAAAGATCCAGGGGAATACAGCATAATTGTGTTATAAAACGGAAATGTTCCAACTCTTTACCTTTTGAAGAAAACTTCAATTTTTTTTATGCGCCAGACACGTGTTTTTGCTCTATGCACTGTTGCTATCATGGATACGATGATGTAATTCTGACACTGTTTTCGTTCATTTATCGAAATGGGATCGTTCTGGAACGTTCCGCATAACGTAACACAGCCTTGGTCAATGTGCGCTTTTCTTTTAAACCAATGATAGTCAGAATATATTCATTAAACACATTTTTCAGTAGTCTTTCATAAGAAGGAAGTACAGGATTACCTAATAACATTGGCTTAATCTTTAGAGGTTTAATAAATGTAGATTTGAGATCTATCATTTCTTCAGTTTATTATATCTTTTTACATACCTTTCTACATAAATTTGCTAATACCCCATTTCCTTTGAATTCGTGATCAAAGGTAATACGTGGTCATATGTTTAACTATGTCTCCGTTTACAGTAACTGTTTATAGAATACTAATTGCATCAGCTAGTTTTTGATTGACCCTTACGAGCGTGGGGAAAATTTGAGAAATTCCATGACGTCACAGTGCAATTTCGATGTTTGACCGAGATTCGAAGCTTGTTTGTCCGAGGTAAACAAATGGTAAAAGCATTGTGACGTCACGAAATTTTGCATTTTTTTCCCGCAATCGGAAGGGTCAATTCATTTTTTTTTTAAATCTTGTTTAGGGGAATTTATTTTTTTCTTCTTGGATTCTTATAGATTTTATCAAAATCCAGATAATGTTAAACGCCTTTAAATTCAATAGCATCATTTAAAACCTGATAAATTTACAGCATGGACCAGACATGCACGTTTCGGGTACTGAACCCTCGTCAGTGATCAAAATCACTTACGACCTCATGAACATCATGTATATCTTGAATTTATATTCCTGATTTGTCGTTTTGCTTTCGTTAGATACGCTTTTAAAGGTCAAATTGTACATCTTTTCTGAGAACGTTGTTACAAATGGAAGACTATGACAGTGACTCAATAGATACAAAATATTTCAATCATGCGCGATGTCATGAGAATAGAAATCTTTCAGAAATGTCTTTTAAGGTAGAAATCGAGGAAAATTATGCATGGGTAGCCCATATTTTCTTTTCATATTATTGCATATTTAATCAAGCTAATACAGGTTTCAAATATGTTTTTTGTTAAAAAATCTTCCTACAATGTAAAAAAATGTGAATTGTTGGATTTTTCCATAGGGTGTAATATTAAAGTTGGCGTCATTTGAATTTATAGACGATAAAAAATATTCTTATAATCTAGGAACTATTTGAAAAAAAAATTCAAAAGATTCAAAGACGAAAAGCACGAAAACTCAAAGCAAGTTATAATAGGGAGAACATAAGCTTTTACGACTCATTAAAATAGTTCTTTTTTTAAAATAACGAATAATAATATGTAAATCTGATGGGTATGTGATTCGGCTACAAATTAAGTGCCTCGTCGCCTGAATGCAGTTTACAAGCAACAGTCTCTCAAAAGTTATCAGTTTGCTGCATGAATGAATCAAGTACGATTGTCATAGGAGCTAATAAGCAAAAATACAAAAGACGAAAACCTTAAACATTTGTAAGTACATTGTCAATCTTCATATATGGTCTTTCAAGAAAAGTGACAGAAAAGAAGACTAGTTTCCAACACGATGGCGCTGTAGTTATGTGAAAAACACAAATGGAAAGTTAAAAAAAGAACACACAGACGGAAAACAATGAGAACAAAATATCATCTCAATGAAACGGCACATACATGAAAATAAAGAAGGGGATCTGCAACAACTCGTTTGTAGCACCCATAGCAAAGCCCCAAAACATCCAATGCTAAAAGAAAAACAAAATATAGAGCAGACATGCACAGAGAGAGACGCAAAAAGAATAAGGAACGCTAAATCACATAGAAACATCAAACGAAAATGACTTCACATAAACCAAACAAGGGACACTCGGTGAACAATCTCCTCATACAATTAGTCCCTTTAAGAAAAGAAATAACATGATTTAATAGGTAAAACTACTCAAATGAATTAAAAGCTGGTTATTATTCATTCAAAATGATTCATCTAAGTACAAAAAACAATATCCCAAGGACAACCTATCGACATCGATAAATACATTTTCTTACTGCTTGTTGTCAACTTACAGCTCATTTTCTTTCGATGAAATACAAATGCACTTCGATTTGAGCAAAAAAAAAAAAAAAAACAAATTCGTGTTTTTGCTTGGCATGCCAAGATCTAAAACGAAGACCTCAACTCATAGACAAATCAAAAAGGGCAATATATGGACATATAATTACCAGGACAAAATGTACATACAGTCAGAGTCAAATGAATCAAGTTCTCAGGAAATAGAAATTACGGAACAAGGCAAAGATACTTAACTTAAGCACGAAACGCTATATGTAAGATGTAAAGAAAAAAATCGTCGTGACTCTTCTATAGTAATTTTGAACAATCCGTTGCTATTTTAACTTCTCAGCGACTGCGTCACTTTCGATATATATGAGCCGATACATCTAGTATACCGTCGCGCGCCACTCCATTGGCCCGATAGAAGGTAATATAAAGTCACAAATGATATATTATTGGCAAATATTAACCATCTGCTTTACAATTCAGCTTATCAAGAGCAAATTGTGTATGCCGATTCCCGAAATAAATGCAGAATAATACATTATTGTTGATTGAGATCGTTTAAGTGATGTTTGCCCCGAGTGAACGTTATCTTCAAACGCAAACACAGAAAATAAGTTCAACATGTACATGTAGCCAAGTTCGATCAATTTCGATCGGTCGTTTCTTCAAACGCATTTCAAAATTTCTGTTTACAAAATTTACTCAAATTTCTAAACCTTGGTCCTGAAGCATCATATCATAGCCATCTTGCTGCGTCATGCGGTATATTTAGGACATAATTTTCACAGATTTTGGTAATATTACATTGTTTAGATTGAGGATCCCAGACGAGGGTTAAATACCCGAAACATGCATGTCTGGTCCATGCTGTAAATTTATCTGCTCTAAAATGATGCCAATGAATTTGAAGACGTTGAACATCTATAGTATCATTACTTTAGTTGCTTTAATCAAACATACAGTAAAGTCATCATGGCGACTTAAAATTTAACATTCAAACATATTTGTCAAGCATTTGTGATTGTCTCTTCGTTGTAAAGAAAACTTAACAAAAATGCTGCATAGATGGATTCAACGTATAATCAACGAAATTCGAACATAGACTGGCTTTGAATAGATCAGCTTGTTGACATCCGTATTTTAAAAACAAGTAGCCAAGTTCGATCAATTTCGGTTGATCGTTTCTTCAACGCATTCTAAATTTCTGGTATCAAAATTTCTTGAAATTTCTAAAAAGTGGGTCATGTAGCATCATATCCCACCAATCCTGCTACGTCTTTCGGTACACTTTTTCGACATAGTAACTTTCATACATTTTTGGCATATTACATTGTTTAGATTTAGGATCACTGATGAGGGTTAAGTACCCGAAACGTGCATGTCTGGTCCACGTTGCCAATTTATCTGTTCTAAAATGATGCTATTCAATTTGAAGCCGTTTACATTATAGTATTAACCATTTGTAATGATAGATAAAGGTACAGATGTGAGATGAAGCACACGATGTATCTTATGTTAAAGGCAATATTTTACATATCCCAAATGATAGAAATAGAAGGAATATATCCTACAAGGCATGGACTGCAAGAGGACGGTGGATAAAAAATGAAGTCTTTAAACTTGTTGTAACTTTCTTGAGCACTATTAATGCAGTAGACACTCGTTTCGGGTTGTAAATCCTTACACATCTATCTTTGGTAATTGAAGCAAAAGTGATTTATAGTAGCGCCATCTAGTTTTATTACTGAGGGTTTTTGTGGTTTTTGTTTTCTTCTTTTTTATATTTTATTAAGTAAAAACTGCACGACTCCAAATTAGGAAATAACACACCCATAAACTGCGAATTCAGGCTTCAGCGGATCAAATTTTTGATATTAATTTTTAAAGATTTAAAGATTGATCTACTCATGCCAAATAATAAAAACAGAAACATTGGAAGACAACAAGATAAATGAGGATTTCCAGAAGAGGATATAATATCAATCCAAACAGGAATAGAACTTCAGATAACTTTTAATTTAAAAATCGGTATATGTTTAATATTTTACATAAATCTTACGTATCTTCCATATCATTTGTTGGAGAAAAACGGCGATTCATAACTCTACTACATGTACCAAATATGAAATTTGAAGACTTCAAGTCACAGGGTGCAAGGATGCACGTTTCGGATATTGAATGATTATACGTTTTACTCCAAGCCAAAGAAGAAATTATAAAATCCGTTTACCTTTATGAAATATAAACAAAGCAACAAATTTTCAGCACTCATATTTCATAGAATAGTTAAAACAAAGCTCTGATTAATTTATTCCTTTGTACACTTTTTTACATTTTGTTTCAGATACATGTATATGACAAGAAAGTTATGCGAAGTGGTTCGATCTTAGTGCAGCATATTGCGTACTTTCGTGTAATGTCCGTTATAATAGCATGCATAGCGAAGGATATAACTAAAAGTAGTCTGATACTTACCCCATTTTAGGCGGCATTGTTTCAATCTTGAGACAAGTCATCCTTGCCTCCTCATGAAATCCATTTTGACTGAAGACCCTGTAAGTAGAGACATGACCATATATAATCAATTAAACAAGGAAAGAGAGACGTCGAAGCCATTGGTAGATACTGGTGTAAAAAGCGATATTATTTTGGTTCCCTGAAATCATTTATATGCCCGTTGTCGCAATTTAGGAAGGACAAATCCAATAAAACAGCTAAAGCAGCAGTAAAACGGGACTTGAAACTGCAATTTGTGAGCGTTTATGTAGATTTAGCCATTTAAATTGCGTTTTCATTAAAAAGAACTTCAAATAGATGTTTTGAATTAGTGGTCTAGGGAACGGTTTATGGTGAGCTCTTATCTTTAAAACCGACCATTTCTTTTCAAATTGTCGTCAAAATTAAGGCAGGTTTTCATCCCTGAATCATCCCTTAAATAGTTGTTTTCACCCAATTTCTTTTTTGTTACGCCTTGTTTTAACCTTAAACACTATTTCTTTCTTGATAAATATAAGAAAACGTGTATTTCCCATTTATATTTTTGTATCGCTGACTCGCTTATTAAAAGTAAAAAAAAAGAAAATAAATTGAACTAACCGTTGTTCTGATACTTCGAATTACTGAGACTTAGAAATTACAAAGCAAATTTAAAACAAATACGGTGAAATATATTCACAAATGCGTATTTTTTCCCACTCAAAAGCGATATCGTATATTAAAACTGATGTTTCTACATGCATTTGATCGTTAGAAGAATAATGAACCATTCCACTTCAATCTTCACATTCTGATTAATAATGACTATTTCTACGAAGTTTTTTTTTTCACTAAATGAATCATAAGACCATGCGTTGTAGCGAAGACATCTACGATGTGATATGGTCAAAATGATTCTTTAACTATTAACATATCAGATCCCTCTTTCCAGAATGATCAGTAACGTTCTGGATGACGATTAAATGTTAAACGTCTTTAAATTCAATAGTATCATTTAAAACCTGATAAATTTACACACAGCATGGACCAGACATGCACGTTTCGGGTAATAAACCCTCGTCAGTGATCCTCAGTCTAAACAATGTAAAAAGGCCAAAAAGTATGAAAATTAGTATGTCCAAAATGTACCAAAAGACGTAGCAGAATGGGTGGGATATGATGCTACAGGACCCACGTTTTAGAAATTTCAAGAAATTTTGTAACAGAAAATTTCAAATGCGTTGAAGAGGCAGACGATCAACCGAAGTTGATCGAACTTGGCTACATGTGCCCTCGGGGACTCTTGGTCCACCAGCATGGCGGTCATAATCATCAAACAAGAAATATTTACCTGATATGTACATCGATATGTACATCGAGACAATTGCCGAATTTATCAAGTTTCCCTGGAGCCGTTGTGATGGATGTTGCATGCAATCAGGAGACGCTGGCTCTCCCCGGGCACCTGGTCTCACTTCGGAATGCTATTCATTCCAATGGGAGTTTTAATGATTTTGCCTTACCGTCTCGACTTTGAGACTGAATAACTGATAGGTACTTCTTTGATGTTTATCATTCTGAATTTTTTACATTCTATAAGAAATTGCTACATGTAGAACTTACCAACGGACGGGCTGGTTTACTTGTTTTACCCAAAGAAAAGAAACGACACAATAGAGGCATTGTGGAATGTACCATGATTTGGAATTTTATTTAATCTAAAATTATAGTTATATTATGGTATATCCTTAAAATTTGTTATAATTGCAGTTTTGTCATGTCAGCGCACTTATATGTATGTTTGCTTAATATCATACATGTACGAGACATTTATCTTCTTTATGAAAGGCGGGGATCTCAAAAGAAATTGCCTGTATAGGAAACTATGCAGTAGAGGAAAGCAAATAATGATTGAATCGAAGCACACACAACGAAATTGTTATAAGTAGTCATGATTATCAGTGGTTCTCTGAATATACAAGTGTAAACGAATTCTGAGGTCTGTCGCAAAACAATGAATTTTGATATAAAAAAACGCGGTATATTGATAATAATTCCAGATTGAAACCAATTATTTTCACAATTATTTGGGATCTCAAAAGTGATTGACTGTATAGGAAACTAATGAGTGGAAGATAGCAAATAAGGATTGAATCGAAGCACACACAACGAAATTGTTATAAGTAATCATGATTATCAGTGGTCCTCTGAATAAACATGTGTAAACCAACTCTGTGGTCTGTCGCAAAAGAATGAATTTTGATATAGAAAACGCGATAATAATTCCAGATTGAAAACATTCTTGCAATTATTTTCACAATTATTTGGGATCTCAAAAGTGATTGACTGTATAGGAAACTATGAATTGGAAAACAGCAAATAAGGATTGAATCGAAGCACAAACAACAAAATGATTATAAGTAATCATGATTTTCAATATGATCTGTAATCTATTTATTAAGAAAAAACAACTAGCTAGCCGTGGTTTATTGTCCAGTAATTACACGAGTCGCATGAACCAATCAAATTATTACCGAGCCGCGAAGCTCGGAACATGATTGGTTCATGTGACAAGTGGAATTACTGGACGATGAATCACGGCTACCTAGATGTTATTTCTATTCTAATATAGCACGTGAATGGGCGGAGCTTAGCGCACTGGAAGTTTGTTGGAGATTTTACACCAGGCGAGTTCTATGGTACATATAGGTACATATAGGGAGAGAACCTCAAGTCATATTAGAATTTGGCATAAATTAGTTAGTGAAGATCAAGCATAAGGCCATTATCATAATCCATAACCTCAATCAATAGGTCTACAAAATTTCGAAAAAAAAAATACACCACAATACGCAACAACGAAGATATTTCAAAATGAAACAGACAATCAATCAATAACTGATTAAACAATTTATAGATAAATGAATAGTTAAGGGGATCCAGGACATTATCCGAAAGAACCCCAATCGAACAGATCTAGATCAACTATGACGTCATCATAGAAACGACGACTTTGGCGTCTAATTTCAATAGGAACATATCAGTGTTTAAATTGACAATGAAGAAAATAATATCAAGTTTTTATGGAAAATAAATGATAGGATTTCAGGTAAACGGACTCTATAATTGAAAATTTGCAACTCAAAGATGTTCTAGAAATAGACATCTAAAGTCATCTCCTTTTTCAATTTCTTTGAAACGTCTCAGTGATGATTTATTATTCTTTACATATCCGACTGCCTTATGCTAGGTTTACACTTAGCCACGATCGCCCCGATTGCCCCGATTGAGGTGAATCGTAGAAATCGTAAGAGAGCGTGGGGTTGAATCGTGACGATCGTAAGAGAGCGTGGTGGAATCGTGATGATCGTAGCAGATCGCAGAGATTTTTGATTCTTAAAGAAATTGCTACGATTGTCCCGATTGATCCTTACATCGTGAGAGAGCGTAGGAGAGCGTAGTGAACGTGGTGGAGCGTAGTAGAGCGTAACAGATCTTGACAAAGCGCAACAGATCGTAATATGCGATCGTGTGAGATCTTGGTGAAACACGTTCTCCTACGATCCACTTCGATTTCACTCACGCTCTTTGACGATTTGTTACGGTTTCCACGATTCAGTCCACGATCTACAAGATTCGTTGCGATTCCAATATTTCTACAATGAAAATTATAATAAGACAACCCGTTTTTGATGGATTAAAAGTGTTTTTAACATCCGCAATAATTTCTAACATATGAAGAAGAATAAGAAAAGAAGTCTTGATAATCAGTGAGGTGCTGCATTAATTGTCTTCGAACGAGTTAAATATATACACGCAATCAAAGATTTGAATTGCTCAAGAAAAATGTTAACTTTAATAATCGAAAAAAAGAAAGATCAAATAAGGTTCATTAATGCCGTTTTGCGATATAAAATATTCATCTCCTGGATATAAAGCTTAATCTTGTTCGGATATTGCAAGTGGTATTGAAACTGGTTGTCTGTTTCATATCAAATCGTGTTAAATCGCGGCAAATCGTAGTCCTGCATCGTAACAGATCGCAACAAAACTTGATAAGCGTAGGGAACCGTGATAGAGCGTGGCAAAGCGTAATAGCTCATCTTGGTAATCGTGCGGGAACGTAACGAAGCTTGAGAAAACGGGATGCAAATCGTAACAGATCTTATCTGCAATCGTAACAAATCGCTACAGCGCGTATCAGAGCGTGATGGAGCGTCGGAGAGCGTGCGAAGACCAATTTTATTTATAGAATCGTGGAGCTCCACGATTTTGCTCAATCGTAGACATCGTAGGGCATCGTGGCTAAGTGTAAACCTAGCATTAATCAGATCGATTAAAATTAAACATAGAGTATTGGTCATTATTTCTAGCTTTACAGAAGATTAGAAACTGTTTTTCATTCCCTAAAGTGTGTTAAATTTAACATTACATTTGTGGGCTTTCAAGGGATATATGAATATATGCTCGTTCGTAGCTTCAAAACTGTCGCTAAAATTTGATGGAACTTTGCATATAGAAAAAAGTATGTTTTAATGATCAACATTTATAGTATTTAGGAAAATTTATTGAGAAGATCTTTTTAAAGTCTGTCAGTAAAGGATCTTCTTTAGAAGATCGACTCCCAAATGCAAGGCAACAGAGCGGTAAATGATGCAAATTATAAAACCTATCAAAGAGGTGATGCACGTGTTTTAACATATTCAAGATGATTATACATGAGCGTAACAAGAATAGAAAGGACAAGGAAGTGGTTCCACAATGCTGCTAGATTTCAGTCCTCTGGAAATAAATATTTGGGATAATGAGCCCTCATGAGTGATTCAAATTCAATCCAAATGGAGGAATGAAACGATTATTCCCACCTTTTGCTCAAATCAGACGAAAAGAGATTTATCTCCTGCAGTTATCTTTAATAAAAAAATGAAAGGTACTATTGAATAAGATGTAACTTGTCATTGATACAAAACTTTGATTAGACATTTATCCTGTCATGGATACATGATTTATAAAGAGACCTTACCTACAAAAGCACTACTTGTCTAAGATTGCAGTCGATCTTTCTCAGTAAGTAATATATGCTGAAAACATTGTATTTCTTGCCACATATACCGACAAAAGTCAAAAAGGCTAATATCTTGTGACATAACACGGGTGACCGTGAGATGAACTGCATTTATTATCCAAAACAAGTGTCTGAATTAAAGATGTTTTGAATTTTGTCCATGAAGGAAAAAACTGAGACACTTCTATAGTATTGTAGAAATATTTCTTATTAAGTATGAGTGATCAGAAATAACTCTTCAAAGCTTTTACGAAACATAAAATAATATTTTAGTGTCCGAATGTGGGTCTCATATACACCTACATATAGTACGTTTATAATACTAAAATCTATTTAAAGTAAATTTCAAGGCATAGGATGACCTTTTTTTGGTTTGATAAGATATTCCCAAATGTTTTTATAATAAACATCAAAGAAGTACCTATCAGTCATTCAGTCGAAAGTCGAAAAGGCAAGACGAAACCATTAGAACTTAATGATGAATAACATTCCGAAGTGAGACCAGGTTCCCGAAGACAGTCAGCACCAGAGTTAAAGAAGATCCTGACGATAATCCCAACACCACTCACAATAGATAACAAAATTAAACATCGACGGACCCCTAGCAAGTCATGTTATTGCATGCAACGCCCGGCCCATCGCAACAGCTCCAGGAAAACTTGTAAAATTCGATGATTGTCTCGATGTACATATTTGTTTACATATCTGGTTTTTTTTATTTTGGTTTAGTGATGATGGCATACATTCAATCCAGAATGTAACTGATCATACTGGAAAAGGGGATCTGATATGCTTTTATTATATCCCCGTAGCGACCGAAGAACTTCCTTAATGATAATTTCAGCCGTTGTGTAATGTAACCATTAACAGTTAGCTTACTTGCAAGCCGATTGGCTCTAACGATGAAATCGTTATATTTAGAACATGCAAATTTAGTTAAGAAGGATATTGTGATTAACGATGACAAACAGCAATCATCAGATTCTTTTTTAACGCGGCTTACGTTTTACGTAATGCCACAATAACGTTAAAGTGATTAACTTTACAATTCATGTTTTTTTGTGAAATTTGCACCAACATTGAAAACAAATTTTTAACCATTTTTAACACAAAAATAAGCCTTAGGGATTCTCTAATAGCAGCAACAAACCTAATCTAAGATCAAAACTTACAACATAAGCGCGAATGTATGTATTCATTTAATTTCGACAAAGCGGAACATGAAGTGCATTTGTTTGAGATAATGTGCATTATATCTTCCAAAAATGCGTTAAACTGCAGTACTCGTACGTGAAGATAGATCCCAAACAATACAAATCTATACTTTTATAATATAACTGAAAAAAAAAAACAACAAACAGGAAAGAAAAAAAACAGGAATCCTGCAAAGATTTAACATGAGTAGTAAAATATTAGGGCGATAGCATATTTTTTATGACCCACTTTAGTATCTTTTCATGAAAGATAATTAATACTAATGGAAGAAAGATTCAAGCTCCTCCAATAATTGCTTCTCTTTCGTTGTATAATTTAAATTTTCATTATACCATTAACACTATCAAACACAATGAATTATACTTGTTGGTGCTTTCTGATTTTTTATATCGGATTCCAGTTCAAACAAAAATTGTCAGACATTTTCTTCTTACTGACAATTTTCGACGTTCCTGCATACATGTATGAAGTTACACCTGTTTGTCCTTCATGTATTCAGTGATGTTTGTCTTATTCATTTGGCGGCTGAAGTGCAATCGTTCTCGTTGTCTTTTGTAGTCTATTGACGTGTTTTCTGTCTCAGATCCCACTTTCCAGAATAATCAGTGACATTTTGAATTGCGATCGAATGGTATCATAACCACCATAAACAAAAACATTTATCTGATATGTACATCGATACATTCACCAGATTTGACAATGTCTCATGGAACTGTTGCGTGCAATCAGGAGACTGGCTCTCTCCGGGCACCTGGTCTCACTTCGGAATGTTATTCATTCCATAGTTCGCAACTGTTCTAATGAAAATTCTAATGATGTTACCTTACCATCTCTACTTTAGGACTGAATAACTGATAGATACTTCTTTGATGTTTATCTCGAAAATGATGCTCATGTAAAGTTGTCGCGAAGAGACCATCTTTCCGATTCACCATTTTATTTGAGTTTTACCAATATATACATATTACATTTATATAACATACACTTTTACATATATAATCAATTCAGAAATAGTATTATTATACATATACACATTGCCAATTTTTAACAGAATTATCGAGAGACTATGCAAACACATTAAGACTGTATCGTACTGCAACCAACTTCTGTTACAATTCTATGCTATCCTATTCACCGTCCTACATCCAACTCCTATCCACTCTAGCCTATCCTATCCCATCCACCTCATTCCGATTCCATTATATCCAATCCTACATCCTATCCTATCCTATCGTACATCATATCTTATCCACCTTTATATACCTCTCTTTACCTTTAGCGAAATTGATTAAAATTAAATGACTTGATTAAAAGCTTGCATAAGTAGTAAATTATCTGTAATTATTGCTGTTTTGGATTTTATTAAGATGAAAATCATGTAGACGGTTGAATACCATTTTCGCTCTTGTAGTGAACAAAACACCCCCAAGTTTGTTTTAACCCATAAATTCAAGTTTAATAGTTCAATGGGCCAATATTATCAAATAAGCAGGTTTGTCTTTTAATAACTTTCGAATAAAAAAAAAGAGATTGGATTCTAAAACGAGTTGCATGGGATGAAGGATAAGATAGTACTTAGTTAAGGATGTAAGATAGGATAAGATAGGATAGGATAGGATGTAGGATAGAATGTGGGATAGAATTGGATAAATTTGGATAGTATAAGATTCTATCCACCTTCTATTGTACATCTTTCATCCTAAATCTTATCCTATCTACTCTTTTGTCAAACAAGTGGGTTGCAGGACTATACAAAGAATAAAAAACCCTTAAACCTAGGTAAAAGAGATAAATCAACATATATCAATTCGATAAAAATCTATAAATATATATTTCGCTGTGCATGACAAAAATTCTTCTTGGGATATACAATTACAATATAATTATACAAAGGAAAGGAAATTATCTCCAGCATGACCACCCTGCACTCACCCATTGAAACAAACCCCCAAGAAAGTGACACATGTCGAAAATTTCTGTTATCAAAATATCTTCAAATTTCTAAAAAGTGGGTCCTGCAGCATCATATCCCACCAATCCTACTACGTCTTTTGGTAAATGTTTGGCATAATAATTTTCACACTCTTTGGCAATATTACATTGTTTAGATTGAGGATCATTGACGAGGGTAAAGTACCCGAAACGTGCATGTCTGGTCCATGCTGAAAATTCATCTGTTCTTAAATGATGCTATAGAATTTGAAGACGTTTATCATTAAAGACTACGAATCGAAAAAAAGCCACAACAATATTCACTAGAAAACCATACAAAACAATCGTACGTAACAGACGCAGGGAAACATCAAACATTGATGACAACATATAAATGAAAAGGAGACCAATGTGCACCCGGCGCCGACTTTGGACGGCCAACTGGTATTAGGAAATTGTGTGGTTATCCAGATTACGTGCACACAACCCTCCCATTTATCCGGATACACAGATGTCTCCATCGACACACAATTGTTGTATAAACATAAAACTTCTCACTGTAAGGTGACATCAGACACAAGATAGTTTAACACAGCGGCCTCTTGTAACACAGATTCTATGTAAATGGATATGAAAAATTCTATGGCATGCGTACATGTATAACAGTTTGTGCTCTGCTGGTTGAAGCGAGCTTAAAATCAATCACCCAAGAAGTCTGACCAACTTTCAGATAGGACAAAGAATCAAGACCAAGTCTTCTCTTACGAGATTTCAACAAGGCATATTATGGAGTCCCGTCGTCACGGTTGACCAGTGTCAACGTTGGGAAAGACACTGGTACAAAACTGTAGATTGGTCCAGTGCCATGCTCAGTGTTTATGTGATGACTTTAGGATCAAATCCTCGGTAAAGCTGGCGAATGACTATTTACTAACATTCTGGTTGAAGTTTGATCTGCCTTTGATCCTTCTGATTTTGTCACCGTAAAATGAAGGTAATGAAATTCCCAAAGATACATACTCTGATGCTGGTGTCGTCCAAAAGTTTGAAAGAAGTTCAGAATAGTTATTGTAAAATTTCCAAAAAGATTTTACCAGTTTATGATATCTAAATCCTTGACTGATAAGTTTTTTTTTGTAATTTGTATATTTTTGTCATGTGACCCGAAACATGGGAGCGAGCTCTTGCGTACCTGGTGAGCTCAGAGATGTAAAGTACGATTGAAATCTTGGAACATCGCCATCAAGCCAAGGAGAATTAACCATGTTGAAGCCAAAGTCTTCTCTTTTGTCGTATATCTTTGTCTGAATTTCTCCGTTATTGATTTTGATATCTAAATCCAAAAACGGTGTAGCTATATCGTTTAGTTTGCTTTGTTCAATGTTTACTCAGGAGGATAAATTTGATTTTTGTAATGGTCAAAATGTGGGTTATCAATATTCAAAATATCATCAAGATACATAGAGGTGCCGTTGAAACATTCCAAGTCGTCAAATTTCTTGAGTTTTTGCAGATTTTGCATGGATTCTTTTTCGTATGTGTATAAAAACAATTCTGCAATCAGAGGCGCACAATTAGTACCAATAGGAATTCCAATCACTTGTCTGTATAGATCGAGTGTCACCAAATCTTACAAAAATTGCACAACTCAGATCGAGTTCATGATTTGTACAATTTCTATTCTACTTAGGAAAAATATCCTTTTGTGTCAGAAGTGCATATAAATGTTTTACCCTCTCGATCAAAACACCATTTACTAAGCGATGTTTTATCTTTTCATGAGGGAGCGTGGTGTACATGTCAGATAAGTCGTAAGATGAGATAGATTCGACTTTAAAATTAAATGATTTCAATTTGTCGATCACATCACTGGAATTCTTTATTGACCAAAATAATTGATGTCGCTATTATTGAATGCAGTTTCACAATAGTTTGATACATAATCTTTGATTGCTGTTAACGCTCTTGTCAAATTCCTGGATAAAACAGTAGTAGTACAAATACTCGAGTAAGCAATAAATCGAAAGGAGTAGGTGTGGTAACCTACCATTTCGGCCCTATTTTCAAAGTTGTTCATATATCAGTATATTCTACTTTATAAAATGTCAAATGTACGGTGAATCTAAATCAGGAAAGCCTGTTATGATTTCACAGTCCTATACTGAATAATACATCGCTCAATACGTCTAAAACCGTTGAAATCATTGAAAATATCAATAAATGAGCGAAATTTCGATACAAAATTATGAAATCAAGTGGCACTCCAGGCCTCGCCACGAATATTTTGGTGCTAATCGATCGATTTCTGATCGGCCTTTTAATTTGCATATAAAATATCGTGGGCGAGGCCTGGAGCGTACATGAATTTTGAAGATGTTTGTGTAAAATACGATGTTTTTCGTTTGTTTTTCGTCATTCAGGGCAAATGACCTCAGAAAATGACGTCATATATCATGCGCGTGACGTTACGAGGACTCAAAATTATGACGAGGTATTTTCTCAAACTTTCAACATTACAAAAAGTGATAATTAATAACTCGTTTATCAAAAGCATTTTTCGTCGAAATCATAGGGCCGATATGAGGGGTTAGCGCACCTAGTCCTTTGTAAGGATTCCCAACCCATTCCCAATAATTTGACAAATACTTACAATCTTCCACTTAATCATACAGTTAGTACTCATCCCTCCCAACACTAAAATACCAGTTAAATGCATAAAAATTAATTTTAAAAAAGCATGAACTTCCGTATAAAGATGAGATTTCAAATTTAAAGCGAAATTGCATCTGTATTATTTTCAAAGAGAACGAACATGTGCAATCTATACGAATTCCTGGAGAAAAAAAAATCGTGTTTAAAATTATTCGAGAATATTGCGAACATAAGTGCACGTGTCTCGCCAAAACGTCTGCTTATACGGTGAAAGAATCAACATAGCACTTTTAGTTTCCTAGATGACAAGTTAACAAATTAATATTAGAAGTCCACATGAATGTCACGTGAATGCTAAATTACGTCGAAAACAATTTTCATTTATTACCTCCCTGTGGTGATTTTGAAAGGAAAATCACTCTAGCTGCTTATTCTGATTCATTATAAGCAAACACAAAATACATGTTTATGTGACGACGAACATATGTTATCATTAGAGAAATATTTGATGTCGACTAGAAAGAAATTAATGTAATTATTTGTTCATGTCTATTAGAGTATGAATTATTGCTTTTTTAACGGATAACGATCAAAGTGGGTGGCAAACAGAGTTGTTTCGTGCAGCAACTGTTTATTAAAGATCAAAAATGATATAATTAGATGACAAAAATACAAATATGTTCTAATTGTATACTGAAAACGATAAAATCATAATGCAGAAAATTGTGTGATCAATTTGACAAAGACAGCCACTTTAGAAATAAATATCAACTGTGTTTTCATGTTAAATATCAGTATACCTTAACGAGTGAATGTGGATGAAATGTAGATTTGCTCCTAAAATACACAGAACTAGAAATCTATAACAGACTGTAGTGAAAAGATAATTGAAAATTTAGAATCAAGAGAGTATCGCTCCTCACAGCGGAACACACGTGGATAGTTGCAAGCACAAATAAAGAGGAAACAACAATGTAAAAATGCAACCAAGTCGTGCACAACGCATAAATTCACAAGAAAGTGAATGATTTCCCTCTTTTTTTTTCGAAAGCTTTTCGCAGCATCGCAGACAAATATATTTTCGTTTAAATACGCCATTCTGTATACATCTTGTATTTCATAACAAATGTCTATGCCATACGCATTGATTTTGTAAATAAAATCAAGTTTGAAAAACAAATTCATTAACTGCAATTTCGCTTTCAAGATAATTCCTATATAAACATATCTCTTTAAACAATACCTTTCTTTTTTTGCATCTAAAAAGCACCATTGTGTAGGCGAGGGATAAAATATTTGGATAATTTTGAAATTCATCCTATGTATAGACGTGTTGTTTTAATAGTGTTCCAATTCCCCCTTACATACCTTAACATCTTTTTACGCTTCTTACTTTCTCTATACTGTATACGTAATCATTATTGCTGCACTAAAATTTCGCGATTATAACATCAAGACGATACGTTTGGGGAGGGGGGGTATTCGAAATATAAACGTATCTTCCATTATAAGAATGCAGCAGTGTTATTTCCGTTAGGGGGAAGCTTCGCAAAGTTGATTGAATTGCAAAATACAGAAAACTTTACCAAGCTTACATTATTCCTTCATTCCTCAATATTTTACATGAAAGATTCTATCAGAAGTTCTTGTACCTGTAGGTTATGAAATATACCAGACTATCATAATTTTCTTGGTAGACTGTAAGATCAGTTCCTTGGGTTCAGTACTTATTACTCATATAAACACTTGACAGTCGACTGCGTTTATATTCTGATTAAATAGATACCAATGTTTTACCGAAATTTTCACGGAAATAAAAACTGCGTATAAATAAACCTCTTCAGGTGCGCATGTGTTTCCACTGAGGAATTAATAATGTCTTTCGGTGAATCTCTTTGATTTTATGTATCTTATTAATTTCTGTCTTCCATTTATCTACTGATGAGTAAATTTACTTTCCCAATGAGATTTTCAAGTTCATATGTCGAGTGACGTACTGTAAAATATAGATTAATTAGGAGGAGAGGAGCCAAATCCTTTGACTTTCTGTGGAATGATTAGTTTTATCACCTTTTGCACAGCTGGATCAGCATTTTGTACATGATATACAGAAAAAAAGTCTTACATTCTACTTCAATCTATATATTACAACTCTTTTTTCTTTGTGTTTTGAAACTGTTTAGTAAAATATCTTTATGTTTTTCATTGAATTACTAGTGTTCAAATGGTAATGCGTTGTATCCATGCATTCTCAGATTTATTCAAACTCCATCTGATGAATACTTTTCGTAAAGGAAAATCATAGCCCTAAGCAATACAACATTAACGCATGTAAGTTAGATGTCATTAAAATATTTAAGGCTGTTATACGAAAAGGAGGTCAATGTCAAGATGACGCAGTACAATCGAGTTTCGTTGACGATCTCATCCTTTCCACTACAAACAGTAAGGATGGGTTCCAACTCTGTACCTTCTTGAAGAAAATTTCAAACGAATTTATTATGCACCAAACACGTGTTTCGATTATTATATCCTTATCAGTGATGATTCCAGCCGAAGTGCTTTTCATCAGTCGCTAAATTTTGTTTCAGTAGCGCCCTCTTGTTTTATTTTTTGAATTTAAATTTGTGTATTTACTTTGCAGAGAGAGTTCTAAATTCCCTGTAGGGTAAATCCAGTGGCAGAGTTAACTAAGATATGTCAAAATAGCATTGGAGGGAGGATAATTTCCATTTTCGATCTCATGGTATTTGGAAAATTGCGGGAATCAACATCGGTCCATATATCAAAACATATTGCTTTCGTTTGAATATCATCAGTCTATCACATAAAAGCCGTTACATATTTGAAATAGACTTTTGAGGCGTTAAATCGGGAACAATTATTATATGTCTAGACTATGAAAAATGATGGCGTAAAAGACAAAAGTAGCAAACGAATCATTGTTAGGAAAATATTTTCGTTCTCTTAAATATCCTGATGTCTCATCTCTCCCATGATACAAATTAGTCTAGGTCATAATCGAATTGTTATCAATTGAAAGGATAGACAAAAGCACGGCAACCAGAGAAATAGCTTGAGATTTGATAATGCCAGAATTCAGATAGAGAAAATTATGATACCAACAGCCTATCATTGAGACATTTCTATGGTTAATTCTATAAATACCAGTACGATAGTAAATTTCGTTAAAAGTCGGTAATTAGTGAAAAACAATTTGAAAATTGATATACATAGGGTATGACCGCTCATAGCAGATGTGACGGACGGGATTTTTCGTTTCTAATTTTCTTTATTTCTTAATCTTTACAAAATGAAATGTGTCATATGCCGCATGGATACTTGCCAAAATTTCTAATTTACAAGTCTACGGGTATGGATTTTTGTCATTGTGGAATTTAGATTATTTCAAAGTTGACTGCATTTGAAATACCGCATTTCACTTTACTTTATTATCAAGAAAAACGAAATTTGTTTTAACGAAAAGAGACCGTGAAAAATTTTAAATTCTGAACATTTTTCACAAATTACGCATATTTTATCGGTAAATTGCAATCAGATACCACTTTCAGAATTGTTCGTACCACGTTTCACCAGAAAAACATAAATTAAATGGAAATGAGATTACAACAGCTATAATAAGCAAAGAGAATTAAACGAATTCAGCGTAAAATGGCTGCGTGCGCACAACTCTTGTGAGTTGTGAGTAAAATGCGCTTCCATTGACCAAATATCTTTTTAAAGGATTACTTATCTTGAAAAGTGGCATAATTCAGGAAAAAATGTCATACTGCATTTGCAGAAAATTTTTCAACATAAAAATCATTACCCGGTATATCAATGATACCGAAAGTGTTACCGACTCGTAACGCATCAAACTATTTGCAAGGATATCACGACGAAACACCAATAATTCAAAATCCCAAAACGAATCGCATGGTAACCATAAAAACTTTTCCACTGTAGCCTTTTGGGTCAAAATACAAAGATGCCGTACAAAGCGGAAGTGGAAGATATTTTGCTAAAATGCTGTTGAATTTTAAGATACACATCACAGGATGATCACCTTTTTTCCCATACGCTTGAAAAACTTTCGTTGTTTTTATAACAGTAAATATCTACTTATCGATATATTCTTCTATATATATATATATACTTTTCGACACTTTACACTACAATTCCACATTCTAAATTGAAAGAGAGACTCGCAAAAATTATAGGTATACGTTTACTTTTAAGAACGGTAAACGCAAATACAAATTTATTGTTGTTAACTATGACAAAACCTACTTTGTAAAAGAAAAGTCCGATTCTGAAAATAAGTACACTGAAACTGATATTATTCAGATGTTAAACTTTCTGATAGACAACATTTTTGTTGTGTTTGGAGGAAAGGTCTTTAAGCAAATTGTCGGAATTCCAATGGGGACCAATTTCGCCACACTCCTTGCCGACATTTTCCTTAACTCGTTGAAGCTGAATTCATTCAAATTTTGGTCTCTGAAGGGAAAAGATACTTAGCATCTGACTTCAACTTCACTTTCAGATACATAGACGATCTGTTGTCCATCAATAATCCAAATTTCGTGGATTACTTGAGCAGTATCTAGCCTTCGGAGTTTGACGTAAAAGAAACTACAGAGACAAATAATTCAGCATCCTTTATGGACATAATGTTGTCCTACGACACTGATGGTCACATGAACACCTCACTCTATGACAAACGTGACGACTTCAATTTCAGCATTACAAACTTTCCTTATCTGAGTAGCAACATCCCTTCATCGCCTGCTTATGGCGTGTTCATATCTCAGTTGATACGCTATGCCAAATATACGGATTTTTCTTCTGAGAGGCGTCTTTCAGATAAGCTTCTCAGTCAGGGATATGTTTGTGACCGACTTACATCGTCACTGATGAGGAAGTTCTACGGTCGATATGGGGAACTCGTCATACACTATGATGTCCCACTCTCCAGAATGGTGGAATCCGATGATATTTTGTCATAGACCATTTGAACCATCCAACCAAAGATTGTACTCTATGTCTTCCGAAATGGAAGTTACCGGATGTGACAGTTCTACCAATTGAAGCGGCGGGTGTTGCATGCAAGCGGAGATGCTTACTCTTCCTGGGCACCTGGTCTCACTCTCATATCGGTAGTCCGCTTTTATCATGTGGTGGAGGTTTTTGTTTGTTTGCTTTGGTTTCTGTTTTATCCTGATTTTGTATGCCTTCGGTTTCTGATTTTCTGAATTATCGATTTTGTGTTGTATACAGGGATATGGTCATTATCCATATTTGTCATTCAAGAAGGAAATCGGTAAGTTAGAAAATTTGACAAGTATTTCTTTCTTGCGATATATTTTGACATCTCGTTTTACTTCATTATTCACATTTATTCTTTCTCGGTTGTTGACAACAAAATTACCCTCTTCTTGAATTGTAAATGAATTTTTCAATAAATTACTTTCCAACGCTGGTGTAAGACAAACAATTTCTTTTGACGACAAACTCTTTCAATAATACTGAATTTGAAATAAAAGCTGCATTTCATTTCTAGATAAATATCATCTACGAGATCATATACGAGAATAGCACATCTTTCAAATGGATTGTGGCCACAATTTCATTTAATAAAGCTTCTGGATAATCCTAAATGAAGATTTCACCCATCCTTCCCAAATAATATCTCTGGAATTCACATCATTTTCGTTTTTGAATTAATCTGGCTTAACCTACATGTACAAGTACAATGCAAATAGGATTGATGATAGGAAATATGCAATTTCTCTTTGCATCTAGAATTTCTTGAATGTCTAGAATTTCTTTGCATTTAGACTTTATTGAATTTTTAGAATTTCTTTAATTTCAAGAATTTCTTGAATAATCATTTTAAGTATTTCTTAAATTTCTCGAATTGTTTTGCATTTAGAATTTCTAGAATTTCTAGAATTTCTTTGGATTTAAAATTTCTTGTATTTCTAAAATTTAGGGAATTTTTCGAATTTCTGTAATGTTTTTGCATTTAGAATTTCTTGTCATTAAGGCTGATCTATGGTAGTATTGCCGGACCCTTCTATTTTCTGATGTCTGTTCTAAGTACAAAACTTAAAATGTTAAAGTCCAGGAGGCTTGCCCGTAAGCCGCTTCCTCAAGGTTATTCAAGGTGACGGCTGAACATGTCACTGAGGAGATATACAAATAAAGGAACGTATTGCATGTTTCGACATTTACCTATCAAAGATGATTCAGAACATGCATCAGTATGACTTTTACAATACCGTCTTTAACTTATTTGGACATATCCGGATTTGACACGTTTCTATTTGACATTAGCGGGGGTGTTGCTTGCAATCAGAGAACGCTCACTCCTCCTGGGCACCTGGCCATGCCTATATTCTTCGTTTCGTGATTGCCTTGTTAATGGAGGCTAAAACAATAATACCATTAGATATTATCCTTGACCTTTGACTCCTGAACTACGATTGGTACAAAAAAATGTTCTTCTTCTCCGGTATAATAAATATGTATTGAAATGAAATTAAAATCATATCTACTTGTTCTTCTTTATCCTGAGTTATCGCCACAGTACAGTTTGTCAATAAGTGGAATATCCTTAGCTTACATCACTAAAGGGACCGATTCATTACAGATAACTCCATCAACGAGGAAATTAATTCCCCATTCAGAAAAAACAGTTCTAAGAACGATGTTCAAAGTTTTTATAACTAATGATAGACTTTTTTTCACCGTGACGAACTTCTTACTTCGAACATTAGTTAAAGAATCGGCGGCGTAGCTGCCGTTCACGTATAAACTCATAAGCGGAGTCATCTACATTTTGATTAGAATACTCAGTGGAATTGGTATATCGGACTTCCTGTACTACTGTGAACCTACTTATAAAACTTTCTATCATAGTTTAAGTGAAAAGTACGAATTGCGAAGTTCGTCACGGTGAAAGATGTATATTTAAAACATCTGCGACAACACGTAGGACTAATAGTACTAGTGACTTACAACAGTATCTTAGTAGCCGCTCGGGGAATTTTAATTCAATCTTTACAGATCAAAAAATATTGTTTTGTGTTGCTATGATTACTTTGTTTCTATTGTACCTGTTTATAAAGATATGTAAGTTGTGTCTATAGTTATTTTGAGGTCTTGTAGGAGACCATTCACTTTTGCTTTCTGATCCATATTTTTTACCACTCTTAATAGACACCAGAAATGAAAACAAACCCTTAATCTATTATACATTCGTTTCAAAAATCATTTTATATCATATTGTCAGAACTTACCTTTTTCCCTCCGTTTAGAATTGATCCAAGTTGTCATGTATTTGGATAAGTGAATAGTGCTCCAACAGTTGTCTGTATGAATACCAATGAATAATGAACACCCACGTGCGTGTATCAAGCACTTACATATGATGAGTGTAAACACCGTGGTTTATTGCTTCCTCTTTAAAACAAGATGATTTGTTTCCTATCTCATAGTACAACATTCTGTTAATTAGGAATTTGTTTGTTTATTCTCTTTATTATCTTTATACGTTTCGTTCGGTAAGATAAATGAAGCCAACGGAAGAAAATATCGTTAAAATAATCAAATTATAGAAAGCGTTAAATCGCAGGTATAATTAAAGTAATATGTTTTATCACGATGAACCGTGAAATAGCTGTGAACATTAATTTTTCCTTCATAAAACTATAAACATAATGAAGGTTGCAAAATCTGAATGGTGAAAAGTATTTTTGCTTCATAAAACTATAAACAAAATGAAGGTTGCAAAAACTTTATGGTTAAAATGTACCGATGTAAAAGATCGAGAAATATAATATGTTTGTTTATTCTCTCTATTCTTGTTTTAAGAACAATGTTGGGTGATAAAAGTTTCTAATCTCCATGTAGTAGAAAGTTCCAATCATATTGCAATTGTACCATTTTTGAAGAGAGTTAATTAACTCAAAGTGAAAATAAAAATACATGTATAGAAGTGTCCAAAGGTCGACCTTAAGTATAAAGAAACCGATAGGGCTAATTGAATTCATATTGTCAACGGATAGTATATGATATGTTTCGTTCGTTACGATACATAAAGCCACCGGAAGAAAAATTAATACCGTTCATTCAATTAAATTATAAATAGCGTTAAATCGCAGACACGTTCTACCTTAAGGAAGCGTGAAACAGCTGCGAACATTAATTCCTTCCCACCTAAAATTAGAAAAATAAACATCCATTTGTTTTTAAAGTACGGATAACACATTACGTAAGAGGTTAGGAAATGGCTTTTTTTTTATTCTCTCTGTACACAACGCGTCGCAATTGTTTGCTTATCTCCATGTCTAACAGATTTCCAATTATATTGTCATCGTACCGATTTTAAAGATAGATAACTCCTATTAAAAATTAATGTAAGGGAGAAAGAATGTGAGTAAAGGATGACCTTAAGTATAAGGAAATCGAATCGAAAAGGCTAATTGAATTCATATTATTGATATGGTTCGTTCGTTACTATACATGAAGCCACCGGAATAGAATATTGTTAACTTAATTAAATCATAGATAGCGTTAAATCGCAGATATAATTCAACTAATTAGTTTTATCACGAGGTACCGTACGTAAAACCTTTGCGAACAATTATTTTTCCCTCCTAAAATTATAAACATCATTAATTTTACAGAATCTTAATAATTGTTAAGTACAAATTAAACAGTATGTAAATGGTTGAAAAGTAGAAATTAATTTATACTGGAAAGATACAGATACGTGAGCAGTACTCCTTCTCTTACATACCTATGTGAAAAACAAAGAATAATGAAAACTTACATATATGATCACGCACTTGCATACGATACATTTAAACACATTCAATGGTTTATAGTTCCTTCTTCGAAACATGCTTGTTTGTTTCAAATCTCATCGTACAACATTCTATTAATGAGAAATTTCTTTCTATATTCTCTCTAATCTTGTCTTAAAAGTACTGCAGGGTAGCAACATTTTGTAATCTCAGTAGATTTCAGATTTCAAGCTACATGTATATTGTCAATGTACAGTGTATGAAGAAAACACGTATTAAAGCAAATGTAAAAGAGAAAGAATGTTCGTAGAGAATGAACTTAAGTATACAGCAAATCGAAATGCTGAATGAAAATCATATTGTCAACGAATAGTGTTTGATATGTTCGTTCATTACGATACATGAAGCCACCGGATGAAAATATCGTTAATTGGGTGCTGCAACCTGGTGTTATTGGATATCCCCTCCTTTGTTTTAATTAAACTATAGTGACATTAAATCGCAGGTATAATTAAAATAGAATGTTTTCTTTTGAGGAACCGTCAAACAGCTGTGACTTTTTATCTTTTTCTTCCTCAAATTATAAACATAATCAAGGTTGAAGATCTTAATGCTTTCGAAGTACAAATGGAAAAATAATAGAAGTATTTGCGCAAAGGGAGATTCAAAAGAAAGAAATTCTTACGTCATATTAAAATAGTACTTGCATCAACGATCCTTTTTTAACCGGTTTTTATCATCTCAAAGAAGTGAAATAACTGGAGATTTGAAATTGAACCGATTTTTTTTTTCGAATTAAATACTATAAGCCCTGGATATAAACAAGGCAATTATAAGATCATAGGTCTAGATCAACAGTGTTAAAAAGGGAACAGAAAGACGTAGACACATAGAACATTCACAAAATATGACGGCCAATGTCATACGTATCAATCTTCAATACTGAGTTGGAACCCTGCCACTTACACGTAAATTACTTGAATCTTGTGCCGAAAAGATTCAAAATGTCATCATTTTATAAATACACAGAAATAATAAAAGCTATCGGACTATGACACTTTCTATCTCAAATTATAGAAATTCAAGAAGCTATTGCTTATTAGTTCAAGTAGATTTATATATTTCTTCCAAAGGGAATGGATGTTACAAATAAAAACACAAACACTCGAATACACAAATTTTCGGCCCTTGGCCTTTATCAAGTGTAGATAAAAGTAAATATATAACAAAACTACTAATAGGGAAGTGTTCTAACTCTATGCCTTCTTGAAGAATATTTCAATTCTATTTTCATGCACCAGACACGTGTTTTTGGATATTTAATCTTCATCAGTGATGCTTAAAGCCAAAGTGCTTTTCTAAGTAAAGTCCATCTTCTTTGGCGTTTATTGCTTTGATTTAGTGCTTTAAAACCATCTTCTGCTAGAAGAATTATTATAAAGACTTTATAAGGTATCGCGAAAAACGCCAAACTATGCATGTGCCGCAAATATAATGACGTCATATACTACCGAAAATATTTCCAAGATTCAAAGATTCAAAGATGTATTTTACCTTATTATACATTGTCGTTTTTTATTCTTGATGATTGTCTTATTATACATTGTTTTTTTTTTACTCTTGATAAACGCCAAGGGGCCGAAATTTGTGTGTTCGAGTATTTGCTTTTATTTGTATTTTAAAGTATTAAGTTCATCGTTCATCGTCCATTAACCAAATGAAATAGTGTAAAATTTACTGAGATGTTTCTTCTCATTCTGTTTACCAGAGCAACTTTTGTGAGAAACTGACGCAATTTTTCTCCATATCCCGTTAAACACAACAAAACAGTAAGCATATTCCGTCAACTTCAGAACACTCAAAACGGGTAAGTGCAGTGTTAGCGCATTCGCTTCTCGTTTTAACATATCAAGATATAATCCTTGGTTAGCAAAAAAAAAAATAAAATAAAAGTCGGAGGGTAGTTTACCCGTGTTCCGGATGACTACACTATCCGCTCCTATCTTTACAGAAGACCGTCCTGAGTGTGCACCTATTACCTAGTGTAGTTGGTTGATATGTAGTCGTTCGTGTTATGTGTTTTGATGACGTTCCTTGTCATGTGTTCGCATATTAATATGCTCTTCCACTATGTGTTTTAGGGTGTTTCGGTGTTTTTGTGTCGGTGCTGCAACCTAGTCATGTTGGAGATACATGTAAACTCATTTCGGTCAAATCTCATTAAGTACAGATGTTATTTACAAAGTCGTTACATTTTCTACGGTGTCTTCCAAGCAGACCGCAGATATTTGGGTATCCGTACGGGAAAAGGTCCGCGTCATGTTCAATAAAACATGATAACAATTTTGTCACTTCATATGTTACCTTAGCAGTTCATTTATATGTATGTCATAGGAACAAGACTTTTTTAGATTGCCACTGCGCATATAAACGATCTTCTGTGTACGCTTAATGATGGTGCCGAACTTTGTGTTACCAACATTTAAAAAAAGTACGTACTTTACGTTTAATTTTTGTGTAGAATTATCATTGTTTAGAGATGAAATAACGATTGATATTCAATATTAAGAACCAACACCGTAGTATATCTTATAAAAATATCATTCATCAATTATAGCATGATTAACTCTACTAATGTAGACAGTGCCACACTTGATGTCAGATGCCAGTAATCATTGTATATTTATTGAAGCTCCCTGATGTGAAACAAATGTTTTCCTCAGAAGTTTACTGTTTGATTAATGTAGATTGATAAAAGTTCTCTCAGTCTAATGATGTTCTAGTGATATGGAGATATCAGCATACATATCAGATTATGTTAAAGGTGTGCTCTGTATGATAGAGGGTTGAATAAAATCATCAGCGTCTTCTCAGTAAAGATGTATAAGTGCCGGATGCATTTATTTTGTCTGTTTTTTTTTCTGATAGAAATGAGCACCAATGATGCTTTTATTAATACATTACGCAAATATGAGGCAATTAATGATAAGAAATACCAGTCTATTTAATAGTATTATTTTTTCTACATGGCATTTGTCCTTTTGTTCAAAAACCAAAAATTTAACTAAAACAAATGCCGCTTGTTACTGTAAAATATCTTAACAAATCACAAAAAAAAAACACACACACAAAACAGATCGTGGAAATACGAGTTATACATGCGCATTTTTTGTGTTGAAGAATACAAATGAGGAATATCAATGTTAAATAATGTTTAAGTATATTTTGGAATTTTTAAGTGTGTTAAGGAATGTTTAGGAATGTTTTGGTGCAAGTATCTTCTGTTATCAAGGTATGACCAGAATCGTCACTGTTTGCAGATACAGGACATTAAAAAGAGAATTTCAGGATATTTAAATATAGAAAGTAAGGTGATGATTTAAAGTCAAGGAAATCGAATTTCTACTTTGTGATATTTGAGAAAAAAAGTTGTACTGATAAGATATTAAAGTAAAAAAAATAATCTTTCTTTGAATCAAAGTACGTTAAATAGGTATATCCAACAAATGAAACAGTGCAAGAACCAAATGAGCCGTCCCATAGGAAAACCAACAATATGGCAACATTTTGATAATTTTCGTTTTTCACATTTTCAAAAAATATGTCCTTTTCCGATCATTTTGATACCCACTATATAACTATATCGAAAGAAATAATTTAAAGATTTTAAAATTAGTATGGTAGCTAGCAACAACGCGAAACTTGACGTCAAGACGTTCTTATTGGGTGGGCATTTGAAACTACGTGACTCATTTCAAGTGTGCAGCTAATCAGTATTTCTATAGTATTTAAATAAAGATTTGTTCGTATTCAAGCGACCATGCACTTATTTCTGCAAGAAATGATTTAAAAGAACTTATCAATCAAATTGAATAGACAAAAGACCCTGGGGTAATAATCAGGATAATGTACATTGGTACTCATGAATATTTTTACACTTACAAAGGGTGTTTCGGAGATGCAACCGAGTCTTGTTTGAGATCCCCTTCTTTCTACTAAATGTACTAACTTTATATAATTGTACAATTCCAAAAACCAGCATCTTGATCTAGGAAATAATTATTTTTCAAACGAACTGATTCGGAAAAAAATGTGTATATCTATATATCAAAATCATACATTCTTTTCTTTTTAAGTTATACGCGCTAGTGACGAAAGTAAAATTTTTGAATCGGACTTCTTGATACAAATCAGTTATTGTTTCTATTTACACATTTTATGTTGACAGATGAGGCGTGCAGATTTCTATTACATTGTACATGTTTCCGTTTCGAATACTTATTTTTTTTTTATCCTGCACTCCGGGCAGGGGCGTAGTCAGGCGTACTTTTGTACGCAAAAACGGCCACACCGTTTTCGCAAAAAAAGGGAAAAAAAGAGAGAGAAGGTGCCTCCCTCTAAAAAAGAAGAAATGGTTTACAAGTAAATTGCGGCTTAGAAAATGCAAAAAGACACCCGCTCAGAAAGCACCGATTTGAATACATTTTTTAGAAAGAAGTTCAGGTTGGAGCAGTCGATTGGAAAGAGTGTACATCTTTCTGTATATGGACGTACATGTTTGGGGGAAAAGCATTTCTTCGAAAGAAAGTTTTCTTCATCTTAGATAATTATATAACTTATTGTTTGCTGACATCGAAACATACGCTCTAGCCCTTCCAAATTAAGCTCAAATACGCATCAGATGCCACCAGTTTGCTTATATTTTTTTCCAAAATTTTCTCGGAAGCCCAAGATCCCCAACTAACGAGAAGGGAAAACATCCTTCCATACTCTCCCCCACTCGGCATTACGAGTCTAGCAAATTCATCATCCCAATTTTTAAAAAATGCCTGCCTGTGTCCCCCCCCCCCCCCCCCAACAATTGAGGTTCTGAGTCCACCTCTTCTGCAAACGTCCACATCAAAAACACACTGGCTACGCCCCTTTCGGTATCTTTGTCTTTCCCTTTTAGTCATTTTACTTATATTTTGGAGTCACCAGTCCCTTATTTGCTTATCCAAGTATTCTATAAATTTGGCTTTTTCTAACTTTCTTTTTTTATAAATGAAAGTGAATTAATGTGCTTATTTTCATTTATGAAATGGAAAGTTAGAAAAAGACAAAATTTTAAAAACAGAAACAGTCGTAATACTATAAAGGAGAATATGTCATATGTGTTAAATTCATGAATTCCTCAATAAGGCCATTGGTTAAATGTTTATGCTTTATTTTTTAGTATTCAGCTGATTTTTGTCTTTAAGAGCGTTTCTCTAGCTTAGCGTGGCCGTCCTAAGTCGGCACCGTTTACCCATTGGTCTCGTTGGTTTATGTGTAGTCATTTGTGTTTTATGTTTTTCTGTGATTTGGCGTTCCTTGTACTACTGCGTCTCTTTCTGTGCGTGTCTTTTTTGTGTTTTACAGTGGGTGTTTTGGGAGGTTGCTGTTGGTGCTGCAACTAGGTGTTGTTGGAGATCCCCTCCTTTCTTCTACTTCTCTGTCACCTGAAAGAAGCTTTGTTTTGGCCCTTTATCAAAATGACATCATATGTATTATTTTGCTATTTTGGTATTTTCGAGACTTGTCATTTCATTCAGAATTAATATCGAAATTAATGGAGGTTAAAATCTGAGAATCATTCCTCCAGGGCTATATTTTGGTCATCGAGTTTTTTTAAGAATGCTACAGGGAGTTTGGAGCCCCGCACTCTCTGCAAAGAAATTACACAGATTCAAATTAAAAAACATAAAGCTAGAGGGCGCTACTGAAATAAATTTTAGCTTGGTCTGAAAATCACCTTGGCTGGAAGCATCACTGATGAGAATTTACTATCCGAAACACGCGTCTGGTACATTAAAATTGGTTTAAAATTTTCTTCAAAATCAACAAGCACATACAGTTATAAAGTGGTAAATATAGATAATGATCATATCCCGATACACAAAATCGATAATTCAGAAAATTATCAACCGAAGACATACGAAATCAGTATAATTGTTTAACGTCTTCAAATTCACTTGCATTATTTTAGAGCAGATAAATTTACAGCATTGCCCAGACATACACCTTTTGGGCATTTAACCCTCGCTAGTGATCCTCAATTTGAACAGTGTAGTACGACCAAAATCTGTGAAAATTATGTCCTTGACATACCAAAAGACGTAGCAAAATGGCTGGGATATGATACTCCAGGACCCAGGTTTTAGAAATTTGAGAAAAAATTTGAGAAAATTTGAGAAAAAACAGGAACCAAAGCAAACAAACAAAACCCACCACCACATGAAAAGAAGCGAACTCTCGATGTGGGAGTGAGACCAGGTGTCCAGGTAGGATCTCCTGTTTGCATAAGGACCTTGAAAAAATACAAAACAGAGCAACAATAAGAAGGAAATATTCAACTTATCGAGTTGAACACTGCAGTGAAAACAGCAGAGCACACCCTCATGGAACGAGAGAAATATACGAACAAACAAACCAGCGAACACAATAAATCACATCACATCATTGTAGGCATAGCTACTCATATGGATTTGAAAAGAATATGAATTGACATGATCACTTCTTTCAATCAATATTCTGTGAAACCTCTTGAAAAACTGATTTTCAAAAACTGCTTACAATACAAACGCATGCATCAGTATCTAGTCAAAATGGAAGATAGATATATTAAGATTGATAAATCGTACTTGTGGTAAACCAATAACGGTGCTACTTAAACATGTATCTTCAATTCTTACACTGAACAAATCAATATAAACCAATCTAACATGTAATCTACTAACTGAACAAATCAATATAAACCAATCTAACATGTAATCTACTAACAGAAACACATTTTTCTTGATACCAAAAAAGTATATATTTATTGAAGGTAATCATCTTCTGAAGAACTTGAATATAAACTTAATTATATAAGAAGACAAACATCTTTATGGTATTTCCGATCAATTCCATCATTTTGTGAGATGGATTTTCTGCAGTTATCATCAATCAATATGCTATGCAGTTATTGTAATTAAGTTCCACTGAAAGGCCATCCATCGATATGTTTATATTACTAAAATTTACTTTATCTGTATCTTTTTTATGGTCTATCATATATATTATAATTCATTTGATAATATCTATTCGGGTAAAAAAGGACCGTATATTCGGGGTAAACGGCGGTAGAATAACTTTCAATTTGTAACATGTTTTCTAGGGTTTTTACTGAATATACCTTACTTCTCATGTCTTAAGCTTAAACCGCAAAAGTGAACGGTATTTTCATCGTTCGTTCGTCGTTTTAGCCTATTATGAACGCTGTTTTCGTCTTTTTTTTGTCGAAATGGAGGTTTTATGCAGTGTACATCATTTTCAGGTTGCGATGTGTGTGAGATATGCTTCGATCATGGATTCGATTTGTTCGAGATCTTTACAAAATGTACCTTATACAGCTATTTCTTACATTAGACTATTATATATTACTATATTGTTTTCATATCGTGCGTGAACATCGACGGCGGGTGAGGCTAGCCAAACAGGGGATACTTACTCCTACCGGGCACCTGGTCCCACTTCTAGCTTGCTAGGGGTCCGTCAATGCTCAATTTTGTGCTTTAATGTGAGTGTTGTTGAGGTTATCGTTAGGATCTTCTTTAACTTTTTATAAGGATATGAAAGTTAACGGTGGCAAAGTCTCAGGCCTTCAGTCAAGTAGATTGATGCCATAAATACTCCGAAGCACAAGTGTTTTCTTTATGGCAGTAGAATATTTAGCTGATCATAGCTTATACAAGCATCTACATTAACATCTACATCCTGTCCTAGTAAGCCAATGTATACATGTAAGAAATGATGTGAAATTCTCTTTGCTCTGCCCTACATGTTCCCTTTTAGCAGTGGGTAAAATTAGCGAAAAGATCTTAAATAAAATCTAATTAAATTTTACCTGTATTCAGTAGTATACATATAAAATTTAACTTGTTTACCACTTGGTGAATGACACTGCTGGTGGACCAGGATTCCCCGAGGGCTTATGTAACAAAGTTCGATCAACTCAAGGTTGATCTTTTCTTCAACGCATTAGAAAAAATAATGTTATTGTTGTCATTTTTTTTAAATTTCTAAAACGTGGGACTTGTACCATCATATTGCACCCATCTCGCTTAATCTTTTGGTAATTTGAGGACTTTGTCACTTTCACACTCTCTTATAGCCATATTACATTATTTAGAATTAGGATCACTGACGAAGATTAAATATCCGAAAGGTGCTTGTTTGGTCCATGCTGCAAATATATCTGGTCTTATATGATGCTATTGAATTTAAAGACGTTATACATTTGATTTATTAGATCAAGTTTTGAGGTTTTGCTGTGGGTGCTGAAACATAGTGCTGTTGGAGATCCCCTCCTTCCTTTTATGAAAATATTTTCTTGAACTTGATGAACTTCGCACATGAAGGATTGACAGATAAGTCCGAGACAATCTCATTTAACGTTTTACTACAAAAATGGCATATGTGCATATATGAATGACTTCTTAACACGGAAAAGACCTATCTAGCGTGTGATATGGTATCATTATCATGTTGATATAGTGTCTGGATAAGACGCACAAAATTGATGGTATCCAATGAGAGAACAATTGTCAGTGGCAGTATACCAATTTTGAAATAGCATTACATGTAAGAACGGAGTGAGGAATAACGCTATTTATGAGAAGAACGATCTGAATCATGAACCTTAAAGAACGAATTTATCATTAAACAAACGATAGAAAACGTTATATTTGATTGAAAAACATACATATACATGTATTTAGTAGACGATGTATTTGTGTTTGAATAATTTCAAGGCTCACAAAATAAAAAAAAATTATTGTCGCCTATTTACTTCGATAAAAGGAATATTTGCGATAATAAAACCATTCAATGCCTGCAATTATTTTCTGAATAAACATTACAGAAGTACCCATCAGTTATTCAGTCTCATAGTCGAGAAGGCAAGGCAAAATCATTAGATTGTCCACAGGAACAGTTGCGAACCTCGGAATGAATAAAATTTCGATGTGAGACCAGGTGCCCCGGGGAGAGTCAGCGTCTCCTGGTTGCATGCAACACCAGTCGCAACAGCTCCATGGAAACCTGTCAAGTTCGGTGATTATGTCAAACACAAAACCCCAATAAAATCACAATTCATGGGCAAACGAAAGAAAACTTTCTGATTGTCTAGAGCCTTATACAAGCGCATTCTTCAGAATAACACTCAGACTGACTGTGATGACAGAACTCTATAAAGGCTCCTGTCCAAGCCTCATTAAAAAAGACAGGGCCCGACCAACTGTCCTCTCTGATTGTCAGTCGGGCTCCTCGGGTGATCGCATGCATGAACTCGCTACACCCGATAGAGCACGGACTGTATTTAGATTACCTTCTGTGTTTTATATCAATTTACATATATATCTGTGTGTTTCTATGACCCCTAGGTGATAATGTCTGTTTGTATGTTCATTTTACAATGAGGAGGTCATTTTACACCACAATTGTGCTTTCATCGATTCCTGCGCAATCGTGAAAGTAGGAGGGTTGTGCGCACGTAATCCGGATAACCACACCATCTGCTACTTGCGTCGGTACCGGTTGCCCCTTGGTCTCGTATGTTTTTGTGTAGTCTTTTTTGCGTCATGTTTTTTTTTTACCCATACATATCCATCAGTTATTTAGATGTGGTTTTAAAGAATTCGAAGGAACTTTTAGAACATCTGAAATCAACTCATTTTAGTGGAGTCCATTCGATCAAAGCCTTTGATTTTTCGACACTTTACACTACAATTCCACATTGTAAATTGAAAGAAAGACTCGCAAAAATTATGAGTAATGCGTTTACGGTAATCGCAAATACAAATTAATTGTTGTTACATGTAACTATGACAAAACCTACTTTGTAAAAGAAAAGTCCGATTCTGAAAATAAGTACACTAAAACAGATATTATTCAGATGTTAAACTTTCTGATCGACCAGATTTTGTGGTGTTTGGAGGAAAGGTCTTCCAGCAAATTGTCGGAATTCCAATTGGGGACCAACTGTGCCCTACTCCTTGCCGATATTTTCCTTTACTCGTACGAAGCTGAATTCATTCAATCTACTTAGCTTCTGACTTCAACTTCGCTTACAGATACATAGACGATGTGTTGTCCATCAATAATCCAAAATTCGCGGATTACCTGAGCAGTATCTATCCTTCGGAGCTTGAAGTCAAAGAAACTACAGAGACAAATAATTCAGCATCATATTTGGACATAATGTTGTCCTACGACACTGATGGTCACATGAACACCTCACTCTATGACAAACCTGACGACTTCAATTTCAGCATTACAAACTTTCCTTTTCTGAGTAGCAACATCCCTCCATCGCCTGCTTATGGCGTGTTCATATCTCAGTTGATACGCTATGCTAGAGCAAGTACCAAATATACGGATTTTGTTCTGAGAGCTAGGCTTCTCAGTCAGGGATATGTTTGTGACCGACTAACATCGTCACTGAGTAAGTTCTACGGTCGATATGGGGAACTCATACACTATGATGTCCCACTCTCCAGAATGGTGGATGATATTCTGTCATAGACCATTTAAACCATCCAACCAAAGATTGTACTGTACATATCCCAATCTACAGTCTTGTACAAGCGCATCATTGAGACTTGCACTCTGACTGAGCGTGACGACGGGACTCCATGACGGGCCCTGGCCAAACCTTTTTAGAGAAGACAGGGCCCCGACCACCTGTCCTGTCTGAATGTCAGTCGGACTCCTCGGGTGATTACATACATGAGCTCGCTACAGCCGGCAGAGCACGGACTGTATTACTCATGCCCTCTTTTTATATCCATTTACATATTCATCTGTGTTTCTGGGGCCTCTACGTTTCGCGATCTTGTTTGTGTGAGGTCATCTTAAAGTGAGGAAGTTGTTTTACACCAAAATTGTAGGTTTGTCGAGACCTCTGGGTAATTGGAGAAATGCAGGATAACCACAAAATGTGCTACTTGCGTGACAAATGGCCGTCAAAAGTCGGCACCTGCTGCCCATTGGCCATGTCGATTTATGTGTAGTCTTTTGTGTTTTATGTTTACATGTCGTGTGTCTCTTTTCCATCTCGTACTGTGCTCGTCTTTTGTGTTTTTGCATCGGGTGTTTTGCTGTTGATGTTGCAACGGGGTCTTGTTGGAGATCTCCTCCCTTCTTCTATGTCTTCCGAAATGGAGGTAACCGGATGTGACAGTTCTACCGAATTGAAGCGGCAGGTGTCGCATGCATTCAGGAGATGCTTACTCTTCCTTGGCACCTGGTCTCACTCCGATATCGGGAGTTCCTGATATTGTATGCCTTCGGTTCCTGATTTTATGAATTATCGATTTTGTGTTGTATACAGGGATATGGTCATTATCCATATTTGTCATTCTATGATGTGAGTTGGTGTTCCTTATCCCTTTTGTTTTACGTCTCTTTCTTTGAGTGTCTGCTCTGTGTGTGCTTTTTTTATGCATTAGGTGTTTTGGGTCATGCTATTGGTGCTACAATCGAGTGTTGTTGGAGATCCCCCCCTTTATTTTCGAGCGAAAAAAGGAAAAAAGCTGACAAACAGATGCAAATCAATCAGACACAAAGAACGTTGTTGTCATATTTATGACGTCAATATGCAGCATTTGTAGGAAAATGCTGATTTGAAGGAATGGGCGTCATCATTTTTATGCCAGATATTTTTTCCAACTTGAGCCAATGAAATTGGTTGTTGCTTTAATCATTTTAATTGCAGTGTCCTTATATTGGGATTGTCCTCTCTTAGATTGATTTTTGCTGTTTTTGAAGCTCAATTTTGCGATCTATTTTGAGAGATATTGTCTTTTGGATCTTCTTTATCCCACAGTGTGATTGAAATAAGGTGTCAAAGATCGATGTAAGAAAGTCCTAATTGACTTATGATATGATTAGCCTGATATTACACCTTTTTACCACGATGTGCGCATCTAGAGTTTTGGAGAAAATCTGTATACATATGTAATATGTCTACACAAATGCTTGTTAAGACCACACTGATACAAATGCGATGTCAGGGGATCATAAGTTCTGCTGAATATCTTTGTGTTAATTAGGTCTCTTGAGCCTTAAAGTTTGTACAGTTTATATTGGAGTTTTTAAAAAGAAAGAGATTATTATTTGCTGAATTAAAACTTAAAACTTTTGCTGAGATCGGTAATACTTTAAGACGTAAAATACAGTTCTAGAACGAGGATGCAGACTCAGGAATCTTAGATGGGGAACATATCATGTTTAAGATATTTTCATCATATAAACTTTTCACATTTTTTATATCATGAATTATATATCAAGTATGGCGATGCAAAACACCATATAAAACCAATTTATTGAGTTATAATTTGCATTCAGAGACCAATTACACTTGTTGTCTCACATAAGTTTTCACAGTTAGTTGTAAAATGTTAACTAGAAGCTTTTCATGATATTATCGTTGTAAGAGGAATAACTCAAGTTTGACTTTGAAGAAATGTTGGAATAGATATGTATTGTTTGGTAAACCAATCATAAACACAAACAATAACAATAATTCATACCCCTTTCATATTAAAATGTTTATGACATTATCGACTGGTCCTGTTTAAATCCTATTAGAAAAAAGATGTTGTCCCTTCATTCTTTCCTTTCTGAAAGTTAGTCAGACTCATTGGGTGATTGCTTTTAATCATAGGCTCACTATGACTGGATATTTCAAGATATTGGATTGAAATTTGACACATGACTTAATATCATGGGGCGTAAGATCCAGTTTCGGGAAAATTGACCTATTTTTAACCCTTGAACATAGAAATTTTCAACAATTTTACAGTTTTGCGGTCTTTCGCTCACAGCTATTGAATTAAAACTTTATGTATGCCTTTATTATAATTTATAACAGATCTAGTTCGAATTTCGGAAAATTAAGCTAATTTTTAGCAGAGTTACACATTTTTTGAATTATCGATTTTTGATTTTCTGAATTATCGATTTTGTACTGTAGACAGGGATATGGTCATTATCCATATTTGTCATGTAAGGCCCTTGAACATAGACATTTTTACAATTTTTCCGTTTCTAGACCATTTTTTGCAGCCTTTAGAAATTTTCAACAATATTACAAGTTTTTTTCTTCGCAGCCTTTGAAAATATTGAATTGAAATTTAGTATATGCCTCCAAAATGAATAATTCGAGATCTTCTTCAAGTCTCTGAACAGTTGACCTTTTTAAGCAAAGTTATGGGCCTTGAACGTAGAAAATTTTAACAAATTCACAGTTATAGTGGACTTCTTTTTCTTAACCTTTGCAGCTATAGAATTGAAACTTGACAAACACCTTCATAGTAATGAATATACAGATCCAGTTTCAGTTTGTGATAAATTGACTTTATTTTTGCATAGTTATGGATATTGAACTAGGAATGGCTCTCAGCCCTAAGTTCTTCAAACTAACCATGCGGATTGACTTTAGCAAGACAAGGAACCTAATTTTTTAGCTCACCTGAGCCAAAAGCTTTTAGACAAAGCTTTTTTCCTGATCCGTCAACAGGTGGTGCCACCAGAGGCAAAAGTTTGTCATGGGTTTACCCTCCTTTGACAATTTTCTCCTTCAGAACGGAAGCAAGTATCGACAAACCGAAAGGGACAGAAAGATCTTCTAGAAAGTCTTTTCGGACTTTGTCAGAAATGCTCATTTTTAAAACAAATACATTTTCTTTGAAAAACTCTATGAATGTATTAGGACTGGGACGATACGGGTCTCAAGCGTATCGATACGTATCAGGATACAAAGCCTACGATACGATATGTATCACGATATTTCTGATGTAAATTGATAACTATATTTTTCATATTGAGATCCTGAAGACAAAATCAAGATTAACAAGAAGATACCACAAGCAATTAAACAACTTCGAACAATATTATATAACATCAGTTATTACTGATAGACAGACTGAGGCTAGTTGGCTTTTTTCACATGTCCATTTTCAAAGTAATTTCATCTACAAAGCAAGCTATGAATTGGTAAATACGAGGTCCTCGTATCCTCAATTTGCAAATGAAAAGTTCATGAATTTATGTAACCCCCCCCCCCCCCTCCTTTTACAATACACAGAATTACATTGTATATCTCTCTTATCAGTTCCCCTTCCTATTTGAGTAATCCTAACCTGAATATTTTTTCATGAGGAAATATTTCTTTTAAAGTATAACACATAACATACGCTTCTTTCCATAGAAAATTGATAATTGAAAGAATTACAGCAAAATTGTCCTTAAAAGTGCTTCATTTTATCTGATGAATACATAGTGCACTTAAATTTTTTAGGACGAAATATTTCCCGTTTCTTTGCGTATTATTTGATGTGTATGTATTTATCACATTTTGGAGTGAGAGAGAGAGAGAGAGTAACCACGTTGACGTAATTTTGATGAGTTTGATTCTTAAGTTAAACTTGTCGCTGACATTATAGAAGAGAATAGAGAATATAATAGATATATAATGATCGTAGACAGACGTTTGTTTCTTCTTCAAAGGCTGTTCCCGACGTTAAATCAAGGACTGACTAGAGTCAGGTTTTATATTAAAAAATTACAAATTTAAGTAACTATAGAGTTCGCATACCATTTTGCGTTTCTAATAAATAGATGAATTATCTTAAAATTGAAGAGATTTAGGTCGAACGCCGGTACGTACCCAAAGGATCGATGAATAAATGGTGGATTACGCACGAATGAATCTGGACAACAGTTACTTCATACTGTTTTTTTCGTCCCACGTTTCAAACCACGTCTACCCATAATATGCTATAAGCTTTGATAACATCAGGTGGCTTCTCCGGACAATGGTTTCTTACAAATTTGTAAATTACGATCGCGTTAGAATTGGATTCTGAAAACTTGACTTTCGCCGCTTTCATTTGTTTATCTTTAGAATTCCCGCGAACTGCAGAAAATTGACAATTAAACTGTAATGCATTGTGCAAATTGCATACTATCCAAAGCAAACAGAGGAAGATAAGTCAACAAAAACATCTTTATGATATCTTTTAATTCTCCACTTAGACGAATAAGTCACAAGTTTCAGATAGACCGAAGCTTTCAATCACATGAGTTGCCGAGCGTTTTCACTGCCTTTGAACGGAGATAAAACGGGTCAAGATATCGCGATACAGCTCCAACGTATCGATACGCGTATCGTGGAACACTGTATCGTGATTTATCGATATATTGATGTATCGTCCCATCCCTAGAATGTATGCACACATTTATTGCATATATGACACATTTGAGATTCTAAATGCTTTTTTTTTCGTTCAATTTAATTTTTTTCTTTTAAAGTACAAAAAAGTGATAGGGAATCTTTTTTCGCAAACATGCAAGAGTTGTCTACCCTGAAGATACGTTCATATGAACACGAAACTCTGGATCTGTCCTGTATAACTTCAAAATGTATGCATCATTATGCATTTCTAGTGTGTCTGCAAGGTTATCAGTTGAGCGATGTTCACCATTGGGCTCCAGTTTAAGGTTAGGGATAAAAATGTCAATGTCATTTTGCGCCTGGAAATAATAGAGTTTCTTTTATTTTTGAAATTGTTATTTTGACCCCCGACGATGTTGGCGTTGCTATTTTTGAGAGGGGTCTATTTTTGTGTTCTGTTTTGATATCTTTACAATGGCCCTTTTGTTTTTGATATCCATTTACATGTATATATTGATCTCTGTATACCGTGAGCCATACCGATTTTCTATCTTCTTTGGGCCATCATCTTAAAGCGAGGAAATAATTTGGCTTTCTAAGCATGCTAAGAGACCAATTTGTAACTTGACAAATTCGTGGTAAGTACCTACGTAATACAGATAATCACATACAAGTAATTTGCTACAAAGGTGGAAGATGGTATCCGAAGTCGGCACAGGTTGCCACATTTGTTTCTAATAATTGTAATTTGTCAAAAGTAAGTAGTCGTTCATGTTTGATTTTTCAAATATCCTCTTTGTTGTTTGGTTTTCCTTGTCTTGCTATTGGTCCCGTTGATTGATTTGTTTCACGATTATATGTTGTACGCCTCTTGTGCGTATTTAACTGTTCTTATTTACTATGTAATTTTTTACGTGGAGTGTTTTGGTACTTTGCTCAACCAGAATTCTGTCTAGAAATCTGACGTCAGCATTCATGGTGGTAAAGGAACACGCAATAAAATATTATGAAACTGTTCTAAACAGGATTGATGTAAACTTATTTTTGTCTATTTAAAATTGAGGGGATGTGATTGACAAAATGAAATCTAGTAATTTTCAAACCAATACGATTTCTTCATACGACTTTATATATATGTTCACCACGATTCCTCAGGACAAAATTAATGATTAATTTCTAAACTCATCAAATGATGCTTTGATCGAGAGGAGAAAACTTATATTTGTACATCTGAATCAAAGGGGCGCTTTTCTGCTTAAGAATACAAATCATACAAACCAGGTTGCAGCACCAACAGCAAAACCCCAAAACACCCAATGCAAAAACACAGAGCGGACAAGCATAGAAAGAGACGCAAAAGGGACAAGGAACGTCAACGCACAACACAGAAACATCAAACACAAAGGACTACACATAAACCAACGAGACCAATGGGCAACTGGTGCCGACTTAGGACGGCTATCTGCCACGGAAATAGCAGAAGGTCTGTTAACCTGGGTTTGGTCGCACAACCCTCCCACATGAACGTACAATTATGGTGTAAACAACCTCCTCACTGTCAGATGACCACATACACAAACAAGACCACAAAACTCAGGGGCCCAAGCAACATACAAGTGTGTATCACAAAAGAGATAATATTGGATTCAACAGAGTAATTTTTCCCTGGCTTGACGGTGATGTTCCTATATTACCGTCATATGGTATCTATATTTTGCAGCTTATCCAGTATGCTAGTACATGTACTGATGTTTTGGATTTTCATAGTAGAAATTTACGAAAAACTTTTAGGTCAAGGTTTTCGCTTTCATAAACTAGAAAAAAAAATCTGGAATTTTTACAAAAATTATTGTCAACTTCTGAAAATTCGGGCCCATACAAGCAACAAAATTTATTACTTTGGGTATTTCGCAACCTTTCATTTAATGGTGACGTGATCAACAAAATAAGAAGGATCAAAGGCAGACAAAATTACCATCGAAAATGTGTTAGAATCATCAAATGCCTCGTGCAACGTGAATACAATCCTTCTGTCACCAGACGGACACTTGATTTGGTACTAGACCAATATTCAGACTCCAACAATCGCATTCTCAAAAATTGCACACTGACTGGCTGTGACGATAGGACTCCATGACGGACCCTGTCCAAACCTCTTTAGAGAAGATAGGGCCCTACTACCTGTCCCCTCTGAATGTCAATCGGACTCCTCGGGTGATCGCATGTATGAGCTCGCTACAGAACGGAATGTATTTCGTATGCCTTATAGTCGGTTGACCAAGAGCCTAAAAAATAACACTTAATTTCCATTCTTAGTGCAAGGCTAAATTGTATACCAAATGAAACTATAGAGTCCCAACTTTCAAAATTGAGATGTCGTCAAAATATTCTGGAGTGCCTTCATTGTTTATTTAGAGGTCAAAGGTCATAGGGGTCAAATTGCGTTTATCTTACTTTATGCCTCTTAGAGACTTTAAAAGTGTTTAATTCAATTGAAATAAGCAAGCAAAAACTTTTTTTTGGACAAAATCGCATGAAATCAAAGAATCTTAATTTTTAAAAAAAATATTTGATTGCGTTCAGTGTATCAGTGACGTCATAAAATCTTTTTTTAGACGCGTTCTATTTCTTGAATGAATTTTCATTAAAATACCACAATTTTCTTGTATAAATATGTTACTAAGGTACTTAAAACAAAACCCTGTATACGCAAAATACATAAATGCACAAATTTCGAAGATTTGCAAATCAATTACCGGTCTGTTGATAACTTATTTTGTCCATTTGCCACTGTATCTGCCATAGACATGTGTTAAACAGTGTCTTTAAAACTATAAATAGACATAAATATTGATTGCCAACGGAGCTTTCTTATTTCATATTAATATTCCAGGATCCTTATAAAATACCTTTCTGAACATTTTGTTGCCGTAGGCGGATAGAGAGTTTTTAAAAGGAGGTATTTTAAGACTTTTAAAATATTTTAAGAAAGGGAGGGGGGTCGATATGGCTATTGTATTATATTTTTCAATTAACGTTTAGAAATTTTCTTCTTGCATACTTTCTGGCGATGGGCCCAACAAGAAGAGAATTTTGAAGAAATGAAGTGTACATTTATACATTTGTACAATATATTTGTATTATACATTTGGTACAATTCAGTCATTTCTAGTAGAACAATAGTAATCAAAATTCAATGCTTTTTGATCCGACGGGCAAAGCAGGGCTGGAGATTTTTGGAATATATAGTAATATTTTGTCTAATTGAGAAAAAAAATAATGAATGAGCAAGAAATTATTATTCAAACTTTACGTCGGAAACACAGGTTGGCTGTAGACATCCTGTAGTCTCTGAACACATGCTCAACATAAATCCAGACATAGATCCAGAATGTTTAAATGGGTCGGGATGGGATTTAGAGGATTGAAAAAGCTAACGCATAATTAACAGTGTGTTTTCTTCTTTTTACATTTTAAACATACATATATATATGCAGGTGAGCGAAGATAGCCGATGATTTTCAAGAATTTAGGAGTACAAAATGTCTAGAATTTATTCCCTCTCTAGGAGATGAAATAAATGAAATGAAAACCAGAGACTTATCATGTATTTGTGCGAGCGAAAGGAGCCGGAAATATTGATGAGTATACGTTAAATTGAGTTATTTCCTGCCATTACTTTGGTGGGTAATACCTTCCCATCATATCTGTTTCTCCCCTCCCGTTCCTTTACATATGATCGACGTACTTATCTAAAATCTAAGATGTACCAAATCTAAGTGATATGTTGTTGAAATTTCACACTTATTTGTTATGTAATTCGGGCTTCATATGTTGATTCATATTGGCACATTAAAACACAAAATAAAAATTCTTGGGGCACAAAATGTTTATTTTTCATGCAAAAATAACGGGGTTTTTTTTGGGGGGGGGAATTACTTTGAATTCACCGAAGCCCGTTTGCTTCATTGAAAATAAAAATTATTTATTGCGTTGTTTTGCAATAATTTTGCAATAATTTTACGCTATTTCGTAATAGTTTTGCGTTATTTTGCAACTGTATTCAGTCAAATCGAAATGATATATTAATAATTTTGTAATATGACAAACGTTTCGCAAAAGTATTACTTTATATCACAATAGAGTCGCGTTATATTGCAATGGTATTGCGTTATACTGCAATGATATTGCATAACAGCGCAATTTTATTGCCTAATAACGCAATTCTATCGCAATGAAATTGCATTTTATTGCAATAATTTTGCGTTGTAACGCAACAATATTGAGTTTAAGCGCGAAGGAAATGCGTAAGAGCGCAATTCTGTTGCCAAATAACGCAATTTTATCGCAACAGAATTGTATGAAATTGCAATAAAGTTGCAATAATATTGTGTATATAGCAAGGATATTGCGTCATATCGCAATAAAAGAGCGTAATATAGTAATAATATTGCGTTATTTTACATTAGTATTGTGTTACATGTATATATAGCAATGATATTGTGTGATATCGCAAAAGAATATTATAGATTCGCAAAACATAGTGATTTTATGCAATACGTCTGAACAATTTCGAAATACTATTGCAAAATAGCGCGCTATTCTTGCAAAATCACGCAATATAATTGTAATAAACATTTAAGACGTACTTATCAGTTATTCAGTCTCAAAGTCGAGAATGCAAGGCAAAGTCATTAGAATATCCATAGCAACGGTTGCAAACTTCGGAAAGAATAACATTCCGAAGTGAAATCAGGTGCCCGGGGAGGGGGGGGAGACTGCATGTACCACTTGTCGCAACAGATCCATGGAAACTTGTCAAATTCGTTAATTGTCTCGATGTACATATTGATGTACACATCAGGTAAGTTTTTCCTGTTTGTTGGTGATGACAACCATTCATAAAACGCATAACTATAATGCATATCTATTGCGACATAGCGATAAAATGCAATTCCTCCGCAAAATAACGTAAAGAATTGCGAAATAACGCATAATCTTAGCGGAATGACACATCATTATAGTAAAATGACGCAATATGATTAAGATAATAACGCAATTATATTGCAAAATATAACGAAATATTATTGTAAAATAACGCAATGCTTCCGAAATAATATGCAATTTTATTGCGATATAAGGCAAATTGATACACGAAATCATCTTGAGTTCCCTCTTCCTAAAATATCTAAAGTCTTCAAACACCTCTTCAACCTTTGAAAACATCCCGGATTCGCCCAATGTATTTGTTTATTCTTTCAACTGCTAGTGGTTTATAACGCCCTTTCAACCTGATTTGAATCAAATCTGATACGACATGTCGACAAAACGTAACAGACGTCAAGTGCATAAGTGAATGCATATAGTTCTGCATCTATGTAGATTTTTTGAACATGCTTTAATTCTTCAAACAAATAAAAATTTCACTCACTTCCTCAATGTAGCAATATGTATTTTCATTTCTTTTGGTAAATTGATACTGATCAATGCACTGTACTTACACAAACAACGGCAGAATGCAGTGCCTTACGTAAAAAATGACGTCAAATGACGTCGCAAACAATAAACTATACTCCACTTTTAAAACATGAATGTATTTTGCTTTATCACGGCGTAAAATCATCTAAGGTTAAGAAATTTAGTATTATCAAAGTAAAAATCAAAAATAAGCGTTATGGCAAAATAAGCCAATTTTGCCGTTCATGTTTCTTGTCCTTTTGACAGATTTATGCATTGCCAATTTTTCACAAAAATCAAACTTTTTGAGACCAAATTGCAACTTTACGTAGGAGTTAGAATGTAATTTTTTTTATTAGTCGAAAGAGCATTCAAACTTTTTTTCCTTCATTTTTTTTTTATTTTACGATGAATACAAATGATATATTCATTGCTTCCTATTTTCTGTGATATTTCCTTTAAAACCATGTTTTTCATCCGAAAAGCCTTTTATGCAACAAAACAAACCCTCATTTTTGCAATGGAAATTTCTTTAAAACATGCATTTTGTCTGGAAATGCGATTTATGCTGAACACAAGATAGGTTTCGATGAATCAAGAGGTATACACAAATTGACATTCATGAAGACGTATTAACAACGAAAGAACGCATGACAAGCATACACTACTTATCTCTTTTGGTCGCTATTGCAGGTGGATTGAAAGGACCAATTAAGCGTTTTCTCTTAATTGGAAGAAATATTTGTTGGTATGTTTGTGACCGACTTACATCGTCACTGAGGAAGTTCTACGGTCGATATGGGGAACTCGTCATACACTATGATGTCCCACTCTCCAGAATGGTGGGTGATATTCTGCCATAGACCATTTGAGCCATCCAAGCCAAGATTGTACTCTATGTCTTCCGAAATGGAAGTTACCGGATGTGACAGTTCTACCGAATTGAAGCGGCGGGTGTTGCATGCAAGCAGGAGATGCTTACTCTTCCTGGGCACCTGATCTCACTCCCATATCGGGAGTTCGCTTCTTTTCATGTGGTGGAGGTTTTTGTTTGTTTGCTTTGGTTCCTGTTTTGTCCTGATTTTGTATGCCTTCGGTTTCTGAATTATCGATTTTGTGCTGTATACAGGGATATGGTCATTATCCATATTTGTCATATTGATAAAAAAGGGCGAAAGTACCATCGAAACAGATCAATCTTAAAAAAATGAACATTAAAATTACTGAAGAACATGAAGTATTCGAAATCAAAATTCAGAAGTAAAGTGCTGTCAACAGATGCTTGTTAAAATTGTAGTATTGTTCAGAAATTGTCCTTGAGTGTGAATGAAAATTACTTCAAACGACTTTTAAACTACATATCGGTAGGATGTTTCGATTCTGTAGGAGAAACTGTCCCATTTCAGCAAATTTGAAGAAAGACTTCCATTAGCGTTCAAAATATAAGAATTTTCCACCATTTTTTATTACCGTCATTTCAACGTCAAATTTGACGTAGTGGGCACCCGAAAAAGTTTTGACGACATGTCAAATCGTAAACCTTAGACCATAACCTTTCATTTGATACCGAATATAGCCTTGCACTAGGAGTGGACATTAAACTCCTAAAATAGAGCACTTTTTTAGGCTTGGTCACCGTACTACATGTGCCCTCGGGGACTCTTGGTCCACCAGCAGTGACACTCACCAAGTGATACAAATGTTTAACGTTTTCAAATTCATTAATGTTAGTCCATGTATCTAAATGACATTGTCCAAAATCTATAAAGGTAGGAAAAATGTCAAACAGAGTTCCATTGTGCAATTTAGAACAGGGCGATTGGCTAGACATACATTGGCAGCATGGACCAGACATGCACGTTTCGGGTACTTAACCCTCGTCAGTGATCATTAATCCAAAAAGGTTTTGTTATTGATGTTAAAGCTATAGTTACTGCATTTGATTCTATCCTTTTCAAAACCTGTACCTTTGAAAATAAAAAATCTCCAATTCATATACATTTTAATATTTCAAAATCAATATTTATTGTCCCCAATTAAGATGGGTCCTTACCTGACGTAAAGGTTTTTAAATCCATTATTTCGGACATTTTTAATCTGTTAGAGTGCGTGAACTTACTTGCGATTCAATGGCTGTCTTCGTCACCAAAAAAAATACTTGTCCGGTATTTGCATGAATATATATGTATGTATGTAAACGTCTTCAAATTGAATAGTATCATTTAAGAACAGATAAATTGGCAACGTGGACCAGACATGCGCGTTTCGGGTACACAACCCTCATCAGTGATCCTAAATCCAAACAATGTAATATGCCAAAAAAGTATGAAAGTAACTATGTCGAAAAAGTGCACCGAAAGACGTAGCAGGATGGGTGGAATATGATGCTACAGGACCCACTCCTTAGAAATCCCAGGAAATTTTGACAACAGAAATTTAGAATGCGTTGAAGAAACGATCAACCGAAATTGATCGAACTTGGCTACATGTGCCCTCGGGGACTCCTGGTCCACCAGCAGTGACACTCACCAAGTGGTATAAATGTAAACGTCTTCAAATTGAATAGCATCATTTAAGAACAGATAAATTGGCAACGTGGACCAGACATGAACGTTTCGGGTACATAACCCTCATCAGTGATCCTAAATCCAAACAATGTAATATGCCAAAAACGTATGAAAGTAACTATGTCGAAAAAGTGCACCGAAAGACGTAGCAGGATGTACATCGAGACAATCACCAAATGTGACAAGTTTTCATGGAGCTATTGCGACGTGTTTTGCATACAATCAGGAAACGCTGCTGACTCTCCCCGGGCACTTATTTCACTGACGAGGATTAAGTACCCAAAACTTGCATGGCTGGTCCATGTTGCAAATTGATCTGTTCTTAAATGATGCTATTGAGTTTAATGACGTTTCACATTCAGAAATTTATTCACTCCGTCTCATTATTTCACTGACGAGGATTAAGTACCCGAAACTTGCATGGCGGGTCCTGTTCTTAAATGATGCTATTGAATTTAATGACGTTTCACACTTGCAACCGTTCAAATGCGAATTCTTATCATTTTGCCTTGCCTTCTCGGTTTTGAGACTGAATAACTGATAGGTACCTTTTTAATTTGAGGTTTCTTGTGCATGTTTATACAACGGTTCTCGATTCTAGATTTTGAGAATAAATAGACCAAATCTTAACTGGTTTGATGAAATTTTGCTAAAGTGTTGCTACGTCTATGAATGCAGAACTAATTCTTAAAGTAATAAGAAGAAAGAGGAAGACTAGAATGTTGAAAAGTCTTTTAATGAAATATATGTGATGGTTGGAGAAATTTTTATTGAGCGAATTTTAATCATTCGAATTAGAACCAACTACGGCTCTATTGAATTTTTCACTACTCATATGAAATTAATTTTGTTTTAAACATTGCTTCCTCACGACAAGAACACTTGTCAGAAGACGCTGACTCTCCCCGGATACCTGTTTTCACTTCGGATTCCGGGATTCACAACAGTTCCACAAGAAAATTCGAATAATTTTGACATTTTATCTCGCCGCTGAGACTGAAAAGCTGATAGGTACTTCAATTCTGTTAACTTTTCTCCATTTGTTTCTCTGTGGAATGTTTTGTTGTTTCGTTTGGTTTTACATCATTACTAAGTTTCACTTGCCCATTGGCTGTGATCTTTGAAGCTTTATTCTAGATTGGCTCTTGATGTTTGCTCAAGCGAGTTATTTATACATCAATGAAAGCGAAACATTGATAAAAGTTGTTTTTTTATATTATCTTCTTATAAAATGCCCGCGTTTAATTGTGACCACAATTTGACCAAAGTATGGCATTTCTCAATGCTTAAGTCGGTAGCTATATTTTTCTGAGAAATGTATATTTTTTTTATCAATCTTCACCTCAAACCTTTCGTTTGTTCGGACCATTTCCTTTGATTCAGCATCAATATTTGATTGAGAAATCCTAACATCAAATGAATGGTGAATATTAATGAGTGATTTTAAAAAGTTCATCCAGCCCCATGACGACATCCTCACGGAGTACAACTTTATATTTTCAATATATGTCATATTCGATGCAAGTTCTACTGATTGGTCACTTAAATCTACTCCTTCAATGTGCAACCTTTTCAACATTGGCATTTTCCCTTTAATAGATGTCAACCCTAATGATCTTTTGTTCAGCGTAATGTTAATCAATTCAAGCCTTTGTAATATTGGTAAGTTTGAAAGCAGTGATTTTGTTACCTCGCTGTCATTACCAGACTGCATTATATCTATATTTTGTAACACCAACACTCTCAATAATGGGAAGGATAATGACGCTATCATTGATCTTTCAGGTTCCCTATTTTCTATAGATATCGATACTAGGGATGTGCTCTTTTCTAGGAAATTGTTCAACAATTTGTCCGACACGCCGGTTTCTATGTAAACGTCATTGATATACAGTGACGTAACAACGATGTCCTTTTCAGAAAGAACTGTGATAGTCTTAGAAATAGTTTCTTTATCGGCTTCATCGTCGACGTAGATGTCTGACATGTAGAAACTGTCTTCAGCATCACCTTCAGCATCTGTCAAAGCAATTTTGTATTCTGTGAACCAAGTGAGTTGTAGCCTGTACAATTCTCCAATGAAGGCGCTACGGTATGGAAATTCTCTGTGACTTATAACAGCTTTGTCTTCATCAATAATTTTTTTAATGACTTTTGAAAGTCGAGCGCCTAAGCGGGGACTAAGGCCACAGACCATCATTATAACGTATGAAAGACCAACTATTAATTTAACACTGTTCAAACGCTGACAAAAGGAGTCAAATACATTCTCTTTTTGTGAAACAATGTACATTGCAAGCAAACTATCTTGAATGGATTTGTGTAAGAAACGGAAACCTTGCCTTCTAAGTACACCATAACTTAAAGTCTGCCTAGGAACAAGGAGACTGGTTTCGAATGCAAACAATATTTCTTTTTCTTCTAAATATTTTTCTAAGTTAATGGAATCTAACAGTTCTGGTGCGGTAGAAAATGTATAAACAAATGCAACTTCACCCAGTTTACAAAGGGCATTCATATGGCAAAGTATATTCTCATACGGACAGAACATACTATACGGTTCTGTACCTTTATCCTCTTTTTCACTCTGATGTCCATCAGGAGAAGAGGTTTTATATCTACTTACAAGTTCATCGACAAGGCATAGATAAAAACTCGTGAAGTTTCTTCCGGGCAGGTACTCTCCTTCCGTCAGAAATGCAACAACAAACGGTCCCAACATTGGTACTTTCATAACTGAATCGTAATTTTCACGAAGCCTGTCTTCCAACAATTCTTTTATTTTATAAAAATCCATTCCTTTAGAGCCGTAGGTCATTATCATTAAAGTCATTATCGTTTCCAAAAACATAGGAAGAAATTAGACGAGACATCGATATTCTCTGGGTTTGCATAACGAATGTATCAACATAAAAAATGTAATCAAATTTCTGTAATTCCTCTCCTTGACACCATTGCCTCAAAAGATGAAAACAGTAGGTTGTCTTACCACACCCAGATTCTCCAAGCATGAACACATTCGTGGAATTTGTATCTGAGATTTTGTACTCTTCACTGACATATAAGGACCTATTCTGTACCCAGGGATACTCGTCAGAAGTACAGAAAATATCACTTGGCCTGTTTTCAATTTGTCTCATGAATTTTGGGTTGTAATCTAGGTATAATTGACAGGGGTCATTATGCTCGATTAATGAAACTGGTGCATATAACGGCTCTCTTAATGTTATATCAACCGGTTGCAATAGGAAAGATAGTACAGTCGGTGTTTTTGAAAGTCGTTCATTTATTTCATGTAACCTCTGCTTCAGAGAAACACAGGAAATCGGAGGTTTCGAGGTTATTTCATAAGCTTTTTCTATTGCAGTAGGTTCCATGGATCCATCGATATTTTGCAAAGGTGCTGTCAAATAAGCCGTCTCTGGATCTTTCTCCGCTGTAAAGATACAATACATTATAATTAATGTCGAAATTTCCGTTAAATCTTTGAATATAAATGATTAAATATCTTTAGGCATTCAGTCATAAGGAGGCATATTAAAAAGGTACATGCAACAAAACTGAAGTACAGATTATTAATAATGATGATAGCTACCTAGCGAATAACATAACGATGCACGATGAACATATTTTTTTTTTCTTTTTTTTTTTGCGCGGTGTTTCATTTTAGTTGATAAAAAGTGTGTAGTGCTATGATGATAAAAATTGTTTAGTGCTTTGAGTTCTAATTTTTTTCTTCCAATTTGACATTAACAAGCATCTGTCTATGTCATGAAAACGGATGTATTTCGAAATCTCATTTCAGTTGCAAAAAATTGATGATAAAAAAATATAATAATCTGAAATCATACAATAATAAGCATTTTCGTACAGTATGTATAAATGCTTACCCAATATCTGTCGGTATTTTATATAATCAGATTTCTGTATTGTGACATTCAGTGATATTTTTTCTACGTTTAACAGGCTTAAAACGTCATTCGTATTGAATATTTCCTGTAAATTGACATGTAGACCTTCCTCTTCATATTTCCTCCATAACTTATCCAAGTTGATAACGCTGTCAAGTATCCAGAAGGACAAAACTGAAGAGGGAACGACGGACACAAGGGACGCTCCGCAGTTCTTATAGACATGCAATGTAGTAGTAGAACTTTTTTTCAAAGTTGCCAATAATTTGGGTACTATGTTTCGTCTGAATCGATCAAATTTGTTTTCTCCTAATTCTAATAAACGCGCCCCTTGTCTTACATATTGTAACAGCAACCGCCGTCCATATTGCTTTCGACATTTGCAAAATTCCTTGTGCCAAACATTAAGAAATTCATCTGACAAAGTATTTAAATCTTGGTATCTTTCCCATAAGCCACTAGCATCTTCGTCATCATCCTCGGACCTGCATAATAATTTCTCAGATACTGCCAAAAGTATGAGATCCACTTCTTCTCTTGTCTCCTTCTCTAAGTGAATTGGATCAACATCTGTTACAAAAGTTTTTACCATCAAGGAATTTGCTGGAATAAACAGCAAAGAAGTACCCATTAATTCTTCAATCTCAAAGTATGAAAGGTAAGACAAAATGATTAGAATTTCATTTCCTTTGGAACAGCTGCCTTAAAGTATGAAAGGTAAGGCAAACTGGTTAGAATTTCATTTCCATTGGATCAGTCGCGAACCCCAGAACAAACAATATTCCGAAGTAGAAGAAATATAAATAGGATATGTATATCTTTCTAACTATTAGAAAAATACCATGTAAATGTTAAATAAAAGATTTCATCCCCAAAAAGTCTTTCTTGAGCAAAAAAATCATGAATAATAGTAATGTTCTTTACTTTATAATCATGATCATGGATTAACAAGGTATGAAAAATAGGAGAGTAAACTATGTCAGTATTACATGTATGTTCTTCTTTTGGATATATTTTATATTTTATATTTTTATATATAAGTCATATAGACATTGTTTTGTTCAACGTATTTTCAGGAATTGAAATTAAGTCGGTCGTGCGGTACAGATCTGCTTTTGTTTTTAATGTCTTAGATTCCAATTTTGACGAACCAACTTCATTTCTCTCTTCAATTCATATGTTGTAATAAGTACATATTTTAAGTATCAATTTGAAAAGGATTTACAAAATGAGCAACACTGATGCCGTACCTTGGATTTCCTTAATCCTTGCTTCTGCTAGCTGTATAAGCATTATTATCTCCACATGGACGTCTGCTGCTTTCTCCTTGATGAAGTTGTAATTTCCTTCACTGAATTTTCCGTCTCGTTCAAGGAAGTCCAAAATTTTCTCTATACTCTCTTCTTGTATCATTGATGGGGGCAGATCTGTTCTACAGTTCAGTCTGAAACGATCTCTTAAATGATTTATTACCAAATACTCACAAATGAGTAATTTTCTTAATTGGACATGAACGGCCAATGTCGTCTCACATTGATGAAAGAAGTCTGCCGTGTAAGATTCCATTTTGAACTATTTGGTATATGTATATGGTAAAGGATAAATGTAGATCTACATGATTATCTTTTCTCAACTTTCACACAAAGAAGTATGTCTCAGCACTACCATTTGCATAGATGTAAATACGAAAAGCATGATTCTTGAGAGGATGGATGATGTTTTCATCGCTTAGGAAAACCTGAAATGGAAAAAAAAAACATTATTCGTGATACATTTATCAGTCCAGAAGAATACTCAGCCCTAGAACCTATAAATTTACCTTATGGGTTGACACAAACAAGACAAAGACCCTAACATTTTTCAAAGTTAAAAATTGGTTGGATTCTTAGGAGAAATCTTATTTTGAACATTAATTTTTTTTTATTATTATTATTCAAACTCTCTTCACCTTGAGATGAATTTGTCTTTTCTTTTTATTGTCGTATAACTGAGGAAGTATGAGTAAAAGTCAAGTCATTTTGGATTAAAATTGGCAGAATTGCATTCATAAGATTCTGGGAAAATTTCTTTTGAAAATCTCTTTGAATATTATAATTTTCCATTTATAGTTTTTTAAAACCAAATATTATACTTTATGTCTTCCAAAATGGAAGTAACCGGATGTGACAATTCTACCGAATTGAATCGACGGGTGTTGCATGCAAGCAGGAGATGCTGACTCTTCCTGAGCACCTTGTCTCACTTCCATTTCCGGAGATCGCTTCTTTTCATGTGGTAGAGGTTTTTGTTTGATTGCTTTGGTTCCTGTTTTATCCTGATTTTGAATGCTTTCGGTTTACGATTTTCTGAATTATCGATTTTGTGCTGTATATAGGGATATAGTCATTATCCATATTTGTCATTTGTACACCTTAAGAATAGCATGTTCCTTCATACTTCTTACATGTTTTATTTTAGCTCACCTGAGCGAAGCTTAAGTGAGCTATTGTCATAGCGTGCCGTCAATCTGCTCTGTGTTCTTCTATTGGGTGTTTTTGTGGTTTTGCAGTGGGTACTGCAATCGAGTTTTGTTGAAGATCCCCTCCTTTTTTACAGAAGCAAGTACTCAAGGTACTTTACCACGTTTGTGTTTTTGTGGTCAACAAATATGGCCACTAAGGGCTCTTATTGAATGGCTGACACATTTTTAGCATCTCCTCTAGATCTGCAACTATAGCACAGTATTAAAACGAAACTTTATAGAGAGCAAGTACTCAAGTTCTACCAATGAGTTGAAGAAGATCCTGACGATAATCTCAACAGCACTCACAACAGAGCACCGCATTTAGCATCGACAGACCCATAGCAAGGCTGAGGTGGGATCAGGTGCCCGGAAGGAGTAAGCATCCCCTGCTGGCTAGTCGCACCTGTCGTCGATGTTCATGCACGAAAATGAAAACAATATATTAAATACAAATCTACATGCACTATCTGAGGTTATGTCTATATAGAAAGGGCTATGGCAACCATATCACGGGAAAATTTTCAAAACACTTACTGTCCAACCCCTCGCGCGGAACTTTTTTGCGAGCTCCACACGCCAAAGGGCATAAGTGTGACACAAATGAGTTAAAGAAGATTCTGACGATAATCTCAACAGCACTCACAATAGAGCACCAAACTGAGCATCGACGGAACCCTAGCAAGCCAGAGGTAAGACCAGGTGCCAAAGTATGCTTTTTTCGTGGCTAGAAGTCAACAAAAATGGTCGACAAGGACTCTAATTGGCTGACATAAACTCGACATCACATCTCTTCTGCAACCTCTGCACATAACTCCATGAACCCTTGAGCCTTGATCATTTTCAAGGTGAAGGCCCATTATTTTGTGTCAAACATAAGAAAGGCGACGAACCTGTCTTGAATAATGCTACAGTTTGTATTTTCACTTAGAAACTGCTGAGTCTCATGAAACCTTAAAGATAACAAGTATTTAAGGTACTCTACCACCATAGCTACTTTCAGCTCTTGGTCCGCAAATCAGGTGAATAATTTGGCCCCCTTGAGTCTCTTATTGTTTTTCGTTGCATAATTGAGAAATTTTGTCTAAACGTCAGATCATTCTGGGACTAAATCTTGCAAAACTATTCATGGGAAATAAAATCCCCGACAGGGTATCTTGCAGCGTTGGCGTTGGTACTCTTCTCTGAAACGTTGTCTGGAATGCTGTTTCAAGAGTATACCTCAGTCTATTTTGCTAACTTTGCGAGAAGAAATTGATTTTCGAAATGAGGGAAAAAAGTCAAGTTTTAGAATACTAAATAAAAAAGTGGACCTATATATTTATGTATGAAGGTCAAAACTCTGATCGAAAAAAAACTACAAATTCATTGGTATTCTTCCTATGATACTCCTATCGTTTTAGGAATCAAACTAATTTACGTCAAAATTAGATTGTATGGTAATTATATATCATACAGCTCATACATACCTATAGACTTTGCTCAGACAAGAAAATTCCATGAACTCTTTTCTTTCTCGGGGTGTCCTCCATTTTTAATACACCGTCTTATTACTTGTGTGTGAAGTTATTTTTATCGGCAATTACACATACATTCAGTATACAAAAAAAACTAGGTATTTAAACGTCGGTGCATTTGAATGGATCTTTTTGAAAGACATTGTATTTTCCCATGTATTTTGTGTTTTCTACCTGATTGTATGGTATGACTTGGTAGATAGACTAGTAAGGAGATACTCTTTATAATCTCTTTTTCTATCGCTTCTGTCAAAGGTTATACGCAACTGACTAATGTTTTCGGTGTCATATTTTCGAATGTTCTATTGAATAAGACAACTCTAACACAAAGACATGAGGTATGGTAGAGAAGAAGATATCTATTACATTGTAACATTAAATTTTTGGGGAAAAAATACTTAAATAAATTATTTAGATTTAACAGAAAAAATATTAATAATAAATTGTTTTAAATATGCATTATGTCAATGAAATAATTTTATTTTTGATAATGCATGTATTCCATATTTACATCAATATGAGAACAAAAATATCTATTAAACAATAAATTGACAGATAGTTTATGCAAGTAATACATACACGTACACATGGTGTCTAACCCATATACTAAAAATTTCGGAAGTTGTTGTAATTCTGCGTCGTAAATCGAATGAAAATCAGTTTCCCGTCAACAAAACCACGCCAGTATGAAGATACAGCCCCGACCAGTCGAAAGTTTAACGCCAAGATGACGAAATTTTGAAAGCTAAATTCGAAAATTTCGTCAACTATTCGTCAGCGATTTTTTGAAAGCTACTGAGATGACGAAATTTTGAAAGCTCTAAAAAGCTTTTGAAAAATCTCTGACGAAAATTTCGTTAACTAATTTTAGTTAACGAAAAATTTGAAAGCTATGAGCTTTCAAATTTTCGTCATCTCGGAGCTTTAAAAATATTTGAAAGCAATCGCTGACGAAATTTTGAAAGCAATCGCTGACGAAAATTTTGAAAGCAATCGCTGACGAAAATTTTGAAAGCTATCGCTGACGAAAGTTTTGAAAGCTATCGCTGACGAAAATTTTGAAAGCTTTTTGAACGCTCGGGTGCCATATTGTTTTTGCAATTGCTGCAGCACGCCTCGGGCGAATTCCACTGCACAGTTTAGAGGACGAAAGAAGCCGTCTCTTTATCGGCGCGGCACTTTAAAAAATCCACCGATTGTGAAATATCTTTCAAATCTTCCGACAATTACAGTGAAGCCAGGGTTTCACTGGATATAAATTCCCCTTCATTTAGTCAGAATTTGGCCTGTCAGATGTAAATTATACATTTTAATTTAAGATGAAATGGAAGTTGTTCATATACACTTTAAGATGGAGTACCTTTACAGGTAATACAAATTCAGGTAAATTCAGGTAACTAATTAGTGCAAAGTATACCCTTTTGATGGCCCCATTCACCCCAAATTAACATAATGTTATTATAACTAAGTAGGTGTATGGGGAACACACCGATCTGGGAAACATGAAATCTTCAAATAAACTTATAAAAATAAGCAAGATACAATATTTAATTTAATCCAAGAATATATATCTTCATAATTTAATCTAAATAAACATCATAATTAATACTATTTCATCAAGCAAATTATGAAGATGATTGCTTTGATTTCGGCCATCTTGGTTTTCTCGATACAAAATAGCTTACGAGAAAAGCTTTCAAAAATTTTGAAAGCTAGTTAACGAAATTTTCGTCAGCGATTAGCTTTCAAAAATTTTGAAAGCTATAGTTAACGAAATTTTCGTCAGCGATTAGCTTTCAAAAATTTTGAAAGCTATAGCTGACGAAATTATGTTAACTATAGCTTTCAAATTTGTTGAAAGCTAATTGCTGACGAAATTTCGTTAACTATAGCTTTCAAAATTTTTGAAAGCTATCGCTGACGAAAATTTTGAAAGCTAGGGAATCGCTGACGAAAATTAGTTGACGAAAAATCGCTGACGAAATTTCGTCATCTCTTGAGTATTCAAAAGTTTGAAAGCAATCGCCGACGAAATTTTGAAAGCTAAGCTTTCAAAAAGCTTTCAATTCGTTTACGAATTGAAAGCGAGTATTAAACTTTCGACTGGGCTGTAGCTTTGACTGTTATTATTAATTAGACACATATCTAAACTGTGTAGACATTAGTGAAAGATCACCATGAAGGAAGAATTCCCCTAAACTTTGTTTAATTTCAACAATTTGAAAAACGCAGCATGGCATAACCCCTAGAGGTCAATTTGTCTTTGAATTTAAGGTTGGTATCTCGTTATTTCTCAAAGATGAGTGACAGAAGTATGTTGTGTACATACTAATTGATGAATGTAAACGTCTTCAAATTGAATAGCATCATTTAAGAACAGATGAATTGGCAACATGGACCAGACATGCACGTTTCGGGTACTTAACCCTCTTCAGTGATCCTCAAATCTAAACAATGTAATATGCCTAAACGTATGAAAGTTAATATGTCGAAAAAGCTTACCGAAAGACGTAGCAGGATAGGTGGCGAATACATTACATTGCCGACGTGCTTTTGATGATAAGCATGTCTGATTTCGAAAATTTGAGAATTCAAGAAAATTTGCCACTGTATCCGTCGATGAAGAATTACTGTACGAGTCGCTGTACGGTTCAACGCAAATTTTCAAATCTACTTTGACTACTTCAGATGAACAATAAAATGCTCTCATTTTAGCTTATATGAGGGCTGATTGATACTTACATATTGTTAGCCCTTCGGTCCGGATTTTATCCATTTAATTAGACATCCTATTGCAGATTGTCGGATTTCTTTTTGAGGGAGGTTGACGGGGGCAGCGTTACGATCCACGTGTCGTATATTTGTCAGTTCGAAAAAATACAACGGGGGGTTATATACTTTGCTGAAAGATGAATAATCCGAAACAACAAATAAAATTTGTTAGCTTCAAGTAATTTCAGCAGCCCTATCATTCTCGCACCATTTATCAAAGCCAAAAACATCGAAACATCAATGCGTTTAAACATTGATGAATTAAACACCCCCCCCCCCCCCCATAGGAACGCTACTATGCTTTACAAAAATTTAAATGAGGACATAGTTTTCTCTCTATTGATAATTTTCGTAAAACAAGAGGCCCAGGAGGGCAACAATCGCTCACCTGAGAACCATGTTCACTCACAGAATATCATACCATGGCCTTACACCATAAAATAATGATTGACTTAAATTCTCAAAATACTATGTATATCACAAAGTTGTAAAGTCCCAATAAACAACTAGACCAGTTAAGAACATGCAGGTATGTTGCCACTTACATGTTTGACCCAAAAATAATGCACCTGACCTTAAAGATGACTTGACGCTCAATAGGTATTGAATCTCATCACCCTAGACCATCAATGCAAGTTTAATGACACGTATATCGAGTAAGTTATATCGAATTACATGTATGACATAATGTTAAAAGATGAAGTTCTAAGTACTTTATGCCTACTCAAGTTTATCGAAAATCTGCTCACTTCACATAACTTACAATGTGTAAAAGAAGTCGAAAGTGCAAATAATCCCCCTCCTTGCTTTTAATATTTAAAAAAAATTGAAGCAATATTAACCAGATTGACTAATCTAATGTTAAACGTCTTCAACATGTTCAAATTCAATAAGTAACCCGAGAGTGACAGTTATACAGAAACTTAAGCAACTTTATACAAAAATTACAGTCCCCCTCCTTTCAATAGATTATTGATAACATTTGATCAATATCACGATTTACATGATGAAACTGTAGATTTGTGTTTTTACATTAATATTTTTAGCTGCTCTCAATATTTTGATTTTAATGTTGTATATCGAAGTTTTCACAAGATGAATTTGAAAATACTTATTCATTTTTTTTAAATTATTTAGTTTCTATTTGCATACTGATTTAATAATTTAAAATATATAACACTCAAATGAATCTATAATCCAAGAATTAATCTCAGGAATCATATATCAATATTAAAGAAAGGCAACTCTTGCATACATGAGTCCTGATGTTATATCAACTGTATGAGTTCTCCCCCTTTTGTACAAAACTAAAGTTACCAGGGTTAAAATTCCTGATATAGATAAAAGAAGTACCAGGACTTGAACCCACAACCCTTGGGGCCATGTGCACATAAACACATTCATAATTGAAAAAAATACTCATAAACGTTTTAGAAAATAAGATAATAGCATATGATGTATATCAAAGCATTTAGTAACTTAAATATGATAAATATACAATAAATAGTGCAGTCACCACTAAAGTGTAAAATTACGATTTGAAGATGGTGAAAATAAAGTTTCGCATTTGACAAATATTTATATTTTTATTGAAGGATACATATCTTAGGTATATACATATCTTAGGTATTTGAAATGCAACAGGAGAAATCTCTACTTAATCTACTTTTAGTGATATGCTTTGTTCAATAGAGGGGCGTGGATTGCAATTTAAGAGCTACGTTACAAGAGGTAGACTTTTGTTCATTCCATCGCCGAAGGAACAAAAGTAGTTACAGTATAAACTTTTGTCTTCTGACGTTTTACTATGCATAAGAAATCTTTTGAAGTATAATAATTAAACCTGTTTGATTTCGTACATTATTTAAAAATTTGACGTCTGGAGAAGGCATAAATATTTCTGTCTTAAAACTATTCGCCATCTGATACATTTCATCTACAATTATACAAAGCACGCATTCCTGGTTTGACTAAATATTTATTGCTTGTCATGTGAGAGGGTATCATATGTGATCCTGCACATTATTTTTTCAGATACATTGCTTAGAAAACCGTTGACAGCATTTTATGTTGGTATACCAGTGGTAGAGCATTTGTTATAAAAGAACCAATTACATGTACCATATATATGGTCAAAAATATCTCTAACTGATGCAAAAAGTAAGCAGTGTATATAGACTTCCACTGTGACTGACTGGACGATGTGACTCCATGACGGGTCCTCTCCTAGCCTTTTTAGAGAAGTCAGTCGGACTCCTCGGGTGATTACACACATTAACCCGCTACAGGCGGCATAACAGTGACTGTATTATGTATGCCCTTTTTCATATCCATTTACATATTCTTCTGTGTTATTTTGGCCCTTGTATTTTGCTGTTCTGTTTGTGTGGTTATCTAACAGAGAGGAGGAATTTAACACTACAATTGCATTCTTCGAGACCTTTTGGTAACAAGAAAAATATGCACGTAATCCGGATAACCACGCCATCTGTTATTTGCATCGGAGATGGCCGTCATAACTTTGCCCTTTGTCTCGTTAGTTTATGTGTAGTCTTTTGTGTCTTATGTTTATATGTCGTATGTCTCTTTTCCTTCTCATGCTGTGATCGTCTTCTCTGTGTTTCGATGTTTTGCTGTTGATCACCTCCCTTCTTGAATTTCATTGGGGGAGATTTTCATAATTCCTTTTTTGTTTCGCCTGCGAAGCATAACGCCACTTAGGGATCTCTTTGTCTGTTGTCTGTCTGTCCATCTGTCCATCTGTCTGTCACATCTCGATGTCTATCACACTTCGATGTCTGTCACACCCTATATAAAAGTGATTCCGAAGTGTCGCTATGTTTCGCAAGCGACACATGAATTCCTTGGAATGATTTTTTAACAATAAATAGTCACGTTTACTGTGCACATAAAACTACGAGTTGTGGATTCAAATACTGATACAACCTTTTTAATAGTCATTCTCTGTAAGGACAAAAAGAAGGGAGGAGATCTCCAACAAGACCCCGTTGCAGCATCAACAGTAAAACACCAAAACACCCGATGCGAAAACACAAAGTACGAGTACAGCACGAGACGGAAAAGAGACACACGACTTGTAAACATCAAACACAAAAGACTACACATAAACCGACGAGACCAATGGGTAACCAGTGCCGACTTTGGACGGCCATTTGTCACGCAAGTAGCAAATGGTGTAGTTATCCTGGATAACGTACGCACAACCCTCTCACTTCTCCAATTACCCAGAGGTCTCGAAGAACGTACAGTTGTGGTGTAAAACAACCTCCTCACTGAAAGATGACATCACACAAACAAGACCGCGAAACGCAGAGGCCCCAGAGACACAGATGAATATGTAAATGGATATAAAAAGAGGGCATGCGTAATACAGTCCTTGCTCTGTCGGCTGTAGCGAGAATAGTTTGGCATGACATGTCATGAATTTTGACGATTTTTGTTATAATGGGTATTTATTAAGTACTGACGATAAAAATAACATTTTTTCGGCCTATATGACCTCTGGTTGCAATGGTAACGAGGTCACTCTATTTATAGCACTTTTGAGACCATGAAATAAGCCAGCTTTGGAAACTGCGTTGCCATGGATACCTCTGTAACAGCTTGTTCATTTTTACATGCAACCTTTTGAATAACCATTTTCTGCAAGGACAAAAATGGTTGGCACGGCATGACATGGATTTTGACGATTTTTGATATAATGGGTACTGACGTTGCCATGGATACCTCTGTAACAGCTTGTTCATTTTTACATAATGTTTTTTTCCTTACTTCTGTTCTTTCAGTGTACACTTAGTTTTGTGATATATATTACAGGAAACTAATTGTATTAATCCAAAATCAGTTTTAAAAATGAAGCGAAAAAAAAGATATGAAAATTAGGACCAATTTAGTATGTTTTTGACCATTTTCAATCTAGAAATAAAATGAACGAAAAATTAGAGTGGGCTATTTAAGAGTTTTACCTAAATTATGTCGTCAGATACCTTTGCAATGGCAACATTAGACATTTTTGTTTGTTTCATATTATCTTTGAAATTGATTTTTTCCTCCTTAGAGTTACGTATGATTGTCACATGAATATATGGATAGATACATGTATGACTTAAACATTTGATCTTATCACAATTAAAATGTTCAAGGTCATTGACTTTGAGTTCAAGGTCATTTTTACTTTGAGACTCAAATAACCGTAAAATATCGAATTTTCCAATTTCTTGTTATCATTTTAGATATGGTTTCGTTCCTTTTTCATCAAAATACTCACCAAGAATTTAGAAATTCAAAGACGTGATCTGATGGTTTCTAAGATATTGGAACCTTCATTTTATGAAACATCAGGATTTGTCGTCAAATCTGGTGACTTAAAGTTAAATGACCTTGGAAATGCAATGGGTGACCTTGAAATATTTTCAAGGTCATCGTTATATAAAAATGTCTCTGATAGATGTATACATGAACTTCTTTTCCATTATCATATGTGGATAGCTTGATAGAGATTGTGTTTAAATTCATCGTATCGAAACCTTTCAGCTGAATTTTGCCATAGCAACGATGCGTGTTTACATATAAAAGGACAAATTAGCCCAATCAAATGTTTATAGTATATGTAGTTCAAAGGCGATACTAATTGGATAACAAGAGTTTGGACTTCTAAAACTGGAGCTTTTATGAAATTTTCAACCTTGTAAAACAGACAAACATGCAAAAAATGGTCTTTGGGTGCCCCATTCAGAGCCTCTTGATACCATATCTTGTATACAAAAGGCATCCGAGATTAATGTAAAAAACTTTACAAATATTTATAATAATAAGGATTGAAAGAAAATAATCAAAGTGATTTCAGATGAAAAAGTACCTGTTTCAATGATAACGAGACCTACAATATGCCTCATCCTAAAAATTTTCCCGATATTTGAAACTTCAGACACGAATACCATGGCAACGAAAACCTTTTTGAAAAACCTGGGGTTGATTTTCATACTAGTTCTTCATACTGATCTTCCATACCAAAATCTAAAATATCCATGACATGCCGTGCCAACATGTCTTGAAATTCTTTGGTTCTTCTACAGAGAATTGCTGTAAATAACTATCGTTATGCACTGTCTATATATTAAGAGTGTACATAGGTATCAGGTGATCGGCTGTGTCCCATTTTAAATACCTCTTACAATATCCGTATCAGTATAGTACAGTGTGTGAAATCTAAAGAAATAAATAACTACACATCAAAATGGTGGACTGGTGGAATTAAAATGGCAACCTCTTCGTTTCTTCATTCTACGACATAAATGAGGTATGGAAAAAGACGTAAAATGTTATCATATCTACAGCAGACGAACTATTGATAAAATTATTTCCATATTATAATAAAGGATTCAATTGGGATGATATGTGTGTCAGCCGGTACAGGAGCATGCAAAAAAGGCACGTCCCAATACTCCTCATATGTACAGCTGACAAAGTATTAATCAAATTATTTCCATATTATAATAAAGGATTCAATAGGGATGATATGTATGTCAACCGGAACAGGAGCATGCAAAAAAAGGCACGTCCCAATACTTCAAAAATAATGAAAGAAATGTGAAGTATGAAACCGATTTATGATGTTTTGTGAAACCAAGACTTAATTATCTCATTATCATCATGCTGAAATTTTATCTGTTTTAAAATGTTGCTATTGAATTTGAAGACGTTTAACATTTGAACCACTTGGTGAGTGTCACTGCTGGTAGACCAGGAGTCCCCGAGGGCACATGTAGCCAAGTTCGATCAACTTCGGTTGATCGTCTGTCTCTTCAACGCATTTGAATGATTCTATAATTAATAAATCTTGAAATTTCTAAAACGTGGGTCATGTTGCATCATATCACATCCATCCTGCTACATTTTGGTATAGTTTTGGACATATTTCACACTCTTTGGCCATATTACATTGTTTAGATTGAGGATCACTGACGAGGATAAAGTACCCGAAACGTGCATGTCTGGTCCATGTTGAAATTTTATCTTTTCTAAAATGATGTTATTAAATTTGAAGACGTTTAACATTTGAACAACTTGGTGAGTGTCACTGCTGATGGACGAAGAGTCCCCGAGGGCACATGTAGCCAAGTTCGATCAACCTCGGTTGATCGTCTGTCTCTTCAACGCATTCGAAAATTTCGATTTCTGTTATCAAAAAATCTTGAAATTTCTAAAACGTGGGTCCTGTTGCATCATATCCCACCCATCTTGCTACGTTTTTGGTATAGTGTTGGACATAATATATTTCACACTCTTTGGCCATATTACATTGTTATGATTTAGGATCACTTACGAGGGTTAAATATCCGAAACGTTCATGTCTGGTCCATGCTGGAATTTTATCTGTTCTACAATAATGCTGTTGAATTTGAAGACGTTTAACATTGTACTTGAACGTAACCTCATGCTTATTTTTCCTGGACACTTTGTCCCACCTCTAGCTTGCTATGGATCCGTAGATGCTCAAATTAGTGCTCTTTTGTACAGATTGACACAAGGATCTTCTTTATCTTATATAGACTATACAGTAATTTATGCTCAAATGTATGCTAAAGCATTTCGTATATTCTCTTGATAAGTTAATGACATGTTCATTATGTATGCATATGTCAACATACTGGAAAATGAAGAAAAACGAATCTCAAAGCTCATTTTCTCTCATTTTGCTCGATAAATTTCGATTTATTTTGTCATATATTTTGCTATTATCTGAATAATAACCTGGTACAATCAAATATTCTCTTGCAGTTATCCAAATATAACAGTATAATGACTTAACTCTCTTTTAATAAATAATCGGAGGAGAAATATTTTTTTGCCTTCACGTCCGTCTGTCACATTTTTAAAATGTGTTATTGCTCATGACTAAAAGTTTTTATATCATTGACCAAGGTCATGTGACTAAAGTCAATGTGTTTTACATCGACGGCGGGTGCGGCTAGCCAACAGGGGATGCTTACTCCTCCCGGGCACCTGATCCCACCTCTAGCTTGCTAGGGGTCCGTCGATGCTCAACATAGTTCTCTGTTGTGAGTGCTGTTGAGATTATCGTCAGGATCTTCTTTAACTCATTAGTACATTTTTAATGACTGTACATACTTTCGTGTCATTGCTATATTTCTTGAACTGTTTTACTTGATCACTTTAATATTTAGCTCACCTCCACTAAGTTGAGTGAGCTTATGCTATACCCTTTGGCGTCCTTGCCCGTGTACCCGTCCGCGTCCGCGTCTGGTTAAGAAGTTTATGGTAGCTCAGTTTTTGACAAAGTACTGATTCTACAATACCCAAACTTAAGCAAGTGACTCATATTTGGATGCTGAGGTGAACCCATACATGGGATGCTGCGTCTGACATATATTTTCGTCTTGATTGACTTGGTAAATAAGTTGAGTTTGGGGTAAACTCTGTTTGACTCGGCAAATGTGCTAAAAGTAAATGCACCTCTGTAACTTGAATTACAGTTTCATACAAGGTACTTGACCTACTTTTTTCATTAAGCCAATATCAAGCAAGGTGTAAGTGCCACATTTATCAAACTTGCATATTTGATTATCTTTGTGTGACTGTGACTGTGACGACGGGACTCCATGAGGGGCCCTGTCCAAACCTCTTTAGAGAATACAGCCCCCCCCCGACCACTTGTCCTCTCTGAATGTCAGTCGGACTCCTCGGGTGATTACATTCATGAGCTCGCTACAGTCGGCAGAGCACGGACTGTATTACGCACGCCTTCTTTTTATATCCATTTACATATTCATCTGTGTTGCTGGGGCCCCTACGTTTTGCGGTCTTGTTTGTGTGAGATCATCTAACAGTGAGGAGGTTGTTTTACACCACAATTGTACGTTCTTCGAGACCTCTGGGTAACTGGAAAAGAAAGAGGGTTGTGCGCACGTTATCCAGGTTACCCCATTTGCTTCTTGCGTGGCAAATGGCCGTCAAAAGTCGACACCGGTTGCCCATTGGTCTCTTCGGTTTATGTGTAGTCTTTTGTGTTTGATGTTTATATGTCGTATGTTTCTTTTCCGTCTCATAGTATGCTATTGTGTTTTTGCATCGGGTGTTTTGGTGTCTTGCTGTTGGTGCTGCAATAGGGTCTTGTTGGATATCCCCTACCTTCTTTGTTCATCTTTTTATAAAAATACCTTGACGTTATTTTTCTGCTTGAGTCATTTTACCTTTAAAAGCCAATATTGAATAAGGTATGAGTGCTACATGCACCATACTTGTCAATTGGATGTTTCTTTAATCAATCTCTCATAAAAACCTTGACCTTCTTTTTCCGCATGACTGATTTTTCCTTCGAAAGGTTTGTAATCTGTAATTACCTATATTTTAAAATGATGTACCTCATACCAAAAAGATTTCACTGTATCTCGCCAAAGCTCATATTACTAAGGTCAAAGTCAGTTACATGTAGAAAATTTTTGATTGAAGATGTTTGATAAACTTCGGATGATCGTCTCATCAAAGCATTTGAAAATTTCTTTATCAAAAAGTCTTGAAATTTTTAAAAGGCGTTGCTTCATCTCCCACCTTTCCTGCTTCGTCTTTCGTTACTTTTTTGGAAATAATAATTTTCACACTCTTAGACATGTTGAGATTATTTATATTACATTGTTTAGATTGAGGATCACTGAGGAGGGTTAAGTACCTGAAACGTAAATGACTGGTGTATGCTGCAAATCTATCCGTTCTTTTAAAATGCTGCTATTGAATTCGAAGGCGTTTCACATTCATTCCATTCCAAATTGTACTGAAGATCGAAAGACTATAACTAGTACACAAGTAGGTAATATTCTCAAACAAATAATCGAACAAGACCCGCGAGGGGCGAGGTCAGGTGCTTAGGTAGAGTCAGCGTCTCTTGTTTGCATGCAACACCCGATACTTCAAAAGTCGACATTGACTGATCGATACAACACATGACCGAAAAACGCTCCCTAATTGATCTCACAACATTTTATGAAGTGAGTGAAATCAAAGAAAGTACACACCCATAGATAAGCATCCATATATACCGTAAATAGAGACAAACAATCCCCCAATTGAAAACAAACGTCTGTACTGAAGTGAGGGACTCGCTGAACTGACAATTTGCGGGTCAGTGAGAATATAGAAAGTGGCATAACGAGAGGCCCATAAGGGAGATTCAAACAGTGAAACGAAATGAAAAAAAATATTAAGGTATAAAGAACGAGTCTAGCTTTGGTCGTGAGTTTCAGCGATTGATCTGTGTATCCAAGAAGAAAAAATAGAGTGTGTTATAAAAAAGTACCTATGAAGGATCTATTTCACACATGTATAAAATCAAAACTCCGAAAGTAAAGACCGGTTTGAAAAAATGAATAAATCAGTAAAAGTTTTAAACTGTCAAAGTATGTATCTGGTCACAGTATCCAAGTCCAAAAATATATACAACTGTTCATTTGTGAGTAAAAAAGGTGAACTTGGAAGAGGTCGTCAAAATTTTATCTAGAATATGGATACAGTAAACCCTAATGGTCACTGACTTTCGACTCATACGTGTAGCAACAAATAATTGATATGCGTACTGACCATTTAAAACGGTCGCTTTCTTCTTAACTTATTCAGGGAATCCTATGATGAAAATAAATAAAAATGGTATTTTAAGGATGGCGACTCATATAATAAGGAGTATTAAACTTTTTATAAAAATGGGCCACATATAAAGAACAATTCTCATACTTTAATTTTACATATCGAAATACCAAGGTCGGTGTTGAAAATTTCGAGATATAGCTAAAAATAGATTAAGGGAATTTCTGTTGCTATTTTTAGACAAAAATCACCCATTTCCAGAAAAGCACTTGTCATTGAGGAAAGAATGTTATTATGTGATTTTTGAAACTTTTAATGAAAAGAAGACACTTTACTTCAATAAAAAACATATATATGAAATAAAATAACTTTATTTGAGGAAAGTAGTGTCCATATCAATTTAATGTTAAAATTCGTTAAATTATCATTTTTTGCCTAAAAAATTCACTTCAAAGGAGTATTAAACTTTTTTTCTAGTTATGACAGAATGAATATATAAATCTTGATCTTTTAATTGATATTTAAAAATACATAGGTCGGTGTTAATATAAGAGCAAGATAAAGCGTTGAAAGAAGCTTTCATGTCCATGATGACGTCATACCTAGATTTTATATATACAAATCATAGCGTCGAAACATTTCAATAAATGACGTTAATATCATAGAATGTAAACGTCTTCAAATTGAATAGCATCATTTAAGAACAAATAAATTGGCAACATGGACCAGATAATATCTTATTCATTTTTATTCAAACAAATATGTATTCCTGTAGTAAAGTCTCATTAAAAATTGACACAACACGAAAATTGTTCTCGAATACTCGAAGAATGGGCAATATCAAATTAGTCAGTGGCCATTGTGTAAATTGCTAGGAAATAAAGCAATACGTCGCATTATTCGCTAAAACCTACCTATTTTACTGACTTGTTTCCGATCGAAATGTTAGAGAGACGATGTTTTATTTCCCTTATATATGTAGAATACAAACTTCGATTTAGATTTTCGCAAGCTTTTATTATAAAAAATAAGTATTTTCGCTCATCGTTCAACGAAGACGTCGTATTCTGTGAAAGACTAATAATATAACAATGGCGTAGCTCTGCCTGAAAAAGTGGGAGGGGGGAGCACAACATCCCAAAATTTCTAACAAGCAAAAAAAAAATTGGGGGGATTAAAAACAAATATGGGGGTTTCATGTTCTGTATTTGAATTTCAGTGGTGGGTTTAGATTTGAAAAAAAAAAAAGAAAAACGGGAGGGGGTTCACAGTGCAGCTATAAAGGATACTGCTCAAAGAAAATCTAACAAACAAACAAAGAAAAAGAAAAGTGCTGGGCATGAGCCTTTCCTCCTGCAAGTAACGTAAAATGGCGTAGATGTTTACTCTTTGGTTTCAAACACTAACCGGCGTCGGAAAGTAGCGATCCAGAAAATATGAAGAAATGAAGTGTTTATTCTGTTTAAATTAAGTCATTATAAACAAAAGGGAAATCAAAACTTTAATATTCAATATATTGATCGGTGAACGAAACGGGATGGTTACATTTTGACTACATTTCTGGCCTAGAGGAATATTTTTAAACAAGATTTCAAGAAAAATATTGAAAAAAATCTTCTTTACTTTCCACACCACATTCGTCATATACAACTCATAGGTGCTCGTGGACGTGGAGAATCAGTGCAGTAAGTATCTCGAGATGGTCCCCGGTTTTCTATATAAATCAAAATACAAGGCAAAAGACTCAATAAATTCTTCTTCCACCTCAAATTTTCCCTGCCCAGCAAATTTCTGTAAAGCGATTATCTTAGTATTGAAAAATCTTAATTATTCAAAATGGTACATGTTGTAGACGACCCCCCCCCCCCCCACATAGGACTATCAACTGTTGATAAGATCACAATTGATGTTTTTATGTCATTCCCACGCATTAATTTTACATTACTAGCTAGTATTATATCTTGAAATTTGTATTTTTCTCTATGTCATCGTAATAAGTGAGCATGGGGAAAGGGAAGGGGGGGGGGGGGTTACAGGATGACTTCTGCAAGCCGTTTTTTCTTTTTCAGCAATTGTAAGAGCCGGATTTTTTTTTTTTTGTCGGCCCTTCGGTTCGGTTTGTTTTTATATTTTTTCAATTTTCCAAATGTTGAAAATTACTCTTTTAAAAGTTTATATCATTCATATTTCGGCCACAAGATGTATAAAATATCAAACACGGAGTGAGTATCTCTATATGTTGGAAGACAGAAGGGGGGCTATTTTCATGATTCCTGCTGGCCGGAATCTTTTCCCCCTAAAATATCCGTCCGGAGATTTTTTTTCTTGCAAAGTACGTCTTCCTGCCGCCCCCCCCCCCCCTTCCATAAAATCACATGGCTGTTCCCTAAGATCATGAGAACACTTGTAAATTGATCGACTGATGATACCATAATAGACGGACTAAACAGTCGCCCCCTCTCTCTTTCTCTATCTTTATTTATGCTAAATCTAGGACTTTGTTGGGGGGGGGGGGGGGGGGGATTGTTCGCTTGTTGCATTTCCCTTTCCATCTGACCAGACCCCCATGTGAATGAATTGCTTAGTTATTATTCAAGACTCGAAACACATACGTATTATATGTTTATGATATATGAATCCATCAAAACATAATATTAAGCAAAGCGTTCCGAAAAGAAAGTTTACAGCTTCAACATAAAAATTGTGTTCAATATCAATAAGTTTGGATGAAAGAGGGGGGGGGGGGCATTGAATTTGCCACGATGTTGGAAACTAGCATAGTGATAAAAATGACTGCACTGATTCGTCCCTCACTCAGGCAATACCAACCTTCCGGAGAGTTTGTCATAAAAAAACCTACAATCTATTTTTAACACCTCACTGAAGAGCGTAGGGGAAGGACGGGGGGCACTTATGCTCATGAGCGTATATAATAGATTTTTAACTATACGTCCCTGTTACGCCCAATCCTATCCAGTTCTCTAGAAAACAATACGGTAGGGTGATATTGAGATATTGCAAGCATTCTAGGAATCGTCAAACACGTACAAATGTATATATTTACTCGAACAAGGTACGTTTTTCACTAGAGAGAGCGACATTGAAACACAATTCTAAATTACACTATGACATTCATAAAATGCCAATTGATCTAAGGGGAGAATAAAAACTTTCGCATTAGAAAAAAACCGGCTTAATTTTTTTTTTCGGAAAATTTTGAATAAAAACGTGCAGGCCGAAAGACAGAGGAAAATAAATCCGGATCATGTAGATAAATAAAACCCCATTCCCTCTGAGTTGGTATACAATGTATGTATATTTAGCCTGAACCCCCTTGATTTTGAAAATCCCCAGGATCTCTTATTTATAATTATATTTTTATAACGATACCTCTGCGAATAAACATTACGCTATATACGATTAGAATCATGCAAAGTTTCCCATCTCTCGGATTGGTGTTTACACATGATTACTCCGGGTAGGTCCGTTGCAACAAAATAAAACGTAACAAAAAGAATACTAATTGTCCTATTTCATTTTTCCCGGGAAGCGAGCGGTTGAATTTCCCGGTTTTCGAAAAAAAAAGTCGCGCGGGCCCCAATTATTCACTTTAAACTACAATGTACTTCATTTCGATTCATCAGTGATGATATACGTTACTTGATATTACCTATGTACAGTCCTAAATCGAGCATTCTAGCGTTTTATCTGATGCCACATCGCCTGCGCTATAACGTCATGCGTATGACGCGATGACGTTCGAATCGTCTAATACGTTGCGCAGTGCTATGTGCGCACACGCGATGAGTCGCCATCGTTAAGGTTGGTCCCTTAAATATACTTTTAACGGATAATTTGTATCTAAAGGATGTCTCCTTTACACCATTTTATATCCTATTAGGACATATCTTGCACCCAAAATGTTTACTCTTCACATCGAAGAGTTCCTCAAACTCATATACACATATTAAACGTGTACCCGAAACGTGCATGTCTGGTCCATGTTGCCAATTTATCTGTTAATTCTTAAATGATGCTATTCAATTTGAAGACGTTTACATATATACCACTTGGTGAGTGTCACTGCTGGTGGACCAGGAGTCCCCGAGGGCACATGTAGCCAAGTTCGATCAATTTCGGTTGATCGTTTCTTCAACGCATTCTAAAATTTCTGTTATTAAAATTTCTTAAAATTTCTAAAACGTGGGTCCTGTAGCATCATATTCCACCCATCCTGCTACGTCTTTCGGTACGCTTTTTCGACATAGTAACTTTCATACTTTTTTGGCATATTACATTGTTTAGATTTGAGGATCACTGACGAGGGTTGAGTATCCAAAACGTGCATGTCTGGTCCATGTTGCCAATTTATCTGTTCTTAAATGATGCTATTCAATTTGAAGACGTTTACAATCATATAGAAATAATGTAAGTTTATACAAGTATATGCTTTTCAAAAAAAAAGCTTGCCTTACCTTAACAAAATAACAGAGACCATCCTCACCCCGTAGTCTTAACTTGATAGACCCTTGGATTAATAAAACATGCAGTCCTGAACACGTCGAAATGAGTCAATGACTCAGTAAAGTATACATTTCTGATAACATCGTAGTAATGTATAGAAGGAACCCTCCCCCCCTTTCCAATAAAAAAGAAAAAACACGTGTATCATGTAATCAAAATGAGGGCTTCTGATTGGTCAAGTGGGTCCGCTTTCGCGTGCAATAAGTATGTAGTACTGCATCTACCACCAGACACATACTTTCTCATGTTTACAAAGTGCCGCGGGTTTGTACATGTGCATCCACGTTTTTTAAGCTGAAAATTAAAAAAAAAGTTGCAAGTGACTTTTTTAATGTAAACGAAATAAAATCTTCCAGCCTATTGATACCAGTTTACTCCCTCGTATGATCGCACCGGGACTCAAACCCCGGTCGTCTGCGTGAGAGTTGAACTTCTTTTCCACTAAGCCTTCTCAATTTCTTATATTCAGTGCCCCTTATCTTCACCTTTAAGCGTAGATAACTCTTTTAAAGAGAATGCTGTTTTTGTCTGATTGTTTGTAAACGGCGCTTTCATGATTATTATATGCAAACGTCGCATTGACTTCTTGTTTTGTTTCATGCAACTTAAATCTAGGTGTGCCTGACCTCGTGAGGTCAGGCAATTATATTATCCACTGGACCTGCTGTACCTGTTGATTCTTACCTAATAACACTGCATTGTTTTTGCAATATTTGTATTTGTTTAAAATGTTGATGAAGACAAATATATTACTAATATATAAAAGTACTATGTTTTCTTTTGAAATAAAAACATGTCTAATAAACATCTACTATTTGGAAATATTCTGCATAACTGACTTATAAGAAAGATAACTCTAATTTGCGTTATGAAGGTATTTGAATAACATTTGAAAATGAAAAATTCTTTATGTCATTTTACTCAAAGGTACATGTACATGCGGGAAAGTTTTAATTTTTTTGCATCAATTAATTAGTAGTATATTCAATATATTGTATTTTAAAAAAGAAGGGAAGTTCTGCATATTGTCGGCTGATCATCGATTATTGCAATTCATAAACAAATATCAACATCAACATCGGTTGTAGGTTATTAATCAGTGATATATAACATGATTACTTTAAATAGTTGATATTTACTAATTATATTTAAATGTATTTATTTGATTTGTAGGTTCAAACGAGGTATTAATGAAGATTCCATTCAAGCACAAGTAACCTTAAGCTTTTCATTATGCTTAACGGATTTAATTCAATATCAATATGACACCTATTAGATTAAGTAAAAAAACATTCTTAAATGACTGTATGGTGACATAGTTGGACAGTGCACAACAGAATGGAAATATGGCCCTTTGTCAGGATTTTTTTGAAAAGTGCAAAACCACCATGGATGTTCACAGTAAGCTTAGAGAATTACTCGTTTGTGAATATCTTCGACCAGAGAGAGAGTCATCGAAATTTAGAATGCTTTGCAAGTCAGATATTCCACCTGCAGAGAGATCAAGTGTCGAAGATATTCTGAACCATCTTGAGAGGACCGGAAAATTCTATGAGGGAAACTATGATTATGTTAAAAGGAAAGTAGAAGATATCGATGTGGCGATTACCTACCTTATTTTCGAAGCTGAAAGGAAAATAGAGGAGATAAAAGGTAATATAATGACAATTTTCTATCAAGAATAATCCCAGGATAAAGTCTTAATAGCAATGCTCTGTAAGGACCAAAAGAATCTCAATAGCACGTAGAAATAGCATGTCTCCAATTTTGGAGATTTTTGGTATGGAAGGTAAATATGATGTACTGAGACAAAAATAAACTTCCTTTTTACAAATTAAGTTTTCGTTGTCATGGAAACCATGTTTGAAATTTTACGCATCAGTAGAATACTTGTAACATGGCATTTTTACAAGGCTCGTTTCTATGGTAACAGCTATTATAGTCAGCGGAAATTTCCTTGATTTTTTTCTATATATCTTTCATTGTGTAAATACTGCACAAGAAGTATGCTTCCACCTGTTATTCTTTTTGACAATATGCTCCAATTGTATGCAAAAACCTGTTTTGAAGAGGCCCTATTTTAGACCGAAAAAGTCCCTAATTAATTTAACATGATTTTGCTTAATTTTAAGAGCAAATAATTTGAAATGTCAGCCTAATTTGATTTCTACTGCCATTTATCTTTTAAGTTTAATTTTCAATCTTTAAAAAAATGTAACAATTTTATTCAAAAGGGTATAAAAAAATGGCTATGATGGTGACATTCTATTCAGTGCTATTACACATAGAGTAATTCACTGGTAATTTTTTAGCTGCCCGTTGTATATCTTTAAGCATTTTTCATCAGTGCATAAAAGAACATTATTGACTTAAAAATCACCTTAAAAATTTTAAGGTCACAGGAATGTCAACGTCATCTTGAATGCAATTCACGTTAATAATAAACGCGATATTATTAGGGTGGGATAAATAAGTTATAAACATCCGATGAGAGGTTACGTACGTTTTTCTTTCTCATATATGTACTTCGCCTAATACATTGTAATATTTCCAGCTGAACATAGTTATCATTCGCTAAGCTATTGCCATACGTATTTCCACAACATTTAATATTGAACATAGGTCATACCAGTTTCGCTAAAACGTGACCGATAGTTGGTAAATGTGCATCAGAATATTGCTTTCACCGTGTACATTGTGTATTTGTTGATTTTTTAGCTTATTTAAATGATGTAAATGACATTGAACGTTTTATCATGACAAAAAATGAGAAACTTTTATGAGATGAGTCTCTATTGTATTGAAATATACATCTGATCGCGAAAAATGGTAATAGATAGAAAATGGTAAGATAGGATCTTAATGAAGCCGAATTATTAAGGGTGTCACCAGAGCGACTCTTGCATTAGTACTTGACCAATCTAAAGTCTTTCTTCAAAAGAATTGTTCTCTACTGACTGTGAAGACAGGACTCCATGACGTGTCCTGACCAAACCTCTTTACAGCAGACAGAGCCCCGACAACCTGTTCTCTCCGAATGTTTGGTCAGACTTTTCGGGTGAAGCATGCATGGGCTTGATACTGCCGGCAGAGCACGGACTGAATTTCACACGCACTCTATTTTTATATTCATTTACATTGCTTTGGGCCTCTACGTAATGCGGTCTGTTTTTGTGGTCATCTTACATTGAGGAGATTAATTACACCACAAGAGCCTCTTGGTAATCGGAAAAGTGGGAGGATTGTGCAGGTAATCCGCATTACGACACCATCTGCTACTTGCGTGGCAGATGGCCGTCCTTAGTCGGCACCGATTGTCCATTGGTCTCATTGGTTTTTGTGATTGACGTTTCTACATAATTTGGTGTCCCTTGTCCTTTTTGCGTCTCTTCCTGTACGTGTCTGCTCTGTGTTTTACATTGTGTTTTGCTGTTGGTGCTGCAACCGAGTGCTGTTGGAGCTCCCCTCCTTTCTTACAAATATATTTAAAGCATGTTTTTAGTTTTATTGTGGTGCATTCCTGAACAACTGTTCACAAAATGGATAACTTATCACCACAAATTCATTGTCATTGGGTCAAAGGTTATTGTATGAAATAAAAGACTTTGTCAAGGAATCTATATATTTTCGATATATCAAAGCCCTATCCTTTTTGGTTTCGCCTAAAATAAATTCATATAAAGTGGTTTTAGCTGGTTGAAACAATGGGGATTCCCGTGGAACAGATCATTTGCATATCGCGTAATATTCAACCGTGTTCCTTGTAATTCAGGTACAGTGTATGGCAAATACCTCTTCGGACTTCCATTTCTTATAGCTCTACAGTGCTGAATTTGGCATATTTTGTAGTTTTCTCACTTCATTGCCATGATGTGAAAAACTCATTAGATATGAAATACTCGTATTTCACTTTCTCTGAGCTTTAAATCTCCCTCTATCATGTCAAATTGACAAATGGAATACTAAGTAGAGTTTTAAAATTTCCTAAAAATTGTGCAGCGTCGCATTTATTCATCTGAGTGGCGCCACCTATAATTATTCACGCTTTCATATACTTTGTGCCGTCCTTTATGTTTTCATGATGTTATGTATTGTCCTGCTTATTTTTTCTTTTTGTCATGTATGTTCCTCTGTAATCACTGCAAAGTTTTCATTTTGGTGATCTCGTCCTTATCATAACATTTCTCATTATTATCCTCCTGTTTTAACTTTTCTAAATTATTATCAAATATTTCACGAAAGAGAAAAGAATATATAAAAAGAGAAATGTGATTCGCTCTCTTGATAACAAATGAAAAAGATTATATGAGTAACATGTATGAAATACGTTTTAGTTCGGAGAAACGTTTCGATTATCATACTGTCGTGTGCTTTCTTGAGTTTGAACTCGGTACTTCTGCAGCTTTCTATGTTAAATTACACCAAAACAGGACATTACAGTATGCTAGCGAGAGTTCGAATTGAACATTTTAGCGAATGGGATATCAAATGTACACATATGACGAAAATTGAGAGAGATATTTAAGAAAATGTAACTTTTTTGTATCCATTTTTACCAATTTGGAAGTATTAAAAAATCCTCGTTTACGAATTCTTCATTAGTATTTAGACCCCCTCCCCTGAAGTTTAAGCAATATAAGTTATTTCAATCATGCTAAAAATCAATTTGAAAATATATAGTCATCATGTGTAAAAATGAAAAGTTGCCATAGCAACCATTTTTAAGCTCAAAATGTAGGGAAAAAAAGCAATGCAAGGAATGCTTGTGTCGCCTGCGAAGCGGTTTGATTATTATTCTAGAAAGTGGATCACAATTATTGATATCAGTAGAAAAGTCTTGTCATATGAAATTCATTTGAAATATCAGACCTCTTAATTACAAATTAAAAGATATGGTCATTCTCAAATTTTCAGAAAAGAGTGTCAATCATCTAGGTCAAGGTCACTACGTAAAAATTGGTAACAAAAAGGTCTCATCATAAGAAATATTAAAGACCTATCACCTACCAATTAAAAGATATATACAACCTTAGAAAAGAAGGTCAAATAGCTAGGTCAAGGTCAAAAGGTAAAAAATTATGGTATGTTTAGAATGGCATTGTTACAAGGAAAATACATGTGAAATATCAAAGTCCTTCACCTACCAATCAAAAGATATAGCCAATATTACTTTTCTTGAAAAGTAGGTCAAATATCTAGATCAAGGTCAAAAGGTCAAATTTTATGGTCTTTGTAGAAAGGTCTTGTCACAAGGAATACACATGTGAAATACCAAAGCCCTATCACTTACCAATCAAAAGATATACCCATTCTTAATTTTTTTGAAAAGTAGGTCAAACATGTAGGTCAAGGTCAAAAGGTAAAAAAATTATGGTAGGTGTAGAATGGCATTTTTACAAGGAAAATGCATGTGAAATATCAAAGTCCTATCACCTTTCAATCAAAAGATATAGCCAATATTACTTTTCTTGAAAAGTAGGTCAAATATCTAGATCAAGGTCAAAAGGTCAAATTTTATGGTCTGTGTAGAAAGGTCTTGTCACAAGGAATACTCATGTGAAATATCAAAGCCCTATCACTTACCAATAAAAAGATATATCTATTCTTAATTTTTTTTTTGAAAAGTAGGTCAAATATCTAAGTCAAGGTCACTAGGTCAAAAATTATTGTATGTGTAGGAAGGTCTTATAATATAATTGATGTCGCTATTATTGAATGCAGTTTCACAATATTTTAATACATGATATGTAATTGCTGTAAACGCTGATGTCAAATTCCTCGATACAACTGTAGTTATACTGTAGTATAATTGCTCGAGTTAGCAATAAATCGAAATGTGTAGTTTTGGCAGACAGAAATAGTGGGTACGTCTGATTTCGAAATATAGAATTTAAATTTAAAAAATCATCTTTGTGCTTTCGTAAAATATAATGGATAGTTTCATTGCTTTTTATATAAATGTTGGTAGTAGAAAGTTCCGAAAGTAATGCTGAAATGTAATAGCGCGTTCAAAAGATTAAAGTGTTGTTAGCCGCCTTGTCTGCCTCAGCAAAGACATACTTACTAGAAGGTAACGAGTTGGAACCCTTCGACATTATTAATATAGACACATACTTCACGTTGCAATGTGGAGCAGTTAAAATCGTTCCCCGTGGCCTGATGTTTGTTAAGTGTATTGATTACTTCTTTCAAGCTCAGTCACCTGAAAGAAGCTTTGTTTTGGCCTTTTATCAATGAAACATCATATATATTTTTTGCTATTTCGGAAACTAGCCATTTCACCGATAAATATCATCGAAATTAAAGGAGTTTAACATCTTAGCACCATCCCTCCAATGCTATTTTGAATATAGATTTTATTTGGATATGCTACTGAATCGGCCCTACAGGAAATTTGGAGCCACGTACTCTCTGTAATGTAAATGTACAAATCTGAATTCAAAAAATTAAAGAGGGCGCTACGGAAATGAATTTTGATGGCTCCGCAAGAAGCATCATTGATAACAATTCAATATTCGAAAAACGTGTCTGGTGCATGTAAATTAGTTTGGAATTTTCTTCAAGAAGGTAGAGAGTTGGAACCCTTCGACATTATTACTGTGCAAATCCTGTATGAATGAAATTCTATACTTTGGCCCTTTCTTTAGAATACTACACAGCAAAATCAAAGGACTGAAGGTCCTGAACGATACTTCTATTCAAAATTTATAGTCAGCAGATGAATGTTGAATAATTTCATTGTTGATGTAATGATAAATTGATGTTGATTTTTTATACATAGGATGCATATGCATGTGAAGCTAATAATTTTTCATTTCTATGAGCTCACTGTGTTCTATAAACAGCATAAACAGTTTATATTCACTATAAGTGGTATACTTTAAATTACATTTTATTCTGACGAAATAAACCCGGATCAGTGTCTTGATATTAACCCATTTGGAAACTAGATAGACGTTCAGACCATGCTTGCATATTTAAAATGGAAACTAGAAAGACGTTAAGACCATGCATGAATGTTTAAAATTACTTACAATCTACAATTAATTTGAAAAAAGAGCTGTTATATATAGTTCCTTATCGCTGGTAATTTCCAAAAATCCTCATTTTAATTACCAGAACTTCCTATTTCTTTCAACAAGATCATCGGTTTATGAAGACAACTTTTACATTGTAAAAGTTTGAAGTAATATATTATTACGCCACTGGCGAGCAGTGAAGTCAAGAAATAAATAGTTGATTTTTGTGATGCATTTACATTATATGCAATTGAAACTTTTTTTCAAGAAGGAGGATAATCTTGATCTTGCATGTGTCAGACAGCAAATTCCTTAATTAGAAAAAGTGCTATATTTTGAGGTGTGTGGATACTTTGCAAAGCGGCAATGTCTCAACTGTTACGATAACAGAAGGAGACTTCCTGAAAGGAAGTATCCTAAAAACGGGGTATATAATCCTGCTGCACGAGTCTCTTTTGTCACTTTTTTATTTTCTCGTATCCTGAATATAAATCAGATTGGTCCCTTAAGCATCGAATTCCATCCATCTTGCTACGTCTTTCTGGTTTTTTTTGGAGGGGGGGGGGGTGGATATAACTTCGCAGTCTTAGGCCATATTTCATTGTTTGGATTGACGATCATTGACGAGAATTAAGTACCCGAAATGTGCATGTTCAGTTCATGCTGCAAATTTAAATGTTCTTAAATGATGTCATTACTTTACCATATCTATACTTGTCAAAATTTCTAACTTACCATTCTACGGGTATGGATTTTCGTTAATATGGAATTCAAAATATTTTAAAGATGATTTGATTTGATAAACAACATTTCTCTCTTTACTTTAAAATCAAGAAAAACGAAATTTCTTTCAACGGAAACAGACCGTGACGAAATTTGAATTTTCAACACTTTTTTATGAATTTCGCGTATTTTATCGGAATATTACAATCAAACCACTTTTAAAGAATTGTTTTATCCACGTTTCATCAGAGAAACATGTATTAAACGGAATGCATTTGTTACAAAAGCGATAATGAGGAAATGAAACTTAACGAATTTTCCATAAAATGGATGCGTTCGCATAACTCTTTTGAGTGGCGCGTTAAATGAGCTTCAATTAACCAAACATCTTTTTCTAGGCGTACTTTTCACGAAAAGTGGCTTAGCTCAGGGAAAAATTAAAAATCGCATTCGCAGGAAATGTTTCAACACAAAAATCCTTACCCGCTATATCAATAATACCGGAAGTGTTAATGATTCGTAACGCATCAGAAAATGTGTAAGCATATCTCGACGAAATAACAGTTTCAATTGCCGATAATTCAAAATCCGAAAAATGAATCGCATGATAACCGTAAGAACTTTTCTATTGTAGCCTTTTTCAGTCAAGAGACAACGTTTTCTTACAAACCGGAAGCGGATGATTCTTTGCTAAAATGCCGTAGAATTTGAAGATACACATCGCAGGATGATCATTTACACTTAAAAAACTTTCGTTGTTATTATAAATATAGACATTAAATAATTGATTTCTACCAATCGTGATATTGAAGTAACTGGGAAAATGTAAGTTAGAAATTTTGACTAGTATATATATTCTGAAGATGTCACATGTTTAAACCGAATTAAGTTGTTTTACAAATGCATCCGAAACCTGTGTCTGGTTCATGAAAATTGGTTTGGAAATTTTCTTCAAGAAGGTATAGAGTTGGAACACTTCAGTATTATGAATATAAAATCAAATTTTTCTATATGCCTCGCTCGGGTGCGAAGACTTTAGAAATGAATATTATATTTTTTCTGTTGAAGCAGGTATCACCCAAAAAATTGGACAGAAAACTTTTGCATCAATGCGCCACGCGCATTGACGCAGTTTTCTGTCTAATTTTTTGAGTGATACCTGCATCAACAGAAAAAAATTAAGATTCATTTCTTATCATTTAATTATCATCTATTAATGGAAAACATTGGATTTAAAAACAATCAATCATCGCACTATATTTCGTAAGTCGGAGGGTTTCGCAGTGATACGTCTGCCAAAGCAAGTTATGGCAGCCGCCATGATTCAAACAACGAACGATCTTCTCTTTCTATCTTTCAAATAAGTACCAGTTTCAGTAATTCTACATGCACTGTTAATTTTTGAGTCAGTAGAAAAGAAATGGTACCCCTGAAATGATAAGCAAATATCAACAAATTGTATTTTCAGCAACAAGTTCATTCGTGTTTGAGGGAACCCCCGGTTCTAAAAATAGTGCTATAAATAGACCTCCATGAAAAGTTGTGTTGATCGATGTATCAACGAAATTTCTCAGCCAATCAGAATCTTCGTTTCTTGAAAATGACAATGGAAATTAAATGATTTCGAAAACACCACTTTATTCTTAAGTGAATGACACATTTCATATTTAGGCAAAATATAATTTGATTTCCATTAATCTTTATAAATGAATTATATTTACAGTTGCAATAAATATTTCCTTACCAGCTAACTAAAAATACATTTCAATGGATATTTCTTGCAGCAAATTCCTTGTTGGTAATAGCTGAGGTGTCAGAAGTTGACCCAATTCACTTAGAGAAAAAGACGAGGGAAGAAGTAGATCTTATTTTATTGGCAGTTTCTGAGAAATTACTGTGCAGATCAGATGAAGATGCTGAAGTTATTAGTGGATTATGGAAAAGATACCAAGACTTGAATGCCTTGTCGGAAAATTTTCTGAGCATTTGGCACACAAAGTTCTGCAAATGTCGAAAACAACATGGACGACTGTTGCTCTTAAAATTTATCAAAAAAGGAGCGCATTCACTGGAACAGGGAGAGACCGAATTCGATAGATTTAAACGGACGATAGCTCCAACATTATTGACAACTTTGCAACAGAGCGCAATTATTACACTGCATGTCTTCGAAAACTGTGGGGCGTCTATTGTTTCCGTGGTTCGATCATCTGTCTCCTCCTACTGGGTATTTGACAGCGTCCTCAACTTGGATAAGTTATGGAGAAAATACAGAAAGGAAGGTTTGCATATCCAATTACAGGAATTGTTCAATACAACGGATGTTTTAGACCTGCTCAGCGTGGACAAGATATATCTGAATATCATAATAAAAGAGTCAGATTATCTGCAGTACAGACAAACACTAGGTAAGTTTATATTAATACCAAAAACATTTCCATTGCAGTGTGATACAGATTATCATTATACTAACTTATAATAGGTAAATATTAACACCAACTCTAAGTAAGAACCGAACGAAATCCAATAACACATGGACGCGTCATAATGTCAATGTAAACGTCTTCATATTGAATAGCATCATTTAAGAACAGATAAATTGGCAACATAGACCAGACATGCACGTTTCGGGTACTTAACCCTCGTCAGTGATCCTCAAATCTAGTAATATGCCAAAAAGTATGAAAGTTCTTATGTCGAAAAAGCGTACCGAAAGACGTAGCAGAATGGGTGGGATATGATGCTACAGGACCCATGTTTTAGAAATTTCAAGAAATTTTGATAACAGAAATTATAGAATGCGTTGAAGAAACGATCAACCGAAATTGATCGAACTTGGCTACATGTGCCCTCGGGGACTCCTGGTCCACCAGCAGTGACACTCACCAAGTGGTATAAATGAAAACGTCTTCATATTGAATGTTGGAGATTCTTATTGTGGCGATAGTATATAATGCAATGAATTAAGAATCGGGACCGGTTACAATTTGATCTCGTTGGTTTATGTGTTGATTTTTGTGTTTCATATTTCTGTGTCTTCCATACAGGATCTTAATACACCCTGCATCGATGATTTCATATATAGCATTCTTAGGGTCGTCTCGTATCAAATTAACTCCTTTGAGTTTACCCTCTATCACTAACATGTAACAGTAATGTAAACGTCTTCAAATTGAATAGCATCATTTAAGAACAAATAAATTGGCAACGTGGACCAGACATGCACGTTTCGGGTACTTAACCCTCATCAGTGATCCTAAATCCTAAATCTAAACAATGTAATATGCCAAAAAGTATGAAAGTTACTATGTCGAAAAAGGGTACCGAAAGACTTAGCAGGATGGGTGGGATATGATGCTACAGGACCCACTTTTTAGAAATTTCAAGAAATTTTTATAACAAAAATTTAGATTGCGTTGAAGAAACGATCAACCGAAATTGATCGAACTTGGCTACATGTGCCCTCGGGGACTCCTGGTCCACCAGCAGTGACACTCACCAAGTGGTATAAATGTAAACGTCTTCAAATTGAATAGCATCATTTAAGAACAAATAAATTGGCAACGTGGACCAGACATGCACGTTTCGGGTACTTAACCCTCATCAGTGATCCTAAATCCTAAATCTAAACAATGTAATATGCCAAAAAGTATGAAAGTTACTATGTCGAAAAAGGGTACCGAAAGACTTAGCAGGATGGGTGGGATATGATGCTACAGGACCCACTTTTTAGAAATTTCAAGAAATTTTTATAACAGAAATTTAGATTGCGTTGAAGAAACGATCAACCGAAATTGATCGAACTTGGCTACATGTGCCCTCGGGGACTCCTGGTCCACCAGCAGTGACACTCACCAAGTGGTATAAATCTAAACGTCTTCAAATTGAATAGCATCATTTAAGAACAAATAAATTGGCAACGTGGACCAGACATGCACGTTTCGGGTACTTAACCCTCATCAGTGATCCTAAATCCTAAATCTAAACAATGTAATATGCCAAAAAGTATGAAAGTTACTATGTCGAAAAAGGGTACCGAAAGACTTAGCAGGATGGGTGGGATATGATGCTACAGGACCCACTTTTTAGAAATTTCAAGAAATTTTTATAACAGAAATTTAGATTGCGTTGAAGAAACGATCAACCGAAAAGTAAACTTATTTCTTCACCCAGGGTACTTCAATCACCTCTTAAGGGCTGAGTTCGGTTTCATTTCTCAAAAACTCTACTAGAAAAACTTATCATTTTTACACGAATTATTGTTTTCTTAATTGTTCACATATAGTTGCAGGGGCAAAATAACGCCTATTTTACTTTTGGGGTCTATGGGAAATAATCGATTATTCCTATAAAATGCAAATTTTCAACGATACTATAGTAGAGAATTGATTGAAATTGCAATATAATATTACTTTTTATATGATTTAACAATATATCGATAAGAAATAAATTGACCGATTGTTTTGGAATTGGAGTGCATTTCAAAGTATGAAATGTTAAACGTCTTCAAATTCACCAGCATCATTTAAAAGCAGAAAAATTAACAGCATGGACCAGACATGCACGTTTCAGGTATTTAATCCTCGTCAGTGATCCTCAATCTAAACAATGTAATATGACCTTAGAGTGTAAAGATTATTATGTCCAAAAATTTACTGAAAAACGTAGCAGGTTGGTTGAATTATGATGCTACAGGACCCACAATTTAGAAATTTAAAGATGTTTTGATAGCAGAAATTTTCGAGTGCGTTGAAGAGGCAGACGATCAACCGAAGTTGATCGAACTTGGCTACATGTGCCCTAAGTAACCGAAACGTGCATGTCTGGTCAATGCTGAAAATACATATGTTCTTAAATGATGCTTTTGAATTTGAGGACGTTTAACATTTAAACCACTTGGTGGGTGTCACTGCAGGCGGATCAGGAGTCCCCGAGGGCACATGTAGCCAAGTTCGATCAACTTCGGTTGATCGTCTGCCTCTTCAACGCATTCGAAAATTTCTGCGATCAAAACATCTTGAAATTTCTAAATTGTTGGTCCTGTAGAATCATATCCTAGCCAACCTGTTACGTCTTTCGGTAATTCTTTGGACATAATAATTTTCACACTCTTTGGCCATATTACATTGTTAAGACTGAGGATCACTGACGAGGGTTAAGTACCCGAAACGTGCATGTCTGGCCAATGCTGAAAATCCATATGTTCTTAAATGATGCTATTGAATTTGAAGACGTTTAACATTTGAACCACTTGGTGAGTGTCACTACAGGCGGATCAGGAGTCCCCGAGGGCACATGTAGCCAAGTTCGATCTACTTCGGTTGATCGTCTGCCTCTTCAACGCATTCGAAAATTTCTGCTATCAAAACATCTTGAAATTTCTTAATTGTGGGTCCTGTAGTATCATACATGTATCCCAACCAACCTGCTACGTCTTTCGGTAAATTTTTGGACATAATAATTTTCACTCTCTTTGGCCATATAAAATTGTTTAGACTGAGGATCACTGACGAGGGTTAAGAACCAGAAGCAAACATGTCTGGTCTATGCTGCAAATTTATATATTCTTAAATGATGCTATGAATTTGTAGGCGTTAAACCAGTTCGTGAGTGTCACTGCTGTTTGACCAGGAGTCCCCGAGGGCACATTTAGCCAAGTTCGATCAACTTCTGTTGATCGTCCGTCTCTTCAACGCATTCGAAAATTTCTGCTATCAAAATTCTTGAAATTTCTCAAACGCGAGTCCTGTAACATCATATTCCACCCATCTTGCTACGTTTTTTTTTTCGGTACATTTTTGGACATAATAATTTTTACGCTCTTTGGTCATATTTCATTGTTTACATTGAGGATCACTGACGAGGGTTAAGTACCCTAAACGTGCATGCACGGTTCATGCTGCAAATTCATCTGTTCTTAAATGATGCCATTGAATTTGAAGACGTTTAACATTGTTTGACAATATATTAAGACTTAAGATGAATATATCTCATATCCATTGCAACCGTATACATGTATCTATAATTTTGAATTAAATAGCAATGGTCTTTTTTGTATTAAGTGTATCAAATATACTTTTTCAATCACGAGAAGCCTTAGAAAAAAAATTTCCTTACAAATAATTGTTGAAGACTTACTACAGATGTAGTTGTATTTAGTAAATGATACTCGGATTTTGAAATATTTATGATTCTTGATCTTCCAGTTTCAGACTACGGGATAACCTATTGCTCAAAATAAACTGAAAAAGTAAGACAAACAATTAGATACCAATCCACTTTCAAAATACTGAATTTGATTCTAAGTGTTTTAACTTGCAGTTCTGGTGCTAATAATGCTGTAAAAAGAGATATATTCCTTAGACATCTGAATCATTAAACCCTTTCTTCAATTGAGAACGTGAAAGTTTATTTTGGTGATTATAAACTAATTTGTTAAAGGTGACGACCTTTGCAACTTCCTAGCATAGATTTTGCCAAACAATCACAATCTCTCACGAGCATTTAACTTCTTGATAATAAGAGGGAATCCAAAACAAAACTCCGTTGCAGCACCAAAAGCAACACATCAAACTACCTAAGTGACAAGAGAAGACACACACAACAGACAGCAAGAGATAAAAAAAGGACAACGAACAGTAAACGCGATATCAAACATCAAAGACCACACATGAACCAACGAGACCCATGGGCAATCGGTGCCGACTGTGGAAGGACATCTATTACTTTCCGTGCGCACAACTCCCTCACTGTTCCGGATACCCAAAGGTATCGAAGAATGCAGAAGTGTGATGTAAAATTACCTCCTCGCTGTATGATGATCATACAAAGACGGCACAACGCAGGGGCACAAGCAACACATATGAATATGTAAATGAATATAAAAAGGGGATGGGGCGTGCGAAATACAGTCCGTGCTCTGCCGGCTGTTCTGAGCTTATGCATGTTATCACCCAAGGAATTCGACTGACATTCAGAGAGGACAGTTCGTCGGGGACATGTCTTCTCTAAAGAGGTTTGGACAGGGCCAGTCATGCAGCCCCGTTGTCACATTCAGTCAGAGCGCAAGTCTTAAGAATGCGCTGGTACGTACAAGGCTGTAAATTGGGCCAGTACCAAGCTTAATGTCCGTCCGGTGATATCAACGGTATACATCACGTTTGATGATTTTAATATCGATGGTTATTCTGTCTACCTTTGATCCTTCTTTTTTTTTTGTTGATTATGTCATCATGAAATGCAGGTTGTGAAATACCCATTTATATGCTCTGTTGATTCTATGGGTCCTTTCAAAAGAAGTTGACAATATTTTTTGCACAATTTCTGAAAACCTTGACATAAATGTTTCTTCGTTATTTGTAAATTTCTTCTTTGAAAATCCAAAACATCAGTAGATGTTTTAGCATACAATGACCTGTAAAATGTAGATATCATATGACGGTAATCTAGGAACATCACCGTCAAGCAAAGGAAAGTTAACCATGTTGAATACAAAATAATCTATTTTGGCATACACACTCTTCATAAACAATTTTGATATTTAGGTCAAAAAATGTAACATTTGCCTTGTTTAGAGCCAATACATGTGGATATTTAATAGTTTATACTTTTCAAAAACAGGATTGTCGATTGTACGAAAACATCAAGGTACCTAGAAGTACCTACCAAACATTTTATATCATCATGTCTTCTTTACTTTTGAAGATTTTGGATAAATTCTTTTTCATACGTGTATGAAAATAAATCTGCAATAAAAAAAGCACACAATTAGTATTCATATAGATCGCTACAACCTGCTTGTAGACGTTTTTACCAAATTTGACATAAATGATGTCAAAAAGGAAGGAGAAGGCAATACACAAGTCACTACATGTCCATGATTTGTATCATATGTTTTCTGTAGAGAAAAAGAAACCCTTCTATTTAGATGTAGAAATATCTTTTATCCTCTCTCAATCAAAGCACAACTAAATAAGATTTGACAATCACAATCGATCATTTATTTTGTCTTCAGGAAGCGAGGTGTACATATTTGAAAAGTCGTATGAAGAAATTGACTTGGCTTGAAAATTTCTAGATTTCATTTTGTCAATCAAATCCCCTGAATTTTAATAGACCAAAAGAAATATACATCGGTCCTGTTAAGCTGTTAAGAACAGTTTCAAAATATCTTGCGTGTTCCTTCATCGCCGTAAGCATTGATGTCAGAATTCCAGACAAAACTGTTGTTGCTAGAATAAGATATGAATCGAAATTTGTGTCCGGAAACTTGTGATTATAGGTACATGTATGTAATACATGGTCGGAAAATCCAGTTTGAAATAGAGAAGTTGAATGAAATCGGTTCGGTCTTTTATGCTTGATCAAAATATAAGAGACAATATCATTGCTGTTGATATAAGTATATGTAGACGAAACTAAAGTTGATATGTAGCAACATTTTCAAATGATTATGGTGTTGTTGGCTGCTTCATCTGGTGCTAAGACATATTTTTCATGTAACTTACCGGTACTTAACTTCACTTTTTTGCTTGTTCAAAATATAAGAGACAGTGTAATTGCTTTTGAAGTAAGTATTTGAAGACGAAACTAAAGTTAATATGTAGTAACATTTTCAAATGATTATGATGTTGTTGAATGCTTCATCTGGTGCTAAATCATATTTTAAATGTAACTTACCGGTACTTCACTTGCATTTGAAGTATCTTTCAGATTTGGAACTTGGATGTTGAAAGAGATGAGGGTTTTTATGAAAGTTATCCATACGAATATCCGTTATATCTAAAATGAGGTTTTCCCGTCGTTCAGAGCCGACTCCTACCGATTTACACCATCTTTTGGTATAGATATATATGGTTCCATTCAGCACTGCATTTAAGGAAATCTATCTTAGATTGGATTCTATACATAGCTCGTTTTTTAGAATACCACGAAGCTGTCTGTCTTCGATAATTGAAAGGTCGCCTTAACAATATGACAAGTTGGTTTGTAAATGTTGCAGCGGCTTCCGGTATACATCTACCATTATTAAGATGTTGGATGCAACTGGGGGTTCGTAAGTAAGACAGTACATCGACGATCAGTTCCTTATCTTTATTACGCCTCAATGTATGCAACCATAATGCATCTATATGCATATGCCCTGTAACACATTACACTTCATAAGTATATTAAATAAACAATATAAACATCAATGGTGGCTAAGTGCATTACCAAATCTAAATTCTCAATATTATCTGATTCAATCCATAAATCTCGATGAAATTAACAGGAACGTTTAATACATATATAATCTTTATACTACGATTTAATTTACTTCAAATAGAAATGTATATCTGATAAAATCTAAATTAGAATGACTAAAATCAAAATCGAGGATACGCCATTACTAATCAAAGAAAGATAACTCTAGTAAAAATAATACAAGTAAGAATTGTCTATCTTACCCGGCTGTGGGTCAAGGCACAGCACTCTGACTGACTGACTATGGACAATCTAACTAGGGGGGATAATCAGGAGTACCTAAATTTATACAAAGGACTCATAAAAATATAATCTACACCTTCAATAAATCTTACTGAAGAAAAATATATAAATATAATGATCTCAGTTACAAATAATAACTTACATGTAATTTAACTAGATCTGAAGCAGGTATATAAAGTAGTAAAGTCTAATCTAATGTACAACACAGGATCGTACTCTGAGAAATATCACAAAATTACTAAAAATGTAAATCATGAAATATACAATCCTGGAATGGAAAGATATGATTACTGGAACCATATAAAAGTAGAAAAAGTACTTACAATATGTTCTGATATATCCAAAATCCAAATTTATAAGAGAGACACAAAAGTTCTGTTTTCACTACAACATGGCTGACCACAATGAAAATTTCAATTAAATTAATTAAACCAATAGGAAAAGTTTATACAAAGTCACATGGTCAATCACATGACTACTATGTAAAGGTAACATGTAAATTCAAGAATGAAAATGACAAATAGAAATATACACATAGAAATAAAATAAATGACCCTATTACATTCTCCCCCTGCTTGGAGAAATGGCGTCCTCGTCATTCAAACAATAAATGAAAAATATAAAATACAATTTTGGAACATGAAAAATGTTCACACAGAAATCACAAAAATCAATTCATCAACCATACACTTAGCATGACATTTTCACAAAAATATCAATACATCATGCAGTCGCATAATAAGTAATATTTAAATGCAAATACAGATATCAATATGGATAAATATGTAACATCATGAAACATGTCACACAAAAATACATATGCAAAAATGTAATCAAATGAAAATCAGAGACTCATAGTACTTCACAATGAGACTTCAAAAATACTTTACATGTATCTCAAAAGAATCTTATCAAATGTAATTCAAAAATATCAAAATGACACATCTGATAAATTGCATGAATAACATACAATCAATACAAGAATGAATACTTTCAAAATGTAATGAATTAAATTTCATTCTTAGTTTTCTATCATAATAAGTAATTATGATAAAGATCAAAAAATTAAAATTCACAATTTCTGGACTGTCATTAAATCAATCACTGAATATGAAATAAAAGCAATTGAACTGTCATTTTTCAGTTACTATGCGGATGAGAGCTTCTTTTACTGTTGCGTTGTCTGTACCGGAGAACAGTTCTGAACGCGCGAGGCTACACATATATTCCGCACGGATTTTCCAGTCTGGATCAGGTGCTACACTTGTCTTTATGCACATATCGTAGTCTTTGGTCCACACTGGCGGTCGTGTTTGTCTTGCGGATCTTCTCGGAGGAGTAGGTGTGTCTTCTCGATCGGAAGCTACGGATTCCGACTGCTCTTCTCTGCTTACGGATAGCGTGGCCGAATCATCTCTTGATGCTTCTGCTGCCGACTCATCAGTGGTGCGATTATTGGTTTCGCGGTCTTCAGATTCGTCTTCTGGCGGACTCTGTAGAACGGCGGTATCATCATTATCTGGTCCAGTGTCTGCAGATGTACCAATAGTATCGTCAGTACATGTCACTGAATCTGGCACCATAATAATAATATCATCTTCCTCATGGTCACTATGTTCGATACTTTCTGCTGTATCGGTTACAGAATCTTCTATGACTTTAGGATAAGTATCTTCCTTTGTCAGAAGTGACTTCCTCGGTTTCGGAGTCGGTCTTGTCGGCTTTGGTTCCTCCTCTTTCTGTTCCTCTACTCTCAGTTTATCGTCATATAAAGCTCTCGATCCGACAGGCAAAAGTAGATTCCGGTGTAGAGTTCTGACTTTTCCTGAACCATTCTCCTTCTTCACTTTGTATACCGGAACATCTGGATTCGGTTTGGCTGTAATAAGGTAAACATCTTCCTCCCATCTGTTCATTAACTTATGGCGACCATCAAACTTAACTATTCTAACAAGTACTCTATCTCCTACTTCAAGAGATGATGCATTTACTTTGATGTCATAATTCTTCTTGTGCTTCTGCTGATTCGTCTGTGTGTTCTTCTGTGCTATGTCATACGCATACTTCATTCTGGATTTCAGGTCTTCAATGTACTTTGTGGTGTTACGATGTTGTTCAGGCTGATGGTATGTGCCAAATGCCATGTCGATTGGTAGTCTTGGCTCTCTTCCAAACATGAGCTTATACGGTGATATGCCGGTGGTATCGTGTCTGGTACAGTTGTATGCGTGGACAAGAGGACTGATGTAACTTTTCCAATCTTGCTTCTGATGTTCTTCAAGGGTACCAAGCATGTTTATCAATGTCCTGTTGAATCTTTCGCATTGTCCATTTCCCATAGGATGATAAGGTGTAGTTCTGCTCTTGTCGATGTTAAGTAAAGCACAGAGTTCTTTGATGACTTTGCTCTCGAAGTTTGCTCCTTGGTCTGAGTGTAATTTAGCTGGTATACCATAATGTAAGATGAAATTCTTAAACAGAGCTTCAGCGGTGGTTCTGGCTGTTTGGTTCCTTGTTGGCACGGCGATGGAATACTTCGTGAAATGGTCTGTAATGACTAACACGGATTCAAATCCTCCTTTAGATCTCTCAAGGCATAAGTAATCCATGCAGACTAGCTCTAATGGTTCTGATGTCATAATGTTTTTCAAAGGAGCTCTAGTAGTAGTTGGAGATTTTCTTCTGATGCATCGACCACAGTTGGCTATCCATCTCTCTATGTCTTTGGTCATTCCTGGCCAGAAAAATCTATCCTTGATCAGTGATGTGGTACGATCACGTCCTTGATGACCAAACGAATTGTGTAAGTAATTCAGGACCTTAGGCACTAAAGATGTCGGTAGGATCTGTTGTAGCTTCGGTTTATCATCAACCAGGATCTCTCGATGTATGATGCCATGGTGTAAACGAAGGCGATCAAAGTTCTGTAGTAAGGTACTCTGCCAACTGTTGTATGGAAGTTGATTTCTAGATGGTCTTTCATGATGATGTAAGATGTCAAACCAGATGTATAAATTCGGATCGTTCTGTTGTGCGGATCTGATGTCAATCTTCGGAAATCTAGGTAGATCTAAGTTATCTATAGCTTCTGTGGATGTTGTAAGGCTTTCTATATATGATGTTTGGATCTGTTGAGAATGACAAATAGCTTGTATGGAGTCATGCTGTAAGGTGTTGGCCAAAAATCCAGGAAGTCGAGACATCGCATCGGCGTCTGCGTTGTTTCTTCCAGGACGGTATTTCAAATCAAAATCATATGCTGCTAGGGCTGCAATCCACCGATGACCTGTGGCGTCAAGTTGAGCTGATGTGAGCACATAGGTCAGGGGGTTGTTATCTGTAAATACTGTGAAGTGGTTTCCATACAAGTAATCCTTAAATTTTTCTGTAACCGCCCACTTCAACGATAAAAATTCTAGCTTGTGTGCAGGATAATGCTGTTCTGCTTTACTGAGTCCTCTACTAGCATATGATATGACTCGCTTCTGGTTTCCTTGCTCTTGGTATAAGACTGCACCAAGTCCCTTAGATGAGGCATCTGTATGTAACTCAAATGGAAGCTTGTAGTCTGGATATCCTAAGACTGGTGGTTCTGTTAGCTGGGATTTCAGGCATTGGAAAGCTGTTTCGTGTTCGTCTTTCCAGCGAAATTCATTCTCACTATCTTCTTTCTTTTTCCTAGTTCCTTTTCTTCTAGTTGGTGGTAATAAGTTGTTGAGTGGCTTAGCTATCTTCGAAAAGTCTCGCACAAACTTCCGGTAGTATCCAACGAATCCTAAGAATGATCGAACTTCTTCCTTGGATGTGGGCGTAGGCCAATCTATAACTTTCTGGATCTTGTCTGGGTCTGGCTCTATTCCGTTCTCAGAAACAACATGTCCTACATACTTGACTTTCTTCATGAGTAAGTGGCATTTCTTTGGTGTGAGTTTCAGACCAGCTTCTCTGAGTTTCTGAAATACTTTTCTCATTCTCTGTAGATGTTCTTCGAAAGTTCTGGATACGATGATGAGGTCGTCCAAGTATATGAAGCATATGTTTAGATGTAAATCGCCTAGGCATTCTTCCATCAAACGTTGATAAGTGGCTGGTGCATTGGTAAGACCAAACGGCATTCTGTTATATTCATAAAAACCTAGGGGGCCTACTGTAAAAGCTGTTCTTTCCTTATGTATTTCTTCAATCTCAATTTGGTGATAGCCGGATTTCATGTCAAGGACGGAGAAGTATTTATTTCCAGATAGGGATTCTAGTAGTTCGTCTATTCTTGGAGGGGCGTAGTTGTCTTTAATGGTTCTTTGGTTCAGTTGTCTAAAATCAATGCACAGGCGTAGTTTACCATCTTTCTTCTTGGCTAGGACAACATTGGATGTGAAAGGTGAATGTGATTTCCTAATAATTCCTGCTGATAAAAGCTGTTGTAGGTGATCTCTCACATGATCAAACATGGATGGAGGGATTCTTCTATATCGCTGTTTGAAAGGAATAGGATCGTAGAGTTCTATCCTATGTTTCACTGAGTTGTTATGTCCAATGTCGGTCTCTGATTTTGAAAGGATGTCATTATAATCTTTAAGTAAATTCTCTATGTCTCTCTTCTGTTGTTGATCTAGTTCGCCTTCTGGTATGTTCATTCCCATTATCTTGTCTTGTTGTTCGTCTATGTTGTCTCTCACTGCGTTGATGGTGCACTTTACATTCACAGGATGTATTTCACAAAGGATTTCATTTGGATGTATAATGGCAGTCTGTGTTGTTATGTTGCTTATGGATACAGGGATATTTTCGTTGCTATCATGCTGATATGTAACAAGGAATGGTGATATATCCAAATCTGTTGGAATCTTGGATTTCGATGATGGCTGTAGGATGGCACACATGGGCTGAGTAGCGATCTGTTTCCATAGGTAACCATTGACAGTAACCTCTGAGTTAGGTGGTACAATGATGTCTTCTCTCTCAGCACTCTTCACTATAGCTAGCACTTGGTTGGTACGTGTAAGGTCTCTTTCTCTGATGGAAATGCATCGAAGTGCTAAGTACCATGGTGTAGTAAGGTTTGCGGTCTGTAGGAAACGATTACCACATGTCTTCTTCGCTGTTGACCATAGGACATCTAAAATGTTGGTGCCAATCAAAGCAGGTACGTATGCATGGTAGTCTGTATCAGGAACAACCAGGAATATGGCTTCTAACGGTTCCTCTGTTAGTGCGGTATTCTTCGTTGATAATGTTGCAGTGATAAAACCATCGTATGGGAGTGATTCACCATCTGCGCATTTGATCATTAAAAGGTCAGTAACCGGTTCAAGTGGATAAAAGGTTAAAAACTTCTCATAGGCACTTCTCGATATGGTAGATATGGAAGAGCCAGTGTCTAAAAGAGCGGTAAAATCATGGTCTCCAATAGCAATCTGTGTCTCATTGGTAGATCCAACTAGAGTAGCTTTCATCTTATGTTGCTGTTGGGTGTGATGATTCATCATGCGTATGAAGTCGCTAGGTGCTTCATCGATATACTGCATCTTTGAATGCTGTAAGTTGACTTTACAGTCTCTCATCAGGTGTCCAGGTTGCCTACATCTGTAGCATAGGGGACCTCTATTTTCGAAGTCGACCATTTGGTCCCTGTCAATGGTGACTTCTTCTAGTTTGACTGATTGGATGATGGGAATCCTCTGCCTTGGTTTCCATAGCTGGATGGAGTGTATCCTATCCCTTGGTTTTCATAACCACGGTTACCTCTGTAGTTGCCACGGTATTGTCCTCTGCCTCTGTTTGTGTTGGGATAACCATGGTATCCTTGTTGGTTACCACGGAATCTTTGGCTCTGGTTACCACGGAATACTTGACTGGAATTCTTCATGGCTTGCATCTCAGTCTGAAGGCTTGACATCTGTGAGGTAAGGGATTCTAACTTCTTCACAATGTCGTCTAAGGCTGTGTGAGATACTGACTGCTGCTTCACAGTTGCTTTGGTATCTGTATGCGGCTTCGCAGAATAAAGTTGTTGCTCAACAGTGCGGGCCTCACGGAGTAAAACATCAAACGCATGTGTTGACTCGTATTTGAAACGGATTGACGTCTGTAACAAGGGATCACGTAATCCAGAAAAGAATTTGGAGCACAGCATGCTATCTCTTTCTTGAGTTGATATCTGGCCTCTCTCTACTGGAATTTGTAGTAAGTTTTCTAGCCTCATACCATATTCAGCTACACTTTCATCTTCTTTCTGACACTGCTTATAAAATGTCTCTAACAGTGTTTCTTTATCACTGACATTTCCGAAAATGCTTTCTAACTTCTCGACTATGGAGTCTGGAGTAGCATCTTCACCCATGGTAACGAGTATCGACCTTGCCTTTCCTCGAAGCGAGTTACGAATGGACTGTCGCACAGTGGATGTCGGATATGTTCCTTCACGAAAAATACACTTGACGTCATATTTCCACACGTCAAAAGTTACTTCGCCCGATTTATTTTCACCGGAGAACACAGGTATGTTGGGTCTGGTACCATACGGCATCTGGTAAAATGAGTGTCGAATGGCTCTCTGTGGTGTAGGTGGCGGTGGTCTAGGAGGAGCATCGTCACTGAATAACTTAAGTTGTGGTTTCCCAGGAGTAGGCGTCTTCAAACCGTTTGCCTCGGATTTCATAACGACGGCATAATCTGTATGCGCATTAATAAAGTCTATCATATCTTGTATCTTCGCTTTTGAATCGGCATCACTAGGAATTTTCACTTTTGAATCAACATCGCTCTTAGGTAAGTCTTTTCCATCTTCAGCCATGATGACGGAAAATAATAATAGCAACACTAGCAGGTAGGCTATGATGTGTCCGGGTGAGCTATGAGTACGACCAGGTGAGCTAAATGTATGACCAGGTGAGCTAAGTGTACGACCAGGTGAGCTACGGGTACAACCAGGTGAGCTAACTGCACGAACAGGTAAGTAACAGTACATGTACGAATAGATGATGATGGTCAGGTGAGCTATGACTATGCTGTATGGTGACAGGTAAGCTATGACTAAACACTACCAAGTACGTGACTGGACGGACATACAGACTGGACGTATGGACATGACAGACAGTATACACATGACAGACATCTATGACGTGACAGACTGGTATGACTTGACAGACTGGTATGACTTGACAGACAGCTATGACTTGACAGACAATATAATATACCATATGACTGTAGACAGGTTAGCTATATATTCCTTGTACCATCTTTGACTCAATATGGAATGTCAGCATACATCAACAGACAGACTTTCAGGTAGGTCATTAATACAGGTAAGTATATAAAGTTCATCACTGTATATCACTTCACTGGATCTGGACAGACGTAGTATGTCACAAGTATGTATGGCAAAAAGTAAACAAAAGAGTCTACATCACCCCGATTCTTGAAGTAAGGTCAGCTAGATGCTTGTAGATCATGTCAGGTAGGCGCTTGAAGACAGGAAGTGATGACGTCAGCACAGGAAGTGTACTACCAACCAATCGTGGGCGCCATTTTGTCGCAGCGGCTTCCGGTATACATCTACCATTATTAAGATGTTGGATGCAACTGGGGGTTCGTAAGTAAGACAGTACATCGACGATCAGTTCCTTATCTTTATTACGCCTCAATGTATGCAACCATAATGCATCTATATGCATATGCCCTGTAACACATTACACTTCATAAGTATATTAAATAAACAATATAAACATCAATGGTGGCTAAGTGCATTACCAAATCTAAATTCTCAATATTATCTGATTCAATCCATAAATCTCGATGAAATTAACAGGAACGTTTAATACATATATAATCTTTATACTACAGTGGTGATCGTAGTAGTTTACACACTGTTTTTCGGAAACTTCGGGCACACCTCGGAAACTTCGTTAGGAAAAACTGGTAATTCGGAAACTTCGGGCAAAATTCCGCCCTAAATTTACCGATGTTACCTAAAATTCCTAACTTTCCGAATTTCACCGGAATAACCTAAATAATTCTATTTACCCGAAATCCAAAACGAGGCTGCGTTAATATTTATTATTATTGTTTATTTCTTTTAATAAATATATTATTTCGAAATTGTTTTTCATTTGAAGGCATCAAATGTACAACTGATTCAATTTGATTGTCTAACGAGCATCATTTGCACCATAAAGTGGCGATAAAATTCATTTTCGTTTTCTATAATTGCAAACCACGGATCTGTAATTTTTTGCCGATAAGTCGAGGTTAATTTCCTCAAATTTTAGAAAATGATATATATTCAAGGATAATTTTAATATAAAATTAGACAAGTGATCCCTCTCCTTTGCCTTAAGACGTGGTATGGGTCACCCCCCCCTCTCCCCAATCAAACACAGACATACATGTACATTTTTTCACTCACTACCGAGAAATAACATATTGCATAATGATGATAATAAAACAGCTTTATCTCTCTCTCTCTCTCTCTTTATTTTATTTCCCCCCTTTTTTTTTATATGAATAGCTCTGCATTTTGTCGGATTCGGAATGTTCTAGGTCTACTTTCGGTTTCAAAACATTACTACGATCGAATTTTTGTAGCAGTAAAACTTGATGTTTTATATTTCTCCCTTGATGAAATGCACGAAACAGTCAGGAATTTGATGAAGAATGATCATAGCCGTGTTACATATTGAAGAACAGACTGGTAAATGTCAGTACTGACAGCAAGGTATCCAAGAATCTGCAAGATGTGCATGGTAGAATTGTTGCATCATGGCATGCATGTACATGTACTGATGAATGGTACCAGAGATGTATATAGTACGTATCAAAAACAACAACAAACATGGTCCAAACATAATGAAGGAATCGCAAACTACTGTCAGAGCCACTGCATTCAATCCAACAATCAACGATTGACGTACGGATTGACGTACGTTTCTACGTACGGCCCGGTATTCTAGAAATTCAACGGTAGGTTAGTACACGTAGGACATATAAAATGATCTGATGATGTTTAATTTTGTTTGTGATTCGGGCTTGGACTGTTTTATTATGCTGCTGTTGACTGATAATCCTTACTCGGGTAGGGACTATCAGTCAACGGCAGTGTAATATAACGGTTATTATGTTACCGTTGACCGATAGTCCTTACTCGAGTAAGTCGACGGCAGTATAATATATAATTGACTGATAAATCGATCCTTACTCGGGTTAGGACTATCAGTAAATAGCAGCATATTAGAACAGTTTGTGCCTGAATAACAAAATTTAGAGATTATGATTTAAATCACTGTCCACCAGTCTTTACAAAAAAATTCAACAACTGGCCAGAAGACAAGCTAGACATTGAAAATGCCCCCATCTAAAAAGTATTTGGCTTGATTGCAAAGCAATTCCAGTCTATAGATTGACGATGTCCGCCTGTCTGTCCGTCTGTCTGTCATCCGTTGTCAACATTTAGGTTAAAGTTTCTGGTTAAAGCAAAATCTAAGAAACTTTACCTTGACCTTTGACTTTGACATAGTTAAAGATTTTGGTTGAAGTTTCTAGTTAAAGCAAAATCTAATGAACTTTATGCAGTAGAAACTTTATGTTATACATGTAGTTGCCTTTGACAAGACCTTTCAATTTATCTCGTTAAACATTTGACCTAGTGACCTTGACCTAGGGCTTTGACCTAGTCATTGATTTTGCTTAAGTGTCTCATTGAACCAAAATCTCAGAAACATAATATTATACTTATTGGTTGCCTCTGACAAATCCTTTCAATTTATGCCATAACATTTAACCTGACCTTGACCCAGTTAGTGACAAAAACTTACTTTGCAATCCGGCCATACTGTCTTTAGCAGTGTTTTATTTGTTTATAAAATATAATTGCATTATTGCATTCCTCTACCATATAACCATATAATTTACGACGAAGTGAGAACTATACAATGATATCTATTTGGTAATAATAGGAATTTACCTTTATGATTTATTGTTAGATGATGTGATTTAGATGTTTGTTATCATCACATTTTTTTTTGTACTTGTTTTGTTTCAGGATGAGAGTCAACACATACAACATGGTCAAACAGAAGTGAGTGATCATGGATTGGTGCGGCATAGCTTCCTTCCTTCATAATTTGTGTATCTTGGACACCAGAATCAAGACAAGATGAAGAAAAATTAACAAATTTATATTGCATGTAATACATGTATGTGGAATGGCAAAAACATGTGGTTCCTGATGTACTCAGATTGAGAAATTTAATGTCGCCATATAAAAATCACTTAGTTAGGCTGTTTGCTCATCTGTCTCTGACTGTCTGTCCGTTTGTCAGTCTGTCACATATTTGTCTGTAACTTACTTGATATACATCATTCAAACATTTTATTTAAACTTGCAGAGATAGTAAAGCATGATTAGACTCAGCAGGTCAAGGTCACTTTCAAGGTCAAAGATCATTAGGAAGCATTTTTAATTAAAAATTTTAAAATTTCATTTATTTTTCATCAAAATGTTTTGAAACATTGTATAATTCAAGAAATCGGCATTGATATATTAGGGCAGGGACAATACTGCACCCAGCCGATATGATATGTATCATGATACTTAATATCGGATATAATATGTATCGCAATACTTTATAAATTGATAAAACCTTCTCAAAATCCTATTTGATACTATTTATATTCATCATATATAAGTAGCTTTTTTTCATTCAACAGGTTATATGTATTCAATACTAGCTTTCTGACCAGAAATTTTTCTGATTCCTATTACATGTACTTCATAAACCAGGAAACAAAATGTTTACATGTACTTTCATTTTCTCTGAAAGTTATTTTTGTATTTGGCGTGGTGGACAAAAATCCAGAAAATTCAATAAAAAAATTTTTGTAAAATTTTAACTTTGGAGTGTTAATTTGGATATATCGATACTTGGATCGAGAAAAAAAATATTGTGATGCATTGATGAATCAGAGTATTGTACCAGCCCTATGATATATGTCACAGGTTTTTAGATCATGTGTCACATAGTTGTGAACTTAAGTGAAAAGGGAGGGGGATGTTCATTGAAGATACATGATCATATATATACATGTATATATGGCTACAGTATCTATAGCTAATTGATATGCATCATAATGAAGTATGTTTAGAGGCTATAGTCTAGCTCAAGGTCATTTTCAAGGTCAAGGCAATGTTTTAGGGTCAAACATGTGACAGGTGACATACCTGTTCTTGAACAGTGTTAATCTTGTACTCAAATGTAGACAGTAATTTACCATCTACTGCCATTCACACTTGCTGTCTTTTGACAGTTACAGTTGTAAATTTCTTATTGTCAGATTGATAGTATTCTACATGTACTTCATCAGTTGCAAGAAAGGAAATAAATTGTAAAGCAACTGGGTTTTGGTATCTAATATTAATTTTTTGAGCTATACCTTCTTCACCTAGAAGGTGTTGAATATTGATCCACATTGTACTTGAGCTGAATAAGCTATAATAATTACAATTACAATGAAATTGAAAGGGTTAAAAATCTTTGCAAAAATTTATATACACAAACATGTCAGCACAAAATGCAAAAAAAAAAAATACGGAGCACATACAGAAGTTGGATCAGCCAAAGGTCTATAGATCATGTTTACACATGTAAATTTATATTGATGATGTGATTAGAATCATTAGATCACTTATTTGAATATCTGTTTATGCATGATCATGCTCATCAGTTCATTATGTTACACTTCCTTTTGATTTCTACTTTACTCACTGCAAAGCAAATACACTGTGCATATATGCGGAAAACTTTATTCAATGTCTGTTGTTCAGTATCTATGTCAAGGTTATCTTCAAAATCAAAGTCACATATTGAGGGTCAATCTGCAACCAGCAACTTGCCCTCTCCTTGAGCAAATCAGTTTCCGGTCCTCCTGGTTATCAATTTTATTGTGTTGTTTGCAGAATTTCTATGTATATGTAGCACTCAAGGGTTTTTTAATGACCTGAATCTAGATCAGAGGTCAAGGTAACAATAGACTTTCTTGGCAAAACTTTGTGACAAAACTATTTCCCCTCTACATGGTTTTCAAAAACGTTTGACTTAATTACTCTTAGGACCCAAGGGTGTATTATGCTCTTAAATAAAAGTAAGAGGTCAAGGTCATAATGTACTTTTTTTATGAAACTGTTTAGAAGATTCAGTATGAATACTTTGAATGAATAGTTTGGTATAATTCATTCCTTTATGACAGATCTTGCATAGGAGTTTTTACCTCAAGATTGCAGACAATCACAGGTTTTCGGACAGAGTCCGGCAACATATTTGTATCTCGGGACTTGTAAAAAAATTATAAATAGTGTGTGACGGTACGGTTATCATGCCCGGTTAGCTCATTTGCTAAGAGCGTCTGCCTCCATAGCATAAGGTCTCGGGTTTGATTCCCGGACCGGCCACATTTTTCATTCTGCCTATCACAATTAATTAGTGCAAAGGGCTGTCATAAGATTGAGAACACCTTGGAAAGGAATTTGTTAGATATAGAGTTGTACATGTAATGGATAATGGTAGTAAGACAAAAATTTTAACAGATTTGTCGAACAAATTATAAAATATTGAGAAGGACAAAGGAACCCCATATGATTTTTATGAGGGGAGGGGCAGGAAGACTGCATCCCTCCCCAAGAAAAATGTCCAGAAAGTTTGCACCTCTACAAAAAGAATCTAGCCCGAAGGGTCTGCTGAATTATCTTTGGTCATGCATCCGCTAAAGAACAGAAAAAAAATCGGGCCCTGATCAAGGACTTATAAACAGTCCTTGCCCTGATCGAGGGTCTCCAAAATAAAAAAAACAACAACAAAACCCTCCACGCCTCTCCATTGTACAAAATGCGGTTATTTTTAAAAGCCACGACAGGGACGTATTATATACCTCCCCGGCTAAGGACAGCTGAAATTCTAGAAAATCAAAAAAAAAAAAAAAAAAAAAAAAAAATACCACACACACAAACACACGATGAGGAATTATTTAAAAAAAAAAACCCAAAAACACAGAACTTGCCTGAAATTTGCAAACAAGTTCGATCATTAGCTCGGTACACAGTGTAAAATCGGCTTTTTATGTAGGAATATAATATATAACTTATTGTCTTTTGAAATTCCATTAGTTTTCTCAATTTGAAATTAAGAAATCTCTAAGAATTTTTGAAAATGCCAAAGTGTTTCAACTGCGAAAAGTACAACTTCGTCGATCAGAGGAAATTCGAATTGTTTATATTCAACGATCTTTTCTTAGATAAGATCTTTTCTTTAGTTCAACGATCTTTTCTTTTAATACTTTTCTAATATCGAATCTTTTCTGTTTTTTTATTTATTGTACACAGGGGGCCGAAGCAAGGGTTTTTTTTAATATTTCAATGACTGACGTGTCCCTCTTTCCATTTAATCAGCTACGTAACGTACAGCGATTTTCTGCAGATTCCATATATCTTTCATATAGAATCTGTGGGAAATCGTTGTACATAGCTGATTAAATGAATCGAGGGAAAGGGGGGGGGGTTGATTGCAGAATGATTTCATGGAAATAAAAATTATCTGGCTACGGCCCCCTGTGATTTATTCAATACCAAATTTGACTTGTATACATCATGATGTATGTGCGACTCTAGACAATCAGGGGAGGGGAAGAGTTATAAAAGCGTGAGCCCTAGTATTGCAAATTGCCAATAAAAAAGTATATGACTATGTTTGGAAATTTTCAAGGGATATACCCCCCCCCCCCCCCTTTTCAATTACACCCCAGAATTCCCGAACACATGTTGCATTCCTTTTGTGAACATAATGGAAATTTCGTTTTGTTGAAATCAATCTTAAAACTACTATTACCCCGAAAAACCCGAAATATTACACTTTTTCCTAAAAAACCTAACTAAAATACCTAACTTTCACGGTTTACCCTAAATTTCCTACCGAATTTTAATAATTCGGAAACTTCGGTCAAAGCGGTAATTTTCGTAAAGTTAGGATTCGGAAACTTAGGTAGGATTTTTCCGAAATTCGGAAACTTAGGTTAAGCCTCGGAAACTTCGGTAAAAGTGTGTAATCTCCCGCGATCACCACTGTACGATTTAATTTACTTCAAATAGAAATGTATATCTGATAAAATCTAAATTAGAATGACTAAAATCAAAATCGAGGATACGCCATTACTAATCAAAGAAAGATAACTCTAGTAAAAATAATACAAGTAAGAATTGTCTATCTTACCCGGCTGTGGGTCAAGGCACAGCACTCTGACTGACTGACTATGGACAATCTAACTAGGGGGGATAATCAGGAGTACCTAAATTTATACAAAGGACTCATAAAAATATAATCTACACCTTCAATAAATCTTACTGAAGAAAAATATATAAATATAATGATCTCAGTTACAAATAATAACTTACATGTAATTTAACTAGATCTGAAGCAGGTATATAAAGTAGTAAAGTCTAATCTAATGTACAACACAGGATCGTACTCTGAGAAATATCACAAAATTACTAAAAATGTAAATCATGAAATATACAATCCTGGAATGGAAAGATATGATTACTGGAACCATATAAAAGTAGAAAAAGTACTTACAATATGTTCTGATATATCCAAAATCCAAATTTATAAGAGAGACACAAAAGTTGTGTTTTCACTACAACATGGCTGACCACAATGAAAATTTCAATTAAATTAATTAAACCAATAGGAAAAGTTTATACAAAGTCACATGGTCAATCACATGACTACTATGTAAAGGTAACATGTAAATTCAAGAATGAAAATGACAAATAGAAATATACACATAGAAATAAAATAAATGACCCTATTACATAAATATAATAAGATGTTGCACATTCTCAGAAAGCAGGACATGATTCAAAAACTTTAAAGTGTGATGTAATAGAGTAGAAAATAAAATTAATCATTGTAGTTAAAAACGAAATAACGAATAGGTTTCTTTGACTCATAAAAAGTAAGATGAGGTTTCAGATTCTCAAAATATTGAGGAATAGTACTTTGCAATATCAAAACCTTTGTCAACAACGGAATTTTGATGAATCGTCTTTTAGGGGAGGAGTTTTTTTACAACAGGATAAATTTTATTCTGTTGAATGATCCTTTTTTATTCAGTGTGAATGAGTCAGTGTTTCTTAAGAATGCAACTTCTGCTTCATCCAAGATAGATTTTTGTTGAAGTACACAGTCGACAGAACATGTAATAGTTCGTGTCTTCCGCCATTGCGTCCTATCATAAGATCATCGAGGGGATTAATTACTCTAGTTTTTATTTCTTCTTCTCCCATGCATGAGGTTGGATGGAAAATACATTGATGTTGATTGAAGCGGAAGAAATATTTCCTTGTCCATAGATATGATAAATTAGACCAAGGGGATACGAAGTCTGGAGCTTAGTTATGGAGGCAAGTTCGACTCGTAGTCGGCGCTTTTTAATTTTTGTTTTACCTTCATTTTTTTTAATTTTGGAAATGACAGAACCGGGGTAATAATAAGAACCGAAACTTAATGGTTATATTCAACGAAGTAATTATGGAAAAAAAAATTGTTTGTTTGTTTGTTTTTTTTTTCATGACGTGAATTTCTAATCTTATACGAATAGTTCCGAAAACGAAAATATACGGACTAACCAGTTTTGCCAACGTATTGTGCACCACGCCCCTGGCGTTTCAGTTTATTCCGTCAAAGATATCATGTTTAGATCAGTCAATGTCGCCATCAACCTCGATGTTGTACGTCTACCCATTAACGATAGACGTAATAGTGGCATGATTCACTTTGCACTTGGTTATGATTGATTGTGTGTTGATAAATGTAAAGCCTGCAGATTGAGTAGAGTGTACATCTTTTTTAGCTGGTACAAATTTTCACCAATCCGAAATAAGGAACAAGTACGTGGATTGTATGCTGTATCGTGTGTCATGTGTGTATTTCAAAAATCAAAATATCATCAGATAGGAAATAGTGGATATTGAAGAGCAAACAAAATAAATAAATTGAAAAAAAAACAACAGATAGGACATAGCTTTTCGATAAGGGAGAATACTATATTTCAGAATAGTAAATCTAATTGTGTATCAGATAATTTATATAAATGTATACACATTTCAAGTCATTGTCGAGGTGGAAAGTTTTCACTCATGTATTTGATTTCATTTTTGTGATTTATGTCTTTTATTTTTATATCCATTTACATAGCCATATGTGTATGTTAGGGACCATGCGTCATGCATTTTGTTTGTATGTTCATTTTACAATGAAGAGGTTATTTTAAATCTCAATTGTGCGTTCTTCGAGACCTCTGGGTAATCGGAATAGTGGAAGGTTTGTGTGCATGTTATCCGGATGACAACACCTTCTGCTAGTTGCATGGCACATGGCCGTCCAAAGTCGGCACTTGTTGTCAATTGGTCTCGTTGGTTTATTTGTTTTCTTCTGTTTTCCATGAGTCAATGGTGTTCGTTGGTGTTCCTTGCTCTTTTTGCGTCTCTTTCTTTGCGTGTCTGCTCTGTGATTTTGTATTGGGTGTTTTGTGGTTTTGTTGTTGGTGCTGCAGCCGAGTGTTGTACTCATTTATTCATGTATCATATCTTTTTCAGGGATGACAGCGCCTGAAGCAGGTATTATGACAGCGTCTATGGAAAATCTTGAGATTAGTTCGCTTTATATTCCTTTGAGGCCTCCTGAGCTTAACGAACCTTCTGAACCTCGTAGACCCTCTGAAGCGCCTGAATATCCTAGATTTCATGAACATTCTAATCCTCATAGACCTTATGAACCTCATAAGCCTCCTGAGAACCCGGAAACCAATGAGCCTCCAGAATTTTATGAGTCTCGTAAACTGCCTAGACCATATGGACCATCTGTACCTCCTGGAACTGTGAGTAGTTTCCCTCTTACGAAAGCTATGCTTCCCAGTGCTTCTTCTCCCATGAAAATCCTACTGTATGAAATCAATAAACAGTTTTCTGAGACACCGACCGTCATATCGCACCTGTTTCAATCGGAAGATGTAAGGAAAAATGATCATTTATTTGCTTCAGTTTGCTTAAAGAAATACAACGGTCCTGTTGACGAATCTCACTTTTTCCATCCGAAATTCATGAGAAAAATGGAAAACCTACCAAGTGAAATATTCTGTACGTCTGACGAATATCCTTGGAAAGGTCTGTATAGCAAAACTTACCATTTATCAAGAACAAAATCCACATATTTGTTCATACTAGGGGAAGCTGGATGTGGTAAAACAAGCTACTGTCAACATCTAGTAAGGCAATGGTGCCAAGGACAGGATTTACGAAAATTTGATCATATCTTTTATGTTGATACTTCCGTTTTGCAAACCTCGAAGACATCGATATCTGATATTATTTTTACTGCTGTTTTTGGAAACACTTTTGTCTCTGAAAACGAAGTTAATCATGTTCTACGAAATGAAAAATGTCTTATTTTGATTGACGGAGATGACATCTTCAGAGAAAGATTGATTCGAAAATATTATTTAGAGGAGGTCATTATGGAGTATCGCAATTGTGTTTTTGTCTTTCTTTTGAGACCTCTGCAGTTTGTGAAATCATTTTCTTTATTTGAACTAAGAGATGTCAATGCTCATTTCATACAGTTATCGGGATTAGATGAAAAGGGAATGGTATCATTGTACAGTAATATCATAGTCAAAATTGATTTTTTCATACAATCCAAATCTCCACATGAAATAAAGATAGCAGATTCTCAACAAATAATGAAGAAGTCGACTTTACAAAAGGAAACGAAAGAACCAGATACCGCTCTTTCTGAAACAGAATCCTATCTTTTTCATGGTGAAGGTGAAGCAGATACCCAAGCTTATATTGCACAAAATCCAACCGAATCGGAGCAGCGAGTGAAAAAATCAGGTATTGGCGAATCTGCGAAGGAAGCAGGTATTAAGCCAAAAACTGAGAAATATGTTTCGGAACATGGCAGAAAGAAATTGGAGTTTTATAGAATAAAAGGAGTTTTGGAAAAAATACTTTGTGAAAATTACAATTCGATAATGCAAATACCAATGTTTGGATGTGTCTGTGTTGGATTGCTTGCAGAAGGGAATGACTTGCCAACAAACCTGACCAGCGTTTATCTTTGTCTTCTTGATAGACTTGTAGGAGAACATGAACCTCTGTCTGGTAGAAAAGGCGAAAAAGGTATAAAACCGTTTGACCTGTTTTTGACTTATGAGAATGTACATCGTCATGTAGAAACACTCCGTAAATTAGGCAACATTGCCTTTGATTCAATATTATTTTTCTTTTCACAATTAGTAGATTACAACACGTTAGATGGTTATTTAGGAGAGACAGAAATAAATTTTGCGATTAGAACCGGTCTCCTTGTCCCCGAAGAAACATTTAAGGATGCGATGGCCAACGAGCAGAATGTCCGTTTTTTACACAAAACTATTCAAGATTCTTTGGTTTCCATATATATAGTTATAGAAAAAGAAGAAGCAGTTGACTCCTTCTGTCATCAGTTGACCAATATGGACGTAATAATATATGTCTCACATGTAATCATGATGGTCTGTGGTCTAAATCCGAACCTAGGCTGTCGTATGACAAGGAGCATTAAGGACGTTCTCGATAAAGACATAAACGTATGTCGTCACAGGCAAGATATATCTGTGGACTCATTTATGAGAGAATTTTACTATCTACAACTGAGCTGGTACATCGAGTATAAAGATGGGGTAACGATTATTGGAAGTGATGCAAAAGACAATTTTTATGTGTCAGACATCTACGTTGATGATAAAACTGACAAAAAAACAATGACCAAGACGATTGCTCTTCTGTCTGATAAAAATATTATAGCTACTTCAGTGTACATCGACAACGTGTCTACCGAAAGCGACTTGACAGACAAAGTGCTGAACGATTTCTTGGTATTCAATACATCATTAGAAACGATATACATTAATTCATACCAAAGCCACAGATCAATAGTGCCGTTATCCTTTCCCTTCTTGAGAGTGTTAAAATTGTGGCATGTGCACATTCGACCTGCCTGTAATGAGGATGAGGCGACAAAGCCGCTGCTTTATAACTTACCAATGTTACAGAGGCTTGATGTGTTTGAAATAGTTCTGAACAAAAGGCTACTAGGGTTGACATCTGACGGAGGGATAATGCCAGTGTTGAATTATGTCTTGATTAATGGAGTAGACATGAGTGACCAATCAATTGAGTTTGCACCGGATATGACAGACATTGAAAATATCCATCTTCATGGTGTAAAGATGTCATCACAGGGCTGGATGAAGTTTATAAGATCACTCCTCAATATTCATCATTCCTATCAAGTAAGTCTATATGATTCAGATATTGATACTGAATCACAAGACATGGTCCGAACGAATAAAGTTTTTGGAGTGATGCAAGATGATAGCTACTGCTTTGAATTCTGCAGAATAAATCCAAGGATATCGCACCATTGAGCAGGAATTCTCCGTTAATAAAACTCCCCGAAACTTGGAAAATATGTTTTAGGACAAAATACAATATCATTATATGTACAAAAAAGTATTTATAAACATTTACGGTAATTTAGATAGAACCAATCACTTTTTTGCATGTTCACGTCTTCAAATTCAATAACATCATTTAATAACAGATAAATTTACAGCATGGACCAGACATGCACGTTTCGGGTACTTACAAATGTAACCCTCGTCAGTGATCCTCAAATGTTGGTTCATGTACCAGAAATGAATCTTTCGCGAAAACATGCTGTAAAACTTAGAGCTCTATGATAAAAAGACAATAAATCAATTTGTCAAGCATGAACACCAGACGACAATGCATTCTTGTTTGTTTTAGACAAAAATTACATATCAAAACAGATATTATTGTTGCTTTGTCATTTATACCATTATATTTGAAGGACAAGAATTAGGGAAGATCTCAAACAAGACCACTCTTCACTAAGAACAGGTGAACACAAGGTATGGCATATTTGCAAAAATTATACAGATAACGTTATCGTTATCATATTAAACGTCTTTGTGGATATATATTGGTCGAATTTATGAACATTTCAATATGAATGTATAGTTTGCAATTTAAGAGACTCCAACAAGACTTCCTTGCACTGAACTAACCGGCATGATGCGGCAGCCAATGGTCATCGGACAAACTACAAGGGAAACGTGACACACAGCAACGCCTATATCGAACTGTCAAACGAGCAATCAAAAAAGACAAACATGAAACACGAATGATATTAAACTGCGAGACAACATAAACCAGATTTGGATCCTAAGGAATTCTAAGGAACTTTTGGAGTATATCACCAATATCACCAACATAAAGTCTTTTGACATCTCCACGCTCTACACTAACATTCCACACCAAGCTAAAAAACAGACTGTCCAAAATTATTTGCAACACCTGTCTTTCAACAAATGGGAAAAGGAGATACAAATACCTTGTCATAGGGCAGGAGGATACTTATTTCGTCAAGGAACACTCTGCTTCAAACAAAAAATATACCGAAGACGACATCATCCGGATGCTTGAGTTTTTGATCGACAACATGTGTGTAGTGTTTGGAGGGAATGTATTCCAGTAAATAGTTGGCATCCCATGGGTACCAATCGCGCCCAACTGCTTGCGGACTTTTTTATATTCATACGAAGTTGACTTCATCAAGACCTTGCTCTCGACTGGGTGAAATCATCTCGCGTCTCAGTGCAATTTTACCTTCAGATACATAGATGACGTGTTTTCCATCAATAATCCGAACTTTAAGGACCATCTATATACATGTACATAGAATCTATCTAATGAACTAGAGATAAAGGATACAGCCCAGAGCAACAGATCCGCTTCGTACTTGGATATACTGTTTGCTATCGTTCGACGCAAACAGCCATTTGAATACATCACTTTATTACAAACGTGATGATCTCAGCATCCACATAACTAAATTCCCTTTCGTGAGTGGCAACATTCCGTTTTCTCCTGTTTAAGGCGTTTTTCTTTCTCAGCTGATATTGTTCGCCAGGGCATGTTCCAAATATGATGCTTTCATCGTCAGAGTCATTCGGCTTGGATGTAAGCTACTTTTTCAGGGTTATATTACAGAACGGCTGAAACCATCTTTGAGGAAGTTATTCGGTTGCTATGGGGTAATAATAAAAGAATGTCGGACCCTACCTTCAGAATGATCATTTACATTCTGGATTACGATTGAATGGCTGTCACCATCATTAAACAAGATACATGTATATTTACCTGATACGTACATCAAGATGTTCATCGAGACAATTACCGTATTTGATCAGTTTTCAGTGAGCTGTAGTGACGGGTGTTGCGTGCAATCAGGATACGCTGTGACTCTCCCCGGGCACCTGGTCTCACTTTGGAATGTTATTCATTCCGAGGTTCGCTATTGTTGCAATTGAAATTCTAATGATTTTGCCTTGCCTTCTTGATTTTGAGACTGAAAAACTGATGGGTAATTCTGTGATGTTTATTGAATAAGATACCAAAGATCAACAGGCGCCGATTTAAGAGAGCTTTTAGCCATATATTAGTAAACATAACTGAAATCCGCATTTTGTTTTCACAACTATCCCACCTGCTCAAATACACAAATATTTGGTGTCTGAACAAACGATGTATTTTTACTTTTTTCCAGGTCTGTCGTCTGAAAAAAAATTCTTTTGGTCCTTTGTCGGTTTGACATCATATATTATTATTTTGCTATTTCGGAAACTTGTCATTTCATCCAAAAATAACTAATTAATTTTTCTTATTTCAGAAAAAACCCAGATGTATCCCTGGTCCCTCTAAGTTACTTTGATCTTGGTCACGTGACCTTTTTGTTGAGCAAAATAAGAAGCCGAAACCTTTGAGTCATGAGAAATATCATACTAAAACATGAAAGTGATTCATAAGAATTGTTTAAAGGAAAGGAAAGGATCTCCAACATGATCACCTTGCACAGACCCAGCAGAACAGACCTACAAGAAATAGATACATTAATACAGTCCTGCCACGCACTTGTTTGACAAAAAGGTGGATAGGATAGGATATAGGATACAGGATGTAGGATAGAAAGTTGATAGAATCTTATCCTATCCTTTTCTATCTGATCCTACCCTATCATATCCATTTCAATCCTATCCATTTCTATCCCTTCCTATCCTATCCTACGTCCTATACTATCCTACATCTTATCCTATCCTATCCTACATCCTATCCACCTCGTTCTTCAATACAATCATTTTTTTATTCTTAAGTTATTAGCAGACAATTACACTTAATATTTGATTCAATTCGATCCATTGAAATGTTATAGTTGACATAATTGGTAATATAAATTTTAATTGAATTAAAAACAAACTTTGATGTGTGTTGTGATATTTTTGTTTCGTTCACTGCGAGTGCAAAAATCGTATTGAATCATCTAGATAATTTTCATTCTAATAAAATCGGAAAACAGCAATGATTACAATTAATTTACTACTTATGCATTAATTAGCATCAAGTCATTTATTTTTAATCATAATCTTGCAAAAGGTAATGAGAAGCAGATAAAGGCAGATAGGAAAGGATGTAGGATAGGATGGGATAGAATTGGACTGGTATCAGGTTGATATGATGGGATAGGATAGTGTAGGATAGGATAGGATAGGGGAGGATAAGATGGAATAAGATAGGATAGAGTGGATAGGAGGTGGATGTATGATGTAGGATCATGGACAGGATAGGATAGAATTGTCAAACAAGTGGGTTGTAGTACTGCAACATCAGACAAAACTATAACTCGCAACAGGTAACTACAATATGCACTAGAACATCATACCATCATACAAAACAGACTAAAAAAAAGTCGAAACAGACTTACGCTAGCGTCAAAGTTTCACGATAACACATAAATCGAAGGAGACCAATGTGCACCGGCACCGACTTTGTACGACCATCTACTAAAAGCTAATGATGTGGTAATCCCGATTTCGTGTGCACAACCCAACGAATTATCTGGATACACAGAGGTACATGTATGTGTGTATCCAAAGACACACAGTTGCTGTATAAACATAATACTTCTCAGTGTTAGGTGACATCACAAACAAGATAGTTAAACGCAGCGGCCTCAGGTATATGTAACACTTATTCTATGTTAGTATATGTAAAGCATTCTATACCTATCACAGTCCATGCTCTGCAGACTGGAGCGAGCTCAAGATCAATCACCCGAGAAGTCTGACTTTCAGATGGGACAGAGGATCAGGACCAAGTCTTTTCTTACGAGATTTGGACAGGACCCTTCATGGAGTCCAATTGTCTTGCATTGGTTGGCCAGTGTGCAACTGGTACAAACCTGTAGATGGATCCAGTACCATACCCAATGTTCTTTTGGTGACTGTAGGATCATATCCTCGGTCAAGGAGGTGACCGACAATGTTCTTAAATGTGTGGTTGAAGTTTGATCTGCCTTTGATCTATCTAATTTTGTTAATTAGGTCACCGTTAAATGAATACAATAAAATTCCCAATGATAGATACTCTGATGCTAGAGTTGTCCCAAATTTTGAAAGCAGTGCAGAATAGTAATTGAAATAGTTCCCAAAAAAGAAGTTTAACCCAAACATGATTAACTTATACAATTTCATTATAAGCATATTGAGTGAAATTGATTTTGGCCACATGACCTTTGATATAGGTGATCTGAAACCTATGGATCATGAGCAACAAAAACTGAATTAGTAGTGATTGGATACACGGTTCAAAACTTATAGCCTGGACATGATTATCATATAGAATTTCAGCCTGGACATGATTATCATATACAATTTCAGCCTGGACATGATTAACATATAAAAATTTAATTACCAAAGTAAGATGTGACCTTAATCATGTTATCTTGGATCAATGTGATAAGAAACATTTAGTCCTGAAAATCAAAATCAACATACTAAAATATGAAAACAATTTTAAGAAGGGTTCAAGAGATATAGCCCAGACAAGATTAGCATGTACAGATTTATTAAAAAGACCTAAATGATCTTGATCTGGGTCACATGACCTTGGATCAATGTGAAGTGAAACCCATAGAACACAAGAAACAGCATACTGCAATATGAAAGTGATCCAACAAAGTTTAATAGATATAGCCCAAATAGGATAGCATGTACAATTTCATTAAGATGTACGAAGTGACCTTGATCTTGGTGACATGACCTTGGAACAAGGTAATGTGAAACCTTTGCGACAGCATATTGAAATATGAAAGTGATCTGTTAAACACCTCAAGAAAAGTAGCCCGGCAGGATAGCATTATAATTGTATTAAAGATTTACTAAATGTTTTTGGAGATTCCCTCCAATCTTAGAAATAACAATAATATACATCGTAGAGATCCCCTTCTTTCTTAGAAATACAGCTAACATACATCGTACCCTCAGGAATCTACTAATAATTACACGCAATGGCGGCAGACAAAAACTGTTTCATGTTCTCTGATCAGTTCCAGCATTTCATATCATGGTTGCATTCTCACAGAATAAACTTTATCCTGTTATAAAAATATCTCCTCTAAAAGACGATTCATAAAACTTCCATTCCATCTATTCACAAAGGATTCTAAAGATCTTGAATATTTTTCAGGACCATCGCGTCCAAAGTACTATTCCTCAATATTTTGAGAATTCAAAACCTCCTCTCATTTGTTACAAGTATAAGAAACCTATTCGAAATTTCGTTTTTAACTACAATAAAGTTTCATCAGATCCTAAAATACTGGAATATGTCCTGCTTCTTGAGAATGTTTAACGTGTGAATATCTATATTAGCCAACTTGTCATATTGTTACAGGTGACTTTTCGATTATCTAGAACAGGCAGCTTCGCAGTCTTCTTAAAATAACCCATCCAAGATACATTTTATAAAATATCGCGAAGTATTAAAGGATGGTGTTAATCGGAAAAAGTCGAATCGCATTCTTTGAATGACTAGAAAAACCTCATTTCGGATATCACCGATTTTGAATAGAAAAAAAAGAAAGGATGGATCTCCAACAACACCCAGTTGCAGCACCAACAGCAAAACCCCAAAACATCCACTGCAAAAACACAAAGTAGACATGCACAGAATAAACGAAAATGGAACAATGAACGCCATATGACATAGAAACATAGAACATAAATGACTACAAATAAACATAAACCAACGAGACCAATGGGCATTCAGTGCCGACTTAGGACAGCCATTTGGTACGTCAGTAGCAGACGCTGTAGTTATCCTTGATTACATGCGCACAACCCTCCCACTGTTCCGATTACCCAGTGGTCCCAATGAACGTACAATAATGCTGTTAATCAACCTCCTCACTGTAAGAAAACCACACACAAACATGAACGCAAAACTCAGATGCCCAAGCAACACAGATTAATATGTAAATAGATATAAAAAGAGGGCAACGCAATGCAGTTCGTGCTCTGCCGGCTGTAACGAGCTCATGTATGTTATCACCCAAGGAGTCCGACAAACATTCAGAGAGTACAGGTGATCGGACCCTTTCTTTTTTTAAGAGGTTTGGACAGGGCCCGTCATGGAGTCCCGTCGTCACAGTCATTCAGACTGCAAGTCTTAAGAATGCGCTGGTAGAAGACTATTGATTGGTCAAGTTCCACAAAATCCTCATCTTTTTGAGAATCTTAGCTCTAAATCTGAAATATATTTCAAATCCAAATCATGTAATTTACAATGAAAAAATGTCTTCACGCCTAGAGATAAAGCAGCCAACAACACCTTAATCATTTGAAAACGTAACTATATATCAACTTTAGTAACGGAACGTTCGTCTTCAAATACATAATATATCAAAAGCAATGACAGTTTCCCTAACATTTTGAGCAAACATAACATTGAAATGTCTTCATTCAACATCCCTATTTCTAAATTGGACCTTCCTACAATATACTGCATCACAAAACTGTACAAGTCTACTTACAAATTTCGATTCATTGCTAATTCTAGCAACTGCTCAACTACATTTTTGTCTACAAATCTGACGTCAGCACTCATGGTGACAAAGGAACACGTAGCAAAATGTTGTGAAATTGTTCTAAACAGGAATATTGAAAACTAATTTTGGTCTATTAAAAATTCCGAGGTTCGCAACTGTTCCTATGGAAATTCTAATGATTTTGCCTTGCCTTCTCAGCATCACTGATGAGAATTTAATATTCCAACGTGTCTGGTGCATGAAAATTGGTTTACAATTTTCTTCAATATGGTATAGAGTTGGAATCCTTCCGTATTATTGACGTATCTGTTTCAAACTTCCCGCCCAAGAGGCCAAGAGTACAATCAAATATGTAACCATTACTTGATATGCTACACACTCCGTCATTTTTGCATCGACGCTAGGTCTTAAACAAGTTGATCTTCGTTTCTCAATTTTGCCCGTGTACCTTCTTTAGCAGATACAGCGATAGTTGGATGAGGCATAAGGTCGTAGTTAACATTATGATATCTTTTATATTTGTCCCTTTCTCTGCAATCACGGACATTTAACGATTATAAAGATTTCGTTTTTAGATTCGTTTGATGCATGTTGACATTCACCTAAAAGTTAGTATACAATTATGCTCATGTATGCTTCATAAATCTGCGCTTTTTTATTCAATTAATTAATTCAACAGCAAAACCAAACTGCAATGACTTTGTTTCCAAGACAATGTGACAAACAAAGAAACTCCTCAACCAAGGATATATTTATGAAAGAAAGGAGGGATCTCCAACAACACTCGGTTGCATCACCCACAATTAAAATCCAATACAACCATTGCAAAGACACAGAACAAACTCCCACAGAAAGAGACGCAAAAGGGACAAGGGACACCAACTCACACCACATATGTTAAACGTCTTCAAATTAAGTAGCATCATCTAAGAACAGATACATTTGCAGCGTGGACCAGACATGCATGTTTCAGGTACTCAACCCTCGTCAGTGATCTTCAATCTAAACAATGTTATTGAGTCTTTGCGGAATACAGAGTTATTTCCCATTTGAGACGGTATCTGACGTAAAACCATTGTGACGTCATAAAATGGTATTGTAATGTCAATTTTATTCCGTCAATTCCCAGAGTTTTAGGACCGTTGCTATAGAATTTGATGACGTCACAATCAGTCTCATCAGATACCATCTCAAAGGGGAAGTAACTCTGGTTTTCGAGAATACAGAATATGGCCTAAAATTGTGAAAATTATCATGTCCAAAACGTACCGAAAGATGTAGCAGAATGGGTGGGATATGAGGCTACAGGACCCACGTTTTAGAAATTTCAAAACATTTCGTTACAGAAAATTTCAAATTGTATTGAAGAATCAGACGATCAACCAAAGTTGATTCCACTTGGCTGCATGTGCCCTCGAGGACTCATGGTTCATCAGCAGTGACACTCACCAAGTAGTACAAATGTTAAACGTCTTCAAATTCAACAGCATCATTAAAGAAAAGATAATTTTGCAAAATGGACCAGAAAATACATGTTTAGGTTTAGGGCACTTAATCCTCGTCAGTGATCCTCAATCTAAACAATGTAATATGGCCAAAAAGTGTGAGTATAATTATGTCCAAAAACGTACCGAAAGATGTTCAGAAGCAGAATCGGTTGGATAAAATTTTACAGGACCAACGTTTAAGAAATTTCAAGAAATTTTGTTAATGAAAATTTCAAATGTGTTGAATTCGAAGTGACAGACGATCAAACGAAGTTGATCGAACTTGGCTACATGTGCCATCGGGGACTCATGGTCCATCAGCAGTAACACTCACCAAGTAACGTCTTGAAATTTAATAGCATAATCTAAGAACAGATAAATTTGCAGCATGGACCAGACATGCACGTTTCGGGTACTTTACCCTCGTCAGTGATTCTCAATCTGAACAATATTACATTGTTTAGATTGACCAAAAAGTGTGAAAATTATTATGTCCAAATACATGAAACGCAAAAGACCACACATAAACCAATGATACCAATGGTCAACCAATGCCGACTTAGGACGGCAATCTGTCATGCAAGTAGCAGACAGTTATTCGGATTACTTGCGCACAACCCTCCAACTTTACCGTTTACCTATAGGTCTCCAAGACCCCACAATTGTGCTGTAAAATATATGTAAAATTCTTATTTTGTTAATTATCTCACCATAAAATACAAGTTGTGGAATGCCAAAAGAAAAATACTCTGATGCTTGAATTGTTCTCTGTAATGTAAATGTAAAAATCTAACTTAAAAAAATGAAAGAGGGCGCTACTGAAATTTTTGGTGGCGCCGCTGAAAGCATCACTGATGAGAATTTAATATTCGAAATACTTGTCTGGTACATGTTAATTAATTTGGAATTTTCTTCAAGAAGTTAGAGAGTTGGAACCCTTCGACATTATTATTTCAAATGAAGTTGACAATGATGAAGGCAGCCGAAAACTTCTCTGAAACAGTGAAGTTCGAGTAATATTTGTCCTTTATTCTTTTCCGTTATAAAGCATATGGTTAAATACAAGGCTCATAGCTACTTTAAATTTTAAACGGATGTTCATGATGGTCATGCTTAAATACCTCTTTTCATCATGGACACTCCATAGCAAATCGGTGATAAAAATATATGTACACAATCATAATAACCGTTGATGACCTGGTGTAGGGGAGTTCGGGTTGAGTAGAGAAATCGCGAATAATCTCCAGCATGACCAGCCTGCATTCACCCAGCGAAACAAACCCACAAGAAAGTGACACATAAATGACATCATAAAACTCCATATCGCAAAAAGAAACAACAATATTCACTAGAACATAATACAAAACAATCGTAACAGACGTACAGAAACATTAAACATTGATGACAACACATAAAAGGAAGAAGACCAATGTGCACCCGGTGCCGACTTTGGACGGCCATCTGCTTTTAGCAAATGGTGTGATTATCCGGATAACGTATACTATTTAGAGTTTTCTTGTCTGCACACAGTGAACATAAAGGAACCAACTGAAAATCTATTATTTTCAGTCTTATCATGTCATTTTTATGCTATATTGTAATGACAAATTAGAATGAATAACATATATAGTATACTGCTACATGTAATATTTCTAGTGCATTATATCTGTATAATTACTGCTACATGTAATATTTCTAGTGCATTATATCTGTATAATTACTGCTACATGTAATATTTCTAGTGCATTATATCTGTATAATTACTGCTACATGTAATATTTCTAGTGCATTATATCTGTATAATTACGGTTAAATGATTACTGTCTCTTTTGATTCAGACGTGGCTAAGAAATGTAATAAATTCGCTGAGTATAACATGATAAACAATCAAAAACACCAAATTGGATACAATCACCGCTTTAAACATTTACTGCAGTGTTTACTTTTGACCTACTGTTAGCAAGCAGGATATGATTACCCACCAGGTCCAGATATCATCGTTCTAATATGTATTCCCTATTTATACTTTTTATTAATAGCAATTCTCTGTAAGCATTTAAACAATTTCGGCACGCATGGTCTCCGATTTTCATGAAATTTCACACATAAGTAGGGACCAATGAAAAATGAAAAAAATTGACCAAAAAAATCATTTAAGGACATCTGGTTACCATGGCAACGGCCTTTAAAGTTGACAAATTGGCAAAATTGAGCTAATTTGAAGCTCTATAATTTGGTCTATATGTGACATCAATGGAAGATTTTTTATGCATCCTAAAGATTAGGACATAAAATTTTAAATAAGCTCACTAGTAGTGTCTGATATTGTAAAAAGGTTGGTTACCATGACAACATAATTAGCTAATTTTGATATATTGATTCCAAAATGCTGTTTTGTATTTTCAAATTTTTCTTCTCTCTTGATTGGTATATAATAAGAAAATAGGATTTATTTTATAAAATGAGCAAATTCAAGATAAACCCACTTGTTGCTATGTACATGAGTTACCTTGGCAACGGTAACTATGGTCTTTAATATTACTTATTTTGCAACTTCAGAGTCATTTAAAAAAAATTGCATCATTATGAACAGATGAAAATTGTTGGGAAATATCCAACACAAAGAGCTCTTTCAAAAACCGTGAAAAAACTATGGGGAACATATGTTACCATGGCAACCATTTTTTATTATTTTCATAAAACAGTAATTATTAATCCCAGGAAGTTTAAATTTAATAACAATAAAGATCAAGTAAGCCTCTATCAAAATACAATCAATAAGTTTCAAATAATTAATGGTTGCTATAGTAATTTGGCCATACATTACAAAAATAAGCATTTTTTGTTGTTTTTCAAAGTCTTTTCCTCAAAAAACGGAACAGGCTTACACAACCTTTTTTACATATTAGATAGAGTAGAGTCTAAACTTTATTTCAAATAAAAAAAATTTCAGATTACTTAACTTTTGATGCCCGTATCCAAGGACTCAACGTTGGTCTGTGTGCAATTTTACACAATCGTTCCCATAGCAACGGGCTATTTCCTGAACATTTAAAAAAAATTTCTTTCTTGTAATGAAAGATCTACTTGAATACATTAATTAATTTCATTACTTTGAATTAAAATTCAATGATCTAGTAAAAAAAGGACTCTAAATATTGTCCAAAATTGCTTTCATTTTTGCGATTTGAGGTCATGTTGCCATAGCAACGAACAGACACTTTGTCCCAATGTGAATGCTTATGTTTTATTTGCATAAAAAACTCAAAAATGTAAGCAATTTTTCGTTGAATTTTGAAAAAATGCCAAAAATACTATTTTGATAGGGTACCTGTGTTGTTGCTATGGAAACACATAGATAAGACCATAAACCCAACATTATTATTACTTAACTTGAAAGAGCAATGATAGGGTACTGATAATTCATTAGTGTTTGTTTTAGATTATGCTGCTTAAATTATGTATGTGACTTCAAAAACGCCAAAAAATGCATTTTTTCAATATTCAAAGTCCGTTTCCATGGCAACCGGATGTGATATTAAGAAAATTTTTAATAAATTTTTACTTTTGGGTCAGACCCAACCTTATGTACAAATTTTATCAAAATCTGAGACATGCCGTGCCATGCGTCCTTCATAAAAGTGCAAATGCTTACAGAGAATAGCTATTAATTGAATTAACTGAATCAAATCTCTTTACTGCTTTAAGTGATATAAGCTTATATCTCTACCTTTCGCCTATAGTTTTAAAGATACATTCCTTCTCTTCTCTTTTCCTTGTTTTCCAATAAAAAGATTGCTATTACTTTTAGAAATTATATTTGATATGAAGACTTAACACAGTCTAGAATACCATATATTTTTCTTTCGCAAAGTTAAAAAATAACAGACAAATGCCTAATTTTTCTATTAATGGATCGTAAGAAAATGATATCCTTCTTGAACAATTAAATTATAAAACTATGAGATAGAAGAGTGCCAAACAAGATCTCTCTTTATTCTACATTCACATACTTTCAATATAAGAGACCCACAAATAACACTATTACGCAATTTCTGTAAAAAGATCCATTTAACTGCACCGATATTCATTTGTTTGCTAGTTTAAAACCCGCGATACTGAATAAAACATCTCCGATAAAAATAACTTCACACAACCATAATTTGGGCTTAGTTACGAAACTGTGTATTTAAGATGGCGGAAGAGGAAAGAGTTCTCACAGTTTGTCTCATAATTCATTACTATTAAGGTATGCACTATGTCTTATATTTATTAACATTCGAATATAGAGAACATCTCTTTCTGTACAACTATTAAAATATCTTCCAAGTGAAGGAATTCTAAAGCATTTCACCCTGAACATTCTCCCTATGCAAAAGCCGGAGGAATGCTTTCTTTTACCATAATGTATTTTAGCGTTTTTATTAGATAGAACCAATTCGCCAATGTCGATTACATTTATTACAAATTACATATGTGTTTTGTACACATTGTATGTGGGGTTATGTTTTATCTATTGAAATTCTCCTACTTGTCAATTGGTGTGTCGCCTTCATTCCTAGGGCTATGTATAGGGGAAATATTGGAAATAACTCTGTAAAGAACGCAATTAAAGGTCACTTCTAAAGGTTTTTAAATGCTAAAATGCTAAAATACCTTTATTATATTTTAGATTATTCATACTGATTGTATCAGAGTGATCGCAGGCGTGTCATATACAGGCAAGCCTATAGATTGCGTAATATTTGCCCCCCCCCCCCCCCCCTACAAGGTGTAAACAACAAATTAGACCATGACAGGCATTTGTTGGGAAATAGACGGTAGATGCTTTTACGTTTGGGCAATGTTCGTCTTGATGGAATTTTAGAAAAAACAAAGTTACCAATGCCATATTATGACAAAAAAATCTGCATGACGTTAAAATTCGAATGACCGCTAAAATATGCTGGAAGTTTTATAATGCCCACTTGTCTAGTCGCTAGTCTAGTCGTCTTTTGTTTGAAAAAATCAATTTAAAATAACAAGTTTTTCTTGAGGATCGATCTTTATAGACCATGATGAAATAGTTTGACTATTGTTCATCTCTTATCATGTTTATACACCCAAAAACTATTTTGAACTAAGATATACATGTAATCGAATGAAATATACAAAATCAGCAAGACTATGTGCTATGTTTATTTCTCCGCCGACTTTTCCGCAATAAACATGGTAAAAAGCTAATTACATTGTACGAAGTTATTGAATTTTTTTTTACATACAAATCGCCATGCAGAAGAAATACGGCATGAGGTTCAGTGCCAGGAACGACCCTTATCTTCAGGTAAATTGTATCTCTAGTCCAAAATCGTTGAACGTTATGCATGGATACTCCGTATTTTCTTTTCTTATCATTGTTTACACTTTTGGTAAAGCTAATTAATACAGGTTTCAAATATTCAGATTGCACCATTTGCATATATTTTTCGCAAAATTTCCCGAGGGAGGCCCCGGACCGCCTCCCGCACCTCCCCCCCCCCCCCTTCCCACTCGATGCAACCCCCGCATCCTCGGGATCCGCAACTGAAAACCACGGATTTTTTGATATTTGTATTTACTCGATAATAATTAATCATTCAATTTTTCAGAATAGTTAAGCCCGATTGTAAAAAAAAACATCTCCAGAATTTACAACATTTTTCGGTAAACAAATGCATAAATATTACAAACATCTGTTTAGTTTGCATGTTATATATGTCAAAACAAGATAAATGTGATAACATCATTAAATTCTATGCCTTTAATTATTCGCATTTCTTCACATTTTTTTTTTCTCAATTTTGTCTGAAGTGGTTGTTAGTAAACATAATTAACGAACAACAATAACAACTGGCCTGAAGATACTGTTTAAACTGCATGTAATCAGTAAACGTAGTTGACAGGCGCTGTATAGAAGGCATATATATAATCAATTTTCTGATAAAGTAAACTTAAATATTTCGATACCAAAGACTCGATGTGTATCCAACTGCGTTAATTTCAAGATTGTGCAGTAAATAATTTGTCAGAGAAAGTTCTAGAAATCGAATTAAAGATTTTTTGAAAATTAAACAGCCCTCCACTCATCATTACTCTTTTTGCCGACACATTTTATACCGTTATTCGGCAACGATCGCCAAGCCTTTGATGCGCCGACAAACTCGGCCATAAAGATAAAAATTGTTTGTTTCAACATTATTTTTGCATTTCTTCACATTTATCTTCCTCTACAGCACTTCATTCGAATTCATTTGATACCAAACACGACCACAAAACTCCAATTAAACGCATAGAAATAAATCTACACTCAATTAATTTTTTTGGCCATCAAATTTCTTTTTGCTAAGAACTTTTTTTGTTTTCAGTCCGATTTAATTATAATCATTTTCAAAATCGCCGTCTCGGAAAGAACTTTTCAAAAATATATACATTACTAAGGGTTGCTCGAAAAATTAAATCCATAAAATTTCACCCCGGTAGCAAATCTTGAGAGCAATGATACATACTCCGATGCTGGAGACGTCCCAAATTTTGAAAGAAGTTCAGAATAGTTATATCATAACTTCCAAAAAGATTTAACAAGTTTATAATATCAAAATCCTTGACTTACTACTTTTATGTTATTTGTATATTTTTGAATTGTCATAAGATTTTTTGCTGAATTATTTCAAATAAAGGTTAGAACAAAAACGCTCATACTTTTTTTTCCTTTTTTATCATTTTCCTTGGATTTAAGAATCATTGATGCGAATTATGCAAAATTGTCCTCTTTTTTGTATTACTTGACAGTGCATGAATTTTAAAACATTTTCATTTCCATGCTTCATAAACATCGACGGCGGGTGCGGCTAGCCAACAGGGGATGCTTACTCCTCCCGGACACCTGGTCCCACCTCTAGCTTGCTAGGGGTCCGTCGATGTTTAATTTTGTGCTCTATTGTGAGTGCTGTTGAGATTATCGTCAGGATCTTCTTTAACTCATTGACATTAATTACAAATGAGTGTGACATTACATTTTGATTTAGTACCATTGTGTTTTGTATACATGAAGAAAAAGACAATACAGATACCATCACATTTAAACTCGCACAGACCAAGCACATTGGATACCTGGATCTATCAATAATGATATTTTGAAATTTGGAGCCGCGCGTCTCTGTTATGTAAATACAAAATTTAAATCCTTAAAATAACACCAAAGACCGCTAGTGAACTTAATCTGGACTGCATATGAAAAGCACTTTGGCTGGAAGCATCACTGATGAGAATTTAATATTCGAAACATGTGTATGGTGCATGAAATTTTCTTCAAGAGGTACAGAGTTGGAACACTTCCGCATTATTTAGAAAGAAATCATTGGTTGTTGGGAGTTACAATCTTGTAAGAAAACAAATTTAGGAAGAAACCATTTGATTGTAGAAAGGGATGAAAGAAAAACATTCACAAGTCACATGTTTAAATAGATTTTTGTCAAAGCTTGAAAATATTTCAAAGGGTAGAAAGTCTGTCTACGGTTTTTGATATGAAACACTTTGAGTTATTTTGAATTTCTGTTGCAAGTATCTCCCTGTCTGTAGTGATGGTTGTGTAGTGCTTAGGGCGGTGGAGGTCATGGGTTCAAATCTCACCGTCGCCGATCATTGCAAAACTATTGTAATCTTGGGCAACACTACGTTGCACTCTCTGCACCAAGGAGTGAACTTGGTACCTGGCAGCTGGTAATGTGAATGAAAAATCATTAGCGCCTAAACGGCAACTAGCTCTGCTTGTATACTCCCAAGGGAGTTGAGAATCCACCGGATTGTAAACAGGTCTCACCAGGCGAACGAGACTATAAACCCTATCTTTACCTTTTACCTCCCCACATTCGGAAGCAATGTTTCTGTGTTTGTTACGTTTGCTTGGTTCCAGGTCTTGCTGAAAGAAGATAATTTTTGGTTTCAAAAGAGTTGCTGGTATACACATGTATAAGGGACATATATATCAACGGTTTCATAGATAATTCAGACACATACATATGTACTGATATTTCACTATGAAGTCGATTCTTTCGAATGATAGAATTTAGACGTGCATTGTCTTGACTTAACCGTTTTAAGACGTTTTAGATATGTCAGTACACAGCATTTATGTCATATAGAAAGAATAGATATAGCAAAAAACAAGATAACAAAAAATGATTCCTTCTATTAATGAAATGTGTTGGTGTAACATTATTGTAACTTTTACTCAATACATGTACGACAAAGAATTCAACTCTATAAATGAAGCTTTACCATCCATAAATATGTAGATTACCTCAATATTGGACATTCATATAATTACGCTTCGATATCAAATCCCGTCGATAACGCATAAAGTCCCCTATCAGAAAACAAACAAATATCTGTATCTATCTATCTTGAATACTTTTGTGTGAAATCGTTCGATAAAATAAACTTTACACATCCGATATCAATGTGCATTCAAAATGGCAGACTTTTTTTGAGGCGTGTGCAGTAATGATTTTTCCTTGCATCGAAAATATTTTGAAGGTATGGACTCAGAAATCAGATGTTTAAAATAACACATTCCTTAAGCATTATATCATTATTTCAAGTTTCACAATAAATATCACCTTCGTTTGTGGACTATTTCAAAATATTTCACAATCCACTCTCCTGCTCATAGGACATAATTTTCAAAGATTTTGGTCATATTACATTCTTTAGATAAAGGATCACTGACGAGGGTTTATTACCCGAAACGTGCATGTCTGGTGCATGCTGTAAATTTATCTGCTCTAAAATGATGCTAAGGAATTTGAAGACGTTAAACATTTGTACCACGTGGTGAGTGTCACTGCTGGAGGACCAAGAGTCCCCGAGGGCACATGTAGCCAAGCTCGATCAATTTTGGTTGGTCGTTTCTTCAAACGCTTTTGAAAATTTCTGTTAGCAAATTTTTCTCAAATTTTTAAAACCTGGGTCCTGTAGCATCATATCCAAGCCATTTTGCTATGTCTTTCAGTATATTTAGGACATAATTTTCAAAGATTGAGGATCACTGACGAGGGTTTATTACCCGAAACGTTCATGTCTGGTCCATGCTGTAAATTTATCTGCTCTAAAATGATGCTAATGAATTTGAAGACGTATTACACTTGTATCAAATTACCGCAACGACCACCCAACGATCACAGCGTATTTCGACACACAGAATGTTCAAAATAAAATTTACCTGGTAACAATGTAAAAATGTGTGTCCAACGACTTTAATTCAAATGATTGTCCAAAGACCTGCTTACGACCTACAACGGGCGTGTTATATTATAAAGAAAAAAGCTAATTATCGATAAAATATTTTCTTCATCCACAAGAAAATGTCTAGAATTGAAAGTTTCCCCGGTAGCCACGTTGTCATTAGGTGTTAGGCCATCATGGTAGGGTCGTTGTGAACACACTAACCGTGCGCTCCGCTATTTCTTTATGAACGTTAGAATTCCCGACGACACGCATTTTAAAGAATTAACAGATTGAAATTGATACTATTGGCATTTGTTCTTGTTAGTACCTCGTGCGCACGACTTCTTAACTCGTGCGCATTACTTTTCGTCGTTTTTATTTTGGTCAGTTATTTCGTGCCCACGACTTTGTAACTTTTTCGAACGAGATAATTAACCTACGGAGCTCGTAAAGGGTCACATGGAACATTTTTTTAATTCGAGCGCTCAATTGTCAATTCGAGCGCTCAATTGTTAATTCGAGCGCTCAATCCAAAATTCGAGCTCTAAATCTTAGATTCGATCAATAAATTACAAAATTCGAGCGCTCATCATAAAATCTGAGCGCTCAATACAATTTAAAAGCGCTCAATTTATGTATGTTTGAGCTCTCAATTAAGCTTAAATAAAGGACTCAATTTAATTCTTTATTTCGAGCGCTCAACCTAATATCCGAGTGTTCAATTTAAATTCTGAGTGCTAAATCTAAAATTTGCGCGCTCAATCTAAAATTCGAGCGCTCAATCTAAAATTCTAGCGCTCAATTTAAAATTCGAGAGCTCAATTTAATATTCGAGAACTCAATTTAAATTCTGAGCGCTCAATTTAAAATTGGAGAGCTCATTTTAATATCCGAGTGCTCAATTTAATTTCTGAGCGCTCAATTTAAAATTGGAGAGCTCAATTCAAAATTCGAGGTCTGAATTTAATATCCGAGTGCTCAATTTAGATTCTGAGCGCTCAATTTAATATCCGAGAACTCAATTTAAATTCTGAGGGCTCAAAATAAAATTCGCTCGATTGAAAATTCGAGCCCTCAATATAAATTCGAGCACTCATTTTGATATTCGAGCGCTTAATGTAAAATCCGAGTGCTCAATTTTAATTTCGATCGTTCAATATAACATTCAAGCGCTCAATAAAAGTTGGTGCGCTAACGTTTAGAATTCCGAGAGCTAAATTTAAGCCCGTAAAGGGTCACATGGAAGTTTTTTTAATTCGAGTGCGGAATTTTGAATTCGAGAGCTCAATCAACAAAATCGAGTGCTCAATATAATTTTTGAACGCTCAATTTATGTAAATTTGAGCTCTCATTAAAGTTTATATAGAGGACTCAATATCATTACTTCAAGCTCTCAATTCAAATTTCAAGCGCTCAATTTTATATCCGAGATCTCAATTTAAATTCAGAGCACTCAATATAAACTTCGAGCGCTCAATATTTAAATCTGAGCGCCCAATTTACAATTTGAGCACTCGATTTTGAATTCAAGCGCTCAATTTAAAATAAGAGCTCTCAAGATAAATTTCGAGCGCTCAATGTAATATTCGAGATCTCAATCTAAATTTTGAGCACTCAAATTAAAATTTGAGCGGTCAATGATAAATTTAAACACTCAAATCAATTTTCGAGAGCTCAATGAAAAAATCCGAGGACTCAGTTTATGTAAATTTGAGCTCTCAATAAAGTTTAAATTGAAGACTTATTTTAATCTGATTCTGAAAATGTATCATCCCTCCCCCTCTTCGTTTTTAAATAAGAAAAAATAAATAAAAGAAATATTAACACAATATCAATATTAAAGTATTTTGAAAATAGCTTAAATGTGACAAATGTCGGTAAATGAGTGCATAAAAACATACCCCTATTGAGTTATTGAAAGATATAGTACTAAAATGAAGTCAGTAAAACAAAGCGTAAATTCAAAAAAGATAGTCTAGTTCCTACAAGTTTTCATCCATGACACGGTTCTGGTGGAGGAGATTTTTTGAGCGAGATACACTTTTGGCCCCGCCTTGGATCCGCCCCTAGAGGGATCTGGGCCTCGGGCACAATTTTTGACCTTGGAGTTTATTCATCATGTATAGCAAGTTTCATCAAATCCTTCAAGCGGTTCCTGAGAAAAGGTAGAAATTTTTTAAAAGAAAGGAGGGGATCTCCAACAAGACCTTGTTGCAGCACTAACAGCAAAACACCAAACCACCCGATGCAAATAACACAAAAAAAGAGCATAGTATTAGACGGAAAAGAGACGTACGACATGTAAACATAACACAAAAGACAACACATCAACCGACGAGACCAATGGGCAATCGGTGCCGACTTTGGACGGCCATTTGCGACGCAAGTGGCAAATTGTGTGGTTATCCTGGATTACGTGCGCACAACCATCTCACTTCTCCAATTACCAAGAGGTCTCGAAAGTTAAACGTCTTCAAATTCAATAGCATCATTTTAGATAAGATAGATTTGCAACATGGACCAGACAGCAGTGACACTCACCAAGTAGTGAAAATGTTAAACGTCTTCAAATTCAATAGCATCACTTATGATCAGATAAATTTGCAGCATAGACCAGACACGCACGTTTCGGGTACTTAACCCTTGTCAGTGATCCTCATTCTAAACAATGTAATATAACCAAATAGTGTGAAAACAGTTATGTTCAAAAATCTACCGAAAGACGTAGCAGGATGGGTGGGATATGATGCTACAAGACCCACGTTTTAGAAATTTTAAGAAATTTGGTAACAGGAATTTTCGAATGCGTTGAAGAGACAGACGATCGACCGATGTTGATCGAACATGGCTACATATGCCCTCTGGGACTCCTTGTCCACCAGCAGTGACACTCACCAAGTAGTACAAATGTTAAACGTCTTCAAATTCAATAGCATCATTTAAGATCAGATAGATTTGCAACATGGCCCAGACATGCACGTTTCGGTTACTTAACCCTCGACGGTGATCCTCAATCTAAACAATGTAATATAACCAAATAGTGTGAAGATAGTTATGTTCAAAAATCTACCGAAAGACATAGCAGGATGGGTGGGATATGATGCTACACGACCCACGTTTTAGAAATTTTAACAAATTTGGTGACAGAATTTTTCGATTGCGTTGAAGAGACGGACGATCAACAGAAGTTGATCGAACTTGGCTATATGTGCCCTCGGGGACCCCTGGTCCACCAGCAGTGACACTCACCAAGTAGTACAACTGTGAAACGTCTTCAAATTCAATAGAATCACTTTAGATCAGATACATTTGTAGGATGGACCAGACATGCACGTTTCGGGTACTTAACCCTCGTCAGTGATCCTCAAATCTAAACAATGTAATAGAGCAAAATAATGTGAAAATAGTTATGTTCAAAAATCTACCGAACTACGTAGAAGGACGGGTGGGATATGATGGTCCACGTTGCCAATTTATCTGTTTTTAAATGATGCTATTCAATTTGAAGACGTTTACATGCTACACGACCCATGTTCTAGAAATTTTAAGAAATTTGGTAACAGAAATTTTCGAATGCGTTGAGAGAGATATGATCAACCGAAGTTGATCGAACTTGGCTACATGTGCCCTCGGGGACTCCTGGTCCACCAGCAGTGACACTCACCAAGTAGTACAAATGTTAAACCTCTTCAAATTCAATAGCATCATTTAAGATCAGATAAATTTGCAACATGGACCAGACATGCACGTTTCGGGTACTTAACCCTCGTCAGTGATCCTCAATCTAAACAATGTAATATAATATTTCAAGGTCACCCACTGCATTTCCAAGGTCATTAAACTTTAAGTGACCAGATTTGACGAAAAATCCTGATTTTCATCAAATGAAGACGCCAATATTTCAGAAACCTTCAGATATAGAACTTAATAGTCACATGCCATAAAATGATTAATCTAACATTAATTTCTAGAACTATTGATTAATTGTCTTCACATCTTTAAATTTCTAAATTCTTGGTCAGTATTTTGATAAAAAAAGGAACGAAGCCTATATTTTCTTCTTTTTTTACAGAAAAGAAATTCCAATTGAATTATTACAGAACAATAGATTCTAAGATTTTTCTTTCTTATAATCATAAGCTTTCATAATAAATATGACCTATGAAAATATTCAAATAAAATTTCATTAAAATTGATCACAAAAAAAAAAAAATTAAAATTCAATATTTTTTGCAATATTTGAGTGTCAAAGTAGAAATGACCTTGAACTTCAAGTAAATGACCTTGAACATTTTAATTGTTATTAAGTGAAAGGATTAAGTCGTATCTATCCATGCATACATTTTGACGATCATACGTAACTCTGAAGAGGAATAAAATCAATTTCAAAAATAATATGAAACAAGCAAACAGGTCTAATGTTGCCATAGCAACGGTTTTTGATGACAGAATTTAGGTAAAAATCCTAATTAGCCCACTCCAATTTTTCATTCATTTTATTTGTCAATAAACATATATTTTCTTTTTTGAAAATCACTGGTCTCCTGTTGGTGCGTTTTGTGATATTTCAGATTGAAAATTGCCAAAAACATACTAAATTGGCCCTTATTTTGACCTCTAGTTTTGCTTCATTTTAATTGATTTTGGATCAACACAATAAGCGTCCTGGAATATATATCACATAACTAAGTGTACAATGTACCAAGTAAGAAAAGTTAGGAAGAACAAATTTTGTAAAAATGAACAAAATGTTACAGTGTTATCCATGGCAACACAGTATCTGAAGCTGGTTTGTTTCATTGTCTCAAAAATGCTATAGAGTAACCTCGTTACCATGGCAACCAGGGGTCACATTGACCGAAAAGTATTATTTTTATCCTCAGTGCTTCATATATACCCGTTATACTGTAAATAATCAAAATCCATGACATGCCGTGCAACTCGATCTTGGTCCTTATAGAGACACACCTACCCCTTTATTTTTTTCTGATCTTTTTTTAATTCAGATAAAACGACAACTTAACAAGCTTTATTAACTTATTTTCATTGAAAATATCAAGCACAATGAGAAACGAGGTAATCCTGATCATAAAATAACTGTTACGGTAGGTCCTTACTTATAGATTTAACAGATGAAATTTGTATATATGGGTTTTTTAAGAGAAATAAAACAGAGACATATATATGTTTTTTTTTTTATCAAAGATACAGTTCATTATAGAAAGTTCCCTAACACATTAAGATTGAGGAAATTCAAATATCCAGCATATGCTTTTGAACCCTCCAAATTAAGTCATGATAATAATGTGTTTATTTGTTTTGTTTTTATTTGAAAACAATTCATGTAGAAGAAGTATAACACATAGAATCATATGGTATGTCTCAAAACATAAGGATGCCCCATTATAATTTCACCACATTTTGGATTAATATTTCATACTAAAATATAACTTTTTGCACAAAAAAAACAAAAACCGAAAATATAAAGATGGAGAAAAAACACATACAGGTACACAATTTTATATATGATAAAGAAATGGTTCCAACCATAAGGGTATCCCCTCACATTTTCACAAATTATCTATAGAAAAAGAACGGATGGAATTTCTTCATGTTAGATCATTTCATGAAATAATTTATAAAGATGGTGTAAAAGTAACATAAAGGTATGAAGTTTTATAAATAATCAAGATATGACTCCAAACTTAAGGGTTCCCCCTTATAATCTCATCGCATTTTCAACTTAGAATATATACTATATACAACATTTTGCATAAAATACCAGATGGAAGGTCTTCATTTTGAATCATTTCATGCTATTATGTATATAGATGGTGATAAAAAAAATCCGCATACAGCTGAACAGTTTTATAAATGATCAAGATATGGATACCCCCTTTTAATTTCATCGCCCGACCTATTACAATCCGAATTGTCTAATTAAACTATGGATGGGTGTGGACATTGATAAACAGTCCCATCTTTTGTTTCTTTTAGCATTTAAGACCTTTTGTCTGCATTTTTTCAATGCGCTGGCTCGTCCGCCATCCGCCATTGTAAATGGGAGACGCAGACTGCTGCGTATAAGGAAAAACCAATAACGGTTTGAGTAGGGACCCACCTTAAACAAAGATATTAAAGAAGTATTGACAAATCAATACATTAATATTTTCGTTTAAGGCATGCTATTTCCGAATGCATGAATTTCAACGATATATATAGTTTTCGTGTCAATAAATCATTTTATGAAGGAAGATTCATATGTCCGTGATGAAAATCAATATTTTTGCTTTTTTCTAAAAACTAGGTAAAAATGCCGGAAAATTGTTGCCAAAAATAGCACATTTGTAAATTGCTGAAATGCCCTCATTTGATTTTTATTCTAGTTTCCTTTGTTAATGTACAATAAAACAGATTAGGAACTTTGTATGAAATTTGAATTTGATATAGTCTTACAATAGGTGCCAACTTCACCGATCATTTAACATTTTCTCGATTTTACACAAAATTAAAGAAAATTATCAAATTTACTGTCAAAATTTCAGAGATACCGAATTTCAACGATTTTTTTCAAACACACAAAAACATGTGCTCCAAGGGAAGGCTTCTCAAAATGTTGAAGAAAAAGTATATATCCCTGTTCAAATAAGAAAGAACAAATGCTCACAAATAGCGTCACTTTATGGCTTTCTTGAAAAAGTGTCAGAACCGTAAATTTTGCCTTATTTTGGATGTTTAATCATTTCATTATGTTTTGGCATCCATAAGCTTTACCTTATCAAACAGTTGAAATCAATAATATTACTTAGGTAAAACAAAATTCATGGGTAATTACTTACGTAAGAGAAATCCGAAAAGTTAAAAAAAAGTACCTCCGATTTCATTTTTATAGAATTTACCGAGAAGCATTTTCTTACGCATACTTTATTCAGTTAAGATCAAATTTTCAAACTTATCCGCTTTTAGGTGCATTAAAGTCTAAAATAGGGTTGGAAATGATACATTGGCCTTAATGAATTGAAATATCTATCAAATCCAAATTCGATGAGTGCTGAAACAGGAGACGACATGAATGGTCCAAAAAGGTGACAAATGACGCACTTTAATTTAGCTCTCTCAACTGTCAATCTTTAGTACTCATTACATGTATTTCTGACATTTACATAAAATCAAATTTTCAGTAAATTATCACACCATTGGTCCCATCCCAACTAATTGAAAGAATAAATAAATAAGCTAAGTTTTCCTTATTATTGTAAACGAGCTGCAGCGAGCATATTAATAATGGTTCGATTCGGTTATGAGGTTAGGAAGTTACGTTAAAAGGACCCTCTCCACTTTTACGACTTGGACACATCCCTGTTTTGATATTCGACGAAAAGTGCCAGACACAATATTTTAATTACTATTAGAGGCGTAGCTGCCTATACGCCAGCACGCCATAGCGTGCACATCGCGGAGTAAGAAAAAAAACATGTACACGAAATTTTCAGTGAATAAAATGCAATGATCGCTGTGCGATATAAGTCCCCTACCGGCGGCATAAATTTATGACTTGCATCTCTGTTCATCAGTTCATCTTCTTCAACAACAGCCAAGAAAGGTCTGGGAAACTGAACTCACGAAATTTGCTAGGTCCAAGGGCCATAACTCTTGTGAAAATTAGTCAATCTAAATTAAACTCAAATCTGCATCACACTATAATGTATTCACATACAAAAAATCAGCTCATTATCTGCAATAACAGGCATGAAAAAGTCTGGAAAACTGAAAGTTTCATGAAATTTGCTAAGTCCAAGGGCCATAACTCTTGTAAAAATAGGCCAATGGAAACCAAACTCAAACTTGGTCTGTATCACACTGAGATGTATTCATTCACCAAAAATCAGTGCATTATTTGCAATAGAACCAAAGAAAAGTCCGGAAAACCGAAATTTTCATAAAATTTGCTAAGTCCAAGGGCCATAACTCTTGTAGAAATAGGTGAATCTAAAGCAAACTCGAACTTCATCTGTATCCCACTGAGATATATCCACATACCAAAAATGAGTTCAATTTATCCGACAACAGTGGAAAAAAGTCCGGAAAACCGAAATTTTCATAAAATTTGCTATGTCCAAGGGCCATAACTCATGTAAAATTAGGTCAATCAAAAGAAAACTCAAACTTGATCTGTATCACATTGAGATATATCCACATACCAAAAATGAGTTCAATATATGCAACAGCGGAAAAAAGTCCGGAAAACTGAACCTTTCATAAAATTTGCTAAGTTCAAGGGCCATAACTCTTGTAAAACTAGGTCAATCGAAAGCAAACTCAAACTTGATCAGTATCACATTGAGATATATCCACATACCAAAAATGAGTTCAATATATGCAACAACAGCGGTAAAAAGTCTGGAAAACTGAACCTTTCATAAAATTTGCTAAGTTCAAGGGCCATAACTCTTGTAAAATTAGGTCAATCGAAAGCAAACTCAAACTTGATCTGTATCACATTGAGATATATCCACATACCAAAAATGAGTTCAATATATGCAACAACAGCGGAAAAGAGTCCGGAAAACTGAAACTTTCATAAAAGGGCAAGGGGCGGTAAGGGACTTCCTAGGCCCAAAATCGTTGTTAATTCCGAATATTTAAAAATATTGAAATTGATACTGAAATTGATTAAACGAAGCTTGTCTTCAATAGGTTCAACTTAAAAAATGTTCGATTTCATTTTTTTCATTAGAGTTATCCCCCTTTGAAATCACCTATGAGACCGGAAATGAACAAAAAATCAATAAATTTTCGCTTTTGATGGCGAAATTAGCCTTGGCCACATGAAAACAACAAGTTCATATTTTTTCTGTATATCCGTACAAGTATTTTGTAAATGTTGTAAAAGTATGAATCTGTTGTTTTCATGTGGCCACATAGAAAACAGAAGGAAATCAATTACTGTTACCAAGAGATCGGGTCTTTTTGGAAACAGAAAAACACCTTTAACTTATATAATACACGAAGAATTTGAGTCAAATCGATAGCATTTAATAGATTTTGTTTTGTTCTTAATGATGATATTGATTATTTATTCTTACATGCACGAAATCAAATAATACCGACAAAAATGTCTTTCCTCGTAACGTAAACGACTTTCAAGACCATAGAATGACGTCATACTGAATATATGACGTCATATATGTTCGTGACATTGATTTTGCTTGTATTTTGCGAAAAATATTTTAAAGTCAAAGTCATCATATTATATACGTATTTAAAAATCGAAATGACAGAGTATATCTAAAACGATACAGCCGGTATAAAATAAAATATTTCAAAATAAAATAAATAATCCTGTACAAACGAAAAAAAAAAAAAAAAAAAACTCCCAAAAAAACTAAATCAAACAACATCACCCCCCCTCCCAAATCACACACGAAAGTCAACCACAACAAACTTAACGATTAAATGAAGATGTCAAGTACACCCCATCTTTTCAGAAAAAAAAGAAAAGAAGACAAAGTAGAAAATCCGAATGGATGTTTAATATGACAAACCCTTGTTTCACATGAAGAGCAATTTTGACTTTAGTATAAATGTATCATGAAGAACACAACATATATGTAACTTATCTGATTTTGACACTGGAATATAATTTATTTCAATATTGAGAAATTATGGTCATGTAAAATTTACACCGCCGCGTATGATTTGCCGTCGATGAGATGTACTTACTTTTTTCAAATTGGGAAAAATATCTGCCATGTCTCAATTTCGACTGAGAACTATCCTTTAAATTTTATTGAACATATTTTATAGAAAATTTATTGTCAATAACGAAAATTATCCAAACGAATACAGCGCATACAGTATATATAAAAATTATATTTTAAACCTGAAGAGCGATTTTACGCTAACGGACATTCTGCGAGTACATATATACCGATAGTATATTGTTCATGCCTTGTAAATAAATCCTTCACAGTAGCACATTCTGTATCTTCATTTTTCTTTCAATGATGTAAACCTAAATCATTTAGAGTGCAATCCAAGGAATGTGTACATGTATACATAAAAAATAAAGAACAACCAAAATATAGACGCATTCTAATTTGGGGAGATTTTGACATACAATGTATATTGATAATTTCAGTCGGTAAAAATCAATGCGTTTAGAAAGAAGGAAATATCCCTACTAATGTGGTTATTTTACAGTGACATGTATAAAATTTTATCCCTGGTATTCTATTACAAACAGCGAAACGTAAAGTACTGAAATGATGTAAGCAACAGGAGTTATTGAGAACTGGAAGGTATTGTAGGTGGCGCTATGATAAAATCATTAACCTTTGAATTTTTTAATCGATCCTTTTTCTGTGTAAAAACAACATATGTAATTATATAAACATGCAGTTGCGGTTGTTCATAAAAAAAGAGAGAAAAACCAAGAAAAGCCTTATTATTGTGATTAAAGAAGGTACTGTAACCAGCGATCAATCCGATGCCCATGCGTATTTAATTTTTTTTATAAAGGCCCTGTCACACCTTCACTTTTTTGGCCAACACACGAGTAACGACCTTCAACACGCTGGCGAACGTCGAGGAAATTTAATAATGAAGCAACATTCTCAATGCGCGCGTAGCGACCGTGTAGCGCATCAAAAAGGTTGCGAGGTAATTCTTGATAATGACGAGCAGTACCTAGCGAGCCAAAGGATTTCTTAAATGTAAAAAAAGATTTCTATCAGAAAAGGAAGTGTTGACCACCAAAAGAGGGAATCGATGCCCACTCGTACCCCTCTAAATGCAGATGAATCAGTTGACACAAAAACAAAAAAGAAAAAAAAAGAAATGATTTTACACGGGAAAAGAGGGTGGGGACTAAAATACAGTGTAGGATCTGGTGGTTTTACCGGAAATACACATACCTTTTATGCCTTGGTGAAAAGTATCATTATCACATTAATATCATTTATTGTAAGATTTCAAAAAGTCAACAAAGGGGTGCCCCAGTTACCCCTCATTATATTATATTGAAATCTACCAAGTACATGCATGTTTATATTATATCGTGATATTGATAGTGCTCATATGAACACATTTAACTATCGTTTTCTCCTTTTTCGTAACAAGTTGCAGCTTCAAAACTTTACATAAAAATTTAGATTATTTAAAGATGTTTTTTATCATTCAATTGCACAAAAACTGATGCTAAGTAGCCTAAATAGTGTTAGAATATAGCAGCATGTTACCTACAGACAACGTTAAATTACAATGTGATCGTAACGCCATATGACGTCAAAATCAGTGTAACATATAGCTGACCATCCTGGTTTCAAATTAGTGTAGAATTGCAACGGAATGTCGGATTCTCAAAATTTAAATTGATTTACACTCTGTATTTCTTGTATTTTCAATGCTCAATGTTTCTCCGAGTTTTGAGATTGGGCTGATTTTGGCCCTTACCGCCCCTTGCCCTTTGCTAAGTCAAAGGGCCATAACTCTTGTAAAATTAGGTCAATCGAAAGCAAACTCAAACTTGATCTGTATCACATTGAGATATATCCACATACCAAAAATGAGTTCAATATATGCAACAACAGCGAAAAAAAGTCCGGAAAACTGAAAATGGGACAGACGGACAGACGGACAGACAGACAGACGGACAGACAGACAGACCGAGAGGAAACTAAGAGTCCCCTTCGGCGTTGCCGGTAGGGGACTAATAAGAGCGAGTTTCTGTGAAATTTATGGAAAATAGCCCACAAGAAGATTGTCTCTCGTCATACAATTTACACTTCAAATATCGCCATCTTCTCTAAAATTGCAATTTTTTAAAGCAATAATACCAATTTCTTTTGGTACGTCTTTTTGACCTGCAGGTTTCGGAAATGAATCCTCATCAGTGGTACTTCAAGTAATTATGATTCAAATATGACAAAATAATTAAAAAGTATAGCGCCCACATGAAATCAGACAACTTTTTCGTCAATTTGAGCGCCTTCAAATTCTTAGTAGTATCGAGGCGTTGTGGCCAACTGCTTACCTTCATTTTTTTCTAAAAATTCGGAATGATGATACTGGTTTCGTTTTAAATGACCTATTCAGCATTTGTGCACTTGACTTTAACTAAACCTTTTCCACGTCTATCAATGACACGATTTCAAACTTGAAAGATGAATTCAAGTCACAACTTGAAATTTTTTCAGTTCCTTAATATTGAGAGTAATTTCTTATGAAAAAAAAGTCTCACTTTTGTAAAGATGTTATCTAAAAAGCAAGGATTTGGGTTGACATTTTGAAATTTTTCTCGGGTGACCCCCTCCCGCACGCTACCCCTCTCGGCGCTGTGCCCCTCGGATGAAGCCTTTGGCTTCATAAGTCTTATAGATTTGGCGTGCACTTCAAAAAGCTCTAGCTACGCCCCTGACTATTAATGATATGCTATTTATAAGCTTTCTTTCTACGTTCAATTTATAAAAGGACTTGTTCTCACAGCCAGGTTATAACAATGAAAATATTTTTATCAGTTTTGACACCATACTATGAGGGCCGTTCCAAAAGTTCGTTGACACATGCCTTAAAAATCCCATTTGAAGTCGTCTGCGAATGAAATTTTCTAGAAATGAAAGGGATACATTCAGAAAGAGAAAACAAAAAATATCAGGTTAAGATAATTAGCTAAAAGGGCATTATTGTCATCTTTTTACATGAAGGGTAGAGGTTACGGAGCAGTAAAATTTGAGTTGTTGAAATAAACCTACCCCTTTCATTAAATTGCTGAATAAAATTAGAAAAAAATATTTGACTATCAATTAAACTATCAATAATACTATTATTTGTTATGAAAACTGCTAAGTTTTAACAAAATTGGACCCGATTTACGACTTTTATGATGAGTTATGCATGATATTGATGAACAAATCAACCGAAAATTTATGACGTCAGCGCTGTTTACGGAGCACCAGACAGTCATTCAGTTTTGAATTTCGGTTGAATAAAACAAAGGAGGGGATCTCCAACAACACCAGGTTGTAGCACCCACAGCAAAACCCCAAAACACCCAATGCAAAAACACAAAGCAGACAAGCACAAAGAGACACGTAAGGGACAAGGGACGTCAACGCACAACACAGAAACATCAAACACAAAAGACTACACATAAACCAACGAGACCAATGGGCAACTGGTGCCGACTTCGGACGGCCATCTGCCACGGAAATAGAAGAGGTATGGTTATCCTGGATTACGTGCTCACAACCCTCACACTTTTCCGATTACCCAGAGGTCTCGAAGAACGTACAATGGTGGTGTAAAACAACCTCCGAACTGTCAGATGACCACACACAAACAAGGCCGCAAAATGCAGGGGCCCAAGCAACACAGATGAATATGTAAATGGATATAAAAAGAGGGCGTACGTACTACAATCCTCGCTCTGCCGCCGCGAGCTCATGTATGTTATCACCCGAGGAGTCCGACTGACATTCAGAGAGGCAGGTGGTCGGGCCCTGTCTTCTCTAAAGAGGTTTGGACAGGGCCCGTCATGGAGTCCCGTCGTCACAGTCAGTCAGAGTGCAAGTTTTAAGAATACGCTTGTACAAGACTGTAGATTGGTCAAGTACCAAGCCTAGTGATCGACTGTGGATCATACCCACGGTATAAAAGGCGTTTGATGATTCTGACGCATTTCCGATAGTGATGTTGTCTATCTTTGATCCTTCTTTTCTTGTTAATAATGTCACCATAAAATGCAGGTTGTGAAATACCCAAAGTAATATACTCTGTTGCCTGTATTGGTCCGAATTTGAGAAGAAGTTGACAATAATTTTTGTAAAATTTCCAGTTTTGTAAAACAGACGGAGACTTAATAGCTGATGGATGCATCTTGATATGGACAAAATACATAAAACTGATGCAGCTAGAATAGGAGGAATGTGTTTTTATGGTGATTAGATACATAAGCACGCGATTTTGGTTGGAGTTGAACAAAAAAGTAAACGAAGATAAGTAAAGTGATGCCGTTTTCTCCCTTAATGGTGACCTGATTTGAATGATTCAAAGATGAAAGCACATTATGATACAGAAGTAAAAATGCACATGGAAATAGAACATATCTTCCTTATTAAGATACATGAAAAGATATTTAAATTCTATACAGATGAGAGGTGTTGTTATTTCTTTTAAAATGTCAAATGTATAGTTGACATCTGACGACGTCGTTACTTTTTATTAGCTGCTCCGTTACCTAGAACCTTACGTTGTTCGAAAGGGCATTTAGAAGGTTATTTTCGGCCAATCGTAATGAAAATTCGTATATGTATTCAAAATTATCCGTATTATAAGGAAATCAACATGGCTTTTATCAAATTCTACAGATTTTTCCTTAAATGGTGTTGTCCATGAACTTTCGGAACAGCCCACGTACATGTATGCATGAATTAATGCCAATTTTCAGAAAAATAATGAACTGATTTTTTTACTCATTGCTTTGCCCAAGCATTGATTCTACTAGGTCTACATATCCAGGGAACAATGTGCTTTAATTACTTAATAAATTAATTGTTGTATTAATTGTGGATAAGTTAGCATTTTAAAAGGCATAATCAAAACATTTTGTTGCAGTATTACATGTATCGCATAGTTACATGTACCTATGAACTCATGAATCTATATTTTGAGATGATTTATTTGATATTTCACATTTTCAATTTTGAATAAAAACCTTCTATTGTTTGTGCGCATCCTATTTAGCGTTTCTGCATAACTTTTCCCGCGAAATAGAACAATTACGATGACGTCGCGTAATTGCGCGAAGAACGTCAAGATGTGCGACTAGCACAAAAGGATATTTAGACTGTATCAATACTAGGGCTGGGACGATACTGCACCCAGCCGATCCGATACGAATCACGATACCTGACATCCGATACGATACGTATCGCGATACTAAATAAATTGATAAAACCTTCTCAAAAAGCTATATGATAATATTTTTATTCATAATACAAGTATTTTTTTTTTATTTCATATGTTATATTTATTCCACACTAGTTTTCTCCAAACTTTTCTTTTGTTTTCTTCAAACGTAATAATCGTTTTTGGTATGACAGACAAAAAATCCGGAAAATTCGAACACATTTTTTTTGTAAACTTTAACTTAGGTATCGTCAGGGTGTATCGATACTTGGATCGCGAAATAAAATATCGCGATGAATCGGAGTATCGTCCCAGCCCTAATCAATACACGAATTATTTTCGTAATATTCATCGGAATAAAGAAATCATGGGTGATATGAAAACCGTTTAAATCATGGAACAAATGTGTTATGTTGATGAGATATGAGATATGCCAAATGTTACGATGATCTCCTCAAAGGCAGATTCAGCCAAAAATAGATAAGGAAGGGGTCTATAATTTTGAGAGAGAGAGAGAGAGAGAGAGAGAGAGAGAGAAAGAGAGAGAGAGAGAGAGAGAGGTAATAAAGTCTATACTTTGTTAAGATGATGTCAATTCGTAAAACGGCTTCTTCATACATTTGTATCATTTTCCGGCGCAGCGTTTTCAGATGAGAAATCATAAACGTGTCAGTCAATCCGAGCCTGTGGTGGCCATTTTGATTTGCGAGTGGCCTGGTTGCGGACGTTGAGTTATTTGATTCATGTGATGTTTGGTAAAAATCTGTGCATAGCTTCAAAAGGAGAAGTCGAAAATGTTTCAGCCAATCAGAGCCCTTGACGGCAATCTTTGATTTCCGATCGGGCCAGAAATCTGACTTTCTTTTCAATGCTAGTCGATGTGTTGCAGAAAATATTTTTTTTTTGATATTAGGCGTTGAAATTAAGTATCTCTATGTCTACGTAGTGTCAATGGAAAGTAGAAACCTTGCTCCCTTATATCAAAGCATGGGATCGAAACGTATGATGTGATTCCTTAAAAGTAAGTCCATATCGTTTATAAGTCTGAAAAGTCTATAATTTTTGCAAACACTCCAAGAGTTCTTCTAGGTCAAGAACGTTTCTATCGTCGACAAACTATTGAAGTATTTGCAAAAACTATGAACTTTTCAAATACATGTACACGATTTATTCAATAAAACAATCAAATTCTGAACAGTGAAACTCTTTGTTCCTCAGGATCCAGTCTATACCGGTTAATAATTTGGTTTTTTTTTCTTTCCCATTCCACTTCCTATTTTTTTTTTTTTTTCATTTCAGGGTTTCATAGTTGAGGAGATATGCATCCATTCACCTCTACCAAAAATCGTAAATATGATTCTTATGAGGAAACAGTTGATATAGATGAAACATATTTCGTTGGATTGTACATGAGAAAAGAAAATCATGAAAATCTCTGAGAATATACTATAGTTCAAAATGGCATCTTATGCGTCGACCTTCTTTAGTCAAAGTGTGACGACATTGGATGTTCATACCCAATTAAGAAAACTACTCGTTTGTGATTATCTGGCAACAGATGAATTAAAACAACGTTTCAGACTGAACTGTAGAACGGACCTTCCCTTATCGATGATACAAGAAGAAAGAATCGAAAAAATTCTAGATTTCCTAGAACATAATGGAAAATTCAGCGAAGGAAATTACACTTATATCAAAGAAAAAACAGCCGACGTCCATAAGGATATCACAGAGCTTATTAAACTCGCAGAGGAAAGGATTAAGAATATCCGAGGTATGATCAGATTTTTTTCATTCATCTTAAAATGAGCTAACGTAGCATTTATATCATCCTTTAGCGGTATGGCATGGTACAGCAAAAATGTGGTAGCGCCCTCTAGATTTATTCTTATTTTATGTTTCTGTACTTTCTTTGTGAAGACTTCACAGCTCCAAATTTCCTGTTGTTTCCATAAAGGTTGCGCTAATTCCAAATTCATATCCCTGATTAAAACCCTTTCCAATTAGAGAAAGACCATTTGATTCTGAGAAAGGGCTGACACTTTTTGGAAATAAATAATATGTTCCTCCTAGTTGCGGAAAATAAATATTCTGCTTCGCCCACCATTCATATGAATTTCAGCTTGCTTCTTGGGCAACACATGATTCGGCTCCGCTCACCCTTCAATGATATTCCATAATACGGAATTAAGACATATTTTATTTTATTACATAGTATTGATATACTAATTGCGAGCATAAAACAAAAATGCATTTATTTCAACAATTGTATGAATAATTAATAGAACATAACATAAGACTTACTGCTTTACTGGCATTCTCCTCTCTCTCCCCATTGGCCAGTGAAAACTCAATTTAGAATATACAGGTGATACATCTATACATCATATGTATCATTGTATGTAGATTGATTTCTTTTCGTTTCTCTTAATGTGGTGAAGGTTTTGTCAGCCCCCACCCCCGAGGATTAAATGTTCGTCTCCAGACTACAATGGCAAATATTGTATATTAAAGAAGGGAGGAGATCTCCAACAAGACCCCGTTGCAGCATCAACAGCAAAAAAGCAAAACACCCGATGCAAAAACACAAAAGACGAGTACAGCACGAGACGGAAAAGAGACACACGACATGTAAATCATCGAACACAAAAGACTACACATAAACCGACGAGACCAATGGGCAACCGGTGCCGACTTTGGACGGCCATTTGTCACGCAAGTAGCAAATGGTGTGGTTATCCTGGATTACGTGCGCACAACCTTTCACTTCTCCAGTTACCCAGAGGTCTCGATGAACGTACAATTGTGGTATAACACAACCTCCTCAATGTAAACTGACCTCACACAAACAAGACCGCGAAACGTAGAGGCCCCAGAAGCACAGATGAATATGTAAATGGATATAAAAAGAGGGCATGCGTAATACAGTCCGTGCTATGACGGCTGTAGCGAGCTCATGTATGTAATCACCCGAGGAGTCCGACTGACATGCAGAGAGGACAGGTGGTCGGGGCCCTGTCTTCTCTAAAGAGGTTTGGACAGGGCCCGTCATTGAGTCCCGTCGTCACAGTCAGTCAGAGTGGAAGTCTCGAGGATGCGCTTGTACAAGACTGTAGGTTGGTCAAGAACCAAGCCTTGTGTCCGTCTGGTGACATTAGTATCATATCCACAGTATAAAAGGCGTTTGATTATTCTGACGCATTTTCGATGGTTATGCTGCCTACCTTTGATCCTTCTAATTTTGTTTATCATATCACCATAAAAGACAGGTTGTGTAATACTCAAAGTAATGTACTCTGTTGCGTGTATAGATCCGAATTTTAAAAGAAGTTGACTGTAATTTTTGTAAAATTTCCAGAAAGTCTTAACTAGTTTATGAAAGTGGAAACCTTGACCTAAAAAGGTTTTTGGTGATTTGTAATTTTCTACTGTGAAAAAATCCAAAATATCAGTACATGCTCTAGCGTACCGGATGAGCTGTGATATGTAAATGCCGTATGACGGTAATCTTGGAACATCACCGTTAATGCAGTGGAAATTTACTATGTTGAATCCAAAATCATCCCCTTTGTCATATACACTTGTATAAATCTTTCCGTTTACAATTTTGATATTGAGGTCCAAAAACAGCGTTTCTGTATTTGTAACGCTTGCCTTGTTAAGTGTTAATTCTTGTGGATAAATTTCATTAACTTGCATTAAAATGTTTGTTACAATGTGAAGAATACAGGGATATGGTCATTATCCATATTTGTCATCATTGCACACAGATTAATTTCATGTGTTGCATATGTTATTTAAAAAATTGGGGAAATCTCTTGAACGTTGCCTAGAAATATAGGGATTAAACCGATTCTAATTTTGTCAAACAAATGGGCATGAATGACTATTCATACAACAATGCAGGGTACGAAAATGCTGTATCCAAGGAAGTCACATTGGACTTATCTACAAAACTACACATATATTTACTGTAAAAGTGAAAGTATACATGTTACACATGTAGATAAGCACGTAACACGTAATTATCCCTTTACTGAAAAAATAAACATTGGTATGCCCTAGCTGCAGTATTGCATGATTAATTGTTTAAACTGATTTGTCTGGCTAAAGATGACTCTTTGAAACCTAATGATTTCTGTGAAAAATAATTAGATTTCCACAATAGAAAGGTTTAGTTACAAGTTCTTTCAACGTGTACGTATTACGTACATGTACACGTCAATGTTTGACGTCATGATAGAGAGGTTTAGTTACAAGTGCTTTCAGCGTGTACGTATGGCGAACATGTACACGTCACCTTTTGACGTCACAATTCGAGGACGTCGTTTAGTTACATGTACGAACCGGAGAAGGTCTAAGCATAGCTATGGAGGAAGATGTTCGTGTAGCTATCTTTTCTTCGATCAGTTTGATTTGCGCGAAATGTACATTGCGATTGGCAAAACCTCGATAAGTCTGGAACATTTCAAAGAAGTTACCCTTTCTTTCGTTACGTATAGAGCGTCGTTTACACATCCATAACGTGTAGCTATACGTCACTTCATGACGTCATTTTAACAAAGATCGCAGGAAGTCATGACGTCGTACGTACACGTCGCTTTAAAACTTATAACTAAAACTCTAAAGCTTTTGAGATTCATATTTAATACCTGTACTTGTCCATAATATATATGTGTTCCACAGATTCCAATGAACAGTTTCATATGCAATATGATAAATAAAGGGTATCCCGTTCCTTCAAATGGCGGGAAAACTTTGGAATATTTTTGGATGCATGTGAGGAGTACGCCAGACGGTGGGCAAAAAGGAGGATGTGGTACTAGACACACTCTCCGAATGGATTAACTCCATCGGGGAATTACTTAAAATGAAGAATAAGGAGTCTTCGGCACCAGTTAACAAAAGACACGAGTCAATTTTTCATGACCTTGTTGTTGCCAAAGAACTTTCTGACATTCATGAAAAAGGTATAATTGTTCCTGCTGGCAAAGCGGCAAACACTTTATCTTTCGTTTGCAAGTCATAATATTTTAACTGCCTGAGAGAGGAACTAGGATACATTCAGCATCTGGAAATCCAACATACACACTTACGAGCTTATCTATGACAAATATGGATAATGACCATATCCCTGTATACAGCACAAAATCGATAATTCAGAACATCAGAAACCGAAGGCATACAAAATCAGGATAAAACAGGAACCAAAGCAAACAAACAAAAACCTCCACCATATGAAAAGAAGCGAACTCCCGATATGAGAGTGAGACCAGGTGCCCAGGAAGAGTCATGTCTCCTGCTTGCATGCAACATCTGCCGCTTCAATTCGGTAGAACTGTCACATCCGGTAACTTTCATTTCGGAAGACGTAGAGTACAATCTTTGGTTGGATGGTTCAAATGGTCTATGACAGAATATCATCCACCATTCTGGAGAGTGGAACATCATAGTGTATGACGAGTTCCCCATATCGACCGTAGAGCTTCCTCATTGACGATAACATATCCCTGACTGAGAAGCTTATCTGAAAGACGCCTAGCTCTCAGAAATATCTGAAATACTTGACAACCATAAATCTGTTCTTGTCCTTTGGTATTCATACTGATGACTCTGATCTTCAATTACCTTATATCTACTGGATTCCAAAAATACACAAAAATCCTACAAACACCGATCCATTGCCGGCTCGTCCAGGTTTTCCACAAAACTCCCAATTTTGTCATTAATTCGCATCAAGCAAGGTCTTCAAACATACAGCGAGACAACATATTCCCGTATTGGAATCATTCAGATGTTCATCCTAAAGAACTCTAGGAATTTTTGAAAAGCCACCAATTTCAATCATATTACAAGTATAGAATCGTTCGACTTCTCCACGCTCTACACTACCATTCCACATAAACAGCTAAAAAACAGACAGGTCAATGACAAATATGGATAATGACCATATCCCTGTATACAGCACAAAATCGATAATTCAGAAAATCAGAAACCGAAGGCATACAAAATCAGGATAAAACAAGAACCAAAGCAAACAAACAAAAACCTCCACCATATGAAAAGAAGCGAACTCCCGATATGGGAGTGAGACCATTCGCAATAACATTCGCAAAACCTTTTTCTCATAATATGAGAACAGGAGATACAAATACCTTGTCATAGGGCAGAAATATACTTATTTCGTGAAAGAACACCCTGATTCAAACAAAAAGTATACCGAAGACGATATCATCCGGATGCTTGAGATTGTCATTGACAACATTTAATGATGTTTGGAGGAACTGTTTTCCAGTAAATAGTTGGTATCCCAATGGGTACCAATTGCCCCCCCCCCCCCCCCCCCCACTGCTTGCGGATTTATTTTTATATTCAAACGAAGCTGACTTCATCCAGACCTTGCTCTCGACTGGACGAAAGCACTCGCATCTTAGTTTAATTTTACCTTAAAATACATAGATGACGTGTTGTCCATCAATAATCCGAAATTTAAGGATCATCTATATGAAAGCTATCCTCCTTCTGCCATTTGACGGATATTTTAGGTTAAAAATAACGGTGATTTTGGTTTCTTTTTATTTGTTTTGCATTTTACACGACTTTTGCATAACTATATAAATATTTTTTCAAAGACTGACCTTGTATTTTATGAAAGGATGTTGCTTCTCAGAAAAGGAAAGTTAGTGACGCTGAAACTGAAGTCGTCACGTTTGTCATAGAGTTAGGTGTTCAAGTGACCATCAGTGTCATAGGTTAGCATTATGTCCAAATAGGATGCGGAATTATTAGTCTCTGTGGTTTCTTTGACTTCAAGCTTCGACGGATTGATTCTTCTATGGTAATCCGTGAATTTGAGATTGTTGATGGACAGCACATCGTCTATATATCTGTAAGTGAAAATAAAGTCAGAAGCTTAATATATGTTCCCTTCTGTGACCAAAGATTGAATGAATTCAGCTTCTTACGAGTAAAGAGAAATGTAGGCAAGCAGTGGGGCACAAATTATCCACATTGGAGTTCCGACAATTTGTTGGATGACCTTTCCTCCAAACACCACAAAGATGTTGTTGATCGGGAAATTTGATAATAAATAATATCTGTTTCAGTGTACTTATTTTCAGAATCGGACTTTTCTTTTACAAAGTAGGTTTTGTCATAGATAAAAATAATAAATTTGTATTTGCGATTGCAATTCCTGCTTTTAAATGCATTACTTATAATTTTGCGAGTCTTTCATTCTAGAATGTTGATGTTAAGTGTCGAAAAATCAAAGGCTTTGATCGAATGAACCCTACTGATATGAGTTGATCATTTTGGATGTTCTAAAAGAGCCTTCGAATTCTTTAAAATCCTAACTTAGTTAATACCGCTACGAGAATATACTGTCGAAGTCCAGATTTGATATCAAATAAAACTTTTTAAAACAGATTTTGTAGAATATTTTGAAGGAACAATGTTGTTTGTACGGATAATTATGCATTTTAGGTATACGTTATAAGTATGATAAATCTAAATCTTAACTATTTTGTGTCAAAGCCAAAGACAACGAGAACTAAATTGTGCTTATCTATTATTTCAAGGGCAGAAAGGTTTATTGTGGATTGTAGAATTTCCAGGTGTCGAATTTAAGCCCAACTGTTTAACAAGGCTGTCGAAATTGTTCTTTTTGCATGTGAATATGTAATTATTTTAGGTTTTGTCTGCTGGTGTGATGATATAATGTTCTTGGAGGTAGGTAAGCTCTTGGATAACATCAGGGTCTTTAAAGATAGACTCGAATCTGGTATTCACAGTAGATAGTAGATGGTAAATTCTAGATAAATGTAACCCTCTGATGGATTTCATCCATTCATTCGGAAAGGGTGTCGAGCTGTTCATCCTCTTTCTTAGCCCATCTTCTTCTAAAATTCCACACAAGAGTCCATGATAATTTTGAAATTTTGGTTCCAGGTAAAGGATTTACTTTCTCCGTATTTGGTAACTTTTTTAACAATTCTCTCAACTTGTCGTCCTTGACTATACTAAGATCACCAGTAATAACGTGTCCACAATGAGAGTAGCTGAAATCCGATGAAGAACATTCGCAACGAAATGGATAAAGTGAGGGATTACTTAAAATCAATACACTTCAGGAATCGTTTGTAATTGTACATTTTACATGGTACTGTTGGTGTGTAGCAATAGGAAATACAAATAGTTTCTTTTCTTTGGAAATGTAGTAGATTTTTTTTCTGTGACAGTTTTGTGATTTAATATTTGACCAAGATTCATCAATACCTTTCTTTGTGAATCTTACTTTAATGAAAGGGCGGTTTGTTTTCTCATCTGATTTATCTTATCTCAATGCTTGAAATAAACGAAAAGTAGAAATATCAATGATGACACCTTGTAGTCTGTATTCGGGGAAATGTGTATCGGTAAATATGAGATCTTTAGTATATTCGTAGATTTTGTGTAATTTCCGAAAGGAACAGAGTACAATTTGATACGAATGTGATATAGGCCTAGGACTCATTCAAAAATGGAATATAGTCTTCGAAGGAAAAACTATGTATCACAGGCTTATTATATAAACGAATGTCATGAATTCGAGGTCTTCTTTGTTTTCTGTTGAATAAGCTAGTCACATTTACCGATTGACATCCGCGACTTGCTAGGTTTCCTATGCTACTGATGTTGTCGCTGCATCCGTAGGGCGCTGCAGTGTTTAGATTTTCTATCCAGACCTGCTCTCTGTCGCGAAGGAAAGGTGTGCTCAAATTGGGATTGTTTGTGGGATGGTATATTTGGTATATTTTCTGCATGATTCTGACTTGCATAGATAAAACAAAATGATCAGGTTGGTCAAAATGGTGATAAAAGAGTTACTTTCCTTATGACCGATGTCCTGACATTCTGGTCCGGAGTTGACCTTTGCTTTCACCGACATAAATTCATCAACAAAGCGAACACTCTATTCCATATACAACATTTTATGCCTTGCAGTTGAGGTTATCGAAACTATGCGTATTAAATGACTGTTTTGTAAGGTTACTGGAAAAAGAATGTCTGTAATGAGTGTTACAAGTTTTGTAGTTCTTGGTGCCACACTTAGAATTTAAGCAATAGCTTGATGAAAATTGATGCTTTTTAGCTCACCTGAGCCATAGGCTCAAGTGAGCTATTGTCATAGTGTTGCGTCTGTCGTCCGTCGTCCGTCGTCGTCGTCGTCGTCGTCCGTCGTCGTCCGTCGTCGTAAACTTTTCACATTTTAAACTTCTTCTCCAGAATGGCTGAAGGGATTTTGATGAAACTTGGTAGGTATGAAGTACTCATGGTCCCCTACAAGTGTTGTTGTTTTTCGTCCGGATCTGTCAACAGGTGGCGCCACCACAGCCAAAAGTAGGTCACGGGGGGTACCCTCCTTTGACAAACTTCTTCTTCAGAACCGAAGCATGTATCGACAAACCGAAAGCATCAGGATGATCTAGAGAGATGTCTTAAGAAGTGTTGTTATTTTTGGTTCCACTTCGAAGTCAAATTTTTGACGCGTTTTTGACGTCTTTTCGGACTTAGTCAGAAATGCACATTTTTGCACTATTTCTTTAAATAACTCAATAAGTGTATGATTTTACACACTCATTTACTACATATTTATCATATTTAACTTACTTAATGCTTTGATATGTATTTTATGCTTAAATTTTATTTTTTTGATTTTTTATGAATTTTTTTCTTATGTAAAAAGGAAGGGGGGGGGTGATTTTCATACATTTTCTGCTTCTTTTCTATAACCACTCTTCAGATTGTCATGACAATTTGTAGGTATGAGGTACTCATGCATGGTACCCTACAAGTGAAAGAATTTTGTCAAGATATCCACTTTTGGATTTTTTAAGGAATATTTTTTTAAGATTGTACATAGGTATAATGTATGTTTTCCATGCCCAATGGACCCATGGGGAGTGGCTTCAAACCCCGGCGGGACCCCAACAAAATTTTTTTCCCCTTTTTAGCTCACCTGAGCCATAGGTTACAGCTGATAATTCAACAAGTGACACATGCTCCAATGTCTTATTGATTGACCTTTCATGTGATATGATTCAATTATTTAAATTCTTTATACTTGTTTAGAATTTTATTTTTAAAGTCGGGAACAAGCCATTTTTTGCCGTGTAGGATCCAGATCCCAGTTATTTTTCAAGTACTTTCTTACCAAAAATAGGAGAAAAACTCTCAATTCGCACCGGCTTAAACACATTGACACTACTTTTGAATGTTTAGAAATTTTATTTGAATTACATAGAAAAAAATGCCGTAAAGATTAAAAGTACACAACTTTTTTAATATTTTTTCAAAGCCATGCACCTGGTTCTGGACCGGAATTATTCGAATTTTATGATCTGGATCTGAGGACCTATTTTCACACGTATTCTTCCACACATGTAGATGTCTCACACACTTTAAACTATATTCAAAATTTTATTTCATCTATCTAGTAAACAATCACGGGAAGACAATTCAAGATAAACATTGTGTGTATTTTCCACCAATTGTTGAAAATAATAAGAAAATAATCGGAACTATTTGACAGGACAATGACCTAGATAATGACCTGGACAATGACCTAGATAATGACCTAGCTATGCACCCGAAGGGGATTCCCCATGTACTAATGTGATACCTTTAGTACTGCGATACATTTCAGGAGATACAGTGCAAACGGAAAAGATTTTTATACTTGGAACACTTTCGTAATGGTTATCATTCATGTACTTGGAACACTTGCATGTACTTGTTATCATATATAAAGTTTGCTCGAATTTCCTCTGTCTTAGACTCTCTTAGATGAAGTAATTTACGGACTGATTTCTTGAAGAAAAGTCTAATGAGTAATCTCTTCCTCTGGATTTTGAGAATGCATAGGACATTTAATATCTGAAATTCTTGAAAATAAATAATTCAGTTCAGACTTCCTGAAATCCTCCAATGAAATGTTGGACCACAGAAAGCTGTTATTTTATTAGAGAAAATAAATTATTATTCACAACCTTAAGCCACTGTGTTCGTCATATTGTATTTATAATATTGCTAAGAGGAACACAGAGGCCTGAGGTTGTGAATAATAAAACATTTTCTCTCATAAAACGACAGGTTCCTGTGTTAAGACATTTGGGAATTTTTATCTGTTCAAATAATAGATACATTATGAGTTTTTATCGGACCAAATAATTTTTTTGTCGGCAAATCCGATGCAACTGATACATTTCATGAACTCTCTCCGCTAACAACTTGTCCGTGTAACAGACCTATGATGAGGTAAAACTATTAGTTAACAGTAAATAACGATGTCGTAGGTCTGCTAGTTGGACAAGCTTAACAATTTCATGGGCCTTTTAATTTGTTTCAAACTGCGAAACCTAGAGAAACCACTTGAGTTGTTGAACAGCATATGCTGAAATACAACGCTCCTTCTCGCCTGTTGAAATATGCATAGGCAAGAAGCGCCGCATTTCAGCATATTTTACTGAAAATTATTTGTTCAAGTGGCTTCACTGGGTCATGAGGTTTGATACAACATACACTGCTTTTTTGGAAAACAAACTGGCCCAATTTCTGCACAACTCACTTGAATTGATAAATATTGGATCAAAATGATTTTAACTGTACGTTTCATGTATTTGAGATGAAATCAATACTATTCAAAAGCATAATTTATAGATTTCAGTGAATAAAGGCAAAACCGAAAAATCTTTGTTTTTTATGCCCCTGGAATAAAAGATTCGGGAGCATATAGTTTTTGGCCTGTCCGTCTGTCTGTTTGTCTGTCTGTTTTCCGAAAAACTTTAACATTGGGCATAACTTTTGAATGGAAGCTGGTGATAGAGGTTTCATATTTCACATGTGTATTCCTTGTGACAATACCTTTCCATTGATACCAAAATTTTTGACCTCATGACCATAACCTTGACCTTTCACGTACTTCTCAAAAACTTTAACATTGAGCATAACTTTTGAATGGTTAGTGATAGGGCTTTCATATTGTACATGTGTATTCCTTGTGACAAAATCTTTCCATTGATACCAATATTACGCTGACCCTGACCTCTCACATACTTAACAGAAAATGGCGTTTATACTAACAAAGATGCCGCTGGGGGCATTCTCGTTTCACAAACAGAGGATTTATAATTTCTGGCATGCTAGCTATCAATAATGAAAGGTTTTGTGTTCAATTTTAAATAAACTTAATTTATGAAATCATTTCATTGTTTTATTCTTTTTCTGCTGCACACTAATGTGGAATGTTACAATATGATTTTATTTTTGATGTTGCATAATTGAACTATACTAGCTGGGCATATGACGTTGGACCACTTTATCCGTCTTTTCAAATCAGTAAAAAAGTTATAGTTATTGTTTTGAAATGTGACTATTTTTTCTTTTTTGTACTTTTAAAGGTTGTCTGAAAAAAAATAACTTCTCTGCATCCGGCAAAAATCTTTTTAGAAAGGTTGTGGGCTAAAATCCTGGTACTGGCACTATCAGTATTCAATGTCAGTATGTCAATTAGAGCGTGCATGGGTATCAGGTGAGCATTGTGCCCCCTGGGGCTCTTGTTGAGTACATCGATGACTTCAACCTTACATGTCTTGATTTTAACATACATGTACCAATCCACAATTTATTCCAAAACTGTTGGTTGCTACTGACAACGAATGTTTCATCTTATATATCTTTGTAAAGAAAGTCTATAGGGACACCTAATTTACCTGTAACGAAAGTGTCCTTGGACGCAACAGGTTAAGACCTTTTATAGAGGGGACGTCCAAGCCACTTTTTTTTGTCTTTTAGGTGTTATCGATCTAGACTGTCCGGCAATTGCCATCGGGGACAAATTTTCCAACAGCATGGACAGTAGTAAACAATGACAAATATGGACAACGACTATATCCCGATACGAAGTACAAAAATCGATAATTCAGAAAATCACAAATCGAAGGCAGGATATCAGGATAAAATAGGAATCAAGGCAAACAAACAAAAAGCTTCTCCACATGAAAAGAAGCGAACCCCCAATATGGGAGTGAGATCAGGTGCCAAGGAAGAGGCAGCATCTCCTGCTTGCATGCAACACCCGACGCTTCAATTCAGTAGATAAATCACATTCGTTTACTCCTTTTTCGGAAGATACAAGAAGTCTTTGGTTCGATGGTTCAAATAATCTTAGACAGAATACCACCCAGAATGATACGCCCACATTATGTGGGCTTTCTAAGATTATTTGATTATATTTTTTATTTCATTTGACTCGAGTAAAAAGTGATGTTTGTATATTATTTCAACTTATGTTTTGATACATTTTTTATGTTTTAATCTTAATAGGAAATGCCTTGTTGGTTACAATCGATGTGGATCCCACGCAACTTGAAAAAGAAACAAAAGAGAAAGTCGATGCAATTTTATTGGCCGTCTTTGAGTTTATAATGTGTAGGTCACTCCAACCTTACACAAACGTTTCCGGTTTATTGGAAAGATTCCGTGACCTTCGTACAATCTCCAATGAATTCCTTCACATTTGGCATGGACAGGTCTGTAAGTGTGAAAAACATTTCGGTCAGAGGATGATGTTACAGTTAATAGCATCAGCGGCAATTAATCTTTCACATGGTGAGAATCAATATGATAATTTCAGAAATAACGTACTCCCTGACCTTGACACAATTCTAAGAGATTGTTCAAATAACATATATCATGTGTTCAAAGATTGTGGTGCAACTCCTGTATCTCTCGTCCAGTCATCGGTCCTTGTTTACTGGATATTTAAAAGCGTCAGTACCTTAGATACGTTATGGAACAAATACCGAAATGGAGATCTTAATGCCGCATTAAAGAAGTGTTTTAACTCTAGAGAAGCTTTACGCTTGCTCAGTGTTGGTAAAGTGTCTATGAGGATTGAGATTCTGCAGGAAGATTACCAAACGTATAGGGAAAAGCTTGGTAAGGGTAAAGATAAGTACATATAGAATGGTTTTTAAAGTGGCCCCGGTATCGTCATAATGACACTAATTTAATTCTATATTCTGCATTCAAATAATCTAAAGTATACAAAATATCTGTATAAAACAAGGTTTCAAACTATAAAAAAGGAAAGCACTTTAAGAGCAAAATCAGATTTTCTCCTAACGTTAGTCAATATTCAAGAAAAACTTATTGAAAATAAAATTCAGACATGTGACACGTCTCAAAATCAATAGCATCATTTCAGATCAGATAAATTTGCAGCATTGACCAGATATGTACACATTTCGGATACTTAACCCTCATCAGTGATCTTTAACCTCAATCTATACAGCTGAACATGGTTAAAGAGTTTTAAAGGTATGTCCAAAAATGTAACGAAAGTCGTATCAGGATAGGTGGATTATGATGCTACAGGACCAACGTTTAAGGCATTTTAATTACATAAATTTTCGAAAGCGTCGAAGAAACGATCAATTGAAGTTGATCGACTTGGCTGCATGTGCCCTCGGGGACCCCTGGTCCACCAGCAGTCAAATCACCAAATTGTACATTACAAATGTTTAACGTCTTCTAAGTCAACATCTTAAATTCACGCATCTTAAGCATTATATTAGTGTAAGACTTGTGAAGGCAAATAGTATCAGACAATTTTTTAACTTTGAGAAATATTAAGGAAATTGCAATAAAATGTCACAATTTACAGTTTGTTCATATTCCTTTTAATCAAATTATAGGCCCAAAGATGATACTTGTTTTATCAGTCACATGTTTTGAGGATAGAATGAATGCTAAGTATACAAATCAATAGGATAATCTTAAATGACTTTCCAGACCTTTGCAAATTTAGATACATAAAGTAAGCTGGGGATCTCAAAGCGAACGTTTAAGTCAAGAAAAAGACTAAACCAATGTGAAAAGCAAATACTTTCTTTAAATTGAAGGATCTAATATTCCATTATAATAAATATTCAGTCATGCACTCTTTTGTCAACGTGGGTCCTGTAGCATCATATCCCACCATTTCTGCTATGTCTTTTAAAACATTCTAAATTGATAATTTTTCAAACTCTTTGGCCAAAGTACATTGTTTAGATTAAGGATAAGCATCAATAAAGTACCTAACAGTTATCCCATCTCAAAGTCGACAAGGCAAGGCCAAATTGTGATAAGTCCCATCGGAACGGTTGCGAACCCCGGAATGAACAACATTCCGAAGTGAAACCAGGTGCCCGGAGAGAGTCAGCGTCTCCTGACTGTATAAAACACCCGTCGCAACAGCTCCATGGAAACCTGTCTAATTTGGTGATTGTCTCGATGTACATTTTGATGTACAGATCAGATAAGTATGCCTTGTTTGGTGATGACGACAGCCATTCAATCACAATGTAGAATGTCAATGATCATTCTGGAAAGGGGATCTGATATGCTTTTACTATATCCCCGTAGCGACCGAAGAACTTCCTCAATGATAATTTCAGCAATTGTGTGATATAATTCTGAACAAGTAGCTTACTTGTAAGCCGTCTGGCTCTAATGATGAAATCTTCATTTTTTGAACATGCCCTGGCGTATCGTATCAGCTGAGAAACAAAAACGCCATAAGCAGGAAAAGACAGAATGTTGCAACTCACGAAAGGAAAGTTACATTGTAGTTATGTGGAAGCTGAAATCGTCACGCTTGTCATACTTTGAGGTGTACAAACGGCCATTTGCGTCGAAAGATAGAAGTATATCCAAGCACAAAGCGTATCTGTCGCTCTCTGTTGTTTCCTTGATCTGAAGCTTATGAGGATAGATTTCGTGTAGATGGTCCTTAAAGTTAAGATTATTGATGGACAACACGTCATCTATGTATCTGAAAGTAAAATTGAACTGAGATGCGAGGTGCTCTCGCCGAGTCGAGAGCAAGGTCTGGATGAAGTCAGTTTCGTCTGAATATCAAAAAATAAGTCAGCAGTGGGGCGCAATTGGTATCATTGGGAATTACGACTATCTGCCGGAATACGGTTCCTCGAAACGCGACAAAAATGTTGTCAATTAAAAACTCAAGCATCTGGATTATATCGTCTTCGGTATACTTTTTGTTTGAATCTGAGAGTTCCTTTGCGAAATAAGTATCTCCCCGCCCTATGGCGAGGTATTTGTATCTCCTATTATCATTTTTTGAAAGAAAGGTGTTGCGAGTAATATTTGCAAGTCTGTTTTAGAGTTTTTGGTGTGGGATCATTGATGAGGGTTAAGTACCCGAAACGTGCATCTCTGGTCCATGCTGAAAATGTATCTGTTATTAAATGATGATTTTGAATTTGAAGACATTTAACATATGTTCCACTTGGTGAGTGTCACTGCTGGTGGACCAGGAGTCCCCGAGGACTGTAGCCAAGTTCGATCAACATTTTTTGAATGCATTCGAAAATTTTTGTTATCAAAATTTCTAGAAATTTCTAAATCGTGGGTCCTGTTGCGTCATGCCCTTTCTGCTAAGTCTTTCGGTACGTTTTTAGATGATAAATTGTCACACTCTTTGATAATATCACATTGTTAAGATTGAGGATCACTGACGAATGGTAAGAACCTGAAACTTGCATGTCTGTTCCATGCTGAAAATTTATCTGTTCTTAAATGATGCCATTGAATTTGAAGATGTTGAACATTTGTACCACTTGGTGAGTGTCACTGCTGGTGGACGAGGAGTTCCCGGGGGCACCTGTAGTCAAATTTGATCAATTTCAATTAATCATTTCTTGCCAATTTATCTGTTCTTAAATGATGCTATTCAATTTTAAGACGTTTACATTTATACCACTAGGTGAGTGTCACTGATGTTTGACCAGGAGACCCCGAGGGCACATGAAGCCAAGTTCGATCAGTTTCGATTAATTGTTTCTTTAACGCATTCTAAAATTTCTGTTATCAAAATTTCCTGAAATTTCTAAAACGTGGGTCCTGTAGCATCATATCCCACCCATCCTGCTACGTCTTTCGGTACGCTTTTTCGACATAGTAACTTTCATACTTTTTTGGCATATTACATTGTTTAGATTTGAGGATCACTGACGTGGGTTGAGTACCCGAAACGTGCATGTCTGGTCCATGTTGCCAATTTATCTGTTCTAAAATGATGCTATTCAATTTGAAGACGTTTACATTCAACGCATTCGAAAATTTCTGTCATCAAAATTTCTGGAAATTTCTTAAACATGGGTCCTGTTACATTATATCCCACCATTTCCTCTACGTTTTTCGGTTCATTTCTGGTAGCATTGTTTAGATTGAGGATCGCTGACGAGGGTTAAGTATCCAAAACGTGCATGTCTGGTTATGCTGAAAATTTATCTGCTCTTGAATGATGCTATTGAATTTGAAGATATTTAACATTTGTACCACTTGGTGAGTGGCACTGCTAATAAACCAGCAGTCCCTGAGGGTACAGACAGCCAAGTTCGATCAACTTCGATTGATTGTTTCATCAACGCATTCGGTTATCAAATTTCTGAAATTTATAAAAGGTGATCCTGTATCATCATATCCCTACCTTTCTGCTACGTCTTTCGATGCATTCAAGATGATAACGTTCACATTCTTTGGCCATATTACATTGCTTAGATTGAGGAGCACTAACGAGGGTTAAGTACCCGAAAGGTGCATGACTGATCCATGCTGAAAATGTATCTGTTCTTCAATGATGCTATTCAATTTGAAGATGTTGAACATTTGTACTATTTTGGTGAGTGTCACTGCTTGTGGATCAGGAGTACCCGAAGGAACATGTAACCAAGTTCGATCAGTTAGATCTTTTCATCAATTCTTTCGAAAATTTCTGTTATCAAAATTCCTGTAAGTTTCTTAAACGTGAGTCCCCATTATGCGTCTTTCTGTATATTGAGGACATAATTTTCACAGATTTTGGCCATATTACATTGTTTAGATTGAGGATCACTGACGAGGGTTAAATACCTGAAACGTGCATGCCTGGTCCATGCTGTAACTTCATCTGCTCTAAAATGATGATAATGACTTTGAAGACGTTTAACATTTGTACCACTTGGTGAGTGTCACTGCTGGTGGACCAGGAGTCCCCGAGGGCACATGTAGCCAAGTTCGATCAATTTAGTTTGATTGTTTCTTTAGAGGCATTTGAAAATTTCTGTTGACACATTTTTCTCAAATTCTCAAATTCCTAAAACCTGGGTCATGTAGCATCATATCCCAGCCATCTTGCTACGTCTTTCGGTATATTTAGGACAAAATTTTCACAGATTTTGGCCATATAACATTGTTAAGATTGAGGGTCACTGACGAGGATTAAATACCAGAAACGTGCATGTCTGGTCCATTCTTTAAATTTATCTGCTCTAAAATGATGCTTATGAATTTGAAGACGTTAAACACTGTAGAAATCTTTCCCACCCTTTCAGCTACGTCTTTCGGCACATTTGAAGATTTCACACTCTTTCGCCATATTACATTGTTTAGATTGAGGATCACTAACGAGGGTTAAGTACCCGAAACTTGCATGTCTGGTCCATGATGAAAATTTATCTGCTCTTAAATGATGCTATTGTACGTAAGCCCCGGAGTGCCAAGTAATAATATCTTTTTAACCTGCGTGCGCAAATTACTAACTTGTGCACTCAAGGTAGTAACCTGCGCGCAAAGTGTATCAATTTGGTCGGGCAGGTTAAGAAACCTGCGCGCACAATTTAGTAACCTGCGTGCACAGTTTATCAACTTGTGCGCGCAGGTTTAGTAACATGCAATCACCTAAGGATTTCAACAAGCTTTTAGAGAGGACATGTGATTAAATCAATTTCGTCTCTTACGCAGTTTGAACGTAGCCCGTCATGGTGCCCCGCCAACACTGTGCAACTCTAAAGAATGCTTTGGTAGAAGGCTCGAGATCGGTGAAGTACCATGCAGGGTCCTTCTGGTGACAATAGAATCATATCCACGGTCTATAAATCGACTTCTAATTTTGACGGATTTTCCCTTTGATTATCTTTACTTCGTTTATTAAGTCACCATATACTGCTGCAGGTATATATCAAAATTTGACAGGAAACTGCACGCTATTATCTAATATTCCCCAAACGTCTTACTTAGTTTAATAATTTCTTTTCTTTGTACGTTGTATATTTCTACTGTGAAAATCTAAAAAATCATCAAAACACAAAGCAGAATATGCTCTAGCGTATCGGATAAAATGAATTATGTAAAGACGTACGTCTGTTGTCTACGAACAATATCGTCAAGCTGGGGAAAGTTGGCTGTGTAATATCCAAAATCAATGCATTTGTCACACACACTGGAATGAATTTTGCCGTTCACAAGTTTGACATTATGGTCCAGAAATTGTGTTTTCATGCTCGTAACGTTTGCTTTGTTCAAGATATTTTTTATATTTATTTCATTCAGATAGGTGTTTAAAACTAGGTTGTCAAAATGAATCTTCTACAGGTCTGGACGATTACTCTATATGGTATTAAAGCCGGAAAATACCGAGTACTATTTTAGGAAACTATCCGAGTTTTCTCGAGTGAAATGGCGTTTTTCGACCAATGAGCGCTTCAGTATTTGACACGCCTCCAGAATGTGTAAATAAATACCACGTGCTTCTATTTACTTTACAAAGTAATGTTTTAAAATGCTCTGGGATAAATCTGGACAGTTAAATCTAATTCTATTGGCAATTCCCTATTCATTGATATATTTTCAAAAAATCTACCGAGGGATTTCATCATACAGTACTCAAGAAAATTTTAACAGCAACATTATGTATCAACCGCGATAAGTAGCCCGCTTATATCGTGCTTTTGGGAGCATGAAAAAAAAACTTAGTACAATGATTTGCTAGAGCTCCAATGGTGGATAAAGAGGGGTTTCCAGGTCGGCTGGGGATCGAATGGGTCGGTGTCCTCTTCATCATTTAGAGAGATTTTTTACGGACCCCTAATACCAGTAACGTTTTAGTACTAGTATAAGAAGGATTCCAATGAAAAAGACCTATTAATACTAATACATAACTGTTCGAATTCACATCTCATACGTACATATGAGTGAAATCGAGAGCAGGAATTTTACAAAACTGGTCGACCAAATCATGTTACTTGTACTAATAGGGATACTGAAGCTCAAACCCTTCAAATAAATCAAATCATCATGATCATACTGTCCCTTCTTTCTTTGTCTGACCTTCTCACATCCTTGTTTTTTTCTTTGATTCTACACATCTTACATATCACAAATTCAGACGAATACATCTTATTTTGACGATCACACGGGAAAATTGTTGCTTGCAAGGTCGATTACGAAAAGAGAACCCCTTCTAATTACCTGTTATTCAAAGCTCCTTTATTTAAATTATCATTTTTCTTTGCTTCTTTATCTCTTCGCTTGTCGGTTAAAATATAGATTAAACCCTAGAATCGAGGAATTTAGATCTTTGTATGTCTAATAATGAAAAAAGGGTGACCCCTCGTTTAAAATATCTGGATCCGCCTATGATTCAATAAAAGCTGCAGTTCGTTTGATGGATGCCCTGAACGGTACGGGTACGCAGCTTAAATTCATTGTAGTGGCGCCATCTACAATTAATTCTGTGTTTACAATTCGTGGAATAGATCTAAATTATCTGTATTTTCAATCTTAAACGTACAGTTTGTATGATTTTCTCATAACGACCCTTTTCAAAACAGCTAAATGAATTTATATGCAGTTTTCTTTTTACATTTCATGAGAGCATCATGTGGCGCAAAAATATTTTGAAGAGTCAGGCAAACATGTACAATGCATATATAAACAACTCGTCTCCCACCCTGATTTCAAACTTTGAGAATGGAATAAGAGAACGTTAAAGTATTTGCTCACATAATTCATCTTTAGAAGTTAATAGCTATTCTCTGTAAGCATTTGCACTTTTATGAAGGATTCCAATTTTGATAATATTCATACATAAGGTTGGGTCTGACCCAAAAGTAAAAAAAAATGTTAAACATTTTCTAAATATCACGTCCGGTTGTCATGGAAACGTACTTTGAATATTGAAAAAAAAAACCGCATTTTAAGCGTTTTTGAAGTGACATACCTCATTTATGTAGCATAATCTTAAACACTGATGAATTTTCAGTATCCTATCATTGCTCTTCCAAGTTAAGTAATAATAATGTTGGGTTTATGGTTTAATCGATATGTTTCCATAGCAACAACACAGGTACCCTATCAAAATAGTGTTTCGAGCATTTTTTCAAAATTCAATGATAAATTACTTACATTTTTGAGTTGCTTATGGAAATAAAACGTTAGCATTCAAATTTGAACAAAGTTTGTGTTCGTTGGTATGGCAACATGAACTCAAATCGTGAAAATAAAAGTAATTTTTGACAATATTTAGAGTCCTTTAAATACTAGATCATTGAATTTTAATTCAAAGTGATCGTAATTAATGAATGAATTCAAGTAGATCTTTCATTACATGAAATTTTTTTTTTAATATTCAGGAAATTGCCCGTTGCTATGGGAACGATTGTGTAAAATTGCACATAGGCCAACTTTGAGTCCATGGATACGGGCATTGAAAGTTAAGTAATCTGAAAAATTTTAGATCTAAAATAAATGTTAGACTTTTCTTAATGATATGTGTAAATACAAGTTGTGTAAGCCTAGTACGTTTCTTAAGGAAAAGGCTTCGAAAAAAGCAAAAAATGCTTGTTTTTAGATTGTGTGGCCAAATTACTATAGCAACCATTAATTATTTGAAAGTTTTTCTTGTATTTTGATAGAGGTATTCTTGATCTTTATCATTATTGAATTTGAACTTCCTGGGATTAAACATAACTGTTTTTATAAAAATAATAAATCATTATAAAAAATGGTTGCCATGGTAACATATGTTCCCTATAACTTTTCTCACGGTTTTTGAAAGGACTTTTTATGTTGGATATATTAGATCAATTTTTATTTGTTCATCATGATGGCAGTATTTGAAAAATAACTCTGAAGTTGCAAAATTAGTAATAATATAGACCATAGTTACCGTTGCCAAGGTAATTTATGTACATAGCAACAAGTGGGTTTATCTTGATATTGCTCATATTATAGAATAAATTCCAATTCCTTATCATATACCCATGAAGAGAGAAGGAAAATTTGAAAATACAAACAGCATTTTGAAATTGATGTATGAAAATTCACTTCTTTTCATATGGTGGAGGTTTTTGTTTGTTTGCTTTGGTTCCTGTTTTATCCTGATTTTGTATGCCTTCGGTTTCTGATTTTCTGGGTTATCGATTTTGTGCTATATACAGGGATATGGTCATTATCCATATTTGTCAATTAGCTAATTATGTTGTCACGGTTACCAGTTTCTTTTAAGACACTACTAGTGAGCTTATTTAAAACTTATTGTCGTAATCTTAAGCATGCAAAAAAATCTTCAATTAATGTCGTATATAGACCAAATGATAGAGCTTCAAAGAAGCTCAATTTTGCCAATTTCTCATCTTTGAAGGCGTTGCCATAATAACCAGATGACCTATAGAAATAAAAATGTGGTCAAAGGAGTATAGGTGCGGTAACCATTCATTTCGGTCCTATTTTCTAAGTTGTTTATATATCCATAATATTCTAGTTTATAAAATGTCAAATGTATGGTGAGTCCAAATCGTGAAAGCTTTTTTTTTATATCACAGTCCTATATACTGAATAATATGTCGCTCAAAACGTCTTAAAACGTTGAAAACATTGAAAATATCAATAAATGAGCGATATTTCGATACAAAACTATAAAATCAAGTTTTTATCCAGACCTTGGCCATAAATATGTTTGTGTCAATCGATGGATTTCTGATCGGCCTTTTAATTTGCATAAAAACATTCGTGGGCGAGGCCTGGATCATTTCAAAATGCTGATTGTATTTCCCAATTTTCCTTCTCTCTTGACGGGTATATGATAAGGAAAAGGAATTTCCTTTACAAAATGAGCAAATTCAAGATACACTCACTTGTTGCTATATACATAAGTTACCTAGGCAAAGGTAACTATGGTCTATATTATCACTAATTTTGCAACTTCAGAGTTATTTTTAAAATATTTGCATCATGATGAACAGACAAAAAATGGTGGAATATATCCAACAGAAAGTGCTCTTACAAAAACCGTGAAAATTTATGGGGAACATATGTTACCATGGCAACCATTTTTTAAATTATGGTTTAATTTTTAACCCCATGAAGTATACAGGTCAATTAAGCTTCTATCAAAAAACCAGAAAAAAGCTTTCAACTGGTTGCTATGGTTATTTGGCCATACAATTCAAATATTAGCATTTTTGCTCTTTTTCGGAGCCTTTTCCTGAATAAAAAACAAAACAGGCTTATACAATTTTTTAAATATATGATAAAGCAAAGTCTAAACTTTATTTTAGATTAAAACATGTTCAGATTACTTAACTTTGGATGCCCGTATCCAAGGACTCAAAGTGGGCCTTTGTGGAAATTTACACAATAGTTCCCATAACAAGAGGCTTTTTTCTGAATACTTTTTAAAACATTTCTTCCATGTAATGAAAGATCTACTTCAATACACCCATTACTTATCATCACTTTGAATTAAAATTCAATGTTCTATTTAGAAAAAGGACTCTAAATATTGTCATAGATTACTTTCATTTTTCCGATTTAAGTTTGTGTTGCCATAGCAACGAACACAAACAGTGTTCCAATGTGAATGCTTATGTTTCATTCGAATAAACAACTAAAAAATGTAAGTAATTCATCATTTAATTTTGAAAAAAATGCCAAAAACACTATGTGATAGGGTACCTGTGTTGTTGCTTTGGAAACAGATAGATAAGACCATAAATCCAATATTATTATTAGTTAACTTGAACGAGCAATGATAGGGTACTGATAATTCATAAGTGTTTGTTTTAGATTAAGCTACATAAATGATGTATGCGACTTCAATCTTCTTTAACTCATTCAAAAACGCCCTAAATGCTTCTTTTTTTCCTCAATATTCAAAGTCCGTTTCCATGGCAACCGGATGTGACATTAAGAATATTTTAACATTTTTTTTACTTTTGGGTCAGACCCTACCTTATGTATAAATTTTATCTGCCGTGCCATGCGTCCTTCATCAAAGTGCAAATGCTTACAGAGAATAGCTATTAATAATAAAGCAGGAACTATTTGATTTTCAAAAAGATTGCAATGTATATGGAAGGGGGGATAAGACTTCATCGAATGTCTATTTACATACCCCCTTCAAACCCTCCCCCCTCTACTGCAGCTTTATATAACAAAAATCCTGGATCTGCCTTGCCTGTGCAAACAGTGTATCACTAATTTTCCACATGTATTTTCAAAAAAGACATTTTTACCTGTCTCGAAGCATATTAAAATCCAAATGTACGAGGGGCAAATAAATTTGCTATCCCCCCCCCCCCCCCAATAATTATCAAGAAAATACAAGTCTAAGAATTGTTCTCTGCGACTAAGCCAGAAAACCAGACTCTTTATGCTCTCTAATATTTGAAAGGAAGCTTCGTCATACGATTGTGGCCACTACACACACCAGATTCGCCTCATGCACTAGACTATTGAAATTGGGAAACAACCCTCAATATAGTGTATGACGTCATTGTTTTGTTAACATCCGGTAAAATATATAAAATCGCGTTAACCGAGAGCCTCCATAGAGTTAGAGGTAAACTTGCTTTTGGTCAGACTTCGGTCATTAATTTGAGGAGGAGTTCAACCAAAATGTTCTAGTAAGATAGTCGTTTTAATGAAATTCGCTGGGCGGGAAAATTCGAGGCGGGAGAAGAATTTAATGTATTTAGGATTATACAGAAAACCAGGGACCATCTCTAGATACTTATTGACTGATTATCCACATCCACAAGCACCTATGTTGTAACTCAGTGAGTGATAGTCGAACTCAAACTTCCAAAAACTATATTCACATATATATTTCATATACTATTATATCTTACGGTCCACCTTCAGATATGTAAACTATGAATAAAAAATAAATCATGTGTCCATACTACTGTCACGCATTCATATGTCATATATATGTATCTATTACAGAGAAGACTGCTCCTGACGCAGATCGTTTGAAAACACCTGATATAACTGAAAAAATTACTGAAAAAGCATCCGTGGAATCTACTACAAAAGATATTGTGAAAGGTACTGTTAAAACTCCTAAGGAAGATCCTGTGGTAGACACTGTAGAAGTTTTGAAGCTGGACCATGCAAAACGATCTGACAAAACTACTGAGATGGGTTTTTTGAAACACTTTGAGAAAATAGAACCGTCTTTGAAGGATCCATTGAGCGATCCGGATATGGCTCAATTGCAGAGAGGTGAACTTCCGATGTCCATTGATCTCATGAAGAAGAGGCTATATGAAATCAATAAAAGCCTCTCAGAGACACCCACTGTCCTATCGCACCTATTACATTCGGGTGATAAAATGACTAGAGAATCACTGTATGATTCAGTTTCTTTATTGGAATACGATAGTGTAATAGATTTGGTATTTTCACCGAATATGACAGAAATTGAAAACATACCCGATCACATATTCTGTACCTCGGACGAAAAGCGGTACAGAGCGCGGTACAAATGTTTTAAAAAAGATACAAATTCCACATGTGTGTACATTCTCGGGGAAGCTGGATGTGGCAAAACAAGCTACAGTCTACATCTTCTGAGACAATGGTGCCGAGAAGAAAAACTCCAAAAATTTGATAATGTCTTTTATGTTGATACTTCCGTCTTACAAACCCTAAAGACATCGATTTCTGATCTTATTTCTACTGCTGTTTTCGGAAACGTTATTTTCTCTGAAAACCAAGTAGATCGTGTTCTACGAAATGAAAAATGTCTTATTTTCATTGACGGGGATGAATACTTTAGAGGTAGCTCGCATCGAGAAGATGAGATAAAGAAGTCAGTTATGGAGTATTGTAATTGTGTTTTGGTTTTCCTTATGAGACCTTTACACTTTATGAGTAAGAGACCATTCTATCATTCTGTATTTCGGGAGAGCAACGTTAGTTACATAAAGTTATTAGGACTAGATGAAAAGGGAATGGCATCATTGTACAGTAATTTCATGATCCAAAATTACGTACTCGGACAATCAGAGTCTCTACGTGAAATAAAGACAGACGATTCTCAACAAATAACGATGAAGTCGACTTTACAGAAGGAAACGAAAGAACCAGATACCGCTCTTTCTGCAACAGAATCCTGTCTTTTTCGAAGTAAAGGGGAATCCGATTCACAAGTTTATATTGCACAAAATCCATCAGAATCGGAGAGGCTGGTGAAAAGAGCAGGCATTGGTGAATTTGCAAAAGAAGCAGACATTAAGCCAAATACTGATAAATATGTTTCGGAACACGGCAGAAAGGAATATGAGTTTTACGAAATAAAAGGGGTTTTGGAAAAAATACTTTGTGAGAATTACAATTCGATAATGAAAATACCAATGTTGGGATCTGTCTGTGTTGGATTGCTTGCAGAAGGAAAAGATTTGCCAAGACACTTCACAAACCTCTATCTTTGTCTTATTGATAAACTTGTAGGAGGACATGAATCTTTGCCTGGTAAAAAAGGAGAAAAAGGCATAAAACCGTTTGACCTGTTTCTACCTTATGAGAATGTTCATCGTCATGTGGAAACCCTCCGTATATTAGGTAATATTGCATTTAATTCTATATTTTCTCCAGCTTCAGAATTATTAAATTACAAGGACTTAGATGGACATTTAGAAGAGACAGAAATAGATTTTGCGATTAGAACCGGTCTTCTTATCCCAGTCCAAACGTTAACGGGTAAGACATCCGACGAGCAGAATGTCCGTTTTTTACACAAAACTATTCGAGATTCTTTGGTCTCCATATACATAGTTATAGAAAAAGAGGAAGCATTTGACGCCTTCTGTCGGCAGTTGACCAGTATGGACGTTATACTATATGTCTCACATGTTATCATGATGGTCTGTGGTCTGAATCCGAACCTAGGCCGTCGTATGACAATGAGCATTAAGGACGTTCTTGATAAAGACAAAAAATTTATTCGTTACAGACAAAGTCTACAGAGAAACTCCTTTGTGAGAGAGTTTCATTATCTACAACTTAGCTGGTACTCAGAGTACAAAGATAAGGTTACCAATATTGAAAGTGATACAAAGGACAGTTTTTATGTGTCAGACATCTACGTTGATGACACTGACAGGGATACTATTAATAAGACCATTGTTTTACTGTCTGATAAGAACGTCATTGTTACGTCGTTGTATATCAGAGACGTTCCTGCTGAAAATGGCTTGTCAGACAAAGTGTTGAACGATTTCTTGGCCCTCAATACATCATTAGAATCAATGTACATTCAAGGATGGAAAACTAACAGATCTATAGAGCCGTTATCTTTCCCGTACTTGACAGTGTTAGAATTGTGGGATTTACATATTCAGCCTGCTAGTACTGATAACGAAGCGACAAAGCCACTCCTTTGTCATTTACCAATGTTACAAAGGCTTCGCCTGGTCGAGATAAAGCTAAACAATAGATTACTGGGGTTTACATCTAATAAGGGGAATATGAGAATGTTGAAAAGGTTCCAAATTGAAGAAGTAGACATGGGTGACCATTCTATTGAGCTTGCATCGGACATGACAGACATTGAAAATATACATCTCGGCAAAGTAAAGATGTCACCACCAAGTTGGATGAAGTTTATAAGATCGCTCATCAACATTCAACATTCTTATCGTGTTAGGCTACAGAGTACGGATATTGATGCTAAATCGCTAGACATGGTCAGAACAGATAAAAATTTTGAAGTGAAACCTTCCGTTACCTCCTTCGTCAGAGTATGGCCACTGACATAATCATCCATACTTTAAAAATACAGATGTGACTTGAACTTAAGAAATTATATCATTTGTCATGCATGTTTAAGCTTGTATCATTTTAGAAAGAAAATTAAAGATTGAAGGAAATAATTATCTTTTCATTGATAGGGTTATATATCCAGCAAGATAATTAAAGGTTGGACCACAGCAGAACACACCAACACGATGCAACACACAGTAAAAAATACTTCAACAAACATCACAGAAAGGATGGGATCTCCCAACAACACATTATTTTGCAGCACCAACAACAAAACCCTAAAACACCCACTGTAAACCACAAAACAGACACACAGAAAAAGACGCAAACGGTACAATGAACTCCAAATCAGTGTACAAATATTAAACACAAATGACAATACATAAATTGAGAAAGATTACTTAAGACATGCACTGGCACCGACTTAAGACTCGCTACATATGAATAATTGGCTTAGCTGTCCGGATTAAGTGAGTACATCCATTTCACTTTCCCGATTACGCAGAAGTATTTCTACACGCAAATCTGATGTAACAACAAATATCTTATTACTGAAAGGTGACATCGTGCCAAGACAGGGTACTAGGTAACACAAAAACATTGTAAACAGATATCTTAAGAGTAGTAGGAATACGACCAATAGTCTGTTGTCTGTAACTTAAGCGAGTTCATGATCAAAGACTGGACACGTCTAACCAACTTTCACATAGGACATGAGATCAGGGTTCAGTCTTATCTTGTGTAATGTGACAGTGCTATTGACGACTTTAGTACCAAATGAAATAGTCTAGTCATGACTCAAATTAGACACTTTCAGATCAATTTTAAATCATTTATTTCCTTCCAGAGAGAGGTATTGCTTGAAAGATGATGATGTATGAAATGGAGAATCCCTATCTGATTATTTCCAGTGAGTTAAAGAAGATCCTGACTATAATCTCAACAGCACTCACAACAGAGCACCAAATTGAACATCGAGAGACCCCTAGCAAGCTGGAGGTGGGACCAGGTGCCCGGGAAGAGTAAGCATCCCCTGTTGGCAAGCCGCACCCACCGTTGATGTTTCAAATAAAGATGATCTTCAAAAATTTCCAATGTATCTTACAACCTTCCACAACAAAATTCATGAAACATTTACTATTAGACTGATTATTTCAGATAGGTAATACATGTATCTCAACTCTTAACCCTCTAAAAGGTACAGGCAAGGAATACTGATATTCATAATCTGAACACCTCATTGTATGATAAGCGTGATGATTTATTACTAGTATTCCAAAATAACTACATGAATTGTAGCCCGTCTATTATTCGCAAGCGTTTTATTTTAGCGATATTCGCGAGGTATATAATTCGCAAAAATAAAACGCCGCAAAAACTTGTAAAAATTTCTAACTTACCATTCTTCGGATATGAATTTTTGTTATTGTAAAATTCAAATTATTTTTAGTGATGATTGGATTTGAGATACTACATTTCACTACTTTTTTAAATCAAGAAAAACGAAATTGGTGTTAACGGAAACAGACCGTGACGAAATTTAACTTTTGAACACTTTTCATGAATATCGCGTTTTTCATCGGTAAATTACCATCAAACACCACTTCAAGAATTGTTCGTATCATGTTAAGTAAAACAAACCTGGATTAAATGGAATGCATTTGCTACAAAATTTATAATGAGCAAATAAACTAAACGAATTGACATAAAATGGCTGCATGCGTATAATTCTTGTGAATGGTGCGTTAAAGGAGCTTCCATTGATCCAAGATCTTGAAGTGGACATTTTTCATGCTTGCGGACTTCGGACTTCGGACTTCAGACATCGCATTTCGAAGGGACTTTGTCACAATCGCAATATATAAATTCTTTTCCAATGAACTTAGAATACTCTGCGTGAAGAATGTATTTGTTTTCATTTGTATAAATACATATTCAAAGTTGTCCATTGTCATTTCGTCCATGTGTGTTCCCCGCGAGGGGTTTGACAGTAAGTGTTTTGAATATTTTCCCTAACATTGTCGCCATAGCACTTTCTATATAGACATGGCCTCAGACAGTGCATGCATTTTATATATTCTTTTCATTTTCGTGCGTGAACATCGACGGCGGGTGCGGCTAGCCAACAGGGGATGCTTACTCCTCCCGGGCACCTGGTCCCACCTCTAGCTTGCTAGGGGTCCGTCGATGCTCAATTTGGTGTTCTGTTGTGAATGCTGTTGAGATTATCGTCAGGATCTTCTTTTCTCATTTCTGATTTAACGTTTAATCGCGCCTGATTTCTTTTACATGACCCCCGGAGCGCGAAGTCCGAAGTACGTTAACTTGAAAATTGTCCATTAGGCTTACTTTTCATGAATAGTGGCATAGCGCAGGAAAAAATATTGAACCGCATTGGCAGGAAATGTATCAAAACAAATATTCTTAAGCGGTCGACTCGTAACTCACCAGGAAATTTGTAAGCATATCACGACGAAACAATATTATCAACCACCAATATTTCAAAATTCAAAAATGAATCATGCGATAACCATCAGAACTTTTTCTATTTTAGCCTTTTTCAGTCAAAGGACAATTTTCTTACAAACCGGAAGCGGGTGATCTTAGATATAATGCTGTGGACTTTGAAAATACACATTACAGAATGATCACCTTTTCATTTACACTTGAAAAATAATCGCTGTTTTGATAAATGTAGATAAAAATAATTGATTTCTATCAATCTTGATATTCAAGTAACTGATAAATTTGTAAGTTAGAAAGTTTGACTTGTATATATATACGATGTCGCAATAATAACACGTCGCGAACCAGTCACCTCAATCCTTTTCGCGAAATTAAGACGCCACGAGTAAAATATAGTTTACAGTTACTTCTCTTTCATGAGTTAAGAGGAAATTAAAAGTCTATATTGCAGATGACGCCAGGAAAATTAACTTCGGCTTTATTTAATCTGTTTGACATGAAGTATAACTGGCGAGGATTCAATAGCCAAAACACGTGTCTAGTACTATAAAATTGGTACTATAGAAAATATATTTTAATACTTACAATTCCAACCAATATGCTGGTATCGCTGCTGGTTGACTGTAAGTCCCCGAGGATATTGCTCACCTTGTTTAATTGTTTATGCACTGCATTGAAATATTTTTTAAATTTCCTGTCATCAAATTAGACCTAAATTTCTAAAAAATAAGGGTTATCTCCCTCAATGCATAGCTCTTTCCTTAGTTAGGGATTCGTCATATTTTTCGGTCATGTTTAGAATTAAGCTCCTTGCGCGTACCCTCCAACGGTTTTCACTTAAACATGCTTTTGAACAAACCCTACATAAAATTTGGAGCCGCTCGTTTTGGCAAGAGGAAATTAAAAGTCTATATTGAAAAATTCACATTGGCTTTAATCTGTTTGCAATGAAGTACTTCTGACGAGGATTCTATATCCAAAGCACGTGTCTAGTACAATAAAATTGGTACTATAGAATATATATTTCAATACTGACAATTTCATCTCGTCCTTATGTCGTTTTTGTTCCTCATCTTATTTGGTATCACAGGACATGTTCCGAATATGATGATTTTATCGTAAGAGTCAGACGGCTTGCAAGTAATCTTCTCGTTCAATTCTATTAAATCATCGGGGCTGGAAACATCATTGAGGTAGTTCTTCGGTCACTGCGGGGATCTTGCAAAAGCATATGAGATCCCTCTTTCCAGAATGATCATTGACATTCTAGATTGCGATAGTGACTGTCATCATCACCAAGCACGGTATTTTTACCTGATATGTACTTCAATATGTACATCGAGACAATCACCGAAGTTGACGAGTTTCAATGTTTCTATTGCGACGGACCGGATGTAGCATGCAAACAGGATACGCTGGCTTTCCCCGGGCACCTGGTATCACTTCGGAATAATGTTTACTTCGGGGCTCACATTTATTCTAATTGAAATTCCTATAATTTTGTCCTTCTGGACTTTGAGACTGAATAACTCATGAGTACTTCATTGGTGTTTATTCTTCTTTTATTCTACAAAGTTTCATATAACATTCTGCTAAAAATTGATTTTCAATGAAATTTTATATCCCCCCCAAAATTGTTGAAGTCTGCAAATGACCTACACCTTGCCCATGACCTCGATAAATAAATTAAAAGATTAAGTTCTCTAATCCCAAGCTCGATGGACATTTTAAATCTCTAATACCAAGCTAGATGGACAATTTAAAGTTCCTAGATCAACATTTTGATCTCTATTTTGTTTACAAGGGGACGGACGGACGAACTTCGCTATACCATATTGCTTTAAAAAAAAGCTTATGGTTATAAATAATTTTGACAAAGATCCATTTTCTTTGAACATCACAAAAAATGTTGACCAATTCCAATATGCGATCTTAAACCTTGACCTACTACTCTTGTAGTCATTGTGTTTTACCTATTGACATAACGATATGTAATTGAGGTCTAACAAAGAATTGATCAAAACTCATCTTCTCATATCAACATGATGAATGCAGAAGGTGTTGTGACTATCTCCCAATGCAATGGTCAAATGAGAATTCGTCATGGCATTTTGTTCGTCGAAATCGGCGTCCTTGTTGTCCATCATAAACTTCTAATACACACTTTTCTGTAATGAGATAAAGAAGATCCTGACAAAAATCTCAACAGCACTCACAATAGAGCACCAAATTGAGCTTCGACGGACCTCAAGCAAGCAAGAGGTGGGACCAGGTGCCGGGGAGGAGTAAGCATCCCCTGTTTACGTGAACTTGTTTACGAGCTCAGTACCGATCACTTTTGGAAATGCTTCTGTAGTGAGGTACATGAAAATCCTATATGAATGGGGATTAAGGCAAGTTTGACAGATACAAGAACAGATATCAAATTCTAGTGTTGTATAATCTAAAATGTGTTAAATTTTATAATCGATTTCGGTTTATAATCGGAGAGGATTTTAGTCGATGATGTCGATCTAATCGGAAAACACTAAATATGTATTAAAAAGCTAATAAATGCCTTTATTTTTATCTCATGTTGACAATAAACATACAAAAATGTTCCAAAATTGCAATATTTTTAACTAAATATTTATGAACTAGCAAATACTGAAGTCCAGATAACCAAACCGTCTGCTACTGACGTGGCAGATGGCAGTCCTAAGTAGGCACCGATTGCCCATTCGTCTCGTTGGTTTAGTGTAGGTATTTGTGTCTGATGTTTCTATGTTATTTGGCGTTTGTACCATTTGCGTCTCATTCTTTGCGTGTCTGTTTTGCAGTGGGTGTTTTGGGGTTTTTCTGTTGGTGCTGCTGCCATTTCGTATAAATCTTTTATTCAAACTTCTACATATGACAGATATGCCAGCATCCCCAATACACAGCACGAAATCGACAATTCAGGAAATTTCAAACCAAAGTCATACGAAATCAGGATAAAATATTAACCAAAGCACACACACAAATCCTCCACCACATGAAAAGAAGCGAACTACGAATTTGGAGTGAGACCAAGTGCCCAGGAAGAGTCAGCATCTCTAGCTCGAATGCTACACCCATCGCTTCAATAGACATATTTTTGTATGCATATTTGTCAGCATATCAACTGACATATCTTTTGTAAATGTTTTTAATTGCTTAAAAAATATTCCACAAGCAAGCTAAAACAGAATCCTTAAAAGGTGAAAGTATTCATGAATTTATATAGAAATAATATGATTATGTATAACATCTAAAATAAAACTCCCTATCTGTTATTAAGAAATGGCATTGTAACAACCATCCTGCTACGTCTTTCAGTACATTTTTTAACATAATAATTTTCACAATCTCATTTCATAGACGTAGACAAGGACGCATGCACCACAGAAACACTCAGAACAAAGATTTAATGAACCATCTGCAGTGAGTGCGGAAGGCATTGTAGAACGCACTGTAGGTTGTGCTGTTAAAATGCGTCGTGCTTATTTTTTTCAATATGTCACATATAGCTTATCTAATGAAAGTAAAGTATCCAAGCAGGATGGATCAACATGGAAGGCAAAAGAATAACCCCATTTCTGTCTTAATGTTTCACACGGTTGCAATGCTTGAATACGGAATGATCAAAATTAATAGTAAATCTCCTGCCGATGATGCGTTCATCGATTGGCGCTCAGAAAATACCCATCTTAAAGTTCTCGGATTGGCCCATCAGACTATGGACATCGATTCCTTAAGCAAACTGTTAAATTATGTAATCATTATCTACTTAAGCTGTTCTGTTATGTTTGAAATGATTCGTTTATGACGCCTTAATGAAAAACATCACCAACATTTTTGATGTCAGTAAAGTGACGATCCAATCAACATCAAAGAAATACATTTGTACATATAAGTTATCCAGTCTCAAAATCGGGAAAGCAAGGCAAAATCATTAGAATTTCCATAGGAACGGCTGCTAACTTCGGAATTAATTATATTCCGAAGTGTGAGCAGGTGCCTGGGGAGAGTCAGCGTCTCCTGATCGCATACAAAACCCGTCGCAACAGCTCCATAGAAACTTGTCAAATTCGGTGATTGTCTCGATGTACACATTAATTGACACATCGGGTATTTCTTGTTTGGTGATGATGACAGCCATTCATTCTCAATCCAGAATGTCACTGATCATTCTGGAAATGGGGATCTGATAAGCTTTTATTATAAGTGAAACATCTCGAAAATGGCCTTTTATCATCAATAATCAGACTTCCCACATTGCCGTGACGTAGAGTTGTTATTATATTATCTACATAACCATCGTTTATACTCTGTTTCAATTGACAGGACACGTTCCTACATGTAAGTCATAGCTAAAAAGAAAACATTATACATGTAAATATGTATGAGGGCGCTACTGAAATGAATTTGAATCCAGAATGGTGGATGATATTCTGTCTTGGCAATTTGAACCATCCAACCACAGAATATATGATGTATCTTCCGAAATGGAAATAACCGGATGTGACAATTCAACTGAAGCGACGGGTGTTGCATGCAAGCAGGAAATGCTGACTCTTCCTGGACACCTGGTCTCACTCCTATATTTGGAGTTCGCTTTTTTCATGCGGTGGAGGTTTGTGTTTGTTTACTTTGGTTCCTGGTTTTGTATGCCTTCGGTTTATGGTTTTCTTAATTATCGATTTTGTACTGTACATTGGAATATGGTCATTATCAATATTTCTCAATTTGACTGTGCCTGAAAATTACTTTGGATGGAAGCATCATTGAGGAGGATTTGCTATCCGAAATACGTATCTGGTGCATAAAAATTGTTTAATATTGTCTTCAAGAAGGTAAAGAGTTGGAACATTTTCGTATTATTATGAAAACGCTGAAGTTTATTAAATAATGGGGTTTCATGAAGGTAGTTAGCATGTAGGGTACCAATACTCTCCAACGGAATCCGACTTCAACGTAAATGGGCTTTCACATTTGTGTCTTTGCAGAAGCATTGCCTTAATCGTTGATAAATTTAAATATCGATGAATGAAAAAGAAAAAAACATTATCGCTTATGTTATTGCGGTACAATTTCATTTTAAATTGACATTAACAATGTCAATTTCAAACAATCAAATTAAAATTGTTAATGTCAATTCAATTAAACTTCTTTGGATTTGGCTCTGTCTTCAAAAATTGGGTATCTCTATTTTCCAAAAATATTATATATAGAGTAAATATAGGGGGTCATCAATCCGATTCTTCTCTCCAGAAAGAGGCTGTCGTCAAGGCGACCTGATATCTCCTTATATTTTTATTTTATGCACTGAAATTCTATCACTAAAAGTTAAGAATAACCCAAATATTAAAGGAATAGTAATTGATAGATATGAATGCAAAATTTCCCAATAGGCTGATGATACCTCCCTCTTATTAAACGAATCAGAAGAATCTCTAAATCATGCTTTAAACACTCTTCATTGGTTTGAAACAATTTCAGGTTTAAAGATAAATTTCAGCAAAACTCAAGTGATATTGATTGGCAGTAAAAATTTAGTACAGAAAAAAATGTGTAAAAATTGGGGTCTGCAGTGGGGAAGCCATACTTTCACTCTTCTGGGTATCAACTATGATGTTGATCTAACAAACATTTGTGAAATAAATTATAGGTCAAAATTTTAAGAATTAGGTCCATAATGAAAGGACGGAATCAGAGAATTCTAACACCTATAGAGCGTATCTCAATCATAAAATCCCTTCTCATCTCACAATTCAATCATCTTTTAAAAGTATTACCTAATCCCAGTCAAGGATTATTTAAAGAATTGGAAATATCCCTCTTTGAATTTTTATTGTTTTATGGATAAGATAAATAGGAAGTTAATAACTCTTGATTATCCTAATGGGGGATTAAGTATGGTCAATCTCGAGGCATACATTGAAGCACTTAAGCTAACATGGATAAGACGCATCATGAACACAGAGGGTATCTGGCAAAATTTTATTTTACAATTCATTGATATTAAATTTTTATTACAATGTGGACTTGCACAATTAGATGACACTATTACGCAAACTAAAAATGCCTTTTTGGAAAGATACACTGATTGCATGGGAAAAGCTACAGATATAAGACAGTAGTGAAATTAAATTTGCAAGGGTACCACTTTGGAAAAATGATAATATAAAGATAGGCAATAAAAGTATTTTTCTGAAACATTGGTTTGATAAGAACATTCTATATATAAATGACCTCTTAAATGAACATGAATTTGTACTCATTTAATGAATTCAAAGAGATTTTTAATATTCAAACAAACTTTCTAGAATATAATGGAATCATCTTCTCTGTAAAGAAATATTTTAGACAAACAGAGCAGGAAATTTTATGTAAAGATTGACCATAATGTACTTACTTCTAATAATTCTGCTTTTAAAATGAAATTATCAGATAATCCATTATGTTCCTTTTGTCGGGATGAGGAAGAGAGTATTGTACATTTACTCTGGTTATGCCAGAAGGTACAAAATTTCCTTTCAAAACTAGAAGACCACTTTGCTATTTTTCACTCTTTCTGAATCTTAATATGAAATACTTTTTACTTTAACCTTATCTATCATCAGACAGTGTACGTAACATAATAGTTCTTAACATCAAATTCTACATTTATAAATCTAAATACAAAACCGGATGTGACATTTCTACCGAATTGAAGCGGCGGGTGTTGCATGCAAGCAGGAGATGCTTACTCTTCCTGGGCACCTGGTCTCACTCCCATATCAGGAGTTCGCTTCTCTTCATATGGTGGATATTTTTGTTTGTTTGCTTTGGTTCCTGTTTTATCCTGATTTTGTATGCCTTCGGTTTCTGATTTTCTGAATTATCGATTTTGTGCTGTGTACGGGGATATGGTCATTATCCATATTTGTCATTTTCATTTAATGCAAGCCTTAATATTTTGAAATTTGATTATTCAACTTATAAAGAAATTATTAGAAAAGCAAATAAAATAGAAAATTTCAATTGTTCATGGGTTAGATGGGCACCAGCCTTACATATTTCAGAAAGTTAAAAGAATTCTTTCCTTTTCTGGAATGCTTGAGCTTAAAATTTGAATCTTATTCATTGATATGCAAACTATTTTTTCTTTTTGTTCTCTTTTGTTAAATTTCATTTTATGTTATTGTCATACCGTGCAAATTCATGTATAGATCTCTATTTTCTTTCTTTCAATAAATAGTCTGCTCTTGCTTAGTCTCTCTCTCTCTCTCTTTCTCTCTCTCTCTCTCTCTCTCTCTCTCTCCTTTAGATATATAAAATGTGCTGTGAATATGTCTAAATGAATGAAAACTCATAACTCTTGTACAGTGCACTAAATATATTTGAAACAATCATACTACCTTCAAATTTGGCTTTCAAATTTTGGTCATTAATATTGACTTTTGCTCGTCAACGTTATAAATCTCATCATGTTAAAAAAAAAACAAGTATGTCGCCAATTGATTAATCTTTGGATCAATATGATCTTAATTTTCATGACTTATTCGTAATCCCCAGATTTCTATATATTTTTGTAATGTAAAACCTCTAAGTAAATATGTACGTAATGTTCCTTTTCCTTATTTTAGAAAATGATAAATTGTGTAATTTGTTTATCCATTAATCAAAATATAGATTAATATTACTGATTTTATCGATCACCTTCAAAACAGTTTTATGGAGGAAAGTGACAATGAGCTATTAACAATTAAGATTTCTCCCTACACAATCTACCCATGCTATTAGTATTAATATATAGGACTCATCAAATTTTTTTGGTAAATACTATGTCTGTAAAGCAGACACATCTAAATGCACCGATCTTCACTATTGTCAAGGTTAGATACCTCTATTCATCTTGTGTACTGAATGTGACATCAACGATAGAAATTACTTCACAGAACCTGAATTAGTGCAAAGTTACATTATTGTTGGTTCAAAATGGAGGAGAGGTAAGTAATGCAATTTTTTTTCATGATCAGGTAACATTTAGCTATGAACTCTACGTTTTATATTTACCAGTCGATTTTACAAAACATACATGATCAGTGCATATGGTATTTTAAACTGTCTGTCTGAAGGCTATTCTCAAGGTCCTTATTAACGAATTATATTCTTTTGTCTTCTTTGTTGCAGGGTATAGCAACATGTATTACTATACCTTTACTTTTTTTTTTATATAAAATATTCTCATTAAAAGTAGCTGTAACCCACCTGATGAGACTATTTCCCTGCAAAGGATGCGTTAGTTGAGAAGACTATTTCCATAGGGATATAGCTTTAAAATTGGACGGAGCTACAGCGCGTGACTTCGAAATGGGGCGGAGCTACAGCGCGTGACGGTAAAAGAAAACAGTTAAAGTATACCATTGAGGGAGTTAGTCTCGGGAAATAGGTCTAGTCTCGGGAAACCAGAATCATGCTAACTCCCTCAATGGTATACTTTAACTGTATACTAACACAGCTCCTCGCGACTATAAGTTTTCAAATACTGAGACCAGAGTGTTGCTTCTCTTTTGTCATAGTACACATGCCAAATATGGACAATGACCATTTTCCAATAAACAGTACAAAATCGATGGTATAGAAAATAATTAACCGAAGGGATACAACATCAGGATAACAAGAGGCCGAAAGGGGCTGAGTTGCTAAAAAAAGAATGAAAGTGGAAAATTTGGGGAGTTCATTGAGTACTTGCTTCCTTTTGGTTTAAGGTTTCGTCGAATTATGAGCATCAGTTTTGGAGATGTCGAAAATGCGTCAGCCAATCAGAGCCCTCGGTTACCATATTTGTAAGCCAATCGACAGGAACAGCACAAAGTTGGTAGAGGACCTTCAGTACTTGCTTCCTGTAAGGTTTCGTGAAATTCTATACAGCGGTTTCAGAGAAATCGAAAATGCATCAGCTAATCAGAGCCCTCGGCGGCCATATTTGTTGACCGATCGGCACAAAAAAAACACAACCTTAAGTTCTTGCTTCCTGTAAGGTTTCGGGAAATTCTGTGCAGCAGTTGCAGAAGAGAAATCGAAAATGCGTCAGCCAATCAGAGCCCTCAGAGGCCATATTTGTTGAATGATCAGCACGAACAACACAAACTTGGTAGAGGACCTTTAGTACTTGCTTCCTGTAAGGTTCCGTGAAATTATGTTCAGTGGTTGCAGAGGAGAAGTCGAAAATGGTCAGCCAATCAGAGCCCGCGTTGGCCATATTTGTTTACATATTGGCATGAAATCACAAACTTGGTAAAGGACCTTGGGTACTTGCTTCCTGTAAGGTTTCGTGAAATTCTGTGCAGTGGTTGCAGAGGAGAAGTCGAAAAGGCGTTGGCCAATCAGAACCCTCGGCGGCCATATTTGTTGACCGATCGGCATGAAAACACAAATTTGGTAAAGGACCTTGAGTACTTGCTGTAAGGTTTCGTGAAATTTTGTACAGCAGTTCAGAGGAGATGTCGAAAATGCGTCAGCCAATCAGAGCCCTCGGCGGCCATATTTGTTGACTGATCGGCACGAAAAACACAAACTTGGTAGAGTAACTTGAGTACTTACTTCCGGTAAGGTTTGGTAAAATTCTGTACAGCGGTTGCAGAGGAGATGTCGAAAATGCGTCAGCCAATCAGAGCCCACGAATCAATACCAACTATATAAGTTTAAGTGTAAGCCTTATCAGGATTCAACATGAGAATTATTTGGTTGTTATGATTCTAAAGCCATATACAACTTAGAGATTTACAGAAAGGATTATGCATACATATTTTCGTCACTTCCTTCTTCATTCTGAAACGTTTTAGCACAAACCAACGCATACACTATACACATTTGTTCGTCAATAATAATCAATCTTATCAGAATGATGTGTGGCATGTATTCCTACAAGCAATTTTCAACTGCCTCAGGGCTAATTCATTTAGTCTGTGTTTTTAAAAACCTGGATTTTAAAGAAATTTTAATAAATCATGAATTTTTAAAGAGCTACGTGTATATGACACAGTTTCATGCCCAATTTTGTATGTAATTTTCGTAATTTTGATACAATATTTCAAAAGTTATGGCAAAAGTTATAGTTTTTCTAAAGTAGGTGAATCTCCAAGACCAAGGTCTAAAGGTAACATTTGATACGTACGGAAAGATCTTGTCACATGTGAAATATGAAAGTCCTATTGCATGTAGTTAACATTCAAAAGTTATAGCCAAGGTAAAGGTTTTTGCGGACAAGCAGATGGATAGACCAAAAACCTATAATGTGTTCCCGTATCTCCGATCACGGAGGCATAAAAACACCACAAAATGAATCAATATATAACTTTAATATTCAACCTTGACTTTATAGTTTGATATTAGGTTTTCGTTTTTGATAGACCTGAAAATTCTTTAAAAATTACATTTAGAAAATGAGTTTGTTATATTAGCTTCACAGTTCCTATTCATGAGCCATGAGGGCAATCAAATCTGTAACCATAGTGTATTATTGGATATGCTACCACTCCCTTATTTCTGCATGGACGCTGGGTCATAAACCTGGAATAAATTGATCTCCGTTTCACAATTCTGCTCGTGTACCTACTTGGCCAGATACAGCGATTGTCACCTAAAAGGTAAAGAGTATGTACATTATTTATAAATCTGCCCTCTTTCATTCAATAGCTGCATTCAACAGCAAAACCAAACAGCAATGACTTTGTTTTCTGGACAATGAGAAAAAAGAAGAAACTCTTCAACCAAGGATTTATTCTTGATGCTTTATATTTTCATTGGTATCGTCTTACTTTTATCAAACCATGCATATGCATACTCGAAACATTCTACAGGGCTTTAAAAAGAAAAAAAATGTCAAAAACTCTAATCTTTGGTAGCCGAAAGCTGTAATTTGTGTCCTATATCCGTTATAAAGCATATGGATAAATACAAGGTTCATAGCCATTTAAAAGTACACAGATGTTCATAATTGTCAAGTAAAAATTCCTTCTTTTCATCACGGGCACTCAGTAGCAAATCGGTGATAAAAATAACTTTACACAATATTGATAACCGTTGATTACCTGATGTAGGGCTGTTCGTGTTGCGTGTACTACTTAAAGTTTTCTTGTCTGCACACAATGTAAAGGTACCAACTAAAATTGTATTATTTTCATATTTTCTAATGACATTTATACGCTACATTTCAATAACAAATTAGAATGAATAACATATACAGTATACTGCTAATATTTGCTTATTCAGTGCATTATATTTGTAAAATTACTGTTGAATGATTACCGTCTCTTTTGTTTGGACGTTGCCATGAAAATGTGATACACTATAAAATTATAAACCATCCACCAATTGGATACAATCACTGCTTTTAACCTTTGCTCCAGTGCTAATTTTTCGCCTACTGTTTACAGACAGAAGATGCTAGCCATCGCCGATAACCAGATACAATCGCTTTTAGTTATTCCTTTTTGCTCCTTTTCAGAAGCAGTACTTTTTATTAATTGAATTAAATTTATCGAATATATATATAGCCTAGACATTTTGTTTTCTCTGTTTAGTGATATAAGCTTATATGTCGCGTATAGTTTCAAATGAGTTAAAGAAGATGTAAGGGGAAAATCCATTACACTTTTTTACGAGCTCCACGCGGCAAAACATATCTTCTTTTTTTATTCTTTTCCATTAAGAATTGCTATTCTCTTCATAAATTATATTTGATTGTCAATATTGAAATATATGTTCGATAGTATCAATTGTATTTTATATAAGGACTTGACACAGTCTAGTATACCCTGTGTCTTTCCTATTCGAAGTTAAAAAAAAATAAAATGCCTTCTTTGTCGATCAATGGATCGGATCGTAAGAAAATGATCTTATTATTAGATGGAAAGGTGACAAACAGAACCTCTCTTCATTCATAGTCTATCAATATAAGGGACTCATACAAAACACATTACTAAATACGATGACTTTGTATTTAAAAAGACCCATTTATCTTCATCGATGTTCATTGTTTGTAAGTTAGTTTAAATCCCGCGATTTGTCTTGTGTATTGAATGATGAATAGTTAACATAATTAGATTTGGTCAAATCCTTATATCTAATAAGGAGTATATATGGTTTATATAGTAAAGTGGCCCCCTAGAATCGACTTCTCCAATATCAAATTTTGTTGTCAGTTTTAGAGAGTTAAATATCTCTATTTCGAAAAATCTAGTTATAAAAATTACTCATGGCTTTCTAAGACATTGCATATAATGCCGAAATATCATGAAAACCGTTTTGTTTTTTTTATTTTTTCACAAAAAATAGCATAATTTTGAATTGTTTTCATTAAGATAACATCGAGCGTGATCGTGAACAACTTTTTCCTTTTGCATTCACTTAGAGACGTGCGAAGGAAACAACATATCAAAAGATGAAAGTTGTTCAGAAGCCCGCTCGATACAAACTCATACGAAGTTTATTGAAACTTAGCCCCAAAATGACGTTTTTTCTAGAAAATTAGCAAAATATACCATTTGCGAAGCTGAAATTCTAAGAAATTGAGAGAGGTAATTAAAGGATATGTATCATTTCATAAGTAGCCTACATTGTAGAATAAATATTGGTACAATTTAATTACCTCATGAAAATTTAAGATTTTTGCCCTGAAAGGGGGGCACATTGCTATGTTAACCATATATAGTCCTTTGTTAACTTAATTTATTACTTTCTTTTGACCGGATTAACTGAATCATGTATCTTTTTCTGGTAAGCAGTTTCTTCTGCTCTGTTATGTGATATAAGCTTATATTTACATACAGTAACTAGTAGATTCCCCATGCTAAACGCCCATAAGGGAACTCGATTTATATTTCAATATTGTAACGTCACGCTTAAGTTTTGCATGTAGGGAGAAATAAAATACATTTGACGATGTTACAGGCAATATTCGTTATGTGCATACAATAAATGACGGATAATTTGAATAGATATAAAGATAAGTAATGTTTGTGTTTCTTTTGGTCTTCGAGGGTGTATATATCTGGTTGGACACGTGCAAATTTACCTATGATTTTAAAGAAACATTTCTTCTCTTCTCTTTTATTTCTTTTCCATTAACAGTTGCTTTTCTTTTCATAAATTATATTTTAGATAAGCAATAGACATAGTCAATACCGTGTATCTTTCTTTTTCAAAGTTTTGAAAACATATGCCCAATTTGTGGATCACTCAATCGTAAGAAAATTATCTAATTCTTATCAATTAATTTATAAAACTCTTAGGCAGAAGTGTTACAAAGAGCATAAAGATTATCTCTCTTAATTCTACCTACACCTACTGTCAATACATAGGACTCCTACAAAACACATTACTAGGTACAATGTCTGTAAAAGATCCATTTAAATGCACCGATGTTCATTGTTTATAAGTTTAAATCCCTTGATTCATCTAATGAAAAATCTCCGATAAAAATAACTTCTCACAACCCTAATTAGTGCTTAGTTACTTGACTGTGTATTCAAAATGGCGGTAGGATATGCTAAGGAATTCCAACAGTTTGTCTCATAATCCATTAATACTAAGGTATGAATAACGTCTTTTATCAACATTCGAATGTACAAAACATCGTTTTCTGTTGCATAGAATTTTGAAATGATAATCAGTAATCTGTTTCTTAGATCTTCTGAATCAATGATGAATGATTGAATGGCTTTGTTGCGGTGTATAACTACCAAAATATTCCAAGTAAAAGAGTTTTCAAAGTTTCACGCTAACAGCATACTTTTCATCCAGAAGCTGGATGGATTATTCCTCATTTGTCTGAAAGCGAATGACCTTTTGTTTTTTATATCCATTTGCACACGAATCAAGGAATTTCGCGAACATTTCACCCATGTAAAAATATCCCCGCTTTATTGTTACTATAGGAAAGACATTTTTATCGCGAATATTTCCCCCACGCGAAACGTCTTGATATTTAAATCGCAAATTTTTTTCCCAAGCACCACGTTTACAGTATTCATGTGTATATAATAACGTCCCCTGTAATTCTCTATTATTTGTCTTCATCTTATTGTGTAACCGGACAATTGCAAGGTTGTATGCACATGATCCGGAAAACAACACAATTTTTTGATTACTTGACAGATTACCTTCCTAGTTTGACTATCCATTCGCCTAATTGGTTAATCTGTAGATATTCATGTCTGGTGTTTTTATGTCGTATTTTGTGTTGCCTGGTTTTTTGTGTCTATTGTTGTGCTTGTTTATTCTTGTTTATTTCACAACTAAGTGTTTTGATGTTTACGTATGGGCGTCCCTTGTTATGCTGTCTACTTTGTATTTTCGAAACTTGCTGTTGTGACGTTTAAATATTGGCGTCTCTTATGCTTGTCTATTCTGTGATTTAGGAGTGTTTTGATACTTACGTATTGGCGTTTGTTTTAGTGCGTGTTTATTCTGTATTATCACAAATGGTGTTTTGACGTTTCGTTATGATCTTCCCTTGTTGTGTTTGTCTTTTCTGTGTTTTCACTATGTAGTTTCTTAGGTTAAGTCAAGGGCATCTTTTATTGTGCTTGTCTATTCTGTGTTTTCACAACGTGGTGTTTTGATGGTTTCGACGGAATTTGCACGTGACCAACCGGGATCATCAGAAGTAAGACAGTCTTTTATGAATATATATCTACCTATTTCTCACTGCCTACAGTTTTAAAGATACATTTCTTCTCCTCTATTTCTTTCTTTTCCATAAACAGTCGCTTTTCTTTTCATAAATTATATTTTAGATAAGGAATGGACACAGTCAATATCGTGAATCTTTTTTTTCTTCTTTTGATTTGTGGATCACTCAATCGTAAGAAAATTATTTAATTTTCATCAAATAATTTATAAAACTCGTTGGAAGAAGTGCGGCAAAGAGCAATAAGCAAGGTTCTCTTAATTATACCTACACATACTATCAATATATAAGACTCCTACAAAACTCATGACTAGATACAAGGCCTGTTAAAAGATCCATTTAAATGCACCGATGTTCATTGTTTGTAAGTTTAAATCCCTTGATTCATCTAATAAAAATCTCCGATAAAAATAACTTCTCACAACCCTAATTAGTGCTTAGTTACTTGACTGTGTATTCAAGATGGCGGAAGAATATGCTAAAGAATTCCAACAGTTTGTCTCATAATCCATTAATGTCAAGGTATGATATTTGTCTTATATCAACATCCGAACATACAAAACACCCCGTTCTGTTGCATTGCATATTTGAAATGATAGTCAGTAAGTTGTTCCATAGATCGTCTTCTTTGTTGCGGTGTACAGCTATATCCAAGTCAATGATTTTTTAAAGTTTTACGCTTACAGCATACATTCCATTCAGAACCTAGAGGAATCAATCGTCTTTTGTCTGAAAGCGCAAGAACATAAATTAACTATTTGTAATACCTTTGTTTTTATATCCATTTGCATATTCATGTGTATATAATAATGACCCCTGTAATTCGCTGTCTTGTCTGTGTCCATTTTATTGTGTAACCGGACAATGGCACGTGATCCGGAAAACAAATCTCCGATAAAAATAACTTCGCACAACCCTAATTAGTGCTTAGTTACTTGACTGTGTATTTAAGATGGCGAAAGGGTAAATTATTCTAACAGGTTGTCTCATAATCCATTAATACTAAGGTATGAATTACGTCTTATATCAACATCCGAACACCCCTTTCTGTTGCATAGCGTTTTAAAATGATAGTCATTAAGCTGTTCCATAGATCATCTTCTTTGTTGCCGTGTACAGCTATATCCAAGTCAATGAGTTTTTAAAGTTTTACGCTTACAGCATACTTTCCATCCAGAAGCCGGAGAAATAATTTTCCCTTTTTTTCTGAAAGCTCATGACCATCAATTATTTATTTGTATACCCTTTGTTTTTATATCCATTTGCATATTCATGTGTATATAATAATGACCCCTGTAATTCGCTGTCTTGTCTGTGTCCATTTTATTGTGTAACCGGACAATTGCACGTGATCCGGAGAACAAAACAATTTTATTGCTTACGAAACAGATAGCCTTAATGATTTGACACAGACTATCCATTCGCCTCCTTAGTTAATCTGTAGTTATTCGTGTTTGGTATTTTAATGTCGTATTTTGTGTTGCCTGGTTTTTTTTTTGGCTGTTGTCTCTTGCTGTGCTTGCCTACTCTGTGTGTTCACAACAAAGTGTTCGATGTTTAGTTATGGTCGTCTCTAATTGTGCTTGTCTATTCTGTGTTTTCGTACGTTGCTTTCTTCGAGACCTCTGGATTATCGAAAAAGTGGCAGCGTTGTGCGCACGTAATCCAGTATAACCACACCTTCTGTTACTTTCGTGGCAGATGGCCGTCCTACATTGGCAACGGTTTCCCATTGGTCTCGTTGGTTTATGTGTAGTCTTTTGTGTTTGATGTTTCTGTGTTGTGTGTTGAAGTTCCTTGTCTCTTTGCGTCTCTTTCTGTGCTTGTCTGCTCTGTGTTTTTGCATTGGGTGTTTTGGCGTTTTGCTGAGGGTGCTGCAACCTGGTGTTATTGGAGATCCCTTCCTTTGTTTCATAACGGTGCGTATTGATTTATGTATTGGCGTCTGCAATACGGTCTGTGTACAATAGGTTCGAGCATCACAAATGTTATACATTAGAAGAATCTTAGAATCATTGCAAACAAATCTAATGATGAGAGATATATCATTATATATCAAAATAATTCCCCTTATTGATATTAATCTTATAAACGTTTAGAAAATACTTTATCCAAAATCATCTTAAGCCAAGAAAACATGATGATGTTTAGTGTTTCATTTGTACATCTAGGTACATGGATGATCGACAATCTTGTCTTTGAAAAGTATAAAAGCGTTATTTTTCCACATGGATTCACTCTAAACAAGGCAAACGGTACAAAGACAGAAACTACATTTTCGGACCTTAATATCAAAATTGAAAATGAAGAGATTCATATATTAAGGATGCGCGCTACTTTGATTTTCGAACTTTCCGCGCATCTAAGATACGACGTTACGACATAGAACTATCCGTCCCATTTACACTTTACGTCATTTCGTCTTTTAGCCCAAACCGCATGTACTGTACAAGTATAATAGTACAAGTACAATATCTGTGTACATATTCTTTGTAAAAATGACATGGCAAGAAAGAAAAATTGCAGTACTCTGGATTTCTAATGCTTGATGACACGAAATTTACATGATATTGTGGGTAGCTCAACTTCGGTAAAATCACCCGTTTCTTCTGGAAGTACATTTGAAATAAGAATACAGTAATGCAAAAATCGAGAACAGCCGCGGAAAAGTTAACTAACTGGACTGATACACGCCTTACCTCAACAACATGGCTCAAGATTCGCTGATTTATCTACTCGAAATAATTCCAGTAGAAGCAAAGATAAATTCCCTGTTGATTAATGACACAAGTGGATCAAATCCTCATCCTGAATATTGAATATTTGATCCACTAATTAGGGGTTACCATGCTAGTGTTTTAAAAAAAACTGACAGGGTATCGGCGAATCCCCTGTCAGAAATTTAGTTTCACCGCGAGGCGTTAGCCGAGCGGTGAAACGGCTATTTCTGACAGGGGATTCGCCGATACCCTGTCAGTTTTTTTAAAACACTAGTATGGTAACCCTATTCTAATGCATATCACCCTTGAAATTACCATAAATATATATGGAAATGCACAAGGTGCGAAAAAAGTGCATTCGGGCGAAACATCCGCGACAAGAAGTAGTTCTAGGTTTGCGTGAATGATTATGAAAATTTCCGCAGTAAATACTAAAATTCAGTACACAAGAAATACGTAAACATCAATTTAATCATCATGAAAATGAAGAAATTAAACTTAAGAGAGTTTGCTTTTAAAGCTCACTCAAGTGTGAAACAGACAACATTTCAAAACAGAGAACTGTCAACACGTGTATTCTTCAAAGCGAAAAAATGTTGTTTGCCATCGTTTTGGATTATTCATTTAGGATTATGCACTCTGATTACCGCCATAGTAGTTGTGAACATGTACCACCGAATTATGAATGTCAAATTGACGATGATTTGCGACTTGGTTTAGGAAACCGTAACTATTTGCGAAGTGCCTCTGATCAATTACAGCGGGAACTTGATTTCTATTTTGCAACTGTAGCATCTGCTGTTCAGATCCTGCGGCTGCTGAAGGAGGAAGAGCTGGTTTCTGACCCTGGATAATACCAGAATATGCACGTTTTTGTGTGCTGGAGGAGTCAGTGTTGTAGCTCCTGATGCTTGATTCATTCCTGTGCCCTGATATTTTCATGATTTCTCTGGTTTCCACACCAGCATGGGACAGTAGAGTGATGGTAGTTGCCCTGACACAGTGATTCGTGTACACACGACTAAGACCTGCATCCTTCGAGATTACCTTCATCATGTCATTCAATGTACGCTCACCTATAGGGGCAGAATTGTACCAAACACCATTTTGTACGCTATCCTTGGGTCTCTGGAACAGGTGATCAGTTTTAGGATTACGCAGCTCTAGATACTTTCTTAAAGATGATATTGGGCATGAGGCACCTCCAGAAGCATACATTCTTGGACGACATTCAAAGTCTCGATCCTTCAAATTATCACCTTGGTGGTTTTTGGTGGACTCATTGTATGCCATCTCTACATACTCGCACCCATTTTCATCTTGTGCAAAATTGAAACAGTCAAATTTGAGCTGCCTCAAATTTTCACGGCCCCTACGTGCAAAATTCAGAGTTATATCAAACCACACCTTTCTTTGGAGTGATTTGGGACAATCGGTACTAAACACTCCACAGTTGCGCAAAATTTCAAGATCAGCTTCAGAAATTGGTAAGTGATGTTTCGTTTTATCGCAACCCTCTTTTTTGATTTTTTTCAACATAGCTAGAAACATTGTGTTGGACTTGGGGAATTCCTTTGATTCCAATAAGGAAAATGGTTTGCTGTAAGGATGACCCCTGATATGCCTATTGATAGAGGCTCGCACGCCAACAAATGTGCTCTTGCTGTAGTATTCCCCATCAGAATTCCTTACTTCGGCATAAAACCTACGCAGTGTGTTGTCTAACTGGTCAATGGGCAAATCTTCAAAATTTGGATCCAAATTCCTATCACAAAGCCATTCTATAAAAAAAAGGGGGGAGAGTTATATATACATGTATTTCGTCAATTAGATATTAGGAGATTGTAAATCATTTTAGTAAATTTTCTGTATTATGTAACTTTCAAGAGATTTTCAATTATTTTTGAAAGAATTTTGTGTTCACTATTTTTCCAAAATCTTAAAATTCATGATGTTCAAATTAGCACCATTGCCATAATGATATGTGTTTAGTTCTTTTTCCTAAACATGAAAATTAAAACATCTTGATAATTAGCAGCAAACCTCCAATGCATATATGCATTTCAAAGGTCAAGGTTACATGACTTTTATGATATAGGGCAAGTTATGGTTTTATAGTGTAATTTGATATGCTCTATTTAAATGAGAGCTCTATTTAAAACATTTTTATGTTACCAATGTCACATACTGGTGTTTATAGAACTCTAAAGAACTCTAGATTTTACATGGATAGGTAATTTGAGAAAATATGTAGTACAGGTACATAAGGAATTCAGTCTAAATTTTAAAAAAATCATAATGTCAAGGAATTTATTTTTACTTCCCCATCATATGCATAATTGTATACACTTGCCACATGTGCATTTTGTGATAAGAATTTACTACCAGTATATCTTTTTATGGCCTCATGACCTTGACCTTAGAGTATGGTCTCATTTTAGTAAACTTTGACCTTGGCAAATACCTTTTGACTGATATGTGAGTAAGCTTTCAGTAAAATTGCCCAGTGTGTTTTTTTTTTGTACATTTTGTGTTTGATTGTCTTATGTGGCAAATGCCAGAAAGGTGGAGATATGTGTGTCAATATCAGGTACTTTTAGAAGGGGGGGGGTAAATTGACTTGTTTTATTATATGAAATTTTGTTGAGTTTACATGCTTTTTAATTTAAATTCAATAAATGTGTGTGTGTACTGTATGGACCAAGGACTTGTAATATATGTATGGACTGATATTACTCTTGATGTGGATCTACGTACTCTTAAAGAGAGACACGCCATATTTTGTGGTTTTCATGGTTTCCTTGCTCATTGACTGCACAAGGATATCATCTAAATCATCATCCTCTAGATCGGCAAATCTTGTTGTTTGTTTTGGATGCGGAGAACTGCTAGCGTTAGCGTCGTCTGCTACCGGCGTCGGAACAGGGGGGTCCTCACGATCCTCAGTAGGAAAATTAACAGGATTTTCTTCGTCTTCAATTCCTAGCAGTGCTGACAGCAATTCAGTGTCCTCGCCGTCCATTTCGTCAACTCTTCATATGCCTCTGGGGTGCACGGAAGACTTAATTTAAAATTTGGGAACATCGGGGAGGAGCTACAGGTTTCCGACATGTTTTTATTTATGTTTACGACAGTCCGCATTAATACACTAACATGCATTCGTGACGTCATGAAAAAAACTGCAGGTGAAACGTGAATCCCCTTGCAGTTTTTTTCATCGCTCAACCAATCAAAATGCGCGTTGCAAACGGAGTGCATTAGAATGTATGAATTCGTGCATGCAAACATGGGACCTTTCTGCAGACAGCAGCACAAACAGTATAGTTCTTCCTTGAACTTCGTCTGGTGTGACGCGTGATCGACTTACTTCGTCACACGTCTTTGAAGTGCAAGTACGTGACCTAGATTTTGACACATGTATCACTGGGGGTAGACGGCATAGTTTGATAATGGAATATACATGTTTTGAATCTGTGAAAAAACAAGAAATAAAATAGAAAATAGGCATAAGTTTCGATACTTTAACATGGTCCAAAATTTTTAGGGGGGTTGGGGGGGGGTCTATTTTATTTCAAGTTATCAACATGATATGAATCTTCTTTTTTTTCTTAATCATTCAAAAGTCGAGAATCCATAAGCACTAGCTAGGCCCTTAGCTAGCCATGTTTTGAAATGCAGGTTCACAGAGGCGGGTCCAGGGCAGAGCCCTGGTAGGGTCCCCCCCCCCGACGGGAAACGATTTAAGATAATCAGAGTCCTAGAAAATATACTGAAAATACCTCTTTATCAAGAGAATATTTTAAATATTCGAATGCATTTCTTCGGGAAAAATTATTGAAACATTAAATAAAACAAAATTAGTTTTGAAAGTAAACTTAGTGTTCAAATGTATGAAAGATCTGAAGTACAGGCGCTATATACTAGTATGTTGTAGTGGGAGCTTTGTATGAATATTTGCGGTCGAGTCGAGTAATTCAAAATTTTCGGACAGTCTGTAGAAACAAACTGAGTGTTCCTGACGATGCGACAGCAATGTCAAACTGGTTCTTGCAGACGTAGAATCCAGATACTGTGTCTGAAATAATGGTCAAATATGACGGTTGCAACGCTGACAATGATCACTCCCGTGTTTCACGGCCAAAACTAGAGTACAAGAACAAAAGAAATTTTATGTAGTTGGATTTTATTGCATATGGATTGACCAATGACAACACACACACTTTCTCTATCGTTTTCATCTGTCTTTTTCTTTTAAAAGTCGCTACATGCAGTGTGATTGAATTCGTATGAGTTGCCGCTATCAAAGATTGACCTTTCCTTGTTACGGTCTAGACTACTGGTCTTCGTCTTTTAATACTGATAGTCTAGTCCATGTCCATACACTGTTTGATTTGTCGAAATTTCACCCCCACCCCTCCTCTCTCTCTTTCTCTCTCTCTCTCTCTCTCATGCAATTACAAGAAAATGATACGGCCGAGCTGATTTGCAAGCCCGGTCTTATTTGCTTACATGGTAGCTACGCGCCTGGGCACTCCTCTCATAAAAGACAATAGGCTACTTATTTTTTGTTTGGGCAAATGAATATTTGAAGCTATAAGTGAAGACTCGTGCACATGTTCGAACCCCTCTAATTTTAAAGTTACGATCGAGAGTCGAGGGGTCACAAAGGAATTACCTGTGTGTAAAATCAGCATATGCATCTTTTTTTCTTTCATTTACTGTATAAAGTTCTTTACACACAGGTAATTCCTCTGTGACCCCTCGACTCTCGATCGTAACCATGGTAACTGTATGTTTTAACATCTCATTCCGTTACTTCTGTCTACCTGTATACTTTGGCGACATTCTAGTCACTCCATCTGTCCGTGTTTCCGTATGGTTTTTTTTTTTTTCTCACGCAAGGAATTAACCTGGTCATTTCTTTCGACTGGTAACTTTTGATTCAATTTGTATGTGATATAATAATGTACATTAAATTCATACTTGTGACAATTTTGGTCATGATTTTTCCTCTTTGACCTTGATATTTAACATTTTCTAAAAAAAAACCCTATAGGCGGCATACATGTGGTGCCGGTGCGACACGAATGCCCCGCTGGTAGTCATCATTGAACATATTTCCAAGGGCAATAACTCCTTCAATAAAACCAGAATTACACATCAAATATCTACGTTTACATTTAGATAGGGGCGTGCTCTTTAGCATGTTAACAAAAGGGCGAGATATTTGAACTTCGCCTAGAAAGACGATTGCAAGGTTACAACACTATATATGTTACTTTTAAAATGAGAAGTTGAACTTTTAAAAGGGACACTCAGAAAATAGAAATTGTGGTATAGAAATTGCGGTGTCCATGAAGCACTCAGCAGTTCTCTGGATAATTTTGTGACCTTGACATATTTGTTTGACCTTTTTCTTAATACCAAGGATGTTCCATTACCCTTGAATTGTAAAGAAGAATTTCTTTATACTTTGTATATTCTTTGTAACAAGATGGTTTAGGCTTTATTTGTTGCTTATAATGACCTATTGCAAGCAATACATTTGTTCCCCAAACACTCTATAGTTGCATGTATTCCGAAAGACCCCGTAATCTTGAAATAAATAGACATTTTATGATTTTTAAAACATTCTCAAAATGTTTTCAAAATTTTAATGGATCCAAATGTCTATGATCTTTGATCCTGATCTTGAACATTATTCCTCTGTTGAGGACCTTCTACATGGAAAGTTTGAAGATCCTATGGTTCAGCCTATACTTGCAGCGTAAACATTTTGGTGCATGCATTAACCCCCCCCCCCCCCCTCTTTTTCCCCAATTCTACGTCGATCAATTTCTAAATTATTCTTTAAAAGGTGATAAAACCATATATATATATTTTAAAGAAAATGTATTTATCATATTATCGAATAAGAAAATTAAAGAATGTTTCGGTCAAAACAAGAGCTTTTCTTGAATTTTAAAGTATTTCTACAAAAAAAATGCTAGTTTTAGCCCCAAATTGACATTGATCTCTGACCTATTGAACCCAAAATAATTGGTGCTGATCTTTGGCCAATGGGCTATCAGTGAGTGAAGTTTCATTGATATCAGATCATAAATACAGGTAGTAGGGCACGAAAAGCATTTTTTGGGGGGAAATTTTAAGAGTTATCTGCCCCTTACTAGAGAAAATGTCTATTATCTTAAAATTTAGCTCATTGACCTACCTTAATTTCTCAGTTTTTTAATAGAGCATGGTATTGGCCTTCATAATCATTGATTTATAAAAATATTTAATTACTTTTAGCAATGTATTTTTCAACATTTTTTTAATAGCTGTGAACAACATTTCCATGCATATATGAATTGATAGATACATAGTATTAAATATCTTTAAACCTGTCTCCTTGTTGTTGATTGTAGTAAATTTCATTTTTCATATGAACTACTACTGTAACTCTCTAACTTAAAGTTAAAATTATAGCATGTTCGTTATTTATACCTTTTTGTTTTACTAAAAAAATATATGACCATCTCAAATTTGACAATTCCCAGGTTTCATCACCTGCAGCAGACCCCCACTCATTTCAAAGGCGTATTTCTCAAAAAGTAGATCATTGACAAATACTTTGCAATTTATCACTGGAAAGTACAATGATAACTTTACAAAAAGAAAATAAAAGTGGAGGAATTTAATTACTCTGTTCAGAGTAGCGGACATCCTTAAGTGTATATGACAAGAGAGATGATTTAGAATAAAAAAACGTAGTAAATTTCCCCTGGCACGACGGTGATGTTCCTCGATTACCGTCATATGGTATCTGCATTTCGCAGCTCATCCGATATGCTAGTAAATGTACTGATGTTTTTGAATATCATAGTAGAAATTTACAAATTACCAAATATCTTTTAGGTAAAGGTTTTCGCTTCTACAATGACAAATATGAATAATGACCATATCCCTGTATACAGCACAAGATCGATAATTCAGAAAATCAGAAACCGAAGGCATACAAAATCAGGATAAAACAGGAACCAAAGCAAACAAACAAAAACCTCGACAGTATGAAAAGAAGCAAACTACCGATATGGGAGTGAAACCTGGTGCCCAGGAAGAGTAAGCATCTCCTGCTTGCATGCAAAACCCGCCGCTTCAATTCGGTAGAGATGTCACATCCGGTAACTTCCATTTTGGAAGACATAGAATACAATCTTTGGTTGGATGGTTCAAATGGTCTATGACAGAGTGGGACATCATAGTGTATAACGAGTTCATCATATCGACCTTAGAACTTCCTCAGTGACGATGTTAGTCGGTCACAAACATAATCCTGACTGAGAAGTTAATCTGAAAGACGCCTAGCTCTCAGAACAAAATCCGCATATTTCGTACATGCTCTGGCATAGCGTATCAACTGAGATATGAACACGCCATCAGCAGGCGATGAAGGGATGTTGCTACTCAGAAAAGGAAAGTTTGTAATGCTGAAATTGAAGTCGTCATGTTTGTCATAGAGTGAGGTTTTCAATGTGACCATCAGTGTCGTAGGACAACAGTATGTCCAAATAGGATGCTGAATTATTTGTCTCTGTAGTTTCTTTGACTTTAAGCTCTGTAGGATAGATACTGCCCAGGTAATCCTCGAATTTTGGATTATTGATCGACAACACATCGTCTATGTATCTGTAAGTAAAGTTGAAGTCAGAAACTAGTAATAGACTTTCTGGAAATTTTACAAAAAAAATCTTCAACTTCTTTTGAAATTCGGACCAATAAAAGCAACTGAGTATATTACTTCAGATAATTCACAACCTGCATTATTTAGTAACATACTTAACAAAATAAAAAGGATCAAAGGTAGATAGCATAACCATCGAAAATGCGTCAGAGTCATCAAACGCCTTATATACCGTGGATATGATCCTAATGTCACAAGACGGATACTAAGCTTGGTACTTGACCAATCTACAATTTTGTACCAGCGCATTCTGAAGACTTGCACTCTGACTGACTGTGACGACGGGACTCCGTGACGAGCCCTGTCGAAACCATTTTAGAGAAGACAGGGCCCCGACCACCTGTCATCTCTGAATGGCAGTCGGACTCCTCGGGTGATAACATAAATGAGCTCGATGCAGCCGGCAGAGAACGGACTGCATTACGTACGCCCTCTCTTTGTGTCAAATATGGATAATGACCATATCCCTAAATACAGCACAAAATCGATAATTCAGAATATCATAAACCGAAGGAATACAAAATCAGGATGAAACAGAGGCCAAAGCAAACAAACAAAAACCTCCAACATCTGAAAAGAAGCAAACTCCCGATATGGGAATGAGACCAGGTGCTCAGAAGAGTCTGCATCTTCTTCTTGCATGCAACACTCGACGCTTCAATTCGATAGAAATGTCACATCAGGTTACTTCCATTTCGGAAGATATAGAGTATAATCTTTGGTTGGATGGTTCAAATGGTCTATGACAGAATATTATCCACCATTCTGGAGAGTGGGACATCATAGTGTATGACGAGTTCCCCATATCGACAGTACAACTTCCTTAGTGACGATGTTAGTCGGTCACAAACATACCCTTGACTGAGAAGCTTATTTAAAAGCTCTCAGAATAAAATCTGTATATTTGGTACTTGCTCTGGCATAGCGTATCAACTCAGAAATGAAGACGCCATAAACAGGCGATGAAGGGATGTTGCTACTCAGAAAAGGAAAGTTTGTGATGCTGAAATTGTTGTCGTCACGTTTGTAATAGAGTGAGGAGTTCATGTGACCATTAGTGTCATAGGACAACATTTTATCCACATAGGATGCTGAATTATTTGTCTCTGTAGTTTCTTTGACTTCAATCTCCGAATGATAGATTCTGTTGAGGTGATCCGCGAATTTTGCATCATTGATGGACAACACATTGTATCTGTAAATGAAGTTGAAGTCAGAAGCTTCGTATAATTTTCCTTCAGAGACCAAAGATTGAATGAATTCAGCTTCGTACGAGTAAAGGAAAATGTCGGCAAGGAGTGGGGCACAATTAGTCCCCATTGGATTTCCTCCGACCACCACAAACATATTGTCGATCAGGAAGTTTAACATCTGAATAATATCTGTTTCAGTGTACTTATTCTCAGAATCGGACTTCCCTTTCACAAAGTAGGTTTTGTTATAGTTAACAACAATATATTTGTATTTGCGATTGCCGTTCTTGCTTGTAAACCAACGTTTGGGATCGAAACGTATGATGTTGGGATTCTTTACGGAGAATAATGATCTTTTCTCATAATTTAAGTGATACTTTAGTAAGTGCCGTCCTAAGTTGTCACCGGTTACCCATCCCAGTCTCGTTGGTTAATATGTGGTCTTTTATGTTTAATGTTGCTATGGTGTGAGTTGATATTCCTTGTCCCTTTTGCGTTTCTTTCTGTGGGTATCTGTGCTTTGTTTCTTGCATTGGGTGTTTTGGGGTTTTGCTGTGGGTGCTGCAACCTAGTTTTGTTGGAGATCCCCTCCTTTCCTTCACAAAACTAATGAGACGTTGCAGTAGAGGAATGTCGAATAAGTAAGTCCATATCGTTTATATATCTGAAAATTCTGTAGTTTTTGCAATCCCTTCAAGAGTTCGTCAGAAGAAATTATTTTCTGTCGTCGACAAACTATTGAAGTGTTTGCGACAACTATTATCTTTTCATATACCTGGACGATATGGATTGATTTATTATGTGTTGCCCTACTGCAACCGCTGTTCAGTTTTGTGAATGAGTTAAAGAAGATCCTGACGGTAATCTCAACAGCACTAAGTTTAATCTAGAAAATGAGAAAATACCAAAAAAACTATGTAAGGAATCAAAGTTTCGATCACACGCGGTGTAAACGCATTACTTATAATTTTTGCGAGTCTTTCTTTCAAGTTAGAATGTGGGATTGTAGTGTAAAGCAAATGGAACTCTACTAAAATGAGTGGATTTCAGATGTTCTAAAAGTTCCTTCGATAGTGGTTTATACCACTATGAGAATATACTGTCGAACAATTTTTTGAAGTCCAGATTTGATGTTTGATAAAACTTTAGTAAGATCGATACAGATTTGGTAGAACATTTTAGGAACCAGCGATGAAACGTTGTTTGTACGGATTCTTATGTATTTAGGTATGCAGTATAAATATGGTAAATCTACATCTAATTTTTGCCAAAGAAAGTGAGAGCTGATTTGTGGTTATCTATTATTTCTGAGGCAGAAAGGTTTATTGGGGTGTAAGTAGAATTTCCATGTATAGAATTTAAACCCAACTCTTTAACAAGATTGTCGAAAAAAGTACTTTTTCCAGGGAAACGTGTAATTATTTGAGGCTTTGTCTGCTGGTTTGATGACGTAATTCTCTTAGGGGTAGGTCAGTTCTGTGATAACATTAGGGTCTTTAAAGATAGACTCGAATCTGGTGTTCACAGTAACTTGTAAGTTGTAAATTCTAGATAAAAGTAACCCTCTGATAATTTTTTTTCCATTCGGAAAGGGTGACGAGTTGTACCTCCTCTTTCTTTGCCCAACGTCTGGCGCATTCCTCAAACAAGTCCATGATAATTTTGAAATTTTTGTTCCATATAAAGGATTTACTTTCTCTGTATTTAGGATCCAACTTTAACAATGGTTCACTACAGTCATGTGCCAACAGCTTCACTTGAATTGCACACTTACCACCTGTGAAGATTTAATTGCATGATGTCTTATATCGAACTCTCATCAGGGTAGACTCAATATGTCCAATCTGAAAGCTGATCGGATGTCTCGTTGTATTGATCATGAGCCAACATAAGCGATTAGAGCATGGGTGCTCTCTGTTTATACATGTAGGTAGGTGAGTTTTATTTTGGTTCATCAACTCAGCGTCTAAATATCTCAGCATCGATCAATGACAAATATGGAAAGTAAGTTGTACAGCAATTGCAGGATATCCCCATTTACAGCCTGCCGCTCTTTATTTCTTGCGCCCATGTATAAGCCTCGCATTAGCTGTACTCTTGGTTTGAGTGTTCGACTCCTTCATTTTCTTCTTCACTATAGATTTGTTGTTTTGTATTGTATGCATAGTTTATCGCGATGTGTCGTCCGATATTGACATTTAATCATATGCTTAATTTGAGATCATATTCATATGCTTTTCTGTGTTTTTTATTTTGGTCAAATTGATGATTTGTCTTTTATTTGGTCAAAATTTATGATTGTTCAAAATTGATTATTTGTTTTCAGGTTCATAATTAAGCGAAGGGGTTATTCTACACTCTACACTGTGTTTTCTGAATGGGTTGTTGTGCTGTTTTGTTGTGGGTACTACAACCGAATGTCGTTGGATACCCTTCCTTTCTTTTAATGATGAATTCTTAAATAGAGTTACCGATTTAGCATTTGCCTCAAGCAATATGATGATACATAATACGTTGAAATGCCCCTATGGTCCACCTAAAGTTTTGCAATAGATAGTATATTTCAATAATTTATAGTTTCAAACACTAGGATTATTTCTTTGTTGATGCACCGTTAGTCTCCGAAGATTTCCTTTCCCCAGTTTCGTGGTGTTTCTACATATTTTAGATTTCACCGTCATCGAATGTGATGCATTCTTGAATTACGGGGCATAGCTCTGTCCTTAGCTGGTTGTTTAGCCATAAGTGTAAGTCTTTTCAGATATATGTTGCAGTGTTGGTGGGTGTTCATGCAAGCAGGAGATGTTTACTCTTCCTGGGCACCTGGCCTCACTCCCATATCGGGAGTTCGCTTCTTTTCAAATGGTGGAGGTTTTTGTTTGTTTGCTTTGGTTCCTCTTTTATCCTGATTTTGTATTCCTTCGATTTCTGATTTTCTGAATTATCGATTTTGTGCTGTATTCAGGGATATGGTCATTGTCCATATTTGTCATTTGTGCTGTATTCAGGGATATGGTCATTGTCCATACTTGTCATTTGTGCTGTATACAATGATATGGTCATTGTCCACATTTGTCATTTGTGCGGTATAAAGGGATATGGTCATTGTCCATATTTGTCATTTGTGCTGTGTGCAGGGATATGGTCGTTGTCCATATTTGTCATTTGTGCTGTATACAGGGATATGATCATTGTCCATATTTGTCATTTGTGCTGTGTGCAGGAATATGGTCATTGTCCATATTTGTCATTTGTGCTGTATACAGGGATATGGTCATTGTCCATTTTTGTCATTTGTGCTGTATATGGGGATATGGTCATTGACAATATTTTTCATTATAAGGGTTTCATCTCTTTCTCCCTCATTCATCGCAGATGAATTAACACATGCGAGTCAGTCAGTTTGAATAGAATACGGCGTAACATGAGGAGTAAAATGGAGATATGACTGAGAGAAGGAATTTGGCTACCGTGATAAATAGACCACTGTATATAATTTTGAAAATAGACAATGATGAAATATAAAAACAATCTTGGAAAAATGCATCTTAAAACACCCTCTTTGTCTAGGGTAAAACATAATCACACATACGACAAAACTCAGTATATAACATAGACATTTAGTATTCTTACTTATATGGAAGGTTTCAGGGCGTTTATGCAAGATGTTTCCTTCAATTGTTTTCTAAGTATACTCTCTTAAGCTTCTATAGATAATTTGTGATCTTTAGTCAACTTGAATAATTGTTTAAGGGTACATTTAAATCTCCTCCCAGCAATTGTTTTGTCCAGATTTAAATCTTATCGTACAAACAGTAAAACATTTTACTTGGGAGAAAATACTTTTTATATTTATTCTATGGTTCAGGGCATGCTTTCGTGAAATGAATCTCCTTGAAACGAAATGATAATTTAACAGAGTGATACGTGAGCTCATAGTCTCAAATCTAATAATATTCCATCATATATAGCTCGGAACTGTTTTCCATAAAAAGGATATATTATTTTCGTGTGCGATTTTTTCTTTGCACAATATATAATGCAACTTATTCCTTTTGAAGAATATGTATTCCAGTAAGAAGAAGTTTTTACCATTAACGACAGGTGATTCTGCAGTACTCTGCGTCAGTCTGAACATGTAACATCGCTTGAACATCTGATGCAAGCTAGAGAATGGAGAGGATAACTTAATGATTCTACTAAGACGATAAAACTAAAAGATGGCATCTGAAGATTATTTCAGTCGGTGTCAGACAACTTTGGAGGTTCATACTGAGTTGATGACGTTACTGGTCTGTGATTTTCTCAAGCCCGAGGATGCATCATTAAGGTTCAGAATGAATTGTAGGTCAGATGTAACAGATGCGGTGCGGGATACAGATAGTGTTGAGAAATTTTTAAACCATCTAGAACGAACAGGAAAAATAAGTGAGGGAAATTATGACTTCATTAAACGGAAAGTAGAAAAAATAAATGTGGCTGTAACCGATCTTATTATCCAAGCAGAAAGAAAAATTAAGGAAATCAAAGGTATCTGTTGTATTTTATTAAATTAAATTCAAATAGCCTGATGTTATCAATCGCATAAGAGTGACTTGACTCATTAAATACATGTAACAGAGATCGGGATTAATTACAGTAAATCAGATGATTTCAACTTATTTAATTAAAACAATCCTGTTATCATTTCTTTCGGGCTTTTTTTTCAGAAAATTCCTTGAAAGTGGAAACATTTGTTACCGACGTAGAGCCTATTCACCTAGAAAAGGAAACTAGGTCACGAGTTACTTTCATCCTGTTAGCAGTATCCGAGTTTTTAATCTGCAAGTCAAAAGAGCCAAATACAGAAATTCATGGCTTATGGGATAGATTTAGAGATTATCAACTATTATCTTACAATTTTTTATCGATATGGCATACTGAATATTGTAAATGCCAAAAACAATATGGACAGCAGATGCTTTTGCAGTTTATTGAATTTGGAGCAGCCCAACTGAAAAGTGGACAAAATGAGTACGACTTCTTTAGATCCGAAATAGTTCCAAGCTTATGGCGCACACTGAAAGAAGGTGTAAAATGTACCTGCGATATACTACTGCAACATGGAGCGTCTTCTGTTTCTTTCGCCCGATCGTCAGTACTCTCCTACTGGGTATTTGACAGCGTCACCAACCTTGATAAGTTATGGACAAAGTACGAAGAGGGAGGTTTACATGTCGATTTACAGAATTGTTTCAACTCGGAGGACACTTTACGTCTGTTAAAGGTAGACAGGATCTCATTGAAGATGACAATACAGAAGTCCGATTATCTAAAGTACAGAAGCATCTTAGGTAAGCGAATTTTATTTATAATTCTACTTTTCTTTGCTTTTCAATTGGAAATGCAGAAGTTTATATTTTTAATGTTCTTACTTTATACCCCGATTTACCGACTACGAGGCAAATACGTCGGCTCGTCCGTGTGTCCGTCTTTCCGTCCGTCTTTTCGCCCGTCCCTTCGTCAGATCGTCCTCGTGTCTGTCATTTCGTCCCGCTTTCACTATAAGAGATAATATTTTGTAAGCAGGTGTTTTTGATAGGGCTTTCATATATCATATTCGTATAAATTGTAACAAGACCTTTATCATAGATAAATAGTGAGTAAAATGTTAACTTGACATTTGACATTACCAAGTAATCTACATTTTAATCAATTTAACAATGGATATATCTTTTTAAAAGTAAGTGATAAGGCTTTTTGACTTTTGTAAGCTCTACTTAACAAAAATGTGTGACGTTGACCTTTGGCTTTGACCTGCCTTTAAATATATAGCATAATTTTTCATTATTTGTCTATACAATTGCTGGGTGTCTCAGATGACATCTGCACATGCAGATAAGATGCAGAGGTGTAAACATTTTTTTCTCTCCAAAAACAGCATTATTTGCCATTTTAAATCGGTTAGACGTTAAAAATAGATGCTAAGTGTACAACACTTTTATATAGATATGTACATGACGTCAATCATATTTCATGTTAAGATATGTTTACCTTAATTTTTTTTACTTTTTGGCGTGGAGGTGTCACATAGTTCCATTTTCAGCTCACCTAAGCTAAGCTGTATTCCTTGGGCCCTTGCGTCATGCTGTCTGTTTGTATGTTCATCTTAGACAAACCTCAGACAGTGCATGCATCATATATAATGTTTTCAGTTTCGTGCGTGAACATCGACGGTGGGTGCGGCTAGCCAAACAGGGGATGACTCCTCCCGGACACCTGGTCCCACCTCTAGCTTGCTATGGGTCCGTCGATGCTCGATTTTGGTGCTGTAATGTAAGTGCTGTTGAGATTATCGTCAGGATCTTCTTTAACTCATTACAGTGAGGAGGTTTTTTTTTATCACAAATGTGCTTTCTTCGATACCTCTGGGTAATCGTAAAGGTGATACCACAGGATAACCACGGAAAGGTGATACCACAGGATAACCACAGATGTTGCAGATGGCCGTCCTAAGTCGACACCGATTGCCCTTTGATCTAGTTGGTGTATGTGGAGTCTTTGTAGTTGATGTTTCTCTGTGATTTGACAGTGTTTTGAATATATTTCCCTGACGCGGTCACCATAGCAATTTCTATCTGCACATAACCTCAGACACTGCAGTGTATGTATTTATATATTGTTTTCATTTTCGTGCATGAACATCGACGGCGGGTGCGGTCAGTCAACATGGGATGCTTACTCCTTATGGGCACCTTCTCCCACCTCTAGCTTGCTAAGGGTCCGTCGATGCTCAATTTTATGCTCTATTGTGAGTGCTGTTTCATTGTAAACTGCGATTTACCTTTTGGCATCCATGAAATAATATCATTGATTATGCATAGTTAGCCATGTAACTACATGTACAACACTTATTCTCTTGAGAACCTCTTATCATCATCTATTTACGTTAGCTTGAGGCATTGATGACAATTAGCTTTGGGTATCAACGTTAAGGACTTTTATTTTTCTATTATATGTGCTAGGAAGGCCGAACTTGCACAGATGATGTGTCTATATGAGCAAATCACAAATCTTTGTTCAAATGTAGGTCATGACCTATATTTTCCGCTTGAGTGAACATGTTAGGGAGATTCGGGTATCCATAGAGTTCACCCACTCGTGCTGAATTTGGGTCGATAAAGGAAATACTCTACTTCCCTTTTCTGTTTTGTTTAGTTGGTAGCATTTTTGTTGGTTCTAAGTAGGACAGATTTCCAAATTCAAAACTGTGTAATATTTGACTACTTTCTGTTTGCTACCATGATAAGATGCTGTCATGAGGTGAGCTTTGCAAACTTTGAGTATACTTTGTTTTTTTTTAGGCTGAAATAAATCTTCATATCCCTCGAACTACTGTGTATTAATTTCTTTATTATACCGAATTTACCAAATATTTGCTAATTGAATTTGCAATTTTGTCCTCATTAGCGACGAGTAACCGCCTGGTTGTCGCCATTGTTATTGACTTCTGCGCACGGTATCTTTGTGCATTTTACTTCGTGCCCCTCTAGCATGATCGTTTTCCAGTGAAATAGTTCTATAGCGAAAAGAATAATGTACCCGAAGGAGAGAGGACCCGTTTTAATTCTCCCTGGTCCCCGGTATACTCGATGTTTTGGCCAAATCGGCACATGACGGTCTAAACCAATCAGATAACGCATTTTATAAAATTATTCATATCAGGTGTAATAATATGTGTTGCAGTTTTTGGCGTGATGTCAGTTGTTTGCTTTACTCTTGTACGTATGTGCTACGCTGAGATCACTGTGTTATGAACCAAGAAAACCATGAAAATGTCCTATCATATAGTTTTCTTTTTGCTATTTCGGAAACTAGCCATTTTACCGATAAATGTCATCGAAATTAGAGGAGTTTAACATCTTAGCACCATCCCTCCAATGCTATTTTGAATATAGATTTTATTTCGATATGTTACTGAATCAGGAAAGGACTAGGTACGCTAACCCCTTATATCGACCCTATAATTTCGATGAAAATTGCTTTTGATAAACGAAGTACTAATTATCACTTTTTGCAAAGTTGAATGTTTGAGAAAATACCGCATCATATTTTTTAGCCCTCGTAACGTCACGCGCGTGATATATGACGTCATGTTCTTACGTCATTTTTCCTGAATGACGAAAAACGAAGGAAAATCATCGTATTTTACATACAAATCTTCAAAATTCATCTATGATCCAGGCCTCGACCACAATATTTTTTATGCAAATAAAAAGGCTGATCAGAAATCCATCGAATGGTACAAACATTGTCATGGGCAAGGCCTGGATCGATACTTAACTTCATAGATTTCTATCAAAATTTTGCTCATTTATTGATATTTTCAATGGTTTCAACGTTTTTAGACGTTTTTAGCGACGTATTTGTGCTATATACAGGGATATGGTCATTATCCATATTTGTCATTCAGTATAAGACAGTGAAATCAAAATAAGCTTCCCTGATACGGATTCACCATACATTTAACATTCTAAGGAGGGTTTGAATACCAAGATACCGGCTGCTTTATTTGTTTTCTCGCTTCCTGGGAAAAGTACAGTCTTAACTCCCTTAAAACATTTGATACTCTGATTGATATACGTATTTTGGTATCCTGGTGAAGTTTGAATAATTTCCGTTGTCATTTGATGAAATTATGGCGAGTTTCGAAATTTAGGATTTTGGCAGTTTTATCCATAAGCAAACCACGACGACATTTCGACGTTATGGGAAAAAAATGGCGTCACAAGTCTTCGCATTCAAAATGCAATAACAATATTATTACTAAACGTATTGCATTGAAACTATAGCATGTATAAAGTAGAAAATTAAATCTTCATAACGGTGCATTCGTTGACAAATTTACATTACAGGAAAACGGTTGTCACTTCATTGAAAATTGACGATTTTGGAAGAAAAAAATGGAAAATATAAAGCCTTGTAATATTTTAATAGCGATTCTCTGTAAGGACCAAAATCGTTCGGCACGGCATGTCATGGATTTTGATGATTTTCGGTATAATGGGTATATATTAAGTACTGACCATGAAAATAGCACTTTTTGGCCAATGTGACCTCTGGTTGCCATGGTAACGAGGTCATTCTATTTATAGCACTTTTGGGACCATGAAATAAGCCAGCTCCGGAGACTTCGTTGCCATGGATACCACTGTAACAGCTTGTTCATCTTTATATAATTTATTCTTCCTTTCTTCCATTCTTACTTAGTACACTTAGATATGTGATATTAATTACAGGAAGCTTATTACATTAAGCCAAAATAAGTCAAAATGAAGAGAAAAATAGAGGTGAAAATAAGGGCCAATTTAGTGTGTTTTTGACCATTTTCGATCTTAAATATCACAAAAGGCACCAATAGGAGACTAGTGATTTTCATCAATGGAAATGTATGTTTATTGACAAATAAAATGAACGAAAAATTGGAGTGGGTATTTAAGAGTTTTACCTAAATTCTGTCGTCAAAGACCGTTGCCATGGCAACATTAGACCTTTTTGCCTATTTCATACTATCTTTGAAATTGATTTTATTCCTCTTTAGAGTTATATAAGATTGTCAAAATGTATGCATGTATAGATATGACTTATATCTTTTACATAAGAACAATTAAAATGTTCAAGGTCATTGACTTGATGTTCAAGGTCATTTATACTTTGAGACTCAAATTTTGCATAAAATATTGATTTTTTAATGATTTTGTTACCGATTTTATTGATTTTTTTATTTAAATATTTTCATAGGTTATATATATTATGAAAGCACATGAATAAAAGAAAGACAAATCTTAGAATTTATTGAATTGTAGCAATTCAATAGGAAAATATTTTTCCGTCAAAAAGCAAGAAAAATACAGATTTCGTCCCTTTTTTATCAAAATATTCACCAAGAATTTAGATATTCATTGATGTGAAGAAGCGTAATCAATAGTTCTAAGAAATAAGTGATACATTCATCATTTTATGGCAAATAATTGTTAAGTTCAATATTTCAAGGTTTCTAAAATATTGACACCTTCATTTTATGAAAAATCAGGATTTTTCGTCAAATCTGGTCACTTAAAGTTTAATGACCTTGAAAATTCAGTGGGTGACCTTGAAATATTTTCAAGGTCATTTTTATATCAAAACGCATCTGATAGATGTATACATGAACTTCTGTTCCAATATCATGCGTAGATCGTTTGATAGAGGTTGTGTTTAAATTCATCGTATGAAAACCTTTCAGCCGATTGTTGCCATAGCAACTAAATTTGATGCTGCCTTGCAATAAAAGGTCAAATTAGCCCAATTAATTTTTTGTATTCATGTACAGTTCAAAGATGATACTAATTGGATAACTAGAATTTGGACTTCAAAAATTGGTGCTTTTATGAAATTTTCAACCTTGCAAAACAGTAAAAACCTGCAAAAAAGGGCCATTAAGTGCCCAAAACAGAGCCATTTGATACTCTGTTTTGGCCCAATTTTTCATCTTGTATACACAAAGCATCCGAGATGAATGTAAAAAACTTTACAAATATGCATAATGATAAGGATTAAAAGAAAATAATCAAAGCAATTTCAGATTAAAAAAGTACCTGTTTCCATGGTAGCGAAGCCTACAAATATGCCTGGTCCTAAAGATTTTCCCGATTTTTGAAACTTTAGACACGGTTACCATGGCAACGACAACCTTTTTGAAAAAACTGGGGTTGATTTACATACTAGTGCTTCATATTGAACTTCCATACCAAAAATCTCAAAAATCCATGACATGCCGTGCCAACATGTCTTGAAATTCTTTGGTTCTTACAGAGAATTGCTGTTAATAATTCAATTTTTCCCATTTAATCATGAAATCATCTCTGGACATTCTTGAAAATTTTGATAGTTTTTGATAAAGGTTCATTCACAGGATTCATAATAATTAACTAGCAACGAGAGTAATTTGGCTCGAAACTGCATTTTTTTAACGACAGTGTCATCTATTATTCAAGTATCCTGCCTGTGTTTAAAACATAATTCATTTGATCTTTTCCATATATAAGTGCAATATATTTATGGATATTTTGGAAGTTAAGTATTGTTCCATGTAAGGATCAAAATAATTTGGCACATCAAGGTTCTGGATTTCGTTGAAACTTTACATACCTAATTGACTTCTACCCTCATGCAAACAAATGTTATTCATTTTTTTATTATACGTCCAGTAACCATGGAAACGGGATTTCTTTTTCTTGAGCTCTTTTTTTTTTAATGTTATCATAATCAATTGATATAAAACTTTCATTAATGGTTAAGCATGTAACTTGGTTTAATATAAATATACAACATTTGGATATTTGGTGACAAAATATGGAAATTATAGAAATCTAAAAAAAATGCCAATATTCGATTTTTGCGATTTTTCAGAAATTCATCAAAAATGCTAATTTTCAAGTAGTATTTCAAAAAATTGGCAAAAAGACTACACAATTTAAAGTAATATACAATAAAAAATGCACTTTACTCTACTTAAAATAGCAATAATATAGTATGAAAAATTGCGTGGAGGGAAATTACAGAAAATAAAAAAAAAATGGTTTTTTTACCAAAATAAGCAATAATTTTATGGTTTCTACAACATAGACTATAGCATTTTGGCAAAAATAATTTAATTAAATGTAAAAACATATATATTCTCATCAGTCTTCAATGATTCCATGTATAATTACGTGAAAGATATGAAATCTATGTCGAAATTTAGAAAATGGTTACCATGATAGCAACCATCATAAAACAATAAGACATGTAAGAATTCGCTGGCATTTTTCACACAAAATATTGCTAATTTTGGTCTATAAGAAAGAAAATGGAAATGAAATTTAAATGAATTAGTATGAAAATAAAATCTTTATCATTTTCATAAGTTAGTGCCAAAAAAGGAATGACTCATTCAAGACAAAATATAGTACATATTTTAACCTAAAGATAAATCAATTCGTAACTTAATACAATGTTTTCACCGGTACATTGGTGGACTTGAACAATGCAAAGAAGTAGTAATCCTTAATCTTATGTATTGTAATATGTGATGAAAATACATTGAATAATGTTACCATAGCAACCATTTTACATTTATTGTATAAAAATAGATATGTTGCCTTATTAATATATGTGTAATGAACCTTGAAAATAACCTTGATCTTTATTTGCAGTTGTCTTTCAATATTAAGCAAGGTTAATCAAAATATGTGAGTGTGACTACTTGACAGACAGAGAGACAAAACAGTGTGATCCCTAATAGTTGCTTCCACATCCTCCATCAGTATTTACTAGTGAATACTATTGCTAAATGAACACATATTATCAAGGAACTGATCGAATTTAAAAGTATCTTTCACATAAATGTAAATCCTATGATCTTATATGACTACTGAATGATATACATATATATTTATAGGATCTCAAATGATTTTTTCATGTAAAAGTATACTGAGCATTTGAAACAAAAAGATCACAATGGGAAAAATGACACTGCTAAAGACAGTATCAATGACAGAATTTCTTTCAGCAGATAGTGTTTTGAAAGCAACAGAGTGCAATATCAATATCTCCATTCAAAGTTTCAAAGTGAGATTCTATATAGTTTTGACACACTTTTAAATGTCAAATTCAAAATCATATCTTCAAGGGCAAGGTCAATCCTCAAGGTTAACTTCAGTACCAGAAATTGGTTCCACTAATCATTTTCTACCTCTATGAGAAGTTTTAAAGTCATACTGCATAGAGTAATGGCGTATGTCCAGTTCATATTAAAACTGGCAAGGTCAATGACAATACCTGAAATCAAGCTCAATTATCATGTTCTACCTCCATGTATAATTTTCATGTGCTATCTAAAATAGGAGAATAAAATACTCATGGTTTCATATCCATGTAATATTGGTACAACATAGTCTAATTCAAAATTTTATTTTCAAGTTCAAGGTCAAATCTCAATGTCAATGCCTGAAATCCCGTCTACTTGCTTAGATCTATCTCCATGCAATGTTTAAATATGATAAGCGATATATTATCGGTACGTTACTATAGTAAAGTCAAATTCAAAATTGCATCTTCAAAGTCAAGGAAAAATGGCCAGGTCAAGCCCAATACCTGAAAAAAGTCAACTTTGTATTTCCTTTCTCTATGCAAGTTTGAATGTAAAATTCCATATAGTATTTGTACAGTAAAAATTGACTCCTAATTACATGTACATTTTTCAAGGTCAATTTTGCATCTGAAACCTAAGCATGGTGTTTCGAAAAGAACGATAACTCGTATTGCTTCCGTATTGTACCCATATTCGAATTTAAGACAGGTCGATACAAGTAAATGTTCATTTGCTTGCTTTGATAAATGAATTTATTGTTAGCCAATAAATTGTATTATCAAAGACAACGCAAATGTTTAAGTTCAAATTTTATTATTATTTGGCATATTCTTGTCATGGCTTTATGTTAAATTTTAGATCTCTGACGACTTGCAAGCTCAAGTGAAAATGTCAAAGAGATGAGCAATGAGAATGGACCCTGGGTAATCAGATGTCCATCGACATCCTCAAAGCAAGGGGTCCTGGGAAACAGATACCCCAAGCCAGAGAGATGTCTATACCTAGCTTTAATGGGAAATTAAACACGATTTCACAAAATTAATGCCATATGAGGCATATACCAAACAGATATGCCTCATCCGCCATACAGCGGAATTTTGTGTAATCGAACCGAAAACAGTTAAGAAAATCTCCCCACTACAAATAGTCTATATCATCAAATTTATTATATATGTACAGTATATGAAATAACAGCATGAAAGCATGATCGCTAATAGCCATCAAAATAATTCAGAATTAAAACAGCTATTCAAAGCTATTTTAAGCTATTTGTGTAGACTACCCGAGAGACTTTAAATGAAAACAGACCCCGGCCTCCCGACATAATAAGCAGCATTTCATTCATAATATAGCAGCATGATTCAAAACATCATAAAGCATGATCGCTAGCAGCAATCGATAAATAAAACAGCTATAAAAGCATATCTTAGCATGACAAGAATAGCGTTACGAGTCTTATAGACATTTATGTATTGAAGCTATCAAAATGGTAGTATGTAGAATATAAAAGCAAGCATTGCTTTTCAAAACCATTTTCATCTAAAAGCAAAAGAATTCTACACATTCTATCGCTATCATTTTTATAAGCTCTGTGTACCAAGCTGGTACAAAACTGCATGGTCTAAATTCATATAAATTTGCACATCTCACTCCAATGTAAATTCATGTTTACACATCTCAACTCAGGTATAAATTCATATTTACACAACTAGACTCAGGTATAAATTCACATTTACACATCTCAACTCAGGTATAAATTCATATTTGCACATCTCAACTCATGTATAAATTCACATTTGCACATATTAACTTTAAAATTCCATTGTCCCAATGGGATAAGTACGTTTCAACATGCGCAAAAGCTTGGATGAATAAGTTTTCAAGTTGGGATATCTAATGTTATATAAGCCCTACTGCTCTTTCAAATTTCGTCGCAGTATAATTGTTTGAGGTATCGAATAGTCTCGGAATTTCTATAGCCGATTACTGAAATAATGTCTAAATCGGGGATTGAAAACAATGACCAAGAAGAAACATTTTAAGGTTTTACTTTAAAAGTGTATTTCTATGCATTTGCAGTACTACTACTTGTGGATGTTAAAAAGGCCAAAGCCTGATAGGCATTTCACTGGTTCTGAATATATCTTTTAAAACGTCTATAGTGTCGATAATCAATCGATAATTAGTTTCCGATATACAGTGTTCCGATAATCGATGAAAAAGTCCGATTGCTCATCACTATAATTCAACCCCTGCTGTATAGTCATTGATAAGAGAGGAAAACATAGATTCAAAGTTCATATGAGGTTCCTTAACCCCCGAAGCTTCCCGAGGATGAAGATCGGATCGGACCGAGAAAGGGCAAAGGTACAAATGTGTATAAATTGCGACTGGATTGACTAACCTTCGTAATACTTGACGCCAGAATAATCAGTGCAATATCTCGACGTATTTGGAAGTCTTGTAAACATTAAAATTCAAGAAAGGATCAACAAACAACGCAAGTCGTATCAAAGGAGATGACGTATCACTATACATTACTGAGGTCAATTACATCAACGTATATAAAAAAATGTAACTGGTAAAACATGGAGATTTCGATTACCCATAGCTTTAATCTGATAATATAGAAAAAATTAGGTAGCCGCCCCATTACCGTTTATCATAAGAAATGCAGAAATTAATTTATAAATTAATAAATTTAGATAATTCTAATGCATTTGGTGAAGACGCTTAGTTACGAGAATAGCGGTATTTTCTATTAGTGCTGTGAATCGATGCACTGTCATGGAATGCAAATCAGCGATGGTCATGTGTCATACAGGTCATTTGACAACATGAGTCGAATTTCGATGTATTATTGGCCAGAAAAAAAAAATAAAGGTTAACAATTCTCGTAATCAATGATTTACAAAATGACCATTTTTCTAACAGTCAGTTAAATCATATAACTAAATCATCGTTTGTAAAGGAATGGATACGCCTCGAATTGAAATTGCAACGATCTTTAAACGGTCCTACGAAAATCCATATCTAAATGTCCTTTTACTTTATAAAGAGTTGAACTTATTTTTGCCTTATTATTAATGTTAAATTAGTTTAAACGTACTCATTCCGTCACGATTATATACGTGAAGTCATAGAAGTTTCTCGAAAGAAAATGAATTGTTTTCAGAATAAAACCCTTAATTTCTTTGTATACATATATGTACAGCTGCAATCTATGATATTATCTATTGTCTGATATGGTCCAAAGGAACCATACATCTTTTTTCTTTTTTTTTTTTAATTATCTAGTCATTTCATTTTAATTATTATAATTGTTATTATTATCATTTATTTATTGAGATAATGCATTTCTTAAAAACAGTAATGTTCGTCTTAGCTGCCTCGTGTGCATTGACCTTGAAATTTTCCCCAGTATCAATGAGAAAGGTCTTAGCATAAACTGAACATTATTATTTTCACCTGATATTTGGTATATCAAGGTTAGCCTTGAATGTTATATTTTCGATTTGATACCTCAGCGTGAATCAAAATTAGATGATTTATTAAATTCATTTTATTATCATTTCCTCATTTTATAAAGGGTGTATGGATATACATGTTATTCTAAATAATTTAACAATGTAAGAAGAAAACGTAAGAGAAAGGTTATATCAACCAGAATGCCAGAATACTCTTTTATTTAATTCGCCATTCCGAATAGGAAATTAGAAATTATAGCTCTCGTTAGTGTGTTACTCAAATCAAGAAGCTGCCAAAGCCGCTAAATTTCTGCAACGTTAACAATGACCTCGGGAATGACCATAAAACTCTGATGTGACCTTGAAATCACACATGACCGTAATTCAAGGTTAAAGTGAAAGGGATTAGTATATAAGTAAAATTTGTATGAAGTCTGAAAACTATAGGTCAATTGAAGTTTATTCCATAAACTAACCTTTGAAGCTACCTTGAGATTAAGAATTTGACCTCTAACAAGGACACAAATAAAATCTGAGCATCTGATATTAATACCAGCAAGTTTTATCTGAATATGATGAATTGTGACCTTGAGATGATACCAATGACTCTTGGTCAAAGTCCACGAGCTTGATACAAGGAACATTCGTGTAAAGTTCTGAAGTGTGGAAGGTTAAAACTCAGTTACACTCAAACTTTCGGAGCTGATAATTCGTAATCAAGAGCCAGTCGCCTATTTGATTTTATCTATTTATTGATATTTATTTATTTATTCATTATTTTCTAATAATGAACCATAAGTAGAAATTCTCAAACCAGAAAATGTAGTGATGAAATTTGGATCCATGATCCTCTATTGAAATTGATTTTTTTTCTAAATTAAATCTGAAACTGCCTTACCGAAATTAGTTTTGGGTTTTCCGTTTTCTTAAGTTATCATTCTTCTTCTTCTTCTTTTTTTTTTTTTTTTATTTTGTTTGTTGTGCCTTTTCTCTATTTATTCAATTATGCATCTATTTACTTAAATTTCGCTACATACAAGTAATCGAATATCAATGAAAAGGAGGGTCTGGTAGATAACCGTCTAGCATCCGGGGTCTTAACAGGAGCTCCGGGTCTTTTTCTTGTCTTGTGCATAGAATAGATATTTGAAAATGAACGTATCATTTTATTTATTTATTTATTTTTTATTTCATTGTCTTTATCTATTTATTCATTTATTTATTTATTTCTAATCACAAATTAGTACATCGGCGGAAACCCAGTCTATTGCCATACGATTATCTTACGGAGAATAACGGAGAAGATGCCGTGGGTTTCCGACGATGAAATTTGTAAAGATATATTTGATTTTATACATAGTTCATTCTTATCTAGTGTTTATTTATTTTCTTATTTTTATTACATTTGTGTATTAGATTTTTTACTCATTTTATTATTATTATTAATTTTTTTTTTTTTTGCATTAGGTTAAAATTACTAATATTAGTTTTATTCACTGATAAAGATCATATTGCAAAAGTTTCTCCTGTACATCTAATATATAAAACAAGGTGTAAAGTGAGTTCCTCATACATTTTTACAAACTTGTACATCTAATATAACAAGGTGTAAAATGAGTTCCTCATACATTTTTACAAACTTGTACATCTAATATAACAAGGTAAGGTGTAAAATGAGTTCCTCATACATTTTTACAAACTGAATATCTACAACATAATAAAGTACTTACTTTATGAAAGCATAACCTACGCCTCCAGTTTCTGAAAACTTCACAAGGTGTACACACAAAAAGGAAAAAATATGATTGACATGATAATGAAACATAATTTACTAGATATATCTAGAACGTATTATATTTGATATTGTATTTTCTATCATTAATCTAGATATAGAAATTTACAACACACAGTAATGAATTATTTTGATATTCCTTGTTACATGTAAAATTACTCTGGAGACATTGAAACAAACACTTGCTGTTCAAATTAATTTAGAATCTTCACCCCTGCTAGGGATTTGCAGAAGCCTGTATTTTACCAGTATCAACTAAAATATTCCATTTAACCAAACATTCTGGAATATGATGACATCAACAAAATATGAGTTCCAAGAACTTTCGTCTCGAGGAACAAAACGACAGTCACTGCAAATCACTTAATCAGTGAAATTTGAATAAAACAAACAACATGATACAATACAACATTACTTACTTTCAAAGAAGAGCGGAACATATACTTACTCCTCGAAACGAGACTGAACGCTTTACAAGATGAGTTACAACAAATTGAAACACTCAATTTTACAGACAGTTTCATTTCAAATTTTAAGCATGATACTGAATCGAAGTCTGCATTCTGTGCTACATTTCTATTCTTTCTCTAGAAAAAAAAATTTCATGATTTGTTGAGATTTTTTGTTTATTGAGATTTTTTGTTTATTGAGATTTTTTGTTTGTGTGTGGATTTTTTTTTAATCATTATAATTATATCAAACGTCTAAACATTAAAACTAAAGATACTTATTGTATCATATGCATTCTCAAATGTCAACATTATAGAAATTTCTATGCAGACGACAACCCAAGAAATCTACAACGAGGAAAATTTCGATTTCAACTAAAATTTGGGTGAAAGAAACGACATGCAGTGCATAGAATAATACAAAAAACTCAGCAAGTATCTAACTTTCAAAACTTGAAACGAAATATTAATTCATAATCAATGTAAAGGGCGATGAACGCAGATGAAAAATGTCATTGAAAAATTTTGCATCTGAAACCTAAGCATGGTGTTTCGAAAAGAACGATAACTCGTATTGCTTCCGTATTGTACCCATATTCGAATTTAAGACAGGTCGATACAAGTAAATGTTCATTTGCTTGCTTTCATAAATGAATTTATTGTTAGCCAATAAATTGTATTGTACAGTAAAAATTGACTCCTAATTACATGTACATTTTTCAAGGTCAAGGTCAAACCTCAAGGTCAAATTATGAAATATATATACAGTCTGATTGAAGACAATCTCAAAAAAGACATCATCAAATCAAATAGATCAGATTACATATACTTCAATGCATGATGAAGGATATCAAAGTTCTTGCATATAAAGATACATGTAATACATGAGATATGTAAGAGAAGCACTTACATTTATTGAATTGATGACAATTAATATAACAAGAAACATGATTTGAAGTTTTTTCACAGTTTCAAACAAAAGTCCAGAAGTCTCAGTAACTTGACAGTTTTTTAGTTTTATATTTATATTTGTAATTTGTAATGTTGGGATGATGCTCATCAATATCATTCTTTGAGTATCTATTGGCCAAAACTGATAAAAGTTGACTTTGCAATATACATGTATTGTTGTCTGAATTTAGGTACATTTTTTATATAGTGCAATCACGTCATCTTGACCTTTGGGACAAGTTGAGTTGAATTCAGTTCTCCTTAGACAATCAGTCTTGGAGCAATCAATTCCAGTAAATGCTGTCCTTTTGTAGTACATTTGTGTCCTGCCAGATACTGATGTCCATTCTGTTTTCAGTTGGGCACGAAGATGGCACATATTTTGGTCACTCAAATGGAGAAACAGCTGTTAGAATGCTCTAGGTATTTCTCCTGTAACACATTTTTGGAAGTCTCCAGTTTGAATATTGAGATAGATAGCTTATCTGTGATTCCTAAAAAATAAGCCATAACATTACCATGATAGTTTGACACAAACAGAAGTCTCTGATGAGACTGAAGCTCTCCTGGTTGTTTGATTTAATTAATCCTAGTAACATTCTCATTTTCTAAGACCCTGGGGATCAGGGGCAAAAACAAAATGCTAGACCAGAGAATGATTAATGTAATGGAAAAAGAATTAAGTATCTATCAATTATACTTTCTGAGCATTGGTGCTCACAAGATTACTTAGAGTTACATAGGAGAAAATGACCACACCCATTTTAAGAAATACATAGTACACAGTTTGTGTTTATATGAGAATTAAATTGTTCCCAGCATGCATTGTGATCACACATTAATACCTGGTATGAACATTTGGCATTTATATTACCGTTGATATACATGATTGTACATACTTTTACATGTGACAAGCATAGGAATTATTCTACAATATATTTGATTAACTCCCTTTATGTACAATTTCAGGTCCTAAATGTATACATGTATGCACTTCTGATTTCTTTGGGTCATTTAGCATATTGCAAGGATAATCTTAATTTGATCCTGCCCTCAATACCCACAATTAACAATTATCAGCATTCTCCACACCTTTTACAGAGGGGGGGGGGGGGGGGGTATGAGGCATTCTCCTACGCATGCGTCCGATTTCAGTTCCGCTTTCCTTCACTCTGAAATCTATATTCATTTTGCAAGCCTGTGCCGCCTATGAACTTGTTGCAAGTTGGGTATGAGGGTCGCAGTATGCCTCTACTAAAATTGCTGAAGTGAGGAATACATTACCGGATATTCTAAAATCTGATAGTCCTGACTACCACTGTCAATATTATTGCTATTTTCCATACAATCTATCAAAGTATTGATGAGTTTTAAGTTTCAAAAGTGTACAAATTATTTTGTCTTGGGGGCTTCGGACCCTAGAACCCCCTAGGCGGCCCCACAACCCTTCGCCTCCTTTAGGTTTTGGGGACCCCTCCCCCCCCCCCCAACTTATAATCCTGGATCTGCCCCTGAGGGTGGTGCCAACTTTATATTATTCATTAAAGCTGAAACAAATACCCAAAACACATATTCGAAACCACTTTTCAATTCATTTCCGAATATTTGCTTTATTGGTCTTTTGAGAGTACCATTTGTATAGTACGAAGTCACTGCAGTACAAATGAATCTATTTCATACTGCACTTTCCAATAACCATATAGGAAAAAGACGTTCGTGTTTTATTACTCATTTTTCACGTACCATAGTGACAGTGTATAAGTGCGCATGATTTGTCATTGAATTTTATTTATGTATTTCAAACAGTATCCACAAACTGATGTTTACGTAGGGGCGGCACAAATGCCCCCGCTGGCAGCCTTCACTCTTAGGTAGTCTTGGCAATAATTGCGTCAAAACTTGTTGGACCAGAACCATATACTCAAACTTGACGTGTATGTTACCACAATACACTTGTATATCAAACATAATTTGAAGCAATCAAACCCTTAAATAGAAAATGCCTGGAAATCAAGATCTTCATGAATTTTCGAAGTTCAAGGGCAATTACTCCGTCAAAAATTGTTAGACAAGACCCATATTTTAACTTAACTTGCATCTTATGATGATACACCAATGTGTCAAATATTAACGAAAGTATTACAGAAGCATCTGGTGTAGTGGCCATATATAGGGCCCAGATAACTTGGCAATTTATGAGAGATTAACCTTTGGCTCAGTAGTCAGAGCGCTCGCCTGTTAAGCCGGCGACCCAAGTTTGATTCCTAGTGAGGACAGCAGTTGTTTCATTGACTACAAGAGCATGCAGTTCACCAGTATAGCATAGCATGATACATATCTTTTTTTTCAAATCCGTATCATGATATACAAATAATACAGTATTATCGTAATACGTAAATAATTCCTATATTAAAGTTCATTATAATTTGTTACATGTTGTACTGACACATCATGTATATATCTATGTACATCTGTAACATCATGTATTATAATAAATTATCTACATGATGAGGTTAGTCTGGCATATATCCTATTTATTCTGTAGGCTAACCTCTACTACAGAATAGTGCTGGAAATTAATTTTAACTGACCTGTAAATTGCGCTCAGCATTTATCAACTTAGATGTAGATCTATCGTCTTAATGCATATGCCACTGTCTACATGGGCCTGTAAATAAATTCAGTACAATGTATCCAAGTGGATATATTATGGGTTATTTCACATCTTCAAAGACAAATCAGTTTGATTTTCACAGACAATTTGTGAATTACTTATCATATATATACACTCTATGACTAGAAGTTGTATAGGGTTATCATCAAAGCACCCCAATACAAGTAAGAGTGGCGGATCCAACGCCCCCTTTGCCGGGGGTCAAGGGGCGAATTTTGCCAATTTGTACCGAAAATGGACCAAAATATACCTGCTTTTGGAAAATGTTTGGTCAGTGCCGTGGAGGGAGGTTGTGGACGCCCCCTACGCATCCCCCTGAATCCGCCACTGAATAAAATAATTTACTTTTTTTTTCTTTTTTGTGCAAGTTAAAGTTTATAATTGTCGACTTTGACAGTGTGTCTACTCTGAAAAAGAAGAAATCAAATATCTACCATGTTTTTGTGAATTTATATCTAACCGGCCCCTACTGGCAATAGGAGTCAGGACAGTCACTCTTCTCATAGACTAGAGTCGATCATACTCTGCCATGTCAATGTTTACCTGTTTACTGATTAGTTTGGTGATTTCTAACTTAATGAAGATGGTAAGGAAGGCTCAACTTACCAAAATCAAAGTAGAGATGACCGCCAAATGTAAGCTGTAATCAGGTAGCTGAAGAACAATTGGTACGTCTTGTCTAAGCGAAGATCTGGCAAAAACTAAACTTGTAAGTGGCGGGAAATCGTAGAAACCCGAAGAGTTCCAAGTGTTATAGCAGGTCGTTTCGTCTACAAACTATTCGATTCTCACGACACTCTTCCCCATCATAAAGGGTTCCCCTGAAGTAACTGCATTATGTAAGTAAAACTGCTTGGCAACTGCATAAAACTGCTCGGTAACTATATCAAAACTGTTATGTAACTGCTAGGTAACTGAATGGAAACTGCTCAACAACAACACAACATATTTACAAAGCTAATATAAAAGTATTTACATTGGTTAGAATCATTAGGTAAATTCTGAACCACTAACTGGATATTTACACTATAACATGTCCCATCTGGTCTAGGATCCATACAAGGTCATGGCATTCCTTAGAGTTATCTGCATCAGGTCACAGGGTCCAATGTTCAGGTAAACTGCAACAAAAGCAGCGGCATCTCCCAGGTATGCTGGAGTGCTGTAAGGTACATTCCGTACGGGGAAGTACGGAGCATCTGTCTCTAACAACAATCTGTTGCGGGGGATAGCTCGTAACCCTGACTTCTGTTCTTCGTCAAACCTACGGACTGCTGCAGTGACTCCAAAGAAGGTGTTTGGAAAGTCACTAAGCCAATCGTTGACGACTTGTGACAATCCCGTAAAACAATGAGCATGGATTTTCTGTTCTCTGCGACATACCCTCCTCATAATTGCTTGGCATCTACCCGTCACATCAGAACCATATGTATCATCGGAAGGGCCATGAAGATGGAGAACTAGTGGGAGTTCTGGTTTTGAAATGCGCAGAACGTTTTCAAAAACTAGCTCTTGGGCTCGCCATTCTCCAGGTGGAATTGTTCTATCTAACCCAATTTCTCCAAGTGCAGCAACCTTTGGATGTTCGAGGAGTCCATTGAGTGCTAATCTTTTAGCTGTGGAGAATTTCTGGTAGTGCTTCGGGTGGACACCTGCATCTGCCTTTCAAGGTCCATCAAGCTTGAAATCAGCGACCGGGTAATTTTACACCACAACTCCACCGACAACGTTAACAGGGACTGATGGTCGACTGCTGCCGTGTTTGGACACTGATATGTGTTCCTCCACAGTATGTCCATTTGGATTATCAGGCCAAATAACTTTGCTCGTTCGATCCAAATGAAAATGGCTGTCAAAACATTTGGTAATCCTGAAGAAGTTGAGAGCTCATCAAAATGTTCGCTATGGTCGGAGTCAACGTTGTCACATTCATCAACAACAATGAGATCACCTGGCTCTGATTCGCTTTCTGACAGCGCCTCCTGCACCACTTCAACGGCCATGGTTGGTTCCGAGAAACCGAACCATCTGAAGTCCCTTATATCCTGAGAATTACATCTGGTGAGGATCGCCAGCAAACATCTCCAAAATAAGAGGACAGCTGGAGAGTTTATAGGATGAAGAGTGAACACCTCTGGTGGATCAATTCCCAAGATTTTGCATGCTGTGGTACACATACCATAATGAATGGGATTTAACCCGTAGTCCGGTGAGATTGGCCGAGATGTGTTTATCCAAACAACTGCACCCTGAAGAGTAGGCCCGGCCTCAAAAGCTTTATTCAATAGCCATCTGAGTGCTTCCACTTGAGCAGGCACATCCAAGTTGACGTTAATTCGTCTGAACATAATGGGAAGACGATGTTCCAACACATGCCTTCGTAACTTTTTGTCATGGGAGCCACACACCAGAGGACATGTAAGATCCTTTTGTACTTTACTGGATGGAATTGAAACTGTCAAAGTATCTTCAGACTCGCTAACGGAACGTATCCTTTCAGAAGATCGCCGAAGAGGACTGCGACTTCTTTGTTCAGTATCCCTTTTGTGCTTGGAGGTACTGGTGTCTCGTTTTCGCTCTTGAGTATGTGTGTGGCGACTCTCTTCACGAGAACTTCTTTGTTTAGAGGTACTGCTCTTCTGTTCTTGAGTGCGCCGATGTTGTGTGCGACTCTCCACTTCTTTCGAACTTTGTTCTGGCTCAACCAAAGTAACCTTCTTCTTTTCCTTTGATTGTGAAGAGGAGGAAGACCTCATGGAAGATTTCTTTGGTTTGGGATCTTCCTGTAACAAATCCGCAGCATCAGACCGATGTACTGGTAAGTTTGGGTTGGAGTCTAACCGGAAATCATGCGGTTGCTCCAAATTATCTAACAATGATCCAACCTGGATGAACTCTTTGTTCGGTGTTGGCGCATCCGTTGGCCATTTAATGCTGGCATGTTCTCATCAACCCAGTCAACAGGAAAATCACAGGCTGCATTTTTCCTCATCTCCTGGATCCAGAAATGGCTTTTTTTTTCTCTTTGGCCACTTCATACTGCAAAAGAAGTGCTTCCTTCCTCTCCTCTGGTGTAGCTTTCAAAAGGGAAATGTACAGTTCCTTTGGGTCCAAAAGACATTTTTCCTCACTAGCACGCCTCACAGCGTCTAGTGCACTCTGTCCGGGTCGGCGGAATCTATCTAAACTTGCAAATGATGTCCTTTGACGAGTGTTATTAGGTTTCTTCCATGATCTTTTTTCTGGCGAAGAATCTTGTCCATACATGATTAAAGCTGAAAAATATATACAAATTAATGGTCACAATCTGGACATAAGTACAAATCAATCGTCTTAACACTGACCTCGTCAATCCCTACACAAGCTCCATGATACCATTCGCGGCACCCTTCGCACTGAATCATAAGTGTCCCATCATCAGGTCCCCGACATAGACAAAACTGACTAGTCTTACCTGAGCTAATCTCCTTTGAGACACTGGTCCTTTTTTGTCTTTGCTTTAAAAGCCATGCCGGTAACTTCATGTCGTTACAAGCTTTCATTCGATCATGGTTAATTACCTCAAGTTTCTTCCGAAGCATCACTTCATACAAGTAATCAGTGATCTTCCTAATAATTAACCCTGGACCTTTCCACTGCGGTCTTAATTTGGCACACTTACCCTTAGGAACCGTGGTGTCAAACACGTATACAGCATCCCATTCAGAGTAAGCCTTGACATGAGCTTTTAGATCATAGTCCCTTTTACTTATCCCTTGACTAGTCCTAAGCTTCTCTCTTGCTATTTCATGGGTAGACTGTATGTGGTTGACCAGCTCTGAAACATACTGCTCATAGTTCTCAGAGTCAGTATTTTCTGGACCTGGGAAAAGAAGATCAACAGGCATGTTGACTTCTCGGCCAAGCATCAGCATGTTTGGTGTATACCCGGTACTTCGGTTCACTGCTGATCTCAATGCACTGGCTAACTGTGGTAAGTATTCATCCCATTTAGTAGGAGTTCGACTGGCAAAACACCTCTCAGAATCCATGAGTGTGCGATTGAACCGTTCTACCTGACCGTTTGCTGATGGTCTGAATGATGTTGTTCTGGTCTTATGAATTCCCAGTATTTCGCAGAACTGTTTAAACAGAGCACTTTCAAAGTTGGAACCTCGGTCAGTAAATATTTGAAAAGGAATTCCAAATCTCGAGAAAAAGTGATTCATAGCTGCTTTGGCTGTCTCTTCAGCAGTTTGGATAGGAAGTGGTGTGCACTCTACCCACTTGGTGAATTGGTCCACCATCATAAGGACATAGGCATTGCTGTTACTGGTTAAAGACAATGGGCCAAAAAAAATCTAAATGCACGCGCTCCATTGGTGAACCAGCATGGCACGATGTAAATTTACACCTTGCACGTCGGTTTGGTTTTTTGTTACGATTACTTACCGAACATGAGATGACAAAGTGTTTTACATCCTGTTGCATTGCATACCAATAGAAACGTGATTTACATCTATGGAATGTTCTTTCTTGTCCTTGGTGACCAGAAGATGGTAAATCGTGGGTCATACTCAAGATTTCCTTTCTCATGGAACCTGGTACGACTAGTAGTTTGGAAGCATTATTGTCAGCTTCAGTTTTCCAAAGAACACCCTCATCACAAAGGAAAATAGTTCCTTATTCATACAATAATGTTTGCTAGCTGGGCTATTAAGGAACAGGTCACTCTCGGAAGGTGCCTGCTGACTCGTCAGCCATTGGATAATTGACAAAAGGTCCTTATCCTTTCCTTGAAGATCTTTGACTTCATTCCATGAATATCCCTTAATCCAAGATAAAGGTGTTGTAACTTGTCGTACCATATTCCGACTTGGAACCAGTGGGACGGCGTCGTCCACTGTTTCGATAAAATGGCTCCAATCTTTGTGTCTCTTTACACAATACTGACAACCACCACAAGGAAGTTCTTTAGGTTCTACATGGTGGCGATACTCTGAGCAAGCCGATATTTCAGGCATCCTAGATAGAGCATCTGCATTTTGGTGCTTTATACCTGGTCGATGGCGTATGATCATCCAGTATTGGCTCAATTCATCCAACCATCTGGCAAGTTGGCCTTGTGGATCCTTGAAATTCATCAGCATTGGAGACTACTGTGATCAGTCCTAACAATGAATTTGCGGTCAAGTAAATAATGCCTAAACTGTCTTAAACCGTACGACTGCTAAGAGTTCTTTCCTTGTGGTACAATACCTTCTCTGTTCTGGGCTCAGTGAAAAACTAGCATAACAGATACAACGCTCTTCGCCATCCTGTATTTGTGATAACTCAGCTCCTATAGCGAAGTCTGATGCGTCAGTATCCAGGATGAATGTACCTTCCTGGTTGGGAATTGAAAGGACTGGCGCTTGCATTAAGGCACTCTTCAATTTGTCGAATGCGTCCTGATGTTGTTCTTCCCAACAGAATTTGTTTTTTTCGAGTGAGACCATACAACGGTGCTGAAATATTGGCAAAGTCTTTGATAAAGCTCCGGTGGTAATTTGCAAACCCGCAAAAGCGTTCCACTTCTTTGGTGCTTGTGGGAACTGTCCACTTGGCCATAGTATCAATAAAAGACTGACTTACTTTCATTCCCTCTCGGCCTACTGGTCTACCTAGATACTCAACTTCCTGGCGAATTAGGTCACACTTCTTGGCTTTAAGTTTTATCCCGTATTGTCTTAGGCGAGTGAAGACTTCTGCAAGATTTTTGATATGATCGTTAAAGTCTCGTTCCAAAACATGTCATCCAAAAAAGCTAACACGATTTTCCAGTGTAGACCTCTGAGTACTAAGTGCATGACCCTGGAAAAGGTACTAGGAGCATTCGTCAATCCGAAACTCATACGCTTGAACTGGTAGAGCCCGAATTTTGTCAAGAAAGCTGTTTTGCACTTATCCTCTTCCTTCACCTTAATCTACCAATACCCCCAGGTAGCATCTAGTTTGGAAAACCATATATTAACTGATAAGGTATCCATACACTCCTCTACTAAGGGTAAGGGAAAGACATCTTTCTTTGTCACATTGTTGAGGGCCCTATAGTCCACACACCAACTGACACTTCCATCCCTTTTCCTTACTAAAACTGGTGAGATTGCCCATTCTGATACGGATGGCTCAATGACATCAGCCTTAATCATCTTCTCTATCTGTTTCTCTGCCTCGCCTTCAAAGCAAATTGGTGTTCGTCGAAACCGTTGTTTGATTGGTTTAGCGTCACCAGTGTCGATGGAATGCTCTATTGCTGTGAAACTGCCAATATCATACTCGTGTGATGAAAATACGTCAGAATAATTGATTAATAAGGATTTTAGTTCACTTTGTTCTGACTCGCTTAAACCTGTACACGAGCGCTGGTATAAGTCTTTGAGATACTCTGGCAATTCATCTTGTTTAGTCACTTTAGATACGTAAACAATATCATTGGATGAATGTGTTGAATCTGGTACGATTTCATCAATTTTATAAAGGTGACCTACTTTCTGATTCTTGAAAAGTGTTACCTTATTGTCTGAGATGTTGACGAAAGACATAACTGGTGCCTTGCTTCCCTCGATACAAACACGTGGAGCAAGTAATGTTTTCACATTGGGTTCTATCAGATAATTTCCCTCTTTCAATGGTTGGTCTGCAGTACATTGGACTCTTAATACTGACTTTGGTGGTACTACTGTTCGTGTCGCTATCCTAACATCATCCTTTTTGACAGCTGGGACAGAGTCTCCCTTAAAACTTACAAATGGTATTTCGTGTTTACAGATGTTAAGATATCCTGGGTCCATATTGATTGTAGCTTTATGGCTTGACATAAAGTCTAAACCAATTAGCATGTCGTCTTCTATAGGAGCAACATAAAAGCTTAGTACCTTAAACTCAAGACCACTGATGTTGATTGGTTGTTTTTCCACCATATATCCTTTCATACTTAAATGACGTCCAGCTGTACAAAAGATTAGTTCTTTAACAATTTTTGGTTTGACAGGAAGTGAACCAAATAATTTGTCGGAAATTATGGTTACTTCTGATGCAGTGTCTAAAATACCTTCTACTGATTTACCTTGAATAGTGAGTGGTATTTTCAGGTTGGAAACTGATTTCAGCTGACGAATAATTAAGGTTGGCTCTGTTGTCTGTAGGCCGTCATCACTATCCTGGATCAGGTTTAGGCCTTCTGTCCTGATCCTTCCCCGTTTAGATTCGGGAAAGAAACCTGCTTTGCTAGTTTATTTGTTTCTTTCTTGAGAGGACAGTCTCTGGCAAAATGGCCTTTACCTCCACAATGGAAACACTTTGCATCTGGGGATGGTGAGCGACTCCTCGTCTGATTTCGTTCAGGGCTCCTGTTGAGTAGTGTGTTAGATCTTGTTTGTAGATTCTCTAGGTGGCGAAGTATTGTCTTCATGTTGTCTTTAATTTTACTCACCTCTTTTTTTTAGATCCTCCACTTGGGACTCTTGTTGTGATCTGTCTTTCGAGTCTCGATCTGGACGACGGTATTTAGCCTGTCTTATCTTAACTGGCGGTGAACCTGAATCACTAGACTCGCTTGAATCGGCTACATAAATCTCTCTTATTTCTTTCTTAGATCCCGAAAAAATTGACTTATGGCCATGACAAATTCGTTTTATTGCCTGAGTTGTCATATGTTCTTCGGGAAGATCTGGAAAGGCACGGACCGCTAATTGTAATACTCGGTCGGCCCAGTCTTCTATGGACTCGTCATATCGCTGTTTCGAGTTATTGCGTTGTTCTTGTGCGGTATCAGGTAAGGGGATACATCCAAATCTTTTTTGTAGTTTGGTCATCAATTAATTAAAATCAATGTCCTAATTACGGTCTAATAACGTAGCAAAATACTCACTTGCTTTTGATTCCAAGCAGTAACATAATTGGTCCCTTGCTTTTTTTTTTTTTTATTTTATTTTTTTTGGTCATTTTTACATTATGCAACAAATAAAACGTAGATGAAGGACAAAGACACCATTCTCACACTCTCGCACGCTTCTTTCACTCAGCAACAGATATAAATATCATATATAAATTCATATAGAAACGAATAGTGATGTATAAGAAAACATTTGAAGGCTAGATAATGATAGTTGCAGTGTTTACAAAAATAAATTTTTAAGAATTTTCCATCTTGAATCTAGTAAATCACTTCTACTTGAATAAATAATCTTTTCAATCATGTAGTAGTAACTTAAAAATCTTTTTAAGGAATCCATCGACAATACGATACCTTTTCTTGAGTATGAATAGATGAAAAACTTAGTGAGAAGAATGAGAAGATTTATACTGATGGAATATTTACTGTTTCAGTTAAGACCTAAAATGATTATGGAATCTGATAAATGTATATTACTCTCAGTTTCTATCCTCAGCCAGGTTTCCAAACTATTCCAGATTTCTTTGACTTTACTACAATATATAAAAAGATGTAGAAGATTTTCTTCTGAAGAATGACAAATACTACACATCGGGGAATTTGCGATATTTATGATAAAAAGAAATTTATTAGTTGCCAAAATTCTAAAGTTAAGCCTAATCTGAAACCAACGAAGTCTAGTATCTAAAGTTGTTTTGAAAGGTAGAACATTTATATTTTTCCAGTTAAAATCCTCCTGTAAATGTAATTCTCTTTCCCATTTTACACAGTTCTTTAATTTTCCACAATCATTTGTTATGAAGATGTCATAAATTGATTTGCATCCCTTTGTATTAGAAAAAATTATACTCAAATATTTTGGGACAAAAGGTTGAGATATTTCATGATGCAGTGTTATAATATCTCTAAGGGAGGGCCATTTCGATAGAATTGTCGATTTCAATCCTAAAAATTTAGTAAATGGTAATTTGACTTTATGATCTATATTCAAGACATTAAATGAAATAAAGTCGCCATTATCTGTAAATAGGTCTCGAACATAATGAAATCCCTTTTGATACATTTCATTGAAGTATACTGATTTATGATCAATAGTGATATCAGTGTTATACCATAGTGGCGATTTTAAATTATCTTCCGTAGAATGTATCGATAATTTTGATCTAAAGTCAATAAGTGCATTAATCATTTCTTTCCAAAATTCATTTGTACAATTGGATTTACATTTTTTTAGGAAATCACTCCCAAATTGTGAAATTTTACGAAAATCGCATTTGGTCATCATAGAAAATAAATACACCCAGTCACATTCTGAGTTATATATCCTACGAATCCATGTTAGCTTTAAAGATTTGATGAAAGAATCAATGTCAGTCATTCTACAACCCCCTGCTTTGTAATCTTGTATGATAATTTTCCTAGAAATCCTGTCTCTTTTGTTACTCCATATAAACTTGTATAACATATTTTGAAGTGAATCTATAGTATCACAATTCGGCCGAGGCAGGGATGTAAAAAGATGCGTAAGCTTGGGTAGAAGAATGGATTTGACCACCGTGATCTTGCCCAGTGGTGTCAAGTTTCGTTTAGACCACATATTAATTTCTTTCTTCATTTTCTGTAGTTTATCTTTGTAATTCAAATCTTCCATCTGTCTAAGGTCTGCAGAAAAAATTATACCCAAAATGTTGAAAGGTTCCTTACTCCATGAAACATTAATATCATTACGAATTTTATCATCAGAATGAGCTTTGGACCCTATCCAGATTGCTTTTGTTTTATCGATGTTTGGCTTTAAACCAGAATATTTTAAGAATTGAAAAAGGAGGTCAAGTGCATTTTTAAGACTTTTGTTGGATCCATCCAAAAATAAAGTAGTATCGTCAGCAAACTGTAGAAGACAGAATGTTTTCAAACCTATCTTTAATCCCTTAATGTTTTTATTTTGTCGTATAAGGATACCCATAATTTCAGCGCATATAATGTAGATGTAAGGGGATACCGGGTCCCCTTGACGACAGCCCCGTCCTATATTGAAAAAATCGGAAAATATACCATTTTGCAAAACACAAAGAGAAGCATCATTGTATAAACATTTAACCCATCTAATTAAATCTGATCCAAAGTTAAAGAATTTCAAGGCATTATACATAAAATTCCACGACACGGAATCGAACGCCTTCTCAAAATCAATTTGAAGAATCATGCAAGGTATTTGATTTTCTTTCGCTGAGAACAATATGTCATATATCAATCTAGTGTTATCACCGATGTATCTGTGGTAGAGTGAGTTTGGACCCGTATTTATTTATTTATATTTACGTCCGTTTTTATCCCTTATTTACATACGTACTTCCTGTTAAATAGTACGCGAGTCCCGGTCATGCGCGCGATTCATTTCCGTTTAATTAATAAAGCGATTTAAATGCCGCATTGCGCACACTGCGTCACTTAACTAATTACATACTAACCAATTACCGACTTTCTTTAAGACATATGACTAAATGACACCTTTTCATTGGTTACGAACATTCTAGCGCCCAAGTCTTTGTTTAAGACTCCCGCTCGGCCAGATTTGTCCTGAGCCCCGAGCTAGTCAGACGGACATTGTATTTAATTTATGATTGTCTTCTCGGAGTTTGAGTTGTTCACACAATTAATTAAATACAGTACCTACATTCACTTGTATACTTACCTGGTGCAGAACACTGTAAGTTACTTTCCTTTATTTTCTTCATTTTCCACTTTCCTCTTTATTTCTGAGATTAACGTAATATTAACTTTGAGAATACGAGATGAACGAAAGATAGCTTTATTTAATTAAGTAATTTATGAAAGAGTAATTCTGTTACAAATCCGTATATTATGAACTTTTTGAATACTTACCTTTTTCCGAGTCGAAGATATATTTTGTATGGTCTCTCAGACTTTATGAGTTATATTTTTGAATAGATCAGTTTGCTATCGTTTAGAAAACTGTTTTCATACTTACCTTATTTTAATTCGCCCGTACAAATATTGTATCGAACTTTATATTGTTTGTAGTATTTGACCATCATGTAGTTGGCTATAGAGATTTGAGGATAGCCAAGACGAATTTATCACAAGTCCCAGTCTGGTTCCATAAACTTGTACGCAATATTATTGTTCATTTTAAATGAAATATTTTGACCTTGATATTTATGCAAAGATAAAATACAATCTCTATATATACTTAACGTATTTCTATTTTTTGAATTAGAGTTATTTCCCTTAGAAATGAGATGCTCGATTGAATTGATTCATTATCAGATTTGTAAATTGGTCATGTTTAAATACAATATACCGTGTCGATAACATAATTATGCAGACTGTGATTTTTCTGTTGATATGAAATAATATATATATATGAAATACAAATGATATTATATTCTATATACTTATGTTGATTATTAATATGTTTCAGGACTGTTATTATTAATTATACAGTCAGTAATAAAGGATCCAAACTTTATCCACCGGACTTTGGTTATTCATTACATCACACCAAATCCACCCCGGTAACATATCTACCCTTTAAAAATCCTTTTTGGTTTTCATGTATCAGAAAGTCAAGAACAGTCTTTAATCGATTGGCTATACATGAAAAAATGATTTTAAATGAATTATTTAAAAGAGAGATAGGTCGCCAATTATTTAAAAACTCCCTAGGTTTGTCTCCCTTTGGCAGAATAGAGATGATGCCTTGTTTCTGAGTATGAGAAAGGGAACCGGATTCAAATCCAACATTAGTAGATCGTATCAAAAAAGTACCTATGTCTTTCCAAAAAAACTTATAGAACTCGACCGTAAAGCCGTCTGGTCCCGGCGATTTATCGTTCTTCATATGCTTAAGTGCTGATAGCGCTTCCTGGCAAGTAATTTGTCCCTCTAGTTTATTTGCAGAATCTTCATTAAGTACATTAACCACATCTTTATCAATAATATTTTCTTAAGTATTATCTTCTAGTTGTTCATCCTTACTGGTGTATAGATTAACATAAAAAGATTTTATTTCTCTTAGTATATCTCCCTGTTCTGTAATTACATTACCTTGAGAGTCAATTAATTTTAAAACAGTCTTGTTGATATAATTTCTTTTTTCTAAACTCAAAAAATACTTAGAGGGTTTTTCGCCCTCTTCTATCCATCTAGCCCGAGCCCTTATAAATATTCCTTTCACATAATGTTTCCTTAATTGTTCAAGTTCTTGTTTAGTATTTAAAAGTTCGTTTTGTAAGGTAGGATCAGTGTTCAAAAGCGACTTGTTCTCTAAATCTGAATTTTTTTTTTTCAAGAGCAGTCATTTTGTCGGAGTTATCTTTCTTTTTTGCCGATGAATATGAAATAGTGCGCCCCCCTGATATACATCAATAGCATTTCAAAGTACAATTGATCGTCAATAGTGAACTGAATATCACTATTTGGAATATCGTAAAGAGTCGATCGATCATATATAAGTAATGCATATTGATTCTTTAATCACTAATGACTTTTTTAACTTGTTTTACATATTCAGAATCGCTAAGTAGTGAGTTGTTAAATTTCCAAAACCCTTTGCCCTTGGAAAAACAATTTAAAGAAAAATTGAATTCAACTATAGAGTGATCAGATTTATAGCCTGGGGAAATGTCTGAATTTTCAACAACAGCCATTAATTCATTTGATATAAGAAAAAAATCGAGGCGTGCGCTTTTAAAACGGTTATTACAAAACCAAGTGTGTCTCTTTAAATCTTCATGCTGAATACGCCATGGATCACAAAGATTACACTCTGTTTTCAATAGAGTAACTTTTTCTTTTGCTTTTGGATTGTTAATATGTTTATAATTTGTATTATCAAGATCCGTGTCTTGTACCAGATTAAAATCTCCTGCAATAATAATGAAATCACCTGTAAAATTCTTTACCTTTTCATTGATTTTATCGAAGAAATCAGGGGTATCTCTATTAGGGCCATAGATATTTATGAGTAGAAAAGTATATTTTTTCTCTATAAGTACTTCTAAACAAAGCATATTCCCGTCATCGTCAGATTCTTCTTTAGTTACTAAGAATTCAAAATTAGGATTGAATAAAATTCCTACCCCTCGGGAATCTGTTTTTCCGGGACTAATGTATACTTCATAACCCCAAATAGATCTCAATATATTTTGTCGCTTGAAATAAAATGTGTATCCTGCAAAAAGTAGATAGATTTATTTTTTCGTTTAAAATAATTAAGAACATTTCTTCTCTTATCGATACTTCTTAATCCCCTGCAATTTAAAGACAGACATTTAATACTCATTGTAGCTTCTAAAACGTTTGAATAAAACAAAATTATCTTACCAAAAATATGGTACTTGTATGAAACATCCATTCACCCACACAAACACACCAAGACGCAGACACAGAAAAAAAGAAATACGAAAAATGCATTGTCACAGTGATATACATGTAGGTCACTTGAGTGCACGATATGCCCAGCTGTCCGTGGAATGTCTCATTACTCCCCCGCACAAGATAAACGGTTACAATGGATCAGTCCAAATAATTTACGAATGGGTAGATCAGGTAGTGAATACACTAAGAGTGCATTACAGTCTAATATGTCGAAATTTTTGGTAAATATCATCACAGATCTCCAGTTTATGGCGATCACCGTTTATATCCAGCGCATAAACGTTGCAATTAAAGTACCATGCGGAATCCACACGTTCGTTCTCTTTTAGCGACTTTATTAAGTTCACATTCATTTGTGTTATCATGATCATGCATCATGAAGACACTTTTGAGCGTTTGTCTCTTTTTTATCACTTTCGTTTTAATCTCCAAATTAATGAATTTTACGATGACCGGTCTCTGTCCCCTCGGGCCTCCTGGGATCCGATGTATAGCTAGAACCGTCGATGGATCGATATCCAGCCCACCTTTATCCTTCAAGATTTTACACAAATCGGAACGCAAATTTTCCCTCGGTGACTCCTTCCAACCAACGATTTTAATGTTATTTTTCTGCGAATACTTCTGATTATGGTTCGCAAGTTGTAACGCAGATTGAACCATTTTTGACGTTTTATTTAGGTTTTTCTGTTAGTGACGGATCTCTGTGGACTGTTTTACTATTACCCTTAAAACATCTACATCTAGGTTAATACCATCCACTTTTTCTGAATTCACACCAATTTTCTCCGATAGATTTGCCGCCGATTCGCCTATACATTCATCCATTTCTGTTTTAAGCTCTGACATTATTTCTTCCTTCATTTCCGACATCAGCTCTGACTTGATTTCGCCTTTTAACTGATCAACTGTTTCTTTCACCGTTTTCTTTACGATTTCCTCTATGTCTGTTTTGTGAACCATACATTTCATCTGTTCACTCATTTCGTCCAAACGTTCATGAATAGATTTAAGTTCGTCTCCTATAATAATTTCTCCGACTGTGTCCGTGCTGCTCGTTCTTTTTGTTTTCTTGGATGCAGGTTTATCAGATATTAGTGCTTTCTTTAAAGTAGAAGAAATATTATCCAAATTTAATTGCACCAATTTTCTCTGTTCTTTTGGGGTTTCCTTTGGGTTTTCAGTCGAAACGTTTTCTTCAATCACTTGACCGTTAGATTCCATTATGTATTATCCGAAACGGGTGGTCAGTTCAGTGGTCAGTTCAATGAGCGATGAGCGATACTCAAATTCCTAATGTTGTCGGTATTGATGTAAACAATAAAGTTCAATGCATCAAAAGATAGCTAAACATATTTTTTTTCCTCAAAAACTAATGAGAATCATGACCGGAGTAACTAGTCCAGCAAACTGATGAAAAAATTTCCGCTTCAAATAATCATTTTTGTGCAAAATTCCACTTAGACGACGGAGCCCAAAAACAACGTCTACTCCATTCTAATTACGTGACAACTCCCTTGCTTCTTCATCTGTCCAGTTGCGTGAGTTTTTGTAGCGAAGAAACTTGTGTTTGAAGCCTAACCAGTGTTCTTTCCCATCATACTTCAATCCTTTGGGAATGGGCTCATTTTGTTGGCGTTGTAATATCCTCCTGTTTGCAACCTGGTTACCATTTCCTTGGTTTCCCTGTGCTAGGTTACCATTTCCTTGATTTCCTTATCCTGGGTTACCATTTCCTTGGTTTCCTTGCCCTTGGTTACCATGTCCTTGACCTGCATTTCCTTGCCCTTGGTTTTGGAAACCTTGACCTTGATTAATCTGACCTGGCAATCCTTGAATTCCTTGGCCTTGGTTGTTATTAAACTGCATTCCAGGTTGTTGATTAGGTTGCATAGCTGGTTGACCTTCATTAATCTGACCTGGCAATCCTTGAATTCCTTAGCCTTGGTTGTTATTAAACTGCATTCCAGGTTGTTGATTAGGTTGCATAGCTGGTTGACCTTGGTTCTCTTGTCCTGGTAAAGGCAATCCTTGTTGACCTTGATTACCTTGTTGTGCATTTCGTCTATTTCTTCTTTGACGGTTCACACCTGGATCTTGATTTCCGGCATTATTAGGTAAACCATGTTGATAACCTTGTACTTGATTTGTGTTGTTACCAAGGTTACCTACATTCATATTACCTTGTTGTCCAGGGTTCATATTACCTGGTTGCTGACCTAAATTCAAGTTACCTGGTTGTGGTCCTAAATTCATGGTAGCTGGTTGTTGACCTAAATTCAGGTTACCTGGTTGTTGACCTAAATTTCGGTTACCAAAATTGACTGGGGTCAAAATTCCCTGATTCATATTACCTGGATTTGGAAAACCTTGATACCCTAAATTTGGATTAGGTTGCCAAAATTGTCCTGGCGATAGCATTCCATACGGCATATTATGTGGTGCACCAAAGTATGGTGTCCATGGATTAAACATACCTGGCATACCATTCTGCATAGTTGGCTGATTTGGATACTGGAACATTTGCCACGGGTCAGGGAATGGTTGGTTTGGTACAGGGTTTTGATGGGTTTGACCTGGTACCTGCATATATGGTTGACCTAGTTGTTGACCTTGAGTCTGTATGTGAAGTTGTCCTAGCTGTTGACCTTGATTCGGTGTTAATTGTTGACCAAATGCTTGCCCTTGATTTTGCATTAACGGTTGACCTATTTGTTGACCTCCAATATGCATATTAGGTTGACCTAATGGTTGACCTATTTGTTGACCTCCAATATGCATATTACCGGTAGGCTGACCTAATGGTTGACCTATTTGTTTACCTCCAGTTTGCCTATTATTTTGAACTGTATTTTAAGTGTTAGGTTGACCTGTGTTTTGAATGTTAGGTTGACCTACTGGTTGAACTGTGTTTTGTATGTTAGGTTGACCTACTGGTTGACCTACACTCTGAGTATTATGAGTCAAAGGTCCTGTACGACCCTGCTTTATACCATCAAACTTTTGTCCATTTACCTGATTTGTTCGGACTTTGGATCTCACAACTGGTACAGTGTTTTGAGTTGCAAGTGGGTCACTCTGTGTCTCAACTTTTGTACCGGCAGATGATGCACTATGATCTTCATTTTTGTCAATAATTAACCCACTGATTTTATTAATCAGATCTTCAGTCGGATCTATAGATCTATTCGGATCTACAGATCTATCATGATCACTACTAGAACTTGAACTTGTATCAGAAGCGACCGTTGGAACTTGCAAATCGGGATTTTCTGCAAAATCAATCATTCCCAATAATTCACCAGTTACCTTTACATTTCTTACATCTCCAATTGTATCCCTTGTGATGTTACCTACTTTAACTCGGTATTCAATTATCTTCTTTGCCGTGGATTCTCCTACAAACGGCAATTTCCGCAATTCCAATGATTCTGCAAAGTTTGTCTTGATTTTGGAATCTTCACTGCTCACTAATGATGTAGCCATTGTGTATTCAGGTTTAGTTTACCAAAATTGATAACTAACACACACGATCAACAAAATTTATTTCAAATTTATTTGAGTCGTAGTTCGAGTTGAAAATTTTCAATTTTCATAAATAAATGTCGACAAACAGGTGTTGAAAAGACTTTGAATGGCTTTTATCGACTCTGTTTATGCTCTGCTCCTACAGGTAAGAGTACAAAATTGCATTCTTTCCACTTGAAAACGGCTAACTGTTGGCGTTGGTACAACGAAACTGAACCAAAGTTTGGGTTAATTCGTAAAAATACCGGCGACGCCAAAATATGGTGATTTCTAACTTAATGAAGATGGTAAGGAAGGCTCAACTTACCAAAATCTAAGTAGAGATGACCGCCAAATGTAAGCTGTAATCAGGTAGCTGAAGAACAATTGGTACGTCTTGTAGAGGCGAAGATCTGGCATAAACTAAACTTGTAAGTGGCGGGAAATCGTAGAAACCCGAAGAGTTCCGAGTATTATAGCAGGTCGTTTCGTCTACAAACTATTCGATCCTCACGACATTAGAAAGGCTTCATCTTCCCTGTATGGCCTGGTTATTGGCACATTAATGGCTGTCTACAGCAAATGCCAAGTCTCTCCCTATAGCCTGGGCACACGGTTAGATTTTTGTTGTAAATGAAATGTCCCATCCGTAAACAAACGACTCCTACGAGATTGCCCTCCGAAGATATTTCCGCGTTGAAATCGTGCCCGTGCCACATTTCAGACCAACACGCCGCGCTGCTTCAAATACGATGATATCGATTTAACACAGTCATATAATTTCACCCTCTGCGTTTCAAGAGGACATAATATATAGAAACTGCACTCCGATTTGCAGAAAACACATGGGAACAGGGTGCCGCCATATTGTTTACCTTCGTAACAACGCCCTCTTCCATTAAGAACGATAACTCTAGTACTATTCGGCACACAAAAATTGAATATTTCTTTACTGAAAACGATCAGTGACACATTTATGATTTTTCACAACTATTTTATTTTTGATTGTCGTAGAATCGATCTCGAACTTTACCATTCTAAAAGAATTTTCATAAAATGGTGTTGTCTTTTTTTTTCATACAATCAAGCAAAGTTGGGTATATTTCTATAGAAAACATAAGGAAAAACTCCTTCTACAGTGAATTTGAAATTGCGATTTATTCAAAATTAACAAAAAATGGACCCTTTCACTTTAGGAAATTATTTGTACTTGTAATGTGAATAAATCAACCAGTTTTGGTAAAGTTTCATAACATTGCATGTGCCAAGCATATATAAGGATTTTCTGATTCTTACATGGAACGGTATTTTAAAAATTAGAATTAATTTCAATAGCTGTACGAGAACTGGAATGACACTTTCAATATTATGACGTCATCAAGAAATTAAAGAAAACGTTGATTAATGCATATTTCAAAGTCCCGTAGAAAATTTTCCTGTGGATAGAATCAAAAGTAAGTTTGTATAGTCAAGGCCAGACAAGAAATATATAATTTCAGAATTTTTTAGAAAATATGAATTTGGCATCCAAGTGTTCAATACCTCCTTAAAAACTAGAATATTATGGATATAAGAACAACTTTGAAAATAGGGCCGATATGGCAATTTACCATTATACCTACTTCTTTGGGGCCGCGCACTCCCTGTAATGTAGATGTTCAAATCTAACTTAAAAAACTAAAGAGGGCGCTACTGGAATTATTTTTGGTGGCTCCGCTGGAAGCATCACTGATAAGAATTTAATATTCGAAACACGTGTCTGATGCATGGAAATTGGTTTGGAATTTTCCTCAAGAAGGTATAGAGTTGGAACCCTTCGACATTATTACTTTTATCTGATTTCTTGGTTTTCGTCATCTCGAATAAAAATTTTCAGGGCACTTTTTATAAATACTTCTTTAATTCGTGGTATTAAGGCATCTTTTCATTTGTTATGCTAAATTCTTTTCCACACGCACACATAAACGGAAATCAATCAAAGCACAATGGTTTTTCGGCTTACAATAAAAAAAAGACGTATTTTTATCTAAGATATCTGATATGACATTTAAAAGATGTACGAGGGTTGTTCGAAAAGTTTGTAGACAACCGGAATATTTCAGAAATGCGTGACAGTAATTGTACAATTCTCTTACCATAATTTCTTGTGGTATATTGTAATTAATCCATAGAATATCAAGGTAATTGAAAAATTATGTCATTTAGATAAATGCTTTTAATTATGTGTCGTGACGTTTGGCGGCGCAGTATGAAAATCGAGATACCCCAAAATATGTACACGCGCATTATCCACTATTATTACTAAATTCGGACGCCGAGAAAGTCAATGTATATTCTAGTTATTCTATGGTATTTTTAATTTATCATGCAGAAAGTTGCGCTTGTTATGATACCTTGGTATTTAGATATTACTGTTACAGGAAGCGCCATCAAAACGTATGCGTGGTAAAAATGACGTCTCCCTTCAATTTTTAAACTACGTGGAATCATTAGAGTTTTATTCAAGCTAATGCCAACTCCGCATAAAATCTTTTATATTTTACATATGTCCATGGAATGCAAGAAAATGATTCGAGCACACATCAATTGGCACACAATTCGCAATGAAGGTGATAATGTGTTGAAAAATAATCCATAGGGGAAGGTTAGGATGATCTGAAAGAGCGCAATGACCGATTCAAAAGTTCTGAAGTGAAATATTCTTGATGTTTCTTTGTGAACAGATAGAATTGGACTTGGGAATGATTCGAGCGCATGATTGCCTCATTTAATTTGTATGATTTATGTTTGAACCGATTGACATAAAATAAACGACTTATGTCCAAATATGATTTCAAATTTAAAGATAGAAAAAAGGCGAAAAACGATAAGTACTCTGTAATTTGCGTGGTGTCGTTTTGGACGTCATTTACTGCGCCGCTTTCCGAAGTGACTCCTAAAGAAAAACACCATATCCCTTTCATTATTGACCAATTGCTTTACATTTTGCACAACAAGAATGTCCAATCTTAAGGAATAAATTGGTATATGAAAAAAATGTTTGACGATCACAATACAAGTTTTATTAGACTTGTCTACGAATTTATCGAACAACCCTCGTATGTTCTTGTAACAATATACTTGTCGCAGTTTTAGAAAATGGCCATTCGTTAATACTCAAGAAAATTAAGCCTGACTTGAAAAGGCCATGTTTGTCAGACATTCAAGTCTTATGGTCACCATTCGAGAGATAGTCTGACATGGAGTTTATGAATATGACATATGACTATGAAATAGAGTAAATTATGCCTTTGGCACTCCTTTGGTATTAACCTTAACCTTTTGAATTGACTTTTCATTTAATAAGATAATTCTTGAAGTTTGTTATTAGTTTATTGAATTTGAAGACGATTAACACATTGTAGTGAGTGATTGAATAACGACAATTAAAATGATGAATCCTGACCAATGCAATAGTATCCTAACATACCAATAAATATATGTACATAATACATTTTTACTTATGTATGCTGCCAATCCGGATTCATATAAACAGGTCGAACATTTCGAATTTCATATTATCTGTTTCTTTAAAAAGGGCACAAAACAAACGACCAAATATCCGAGACATTTTCAGTATTATCGTTCTAATTTCACAAGGTTCTTTAGACACTTCTGTAAATCACAGGTGCCCTTGGACGTGGTTAATTTAATTCCAATCTAATTTTTTCAGATGATTTCTGTCAGTCAATAATGTATCCCGAGATTGTCCCCGGCGTTTTACTCTACATGCCCTAATACACTTCAAGAAGGTAAACAACTCGTCTCCCGCCCTGATTTCAAACTTTTACGGAGGTAAACAACCAGTATAGTCATGCACGAAATTTCCACGTGTTAAAGTGCTCAGCGAGAATGGAATAAGAGAACATTAAATATTTGCTCACATAATTCATCTTTAGAAATTAATAGCTATTCTCTGTAAGCATTTGAACTTTTATGAAGGATTCAAATATTGATAAAATTCATACATAAGGTTGGGTCTGACCCAAAAGTAAAACACATTGTTAAAATTTTTTCTTAATATCACATCCGGTTGCCATTGAAACGGACTTTGAATATTGAAAAATGCATTTTTGGGCGTTTTTGAAGTCCCATACATCAGTTATGCAGCATAATCTTAAACGAACACTGATGAATTATTATTATCCTATCATTGCTCTTTCAAATTAAGTAATAATAATGTTGGGTTTATGCTCTTATCGATGTGTTTCCGTAGCAACAACACAGGAACCCTATCAAAATAGTGTTTTGAGCATTTTTTTTTTCAAAATTCAATGATAAATTTCTTACAATTTGACTTGTTTATGGAAATAAAACGTTAGCATTCACATTTGAACAAAGTTTGTGTTCGTTGCTATGGCAACATGAACTCAAATCGTGAAAATAAATGAAATTTTTGACAATATTTAGAGTCCTTTCAATTTCAGAATTTTACTTCAAAGTGATCGTAATTAATGAATGTATTCAAGTAGATCTTTCATTACACGAAAGAATTTTTTTAATATACAGGAAATAACCCGTTGCTATAGGAGCGATTGTGTAAAATTGCACATAGGCCAACTTTGAGTTCTTGGATACGGGCATTGAAAGTTAAGTAATCTGGAAAAAATTAAATCTAAGATAAAGTGTTAAACGTCTTTAAATTTAAAAGCATCATTTCAAACCTGATAAATTTTCAGCACGGACCAGACATGCACGTTTCGGGTACTGAACCCTCGTCAGTGATCCTCAGTCTAAACAATGTAATATGGCCAAAAGGTATGACAATTTTTATGTCCAAAAATGTACCAAAAGACGTAGAAGAATGGGTGGGACATGATGCTACAGGACCCACGTTTTAGAAATTTCAAGAAATTTTGTAACAGAAAATTTCAAATGCGTTGAAGAGACAGACGATCAATCGAAGTTGATCGAACTTGGCTACATGTGCCCTCGGGGACTCTTGGTCCACCAGCAGTGACACTCACCAAGTAGTTCAAATGTTAAACGTCTTTAAATTCAATAGCATCATTTAAAACCTGATAAATTTTCAGCATGTACCAGACATGCACGTTTCGGGTACTAAACCCTCGTCAGTGATCCTCAGTCTAAACAATGTAATATGGCCAAAAGGTATGACAATTTTTATGTCCAAAAATGTACCAAAAGACGTAGAAGAATGAGTTGGATATGATGCTACAGGACTCACGTGTTAGAAATGTTAGACTTTGCTTTATGATATATGTAAATACAAGTTGTGTAAGCCTGTTTCGTTTCTTAGGGAAAAGGCCTCGAAAAAAAAAGCAAAAAATGCTTGTTTTTAGATTGTGTGGCCAAATTACTATAGCAACCATTAATTATTTGAAAGTTTTTTTCTTGTATTTTGATAGTGGAATTCTTGATCTTTATCAATATTGAATTTGAACTTCCTGGGATTAAACATAACTGTTTTTATAAAAATAATAAAAAATGGTTGCCATGGTAACATATGTTCCCTATAACGTTTTTCACGGTTTATGAAAGGACTTTTTGTGTTGGATATATTCGAACAATTCTTATTTGTTCATCATGATGCAAAAATTTTAAAAATAACTCTAAAGTTGCAAAACTAGTAATAATATAGACCATATTTACCGTTGCCAAGGTAACTTATGTACATAGCAACGAGTGCGTTTATTTTGAATTTGCTCATATTATAGAATAAATTCCATTTCCTTATCATATACCCATCAAGAGAGAAGGAAAATTGGAAAATACAAACAGCATTTTGAAATTAATATATTAAAATCAGCTAATTATATTGTCACGGTAACCAGTTTTTTTTTTCAAGCACTTCTAGTGATTTTATTTAAAACTTAATGTCGTTATCTGAAGCATGCAAAACAAATCTTCAATTAATGTCGTATATAGACCAAATGATAAGCTTCAAAGTAGCTCAATTTTGCCAATTTCTCATCTTTAAAGGCCGTTTCCATGGTAACCAGATGACCAATAGAAATAAAATTGTGGTCGAAGGAGTATACTGTAAACGGGTAAATGATTGCGGTGGTTTTATTTTCGCTATTTTCGCTGTTTTCGAAATTTCCGCGAACATTAAACCCCCGCAATGATTTTGTATAACAGACAAAACAAATAATACAGGCAAAGATGTTCATATGCATTTGATGCATGAAAGCTATAGTACATGTACAACTGAATCCTTCAATTCTCTAAACGTGGTTTTCCTTTACGTTGGTTAAATAGTTTGTACAGTAAAGGGTATCGACAATTTAACTTACGATGCATCTATATTTTTATAAAAAGGAAGATGACACACATATCGCGCTTAAGATTTTTAGTGAAAACGCACGCAATTAATTAGTTTCAATCTACTTTTCGTTATTCTTTAATTATTGATATTCAACCGTTTAGAACTGTGTAATTATCCCTAATTACTACGTGTTTGTCATTAATTACCACGTGAAAAACTTAAAACTACAAACAACGATCAAATTACACGTGCGCTTGTGCGACGAAATCTTTATAGATGTATCAAAAGTTTTTTTTTTTCTTCCGCAACTTTCGATACCGCGAAATTAAAACCACCGCAATTAGCTACATTCAGAAAACCGCGAACTTTTAACACCGCGAAATTTAACCCTTTTACAGTAGGTGCGGTAACCTGTCATTTAGGTCCTATTTTCAAAGTTGTTTATATATCCGTAATATTCTAGTTTATAAAATGACAAATGTATGGTGGGTCCAAATCATGAAAGCCTTTTTTATTTCACAGTCCTATAATGATTAATATGTCGCTAAAAACGTCTAAAAACGTTGAAATCATTGAAAATATCAATAAATGAGCGATATTTCGATAAAAAAACTATAAAATCAAGTGGTTACCCATGCCTTGTCCATAAATATTTTTTTGTCAATCGATCGATTTCTGATCGGCCTTTCAATTTGCATAAAAACATTCGTGGGCGAGGCCTGGAGCATAAATGAATTTTGAAGATGTGTGTGTAAAATGCGATGATTTTCCTGAGTTTTGCGTCATTCAGGGTAAATGACGTCAAAACATGACGTTATACATTACGCGTGTGACGTTACGAGGGCTCACAATTATGACGCGGTATTTTCTCAAACATTCAACTTTGCAAAAAGTGATAATAAGTAATTCCTTCATAAAAAATATTTTTTGTCGAAATTATAGGGCCGATATGAGGGGTTAGCGCACCTAGTCCTTTGCCCTTTTTCATTGGTCCCTACTTACATGTATGTGTTATTAATAGCAATTTTCTGTTACCATTTAAACAATTTCGGCACGCATGGTCTCCGATTTTTATGAAATTTCACACATAAGTAGTGACCAATGAAAAAAAGGTTTATTCGACCAAAATTTATTTCTTGGTCATCTGGTTACCATGACAACGTCCTTTAAAGTTGAGAAATTGACAAAATTAAGCTACTTTGAAGCTCTATAATTTGGTCTATATACGACATTACCGGAAGATTTTTTTATGCAACCTAAATATTAGGACATACAATTTTAAGTGAGCTCACTAGAAGTGTCTGATATTGTTAAAAAGACTGGGTACCATGACAACATAATTGGCTAATTTTAATATAATATTGATTTCAAAATGCTGATTGTATTTTTCAATTTTCCTTCTCTCTTGACGGGTATATGATAAGGAAATGGAATTTCCTTTACAAAATGAGCAAATTCAAGATACACTCACTTGTTGCTATATACATAAGTTACCTTGGCAAAGGTAACTATGGTCTATAATATTACTAATTTTGCAACTTCAGAGTTATTTTTAAAATATTTGCATCGTGATGAACAGACAAAAATTGATGGAATATATTCAACACAATGAGCCCTTACAAAAACCGTGAACAATTTTATTTTAGATTAAAAAATGTTCAGATTACTTAACTTTGGATGCCCGTATCCAAGGACTCCAAGTAAGCCTATGTGGAAATTTACACAATCGTTCCCATAACAACAGCATATTTCCTGAATACTTTTTAAAACATTTCGTCCATGTAATGAAAGATCTACTTCAACACACTCATTAATTATCTTCACTTTAAATTAGAATTCAATGTTCTAGTAAAAAATGACTCTAAATATTGTCTTAGATTACTTTCATTTTTCCGATTTGAGTTTGTGTTGCCATAGCAACGAACACAAACAGTGTTCGAATGTGAATGCTTATGTTTTATTTGCATAAACAACTAAAAAATGTTAGTAATTTATCATTTGATTTTGAAAAAAATGCCAAAACACTATGTGATAGGGTACCTGTGTTGTTTCTATGGAAACATAAATCCAATATCAATATAAGTTAACTTGAACGAGCAATGATAGGGTACTGATAATTCATTAATGTTTGTTTTAGATTATTCTACATAAATGATGTATGTGACTTCAAAAACGCCCAAAATGCATTTTTTTCAATATTCAAAGTTCGTTTCCATGGCAACCGGATATGACATTAACACAAATTTAAAAGAATTTTTTACTTTTGGGTCAGACGAAACCTTATGTATAAATTTTATCAAAATCTGAGATATGCCGTGCCATGCGTCCTTTATCAAAGTGCAAATGCTTACAGAGAATAGCTATTAAAAATAAAGGACTAAAAGGAGCAACTATTTGATTTTCAAAAACATTTCAATGTATATAGAAGGAGGGGGGATAAGACTTCATCGAATTTCTATTTACATACCCCCTACAAACCCTCCTCCCCTCTACTGCAGCTTTATGTAAAAAAAACTCCTGGATCTGATCTGCCTGTGCAAACAATGTATCACTAAGGCCAAAAAAAATTAAGATTTCGTTTGACGGGCACCGCCGCATTGCCTAAAAACCTGCCGCATTTCCGATTTCTATCGCGTGTTTTACCATAATTTTAAAGTAGTCAATTGAACATCGTCGTGCTAATACAAATTGTTTGTTTACATATTCTTTACTTCACTTAATATATAAATTGTAAAGCTGTAACTCAATACTTGTTTACATGAAATAGTATTATTTACCCGAGCTGCCGTATCCAATTGTTGTTTGTTCGGTAATCGCGACCACGCGTATATTCCATATCACGGACGAGGTAACGTAACGTAAAATGATACTTGACTCTGTTGTGATAATCTGCAAGAGCATTATTCTTTATTAAATCATCTAATTTATTAGAAATTTGAAAACGTTTTTGTTTAGAACTCACAGTTTACGTCAGATTGATCAACCGGGAACGCCGGTGACGGGATCGAGGGGAGGGGCAGAAATACTAAACGATCCTAATTTCGATTCGGATAAACTAGTCAACTAAACCCTAAGCACATCACAGATACTTCAAAATTTCCGAGGGATAGAAATTCAAATTTGCAAACAACTTGCTTAAGTCCGACAGTGAAAAGGGATGACGAATCGATCAGGATACCCTTGTGTAATCGTTGTTAAAATTCAAACTAAATTGTCAGACATGCTGTGATCGGGAAGGCAAACTTGCTCAATGGGACGACGGTCCCTTCCACTTGGACTTTAATGGGCCATTCTCAAAAAACAATGGGCCATCTTTCCTCATGAAAGGACCATTCCAAAAATGATCAATTTTCGAAAAGCTATGCATATGCATGCATTATGCATCAGACGTTAGCACATTTTTTTTTTGTCGCGAGATTCCCAATTTGACCATTTCCAATGAATAATTTACAGTACATTTTTTGCATGGATCACAGAACAGCCAAGACCAAACTTTCAGCCACCTTTCCTGAATTTTTTGTGTCCACGGATGGGCAGCTTCATTTTCAGCTTTGTTGATATAAGGGAAGACATTTTGTACAAATTTTATTACATCAATTTGTACCCATTGACTGACCACTTTTAAAAAATGACATGATAATTTTACGGACGAACGCATACACAAGTACCTTAACGTAGATAAGATACGTAAGTGGACGTTGGAGATTTAAATCTCAGGCGCAGATGTCGGAGAAATATCAATATTGTATCAAAATCGCAAAGGACCTTTCAATTGTCAGTGAACAGATGAATTTTGTGCCTTAGAGTTCTGACTGGCCATGTACAGAAAGCTGTGATCTTTGTATTACTGCTCCTGGTGTAGATCTATGTTACAACGTAGATACGAGAACAGAACTTTTAATAGATTTAAAAAAGAAAAAAAAATGGACGCCATAGAATAATGGCACCAGGGCGCAGCGAGTTGCCGATTTTATGGGCCATTTTCTATCAGAATGGGCCATCCCAATCCCTGGACATGTTTCTTTGTATTTTCCCTACTCTTTTGCCGACGACAAGGGTCAAATTTTCGGTCTAAGCACTGAGCAACAATTACGAGTTTCACTCACTTAGTTGCACCTGAAAGTAGTTCACAAAATGTTAACGTCATTTGAAGTTTTAATCTTACACAGGGGTACGGTTAGAGATTGGTGGTCCTTTTTAGCATAAATAAGATGTACACCATACATGTATTTAGTCTACATCTTCATACTGGTCTGCCATAGGACATCGTCTGTCATATGATACATATAATAAGTGTGACCAAATCACAGAATATCTAGCAAACTTCGGGTTTGGAAATGCAATAAGTATATTACAGGAAGACGTTGGGTTATCTTGTTATGGGTTATCTTGTTAATCAATGTACTAAACATTACCACTTCATACTATACTTAAGTTTTAATGTATTTTCAGCATCAAAACACTTGAATTAGAAATTTGGTTAAAGATAAATTACAAAAAATGTACATTCATCATATTTCACGTTTGCAAAAAAAAAACAAACAAACAAAAAACCTGCCTCCCTCACTTTTTTTCTCAAAAGTGCCCGTCAAACTAAACATTAATTTTGTATGGCTTAATTTACCTCATGTATTTTAAAAAAAAACATTTTTACCTGTCTCGAAGCATATTAAAATTCAAATGTACGAGGGGCAAATAAATTTGCTATCCCCTCCCCCCCCCCCCCCTCCAATTTATCACTCTGAAAAGAAAATACAAGTCTGAGAATTGTTCTCTGTGACTAAGCTAGAAAACCAGACTCTTTATGCTCTCTAATATTTGAAAGGAAGCTTCGTCATACGATTGTGGCCACTACAAACACTAGATTCGCCTCATGTACTAGACTATTGAAATTGGGAAACACCCCTTAATATAGTGTATGGCGTCATTGTTTTGTTAACATCCGGTAAAATTTATAAAATCGCGTTAACCGAGAGCCTCAATAGAGTTAGAGGTAAACTTGCTTTTGGTCAGACTTCGGTCATAAATTTGAGGAGGAGTTCAACCAGAATGTTCATGTAAGATAGTCGTTTTAATGAAATTTGCTAGGCGGGAAAATTCGAGGCAGGAGAAGAATTTAATGTATTTAGGATTATACAGAAAACCGGGGACCATCTCTAGATACTTATTGACTGATTATCCACGTCCACAAGCACCTATGCTGTAACTCAGTGAGTGATAGTTGAACTCAAAATCCGAAACCATCTTCCAAAAACTATATTTAAATATATATTCCGTATACTATTATATCTTACGGTCCACCTTCAGATATGTTAGTGAAAACTATGAATAAAAAATAAAGCCTGTGTTCATACTACTGTCAAGCATTCATATGTCATATATATGTATCTTTTACAGAGAAGACTGCTCCTGACGCAGATCGTTTGAAAACACATGACATAACTGAAAAAATAACTGAAAAAGAATCCTTGGAATCTACTACAAAAGATATTGTGAAAGCTACTGTAAAAATTCCTAAGGAAGATCCTGTGGTAGACACTGTAGAAGTTTTGAAGCTGGACCATGCAAAAAGAACTGACGAAACTACTGAGAAGGTTTTTTTTAAACACTTTGAGAAAATTGAACCGTCTTTGAAGGATCTATTGAGCGATCCTCATATAGCCAAATTACAGAGAGGTGAACTTACGATTAATTCTAATCTCATGAAGACGAGGCTGTATGAAATCAATCAACGTCTCTCAGAGACACCTACTGTCCTATCGCACTTATTACAATCGGGTGATAAAATGTCAAGAGAGGCATTATATGCTTCAGTTCCTTTATTAAAGTACAATGATATTATGGATGTGTTATATTCACAGAACAAGACAGAAATTGAAAACATACCCGATCGCATATTCTGTACCACTAACAAAGAGATATACAGAAAACGGTACAAAGACTTTAAAGAAGATACAAACTCCGCATGTGTGTTCATACTCGGGGAAGCTGGATGTGGTAAAACAAGCTACTGTCTACATCTTCTAAGACAATGGTGCAGAGGAGACGAACTCCAAACATTTGATAAAGTCTTTTATATTGATGCTTCCGTTTTGCAAACCTCAAAGCCATCGACGTCTGGTCTCATTTCCACTGCTGTTTTTGGAAACATTACTTTCTCTGAAAACCAAGTAGATTGTGTTCTACAAAATGAAAAATGTCTTATTTTGATCGACGGGGATGGATACTTTAGAGATAGCTTGCTTCGAGAAAATGAGATAAAGGAGTTAGTTATGGAGTACTGTAATTGTGTTTTTGTTTTTCTTGTGAGGCCTTTAAACTTCATGAGTGTGATTCCATTCGATCTATATCTACATGTATTTTCCCAGGTCAACGTTCAATTCATACAGTTATTAGGATTAGATGAAAAGGGAATTACATCATTGTACAGTAATGTCATGGTCAACAGTTACGAAATCAGACAATCAGAGTCTCTACGTGAAATAAAGACAGACGATCCTCAACAAATGACGAAGAAGTCGACTTTACAGAAGGAAACAAAAGACCCAGATACCGCTCTTTCAGCAACAGAATCCTACCTTTTTCAAAGTAAAGGCGAATCAGATACTCAAGCTTATATTGCACAAAATCCAACCGATTTAGAGCAGCTAGTTAAAACACCCGGCAGTGGCGATTTTGCAAAGGAGGCAGAGACTAAGCCAAAAACTGAGAAAGATGTTTCGAAACATGACAGGAAGGAATTAGAATTTTACAAAATAAAAGGGATATTGGAAAAAGGACTTCGTGAAAATTACGATTTGATAATGAAAATACCAATGTTTGGATTTGTCTGTGTTGGATTGCTTGCAGAAGGAAAAGATTTGCGAAGAAACTTCACAAACTTCTATCTTTGTCTTATTGATAAACTTGTAGGAGGACATGAATCTTTGTCCAGTGGAAAAGGAGAAAAAAGCATAAAACCGTTTGACCTGTTTCTACCTTATGAGAATGTTCATCGTCATGTGAAATCCCTCCGTAAATTAGGTGACATTGCATTTAATTCTATATTTTCTCCAGCTTCAAAATCAGTAAATTACAAGACGTTAGATGAATATTTAGAAGAAACAGAAATATATTTTGCGATTAGAACCGGTCTTCTTGTCCCCGTCCAAACATTGACAGGTAAGACATCCGACGAGCAGAGTGTCTGTTTCTTACACAAAACTATTCAAGATTCTTTGGTCTCCATATATATAGTTATAGAAAAACAGGAAGCAATAGACTCCGTCTGTCAGCAGTTGACCAGTATGGACGTTATAATAGATGTCTCACATGTTATCATGATGGTCTGTGGTCTGAATCCGAACCTAGGCTGTCGTATAACGAGGAGCATTAAGGACGTTCTTGATAAAAATGATACAGTATTTATTCACAGAAAAATTCTAGCGTGTAACTACTTTATTAGACAGTTTTATAAGCTTCAGCTCAGGTGGTACACAGAGTACAAAGATATAGAAACTAATATTGGAAGTGATACAAAGGACAGTTTTTATGTGTCAGACATCTACGTTGATGATGACACTGACAAGGATACAGTTACTAAGACCATTGTTCTACTGTCCGATAAGAGCGTCATTGTTACGTCGTTGTATATCAATGACGTTCCTGCTGAAAATGGCTTGTCAGACAAAGTGTTGAACGATTTCTTGGATCTCAATACATCATTAGAATCATTATACGTTAGCGGAAGGCGATCTTTCAGATCAATAGAACCATTATCTTTCCCCATCTTGACAGTGTTAAAGTTACGTTATGTACATATCCGGCCTGCTAGTAGTGACGACGAGACAGCAAAGCCACTACTTTATCATTTACCAATGTTACAACGTCTTCACCTGTACAACATAGAGCTAACAAATAGATTACTAGGGTTTACATCTAATAAGGGGAAAATGAGAATGTTGAAAGTATTCTACATTGATAAAGTAGACATGGGTGACCAATCCATTGAGCTTGCATCGGATATGACAGACATTAAATATATAAATCTCGAAAATGTAAAGATGTCACCACCAGGTTGGATGAAGTTTATAAGATCACTCGTCAACATTCACCATTCCTATCGTGTTAGGCTAAAACATTCAAATATTGATGCTCAATCGCTAGATATGGTCAGAACAGATAAAAATTTTGAAGTGGAAAAAGAAACCTACTATATCTCCATCACCAGGATGTGGCCTTCGACATAATCATCCTTACTTTAAAGATGCAGAAATTTAAAAAAAAAAAAGTTTACATTTGTCAGGCATCTTAATATTTATGCTGGTATCATTTTAGAAGGGAAAATAAATATTAAAACAGGGATTAATTTTCTTTTCATTGACAGAGTAGTATATCCAGCAAGAAATTAGAAAAAAATCTCCGATAATACCCAGCAGCACTGATCATATATTGTGATGGATAGAAATGACCCAGAACACCGAATGTTTTTTGATAACAGTTTTATGTGCATGTCTGGTCCATGTTGCCAATTTATCTGTTCTTAAATGATGCTATTCAATTTGAAGACGTTTACAAAATTAAGTAATAAAAGGCAAGATGAAGAAATGCCTATAAACTATCTTAATGACGTATATTTTTGATAAATATAAAATGGTCATATTTGTATAAAGTTTTCATAACTAATGTATGCTTTACGTAGTTAGAAAACAGAGGAGAGCTCTATTAATAATACGTTACATGAACCACAGCAGAACATACCCGCATGATGCAACACACAGAAAAGATAACTTCAACAAACTTTAAAGAAAGGAGGGGATCTCCCAACAACACATATGTTGCAACACCAACAGCACAACCCTAAAACATCCACTGTAAAACACTAAGCAGACACGTACAGAAAGAGACGAAAATGGTACAAGGAACACCAAAGCACACAGAAATATCAAACACAAATGACTACACTTAAACTAAAGAAACCAATGGGCAATCGGTGCCGACTTAGGAACGCCATCTGCCACGTCAGCAGCAAACGGTATTGTTATCCTGGATTACGTGCACACAACCCTCCCACTTTCATATAACCCAGAGGTCTCGAAAAACGCAAACTTTTGGTGTAAAATAACCTCCTCACTCTATAAGATGAACATTCAAACATACAGCATGACGCGTTGGCCAAAGAAACACACAGATGAATATGTAAATGGATATTAACAAGAGCCCCTGGGGGAACAACGCTCACCTGATATATATATACCCATGCACGCTCAAATTGACATACTGAAATTGAATACTGACAGTGCCAGTACCAGGATTTTAGCCCACAACCTTTCTAAAAAAAACTGCCGGATGCAGACAAGTTTTTTCAGACAACCTTTAAAATGTCGAAGGGTTCCAACTCTACAAAAGTACAAACAAGAAGAAATAGTCCCATTTCAAAACCATAACTTTTTTACTGATTTGAAAAGACGGATAATGTGATCCAAAGTTATATGCCCAGCTAGTATAGTTCTACATTCAACTTCAAAAATAAAATCATTTTGTAAAATTCCACATTAATGTGCAGCAGAAAAAGAATAAAACAATGAAATGATTTCATAAATTAAGTTTATTTAAAATTGAACACCAAACCTTTCATTATTGATAGCTAGCATGCCAGAAAATAATAAAGCATGTGAAACACGAATGCCCCCGGTGGCATCTTTGTTAGTATAAACACCATTATCTGTTAAGTGACAAATATGGATAATGACCATATCCCTGGATACAGCACAAAATCGATAATTTAGAAAATCAGAAACCGAAGGCATACAAAATCAGGATAAAACAGAAACCAAAGCAAACAAACAAAAACCTCCACACCATAAAAGAAGCGGACTCCCGATATGAGAGTGAGACCAGATGCCCAGGAAGAGTAAGCATCTCCTGCTTGAATGCTAGACCCGCCGCTTCAATCCGGTAGAACTGTCACATCCGGTAACTTCCATTTCGGAAGACATAGAGTACAATCTTTGGTTGGATGGTTCAAATGGTCTATGACAGAATATCATCCACCATTCTGGAGAGTGGGACATCATAGTGTATGACGAGTTCCCAATATCGACCGTAGAACTTCCTCAGTGACGATGTTAGTCGGTCACAAACATATCCCTGACTGAGAAGCTTATCTGAAAGACGCCTAGCTCGCAGAACAAAATCCTTATATTTGGTAATTGCTCTGGCATAGCGTATCAACTGAGATATGAACACGCCATAAGCAGGCGATGAAGGGATGTTGCTACTCAGAAAAGGAAAATTTGTAATGCTGAAATTGAAGTCGTCACGTTTGTCAAGGAGTGAGGTGTTCATGTGACCATCAGTGTCGTAGGACAACATTATGTCCAAATAGGATGCTGAATTATTTGTCTCTGTAGTTTCTTTGACTTCAAGCTCCGAATGATAGATACTGCTCAGGTAATCCGCGAAATTTGGATTATTGATGGACCACACATCGTTTATGTATAAGTAAGTGAAGTTGAAGTCAGAAGCTCAGTATCTTTTCCCTTCAGAGACCAAAGATTGAATGAATTCAGCTTCGTACGAGTAAAGGGAAATGTCGGCAAGGAGTGTGGCAAAATTGGTCCCCATTGGAATTCCGACAATTTGCTGGAAGACCTTTCCTCCAAACACAACAAAAATGTTGTCGATCAGAAAGTTTAACATCTGAGTAATATCAGTTTCAGTGTGCTTATTTTCAGAATCGGACTTTTCTTTTACAAAGTAGGTTTTGTCATAGTTAACAACAATAAATTTGTATTTGCGATTACCGTTCTTACTTGTAAACGCATTACTTATAATTTTTCGACTCTCTCTTTCAATGTAGAATGTGGAGTTGTAGTGTAAAGTGTCGAAAAATCAAAGGCTTTGATCGAATGGACTCTACTAAAATGAGTGGATTTCAGATGTTCTCAAAGTTCCTTCGAATTCTTTAAAATCCACATCTGGTTGATACCACTGCGAGAATATACTGTCGAACAATATTTTTGAAGCCCAGATTTGATTTCAGATAAAACTTTGGTGAGTAAGATCGATACAGATTTGAAAGAACATTTTGAGGAACCAGCTATGAGACGTTGCTTGTACGGATTCTTTTGCATTTTAGGTATGCAGTATAAGTATGGCAAATATAAATTTAAATTGTTAGTGTCGAAGCCAAAGGAAGCAAGAGCTGATTTGTGGTTATCTATTATTTCAGAGGCAGAAAGGTTTGTTGGGGTGTAAGTGGGATTTCCAGGTGTCGAATTTAAACCCAACTCTTTAACTAGACTGTCGAAATAGTACTTTTTGCAAGTAAATGTGTTATTATTTGAGGTTTGATGACATAATGTTCTTGGAGGTAGGTAAGCTCTGAGATAACATCAGGGTCTTTAAATGTAGACTCGAATCTGGTGTTCACAGTTGATTTTAATCGGTTAATTCTAGATAAAAGTAACCCTCTGATGGATTTTATCCATTCGGAAAGGGTGTCGAGCTGTACATCATCTTTCTTTGCCCAACGTCTTGCATATTCCTCACAAGAGACATTTTGGTTCCATGTAAAGGTCATACTTTCTCTGTATTTGACACCCTTTTTTAACGATTCTCTCAACTTGTCGTTCTTGACTACATTAAGGTCACCAGTAATAACGTGTCCACAAGGAGAGTAGTTGAAATCCGATGACGAACATTCGCAATGAAGTGGATGTAGTGAGGGATTACTTAAATCAATACACTGCAAGAATTGTTTGGAATTGTAAAGCAGGAAAAAAGGCAGGGGGCAAAACTCTCTACCCTAATGTACAAACGATTTAACAATTACCTTTTGAACGAACTACAGAGTGCTAAAGAAGGAGTAAAAATAGGTGCCTTGGATGTCTCATCGCCCGCATGCGCGGATGACATCGCCCTTCTCACGAAGAATCAGACACATGCCCAAACGTTGACAAACACAATAATCAATGCTTCCTCAAAGGATAGGCTTGTCATAAATCCCTCAAAGAATGGGGTTGTTAAATTCAAAACTACAAGAAAAGGTAAAGATGGATTGCAAATCACACTTGCTGGAAATGATATAGTACAGGTCAATCAGGCTATACATTTGGGTGTTGAGCGTAATGAGACAAATACACCAGAAATATATAAAAGAATACAGACAGCCAGGAAAACATTGTATGCCCTCCTCGGTAGCGGTTTGCATGGGAATAATGGTATATCGCCTCTTATTACAGTACAAATGTGGAATTGTAAAGCAGGAAAAAAGGCAGGGGGCAAAACTCTCTACCCTAATGTACAAACGATTTAACAATTACCTTTTGAACGAACTACAGAGTGCTAAAGAAGGAGTAAAAATAGGTGCCTTGGATGTCTCATCGCCCGCATGCGCGGATGACATCGCCCTTCTCACGAAGAATCAGACACATGCCCAAACGTTGACAAACACAATAATCAATGCTTCCTCAAAGGACAGGCTTGTCATAAATCCCTCAAAGAATGGGGTTGTTAAATTCAAAACTACAAGAAAAGGTAAAGATGGATTGCAAATCACACTTGCTGGAAATGATATAGTACAGGTCAATCAGGCTATACATTTGGGTGTTGAGCGTAATGAGACAAATACACCAGAAATATATAAAAGAATACAGACAGCCAGGAAAACAATGTATGCCCTCCTCGGTAGCGGTTTGCATGGGAATAATGGTATATCGCCTCTTATTACAGTACAAATGTGGAATACATTCGTCATACCAAGACTCCTACACGGCATAGAGCTTGTAGATATTAGTCGAAAGGACCTTGAAGAACTAGAAATATATCATAGGAAAGTGCTTAAACAACTCCAGTCTCTCCCAGAAAATGCTGCCTCTGTGTCTGTTCTGAGCTTGGTAGGGGCAAAAACGATTGAGGCACAAATCGAAACTAAACTCCCTACAATGTTCTTAAATATTGCTAAGGACGCATCTACAATCGAGCACCAGATTGCTCATAGACATCTATACTGGTGAAAGCGAACACTAGTCACAGTTGGTTCATTAAGGCAAAACATATTCTGCAGAAGTACAATATCCCGGATCCCTTGTACCTCCTACAAAATGTTAGAAGCGGAAAAACAAAGGTCAAATTAAACAAAATCTTTTTCATAAAAAAACAGATGTCTCCCCCCTCCCTCTAAGTTACTTTGACCTTAGGCCAAAATGCAAAATGATGTCCTTTGAGTCATGGGCAACATCATACTAAAACATGAAAGTGATTCATTACATTGTTTTAGGTAAAGCCCAAACATGATTGGCATATACAATTTCATTATAAGCATATTTAAAGAAATTGACTTTGGTCACATGACCTTGGATATAGGTGATCTGAAACCTACACTCACTGACGAGGGTTAAGTACCCGAAACATGCATGTCTGGTCCATGCTGCAAACTTATCTGCTTTTAAATGATGCTATTGAATTTGAAGACGTTTATCATTGTATGGATCATGAGCAACAAAAAACTGAATTAGTGATTGGATACACGGTTCAAAATATAAAGCCTAAACATTATTAGCATAGACAATTTCAGCCTGGACATGCTTAGCATGTACAATTTCATTACCAAAGTAAGAAGCTACCTTAACCATGTGACCTTGGGACAATGTGATAAGAAACATTTAGTCCTTAGAAACAACATACTAAAATATGAAAACAATAGGAGATATAGGCCAGACAATATTAGTACGTACAATTTCATTAAAAAGAACTAAATGATCTTGACCTTGGGCACATGACCTTGGGTCAAGATGATAAGAAACCCTCCAATCCTGAGCAACAGCATACTATAGTATAAGAGTGATCCAGTATACGATTCCACAGATATAGCCCAGACTCAATAGCATTTACAATTTCATTAAAAAATGTAATACTTGACATTAGTCATATGACCTTTGATCAAGGAGGTGTGAAACCTTTGGGTCATCAGCACCATCATACTAAAATATGACGTAATCCAATCACGGTTCAAAAGATTAAGCCTGGACATAATACATGTAACAAATACAATTTCATTTAAAATATACTAATTGACCTTGACCTTGGTCACATGACCTTGGGTCATGGTGATGTGAAACCTTTACGTGATAAGCATCAACATACTAAAATATGAAAGTTATCCGGCAAACGGTTCAAGGGATATAGCACGGACTGGAATGTATGTACAGTTTCATTAAAAATGCACTAAGTGACCTTGACCTTGGTCACATGACCTTGGGTCAAGGTGATGTGAAACCTACGGGTAATAAGCAACAACATACTAAAATATGAAAGTGATCCGGCAAACGGTTCAAGAGATATAGTCCAGACAGGAATGTATGCATAATTTCATTAAAACTGCACTGAGCGACCTTGACCTTGGTCACATGACCTTGGGTCAAGGTGATGTGAAACCTACGGGTAATAAGCAACAACATACTAAAATATGAAAGTTATCCGGCAAACGGTTCAAGAGATATAGCACGGACAGGAATGTATGCACAAATTCATTAAAAATGCACTAAGTGACCTTGACCTTGGTCACATGACCTTGGGTCACGGTGATATGAAGCCTACCGGTCAAAAGCAACAACATACTAAAATATGAAAGTGATCCAGCAGACGGTTCAAGAGATATAGCCCAGACAGGAATGTATGCATAATTTCATTAAAAATGCACTGAGTGACCTTGACCTTGGTCACATGACCTTGGGTCAAGGTGATGTGAAACCTACGGGTCATAAGCAACAACATACTAAAATATGAAAGTTATCCGGCAAACGGTTCAAGAGATATAGCCCGGACAGGAATGTATGCACAATTTCATTAAAAATGCACTAAGTGACCTTGACCTTGGTCACATGACCTTGGGTCAAGGTGATATGAAACCTACCGGTCATAAGCAACAATATACTAAAATATGAAAGTGATCCGGCAGACGGTTCAAGAGATATAGCCCAGACAGGAATGTATGCATAATTTCATTAAAAATGCACTGAGTGACCTTGACCTTGGTCACATGACCTTGGGTCAAGGTGATATGAAACCTACCGGTCATAAGCAACAACATACTAAAATATGAAAGTGATCCGGCAGACGGTTCAAGAGATATAGCCCAGACAGGAATGTATGCATAATTTCATTAAAAATGCACTAAGTGACCTTGACCTTGGTCACGTGACCTTGGGTCACGGTGATGTGAAACCTTCGGGTCATAAGCAACAACCTACTAAAATATAAAAGTGATCCGGCAAACGGTTCAAGAGATATAGCCCGGACAGGAATGTATGCATAATTTCATTAAAAATGCACTAAGTGACCTTGACCTTGGTCACATGACCTTGGGTCACGGTGATGTGAAACCTTCGGGTCATAAGCAACAACATACTAAAATATGAAAGTGATCGGGCAAACGGTTCAGGAGATATAGCCCGGACACGATGTGTGACAGACGGACAGACGGACAGACAGACAGACGGACAGACAGACGGACGACGAAGGCAAAACCAATATGTCTCCTCCCCGTTGGGGGGGGAGACATAATGGAAACAAACGGTAAAAAAGAGTATTGATGATTACTGGCATCTCAAGAATGCGAGAGAGGCCAGTTCAAAGGTCACATTAAGATATCTACATCTACAGGACATTTCTGCAAAACACCTACACCAAATGTGGAGCAGTAGTAAAGGCTCACCACATGCCTCTAGCAAGGCAGCTATCATAGCAAACACCCACACCAAATGTGGAGCAGTAGTAAAGGCTCACCACATGCCTCTAGTAAGGCAGCTATCAAAACACCCACACCAAATGTGGAGCAGTAGTAAAGGCTCACCACATGCCTCTAGCAAGGCAGCTATTAAAACACCCACACCAAATGTGGAGTAGTAGTAAAGGCTCACCACATGCCTCTAGTAAGGCAGCTATCAAAACACCCACACCAAATGTGGAGCAGTAGTAAAGGCTCACCACATGCCTCTAGCAAGGCAGCTATCATAGCAAACACCCACACCAAATGTGAAGCAGTAGTAAAGGCTCACCACATGCCTCTAGTAAGGCAGCTATCAAAGCACCCACACCAAATGTGAAGCAGTAGTAAAGGCTCACCACATGCCTCTAGTAAGGCAGCTATCAAAACACCCTCACCAGATGTGGAGCAGTAGTAAAGGCTCACCACATGCCTCTAGCAAGGCAGCTATCAAAACACCCACACCAAATGTGGAGCAGTAGTAAAGGCTCACCACATGCCTCTAGCAAGGCAGCTATCAAAACACCCACACCAAATGTGGAGCAGTAGTAAAGGCTCACCACATGCCTCTAGTAAGGCAGCTATCATAGAAAACACCCACACCAAATGTGGAGCAGTAGTAAAGGTTTGAACCACATGCCTCTAGTAAGGCAGCTATCAAAGCAAAGGTCCTTACCGGTACCTATAGGTTACAGACCAAAAGGGCAAGGTTCAGTCAGTATGAAACTAGCAAGACCTGTCCACTTTGCAGCAGGGAAGACGAAACTGTTGAACACTTCTCTCTTCATTGTGAGGTGCTATCGCCCGAAGAGATCCCTATATAGAGAAACTAAGGGTAGCTCTAGGTAGTACGTACAATGAGTCATAGCCACTCAAAGACATGGAGCTGCTAGAAATAGTCCTTGACTGATCAACGCGAAGGTTGGTCGCCGATAGTAGAACAAATAGAACCAAACTTTTGGATGACCCTGTAAATATGGCTGGTAAAAGGAAAGGGAAGTCTGTTAGACTGGAGGGGGGGGTGTGCTCCTGTCTGTACATATCATGCCTTAGCATCCTATACCATTGAATTAGTTGAATATTTTAATTATTGTGCAGTTAAAAAGCAAATAGATTTTATCTAACGTCCTGCACTTGCTCTGTCCTTTATGCACACCATACTTCATCTTAACCCATGCACTTTTATCTGCTATCTTAACACTTGTAGGTTTCTTAAAGAAATTTAAACCCTTTTATATCAAACATTTCACGCGACAATATCGGGCAAGCATGATCTGCATTTCCTCTGTACAGCAATTTCAAATGGTTTTATTTCTAGCTATCTTATATTTTATTTTTTTGGCTTCAGAAAACATTCTTATCTAACCCTTAGGGGATGCTCCACAGTCAAAGGAGGAAACTACTGTCTGAACTGAACTGAAAATGGCAGCGACAGACTTGTGAACAGGAACATTGTCCTGATGGAACAACATACCTTTAACTAGTGAGCTTTCCGCGATGCTTAAGTTTAATATTTTCCCGTGCCTATGTCAGAAGTAAAGCATAGTATGTGCCATTGATTGTTTCTCATTTTTGTAGATAATCTATCTGGAGAATACTTAAGCATCCAAGAAAACCGAGGCTCACAACATATCAATCAGCCCTTGTACTTGGCAGGTATTCCTCAACTCCCTAACAATTTACAGGACATTTGGACATAATCATGATAATGTTGGATGAAATGGGGAAATTTACCTCTTTTTTGAAGAATGAAAGATCTTTGCCAAGTTTTTTAAAAACAATCTTCCGAAAATTTTCAGGAATTATCATAACTTTGGTCATTGAATAAAAAATTCAAAAGTGTTCCCATTTATTTTGTACCATGTTTGCTAATATTCTTTCTTTGCATTTATTATAGAATCAAAAACTTTGCTAATTCTTATTTCAAATAAGTAGCACTAAGCAATCAATAGGTAGGAAAACTTCGAAGTTTTTCAAAAGAACTTTTATGAAACAGGCTGCTGTTTCTGAATCTAATTCTCATGATAGTCTATCACAGAAAAAACCAGAAATAATTCATACATTTTGGAATTTATTTCGTAATAAATGTTGTTTCCTGCTGACATTTTTTTCCTATGATACATTTTACAAGTATGTAAATGTATTGATATAATTTTCTTTAAAATTTAGAGTTCACTTAATACTTGAAAAGTGACCGGAATTTAGCTGGGAAGCCCTCATATTTTCATCAAATCTAGTATCGTAAAAACAAGGTAAATTATTATATATAGCTTCAAGTTAAAAATACTTTGAGTTTGCTATCTGTGATAAGGAAGGCTAATAAAATATAGTCTAGCACATTGAAATCTGAATGAAGATATAAAAGGTGACGATACAATAAGTGTAGTAGAAACAGTCATAGCACCATATAAAATCTGAGTATTTCTAACACACTGGGATCTTACAAACATAATAAGTAGAAAATGTAGAATGCCTAAATTTCATCTATAAATCTTTTGAAGAGGCACTTTTGAAATCTCGTTTTCATCTTTATTATTTAGGACGTACATGATTACTCTACCATCAAATTTGAACAAATTGAAAAGTGTCCAAAGTGACGTCCATTTAAATGGAATAAAAAACAAGTTTTTAGTCAAAAAGAGGAAAATATCATAAAAGGACCTGAGAAATTAAACTGGCACTAAGCATTGCAGATGAGGATTTCTTTTTACATATTAAAAAAATTACCAAAAAAAATATATAAACAAGCATGGAAAAAATACATACAGTCTGGATACATATAGTTTTATCATAAAATACATGTATGATAAAAAGACAAGAAATGTACAAATAAAAAAAGAATTTCTAAAAATGAAAAGAAGTGATGTAAATGGACTTTAGAGTATAGATATATTAAACAGATGCAAAAATATGAATAACAGCTTAGAATCAATACATGAACATTTCAACTATGAAAGTTAAAGTTAAAGCTTTATTAGGATTCAACATGAAAATTCTTGCATAGTTACGACTCTAAAGCTATACATTACATAAAGATTTACAGAAAGAACGATGCATACATATTTTCTTCACTTCCTTCTTAATTCTCAAACATACAAACGCAAAGCCACTCATACACTATACACATTTGTTCGTTACTACTAATCAATCTCATTACAAAATTTCATGGCATATACATTGTATTTCAACGAGTAATTTTCAATAGCTTCAAGGATTATTCATTTACTTTGTGTTTAAAAAATCTGGATTTTACAAAATAATTTATTAAACTTAAAGGAGCTGTTAAGATAAGGGCCGGATTTAGCCCTGAAATCACTCCATTATTTCTCAGGAGCTGTCCTTCCAATTCAGATAAAAGTTGGTCAGGATAAAAATATTAAGTATTATAAGATTCCTAGGAGGTGTTTTATTTAAATAAATTCGATGAAAGATGTTATAATTACGGGTTGAAGAGGTAGGGGTACAGATGACGGAAAACGTTGAATTTCACTTGAAAATGCACAAAAAAATGCATTATTTTAAACATTTTTACGTTTATTATGCTTCTGTTACCTTTTAATGTCAAAATTGGATAAGCAAAATTAACTTTGAGGTTATTATATCAATATAATCGGCAAATTCTGCAATCCGGAAACTGAAAAACGGTTTTATTTCGTTCTTCTCAGCCATTTATGTAGCTTTCTGGCGCGAAATACACACGGTGTAGAAATAGACAACTTCTCGTTTATTTCCTTCCAAACGGTTAAATATTTGATCGGAACACACTCTGAATAGATTGTTCCGTGATATAAGATGAAAAAGACGACAATATTACGTACTTTAACGCTCTAGAGGCAAATTTAAAAATAGTCAGTCATCCCCCCTTTTTTCGTTTTTCGCCTGTGGGACATTGTTCCCCCCCTCGCTTCAGAACCCCACTTGGCCAGAAAATGTGTTTTATTGATATACACCTTTGGTGAAAGTGGCATTGTAAAGCGAGGGGGGGAACGATGTTGTATAAAACTTTCCGTTTTCCATTAATTTCTGTGTAAAAAACGCTTATTTTGACCCAAATATCGGTCTTATTTTGCATAAATTATCCCATCTGAAAGCAGATTCATATACAGACCAAGTTACTTCAAATTTCAACCGAAAAAGATTCTCAATTTTTGCATTTTGAAATTTCGACTTTTCAGGGCAGATTCTACGCCTTATCTTAACAGCTCCTTTTCAAATGTACTTTATGACGCAGATTCATTCCAAGTCTATCATTTTTCCATATTCCTTTCTTTAATTTGGGTACAATGTTTCATCTTTAATAAAACAACACTTTTGTCACACATAGTAAATAGTTTAAGAGATCATTCATACAAATATCACAAAAGATGAATTTTTTTCAAAAATGCAACACAAAAAAGAAAATTATGTCATTTAATCTAACCACTTTTCAAAACAATACAACACACATATTCATATCCAATTGCATCAACTGATGTTTTGGGGTACTAGTTTTTTATAAATTCATCTACAAACTTATTACATTTATTTTCTGTTCAGACACGGTCTAACGTTAAATCCACCGATAGCGTCTTCTGGGACTCTGAGGGGTCCCTTGTCCTGGAGATAAATATTTGATATACAGCCAGAGAAATTTTCTGAATATTTTCTCCCCGTCATGGATCCCACTAATGGAACACCCCCTGTAAATGATAAATCATTGAATAAAAGTAAAACACAAAAATATTAAACAGAAATTTCTCATGAAGAAAGAAAATGAAAACAAACAGTGGGACACCATAACATAGCACCATAGAAAGACAAAGGACAAGGGTGGTGGCACTTTCGACGTCATGACCTAGTACCATAAACTAAGAATTTTCTTACGTCAAATTCTCTATAATCGATATATAGCAAATAAGCGAAAATTTAAAATATTGAGTTCATTCATAATATTCTACTCTGAAAATAGACTTAATCTTTGATCAATTTCAAGTCATCACTTATGATGAGACGAAAGAAAATTGAAATTTAGACTTCAGTCAATTCTTAGTTTATAGTGCTGGGCCAGATCAGAATAAGAGAATTATCAAAATTCATTGCTGTTGGCGCCACCTTTAATAAATACACTATAATGCAAAAATGCAAATCCATTTATAATATTTATACTAAGGCCTTCCAAACATAATAATTCCTATTAAATCTACTATTCAAAATATTATTCATTTTACAACGTTTAACAAAACAAGTTACAAGACTTGAAGTTTATATTCATGTCTCAAGTGAGATCAGATGTTGGCTGGGGGTCCTTGGAGGAGGAGGCAACCAGAGAACTCAGGGAAAAGGACTTGGTGGGGGACTGCTATATCCTCCCACATAAGACCCCTTTACAAATTTGATCAAATGACCTTAGAGGTGAGAAGCCAGTGCGCTACCACTTACCCAGCCTGTCCCTTATTTTACAAGTATTATATTAACAGGTAGTCTGCTAATACAAAGTAAAAACATGGAAAACTTCCACACAGACAAACAGTAAGATAACAGAAAAATATTTCCACAACAAAGAACAAAATTAACAAAAACGTTCTGCAAGGAGGGAAGCAAATCCTCAACGAAGATGGGATCAGGTGCCTGTTTTACAAAAATACTTAGGAATAATAACAAAAATACTTACGAAAATATTTAGGAATTTTTCTAACTTTCATTATCAAATAAAAGCTTAAAATATTTTTCACTTTAGATTATGTTGTCCTTTCTAATAGCATTTCTACATACTAAATAAATAAATTCAGAAACAAAACATTATGATTTTTTGTTTATAAGAAGTACTGAGCTGTCAAAAGTTACCGAAATTCCAAAAAATTTTTGTAATTATTTTTGTAAAACAGGCTCCTGGTGCCTGGGGAGCATCTCATGTTTGCTAACAACATCGTCACTTGGGCTGCCCATAAAAAGTTATATCTGGTAAAATTGTTAAATTCCATGTTTTGAATTGTGTTAACAAGAATTAATTCCTTTTACTTGATCTTATTGACCTATATCTACATGTCTTTACTGACCTATATATATGTTTCCTTTGGTATTCAGTACATGTAAGTCTCCTGCCGATGACCCGTTCATGGCGTTCATGTAATTGTCGTCAATAATCAGGCTTCCCACATTTCCGAGACGAAGAGCTGTTATATTGTGGGCATAGCCGTCGTTGATCCTCTGTTTGGACATTAAATTGGCCGGACCTGTTCCTAACTCATAGCTGAAAAAAGCATTATATCTTCTTGAATTATGTGGTAATAACCGATCGTGTTTTTCTACAGGATGGTCGTAACTGTAAGGCTTTCTTTACTTAAAAATCAAAACATCAGTTACGGCAATCCTTGAATATTTACCATGTCACGATGTGCAATTTTCTCATGAATTACAGATCTCTCATAACATGAATAAAGAAATGAATAAGAAGTCAATATGAAGCAAAAGGGTAAAGTGAATGAAAAAAAAAATTGTCTGAGAATTACTGGCCATTTTTTTTTTTTCTTCTGTCATATTTGGATTTATAACTGCAATTAGACTTTTTTCAAGATGACGGACTAGGCACTTCGAACTTCGTACTTCTCACTTCGAACATTGAAGAATAAGTGGCGCAGCTGCTGTTCACGTATAAATTCATCAGTGGAGTCATCTACATTTTGATAAGTATACTCAATGGAATTGGTTTATTGGACTTCCTGTTCTTCTGTCAACCCACTTATAAAACTTTCTATCATAATTAAAGTGCAAAGTTCGAAGTACGAAGTGCGAAGTTCGTCACAGTGAAAAATGTCTATCAGGGCCATCTGCTAACCCCCAGTGTACATTTGTACATACCTATACACAGCAAATCCATCTTGAAGCCCAATGGACAGATAATCCCCGGATTGTATGGGCTGACCTGGGCTCGACTGCCCTCTCCAGAATAAAAGCCCACTACGGCTCGTTGTTTTTATGGTTAATTTGATTATTTCTTTGTCTTGACCTTGGTTCCTAGTGAAAACACTTGAATTGAATTCTACAAAACCATCCCTGTTCACCTCTATGTTAGTTCCAAGGACTACATCTGTAAAAACAATAGTATTGGTAGCTTAGGGGAGGTTCCTAAAACTTTAATTTCATTATTTTAGTAGAAGAATAGTTCTAATGTCAATTGAAAAGTGGACATAAAAAACTTTGCTCTCCAACATTACTTAAAAACACGATGAAAAATTATTAAAACTGTGATTACATCAAAGAGAAAAAGATTTAAATATGAACGATGAGTTGAGCTCAATTCCTTTCAACATGTTCAAACAAATTTAAAATATACTATAGCTCAAACATTTTGACCAAATATAAATTTCAACTTTTGAAAATATTTTCATAAAGATGTTATTTTTAACTTTGACCCCTGACCTTGAAATTCAAATAAGTTTTTACTCTTTTCAAAGTTAGTCTACATGGGAAATTTGAAATCCCTACACATATGTAACCTGCCCATGCAGTAGTGGGGACAGGTAGACAGATGCACAGACAGCGTCTCAGTGCGCTGGTAGTGCTGGTAGCATAGTGGTTAGCGAAGTGAACTTCGAACCCATAGGTCGTGGGTTCGAATCTCACCGTCGCTGATCATTGCAAAAATGACGTAACCTTGGGCAAGTTACGTTACACTACATTGCACTCTCTCCATCCAGGAGTAAAAAGAATACCTGGCACATGAGTCGAGCTTGTAATGTGAATGAAAATCATTAGCGCCTAAACGGCAGCTCTGCTTGTATACTCCAAGGGGAGTTGAGAATGCACTGGATTGTACAGGTCTCGCCAGGAATGTGATTGTAGAAGTCGCGTGAGGCTCAGGCAAACGAGACTATAAACCCTTCCTTTACCTTTGACTGAATAATTACAAGCCATTACAAAAATACTTTGGAAAATGAATTTGACATACCAGCTTCACAGTTCCTGCCCATGAAGCCCAGTGGGCAGTCACATCTGTATCCATTACTGGATATGCTACACACTCCGTTATTCCTGCACGGACGCTGGGTCATACACAAGTTGATCTCCGTTTCACAATTTTTGCCCGTGTACCTGTTCGGGCAGATACAGCGATAGTCTGAGGATGATACTCTCTCACAGACGCCATTATTAGCACATGGCCGTCGTTTACAGATGTCCCTTTCTCCACAATCGCGGACATTCAATGTTTCTAAAGCTTCCGTTATTAGATTCATCTTGCGCATGTTGACTTTCACCTAAATAGAAAGCATACAATCATGTGCGTACTTCATAATTTACTCTCTTTCATTCCATTAGCTAGTTATTATCTACATTGTAACATTTCTTAATAAATTATTCTAATTAGCATTCTGTTTGAATTGCACTTTTGTATTATAAGCAACACAAAGTCCCCTATCAGCACGTCATAAAGGGGCATAACCCAGCCAAAAGTAGGTCAACCAAAAGTCAGCTTGATCTACAACTACCTGTATGATGAAACTATTCTATTCAGAAGTTTGATAACCAGAGCTACTTCCCATTTGGGGCAATATATAACATAGACAAATTGCGACATCATCACAGTCTATAATTCGGTCCTTAAACCCTTCGAAATGATGGTATAATATTGGTATTACCATACGATTTTCATGACGTCACTATGATTTTAGGTCAGATACCCTCTGAAATGGGGAATAACTCTGTATTTTGCACTTAATATACCTACCACAGCTATACATCCCGTAAAGCCTTGTCGTACGGAGAGAGAAGACGGGAAACGTTTGGCAGGGTCCAATCCACCAAGATAGAGCGGTGTCTTTAAGTCAAGTCCTACTGTTGTTCCTGGCGAGGTTCCTACAACAGCCAAAAATATTGAAAAATGTATATACCGTGAATAATAATTATCGCTTTATTTTGATTGCAGTGCTAACTACAATATTAGGCTAAACTCTTATTACGACCAAATTAGTAAAATTTATATCAGAGTATATGGCAAAGCTTTCAAATACTAGGATACTGTTCAAACTATAATTATTGATTATAGAAATAATATATCATGCATAAAAAGGATCTTTAAAATCTGAACATTTCAAAATAAAATAGGGCATAATATGTAAGTTCATGAACCAGTTAATAAGAAAAGGCATTCAACATGTTCAATTCAATATTTTAAGATATTTATCCAGAGAAGATATGTTGCATCAACATAAACATTATAAATGAAAAACAAGTATGTTTATACATTTAAGTATATAAATAATTTTAAGCCAATTAACAGAAAGGATGCATTCCACTGGCAGTTTTTTATATTGTGAATATTCTTTTTTTATTATTGAAAAGCTATGCTATGCTCTGAATAAATTTATTAGTAATGCAATGAAGATGCAAAAAAATTTGTTGGAAATATATTTGTTATATAAATAAAACACCGCTAAAGACAGTATGGCCTGATTGCAAAGTAAGTTTCTGTCACTAACTGGGTCAAGGTCAATAGGTCAAATTATACAGCAAAAATTGAAAGGTTTTGTCATGGGCAACCTACATGTATAATATAAAGTTTCTACTGCATACAGTTCCATAGATTTTGCTTAAACCAGGAACTTTAACCAAAATCTTTAACTAAGTTGAAGTCCAAGGTCAAGGACACTAGGTCAAATGTTACCGCATAAATTAAAAGGTCTTGTGATGGGCAAGCTTCATGTATAATATAAACTTTCTACTGCATATAGTTCCTTAGATTTTGCCTCAACTATAAACTTTTACCAAAATGTTGACGGCAGACGGATGGACGGACAGACAGACAGACATTGTAAATCTATAGACCGAAATTGCTTTGCATTCCGGCCAAAAATTGTGACCCCTGTAACTGACCTTCGAATATAGATTTCTTACATTATCAATTATTCGTACCAAGTTTCATGGGGATACCTTGACTTGTAGATCTCGCATAAAAAAGACAGACTCGTGGATAAGAGAGATGGACAGTAAAGAAGTGTTCAAAACATATACTGTAAACGATGTTATTTTCGTAGGGGGGGGGGAATTTCGCGACATTAACATCAAGACTTTTCGTCCGGGGAAATGTTTGCGATAAAAATGTCTTTCCCATTGTTAGAATGCAATAGGGATATTTTTCGCGTGAGGGAAATTTTCACGAAATCCCTCTATTCATGAAAAACGTGAAAATTACCCCCACGTGATAATTTCCACGTTTACAGTATATCAAAAGAACCAAAATTTATAACAAAAAATATATAACAATTGAAAATAACATGAAAATAAGCTTTGCAGGTCTAAGATTGAATATAAAAGAAAATGTGAAAACTTCGAAAGAACAAATACGAGAAATGTAAAAACTTGCAACATCAGAGGAATTACAGGACTATGATATATTGATTATAACGTACGATACGATATCTCAATGCAAAGTTAGAGAAGCTGATACTAACTAAAATCATACAACAATATGCTACAAAATTGTATTAATATAAGCGTATTGATGTCTGCTTTATTAGGGAGCAACTATTTTATCTTTAAGGGGAGGCAGGAAAAATTTAACCAGCCAGATTTTTTTTATTTTCGAATTTTTTTCAGAGCCAGAAATTTTTACTTGGCTTTCTGGGCTGGACTTCTTTTGCAAAGTCTTTCAGGCCAAAATATTTTTTACAATATCATTAAGCCAATTTTTTTTTTTTTTTTGCAAAGTCTTCCTATCCCCCCCCCCCTAAAATCAAATGGCTGTTCCCTTAGATGCATGGAAATTTGAGCCCTATAGATGTAGTATTCACATGACTATGCAAAGCCTCCTGTGGGCCATGATATTGGAATTTTTGCCAGGAAGCATATAAAATTCTAAATTCGAACAACAATATAAAGAAACAAGCATCTTTTCTGTTGATTCATTTATCAATAAAACAATGACACATGAAATGCCCTAATATTGGTTATAGATATTTCAAAAGTTGACAAAGCCTTGAAGTAAGATTTGAGTGATTGATTGTCATTCTACCAATTATTTTCATATTGCCGCTCATGGGAAGTGAATTTAAGAATGATAAATCTTGGGTTCCAAAATTGAGATGTAGATATATACAATTTTTTCTTATTCTCTTCATTTTACTTCACCAAATAAGGACTGCATGTACACAAGGTCTAAAATCATGCAATTTATTTCACAACATCTTTTTTACAGCCAACAGTCTTCACATTAACTTAATTGAACCACTAGAACCGCTGAACCACCAAAACTAATATCTACTGGCAGGTTGGACATCATATTATTCATTTTCACCGAAGCACTTATTAACCCTTAACTTAGCTGTAAAGCTTTACATAAGCTTTACATTGTGATTTTACGTACATTATGGATTTGCGTAATTGCTTTACATGTGTATGTCGGATGTCTCAAATAGGAAATAATTCTTTTAATAGAATGTCTCAAACTTAGATACATGTACATGTTCCCATATTAAAATGAGTTTTAAGATGAAATCTAAAAGAACCTTCTTTTTATCTAGGGATGCTTTACAATACGTGACAACAGAAAAGCCAAAATGCTAACTTTTAACAAACATTCCTACTCTACAATAATCCTGGTCTTCATACACCAACTCTGTGAATCATTCAGTTTTTCTGATTTTCACAATTTTTTTATCACTTAAACTCATTCTCTGATTACACATAATACATTTTCTGTTCACCACAATAGTAAAACAGCATAAACGATCAGGCAAGGTGAAAAAAGTGACTGTAGCAAGCTTCTGTGTGACACTGATTCAAGCATCTGAGTGACACTGATTTACCTCGTTTATAGCGATACCGTCTGCGCAGATAATAATTGTAGTAGGTATCGCGCAGATTGCTGTAATAACTGCCGGGCCAGGCTGATGTTAGAAATGAAGATATCACATTCATGGTAGGGGGTTACTTTATAATTCCGTTTTCCATATACAGAGTTATTTCCCCTTTTTGATGGTATCTAACGTACATGTAAATGCAATATGACATAATGAAATTCATACAGAAGCATCATATTGAAGCTGTCTTTCCTTCAGACTTTTCTGCCTGTTTCCATACAATTCCATGACATCATACTTCATTTACATCAGATACCGTCCCAAATTGGAAGTAACTCCATATATAAAAAAAACAAAAACAAAAAAAACCTCAATCATGTGAGAGGAAAAAATATTACCTCTGATGTACAAAATTAAGATTCCAAAAAGTGTGATATGATTTTTTGAAATTTGAAGGATTTCATTATTTTCAAAATGACCTAAAGTTCACTAAATTTATGAGCCAAAAAATATTCAAGAAATGGAAAAAACAAAACAGAATGTCATGCAAGAAAAAATATTAACAAAATTGTCTATTTGATGTAAAGAAATTATTATTCCTTTTAGGTATCACACTTACTATCAATTTAAGCTTACATAATTTATCCATGAAGAAGGTGTCATTTCTGTGCATAAACACTAATTCAAATATGAAATAATCAAAAATGAGGTCACTTTCATTTTCACAAAGGTTACTTATCATTAAGTGAAAATTTCCAAAATTACTGACCTGTCACAGGTGATTGATCGTTAACGATAAGTCTACCGTCCTGTCCCGATTTAGACACAGTGACCTTGACCCATTCATCTACACGAAGCTTCTGGCGACTCTTAAGAGTGGCTGGTCCTGAAAAGGAAAAATATATCATACTTTATCTGAAGCAATTTCAATAAATCCTCAAACCCCTCTCCTTATTGGGATCACTTTTTTCAATTATCAATATCATATAAGCAGAAACTTTTGCAAGGTGCATACATGTGTATTTCACAAGTTATTTGAAAGCGCAAAAATAAGTTTCACCAAAAATTGTAACTCTGAAGTTTTCATAAAGGGCATGTTCAGTTGTCCTCTAAATGAAATGAACAAGCACAAACCCTTTTTGATAATACATCTCAGCAATATCAATATACTGTAAACCATCTTTTATTCGCAGCATCTTTCTTCGCGAACACCTTTTATTTTCGCGACATTGTACGTACGTATCTTACTACACACAATACATGTATTTGGACCTATTCAAAGCGTTTATTTTCGTGAATCGAAGGACCTCACGAATATCACGAGAATAAAATGCTCACAAATAAACGATGGTATACAGTAAAAGGATAATATACAGGTTGTATAGAGGGAAATTTTTGCCCAAATTCTATTTCTCGACCTTTTTCATCCATTATCATGAGGACAAATTAAAGGGGTGAAAAAAAATTATGGAAGGGGGGGTGTGTTATATTCTACCATCCTTAATAAGGGGACTTTATTAATGTATATTTTACTCACCAGAGCCGGTGTTATATCTGAAGTTAAGATGGCCATCTTGTAACATAATAACGAAGTAATCTCCGCTTCCGTCGTCACTCTGCCCGCTGTACATAACGATTCCGTCATCTAGAGACTGCGGCTTGAACTCTAGCTCAATCCTCATAATGAATCTGGCTCCACGAATGGTGGGGTATGATGCAAAAGATGTAACGTTGAACTGCGGATTTACAATCTGCAACACTGTGTGAAAATAGATTTATAAATACATGTAAAATGCTTGCATATTAACACCTTTAGAGGTGTTTTATTACATGTCCACGGTACATGTATATGCTGAAGTATTTCAATCATATATACAGAATCATTTTTTATATTAGGTAGCTTTTCAGATGAATTTTCAAAAGTTCTAGTACCTGAATACATTAATATCATTCTAAGCAAATGTTAATTCTAAGACAACTTTTCGATTATACCAAAATAAGGATGATCATACAGGTTATTAGCCAGTAATCCAGTCAAACTTCAAACATCAGACATCACTTGGATTTTGCGATATTTTCAATATGAAGTCACAATAGAAAACATGACAACACATTTGGGTGCATCGAGACAATGACATCAAAATATGATGTCACAATGAAAAATTTTACCAAATGATGTAATGTCGGGTGATAATATGTAGACATTCTAATTTCAGAACGTTCAAATATCTTAAGGGGGTTTGAGTATCGTTATTTTGACACTGTTTGGATGGTCAAACTAACTTTATTTTTTCTCTAAACTAAAAATCTATCTTCAGATATTCTAAAATGTATAAAATATATGCATCGTGCAGGGCATCTTTAGGGTCTAATACTTGAACAAAGTTGTGCACTCTTAGTGGAAAATCATATTTTGCCCAAACTTTGAGTATATCCAAGGAAAACTGAATAAAAATAAATATAAGGTATCTAAAGTCAAATTTTCTAATAGAAAAGACTTGTTTGAGAACTGCAGGTACTTATTATTAGCAGTAGAAGAAAAGACAATTGTAATATTTTGAGAAATACATGTAGCAATGAAATGGTAAAAAAAGTCACAATTTGCGTGCTAAAATTGATGTCAAAATATGCCAGAGACTGTATTCATATGTCCTTTAATTAAAGGAAACCCCCTGCAAGATACCTTTTTCGTCATTTACATGTTTTAAGGGTGAAACAATTCATAAGTACACCAAATTCTAAGGAGTTTCGACCATAACTTTTAAAGATATTGTAAATTTATATACAAAAATGCTATATTCAGCCAAAATGCGTAAAAAACTTGTATGACAAACAAAAAAGTTCTAAAATTCAAGGATTTATTATTCAAACATGATTAAATATTTGTTAAACAAACTATTATCAACATCTGCAATTAATTAAGGCAATACAACGTTATTCTTATATATTTTGGAAATCAGTGATGACGTCACGCAATACCCGAACCACCTTAACTGGAAAATGGAAATTTGAGCAGTAGAATGATCTCAGTGACATGTTTTAAATAGGATGTCGCAAATGATAAAATAAAATTTGTAACCGTACCATTCTGGCATCCAGGTCCTATTCTTCCCATTGGACAGATACATTGGTAACCATTGGCAACGTCATGGCAACGACCTGTTGGCCCACAGACACCTACAATACCATCCGATCAGAAATAAGACATCATTTTGTACATATTATAACATGTATTTTCATTGCAACAAAGATTTTGATTGGTTCAAAATTTTTGGTATACTGTATCAATATAAAATCAAACTATACCTACAATACCATCCAATCAGAAATCATGTCCTGCATGTTATGATATTAAATGTCATTGTCACAAAGAATCCCATTGGTTAAACAATTTGTGGTATACTGCATCAAAATAAAATGATTCAGATACAGTGTATGACATTACCATTTTCACTATAATGACATCAGCACGGACAAGATGAAAAGTTAAAAAGTTTAATAAACATTCTATATATAAACTTGTTACCTGGGTAACAGCCTTGACCTGCTGCCTCACACTGTTGACCTGTGAATCCCTGAGTACAGACGCACCGGTAACCATAGGGTGTATTAGCTGCCTGACATTGTCCACGATTCATGCACGGTCGCTCCAGACACGCGTTGTACGGCTCTACACCCTGCATGTCTATGTACTCAGACCCCAAGTTAACGTCCACTCCCTTAACTTGTACCTGGCTTACACTACCTGTTGGTTAGATAGTAAATGTTTTATAAAATGGACAAGTATGAAGAATCAATTTACCGGTACAATGAATGTGTTTTAAGAAATGAATATTATGTCTATACTTCTTCCTTTTCTCTGAACACCTTTTGTGATTTGACATTAGTGTATTAGTAGTTCCGATTTGCAGGAATAATGTACTCAGATAAGTAATGGACAACTTGAAATCTAAAATATTACCTAGTTTTACATGGATACAGGGAATCTTTTTTTTCACTTCCTATTTAAATTAAGACGGCATCAGCTAGCTTGCACATATATATACATGTCGATTAAAAATAAAATACTATTGTCTTATTTAATTTTTTCATTATATTCTGAAACAGCAAAAAATTCCTCATAGTTTTACGCTATATCTTCTAAGTAATATCCCTCACCTACAAATCCTGATGAGAACCTAGCTGGAGCCGGTATTCTCTGGTAGTCGGGGACGCCACCTAGGTACATGTTCTGTTGTAAATCAAGGCCCTCAAATCTTCCCTGGGATTTACCAGAATACACTGCTTTGTCATTCACTTCCATACTTCCTGTAAGAGAAATTTGAAATTTTTGCATGAAGAGATATTTTCATCTATAATGAAAGGGGTAGGGCCACAAGACCCCTAATTCGGCCCTACAATTTTCCTTTAAATTGAAGTTAATAAGAGATACATTATGTACCTGATGTCTAATGACAAGTACAAATTATCCCTCAAAGCATCTGAAGAAGTGTTATGGCATCTTCAAGTGATGTCATTTTGACATTTTTAACAAATAATGGCCAAAATTGCAAGAAACTTTTGTCTATTCGTGAAGAATTTGATTAAACCGCATGTATTGACTAAGATAAGACTTTGAATTGCATGCAGCCATTTCTTATCTAATGGTAATATGTTGATTTTGCAACAATTTCATGGAATATTGCCAATAGACCATTTTCACATTACCGTTAGACTTACATTTTAGACACTCTTAGACCCGACATCACTACACTGCCATCCATAAATAACTATACAAACAAGTACATGTACATCATTCTAAATTCTTTATCGATTTATCCTAATTTTTTCTATTCTAAACTTGAGAGATTCAAGATAATTGGCTTTAAATAATTCAAAATCATGAATTGTGATAATGAAAATGCATAAAGAAATTTTTTTCATCAGCACAATTTTTTACCAAAAATTGTCATTTTTATGTAAATTAGAATGAAAATTCAAAAACTGCAAATATTTGGGTCAAGTTTGTCACAAATGATTTCTACAAGGTTCATTATCAGAGTGATACAGTAATGGATGTGAAACTGTTCATTTTTTAAAAGCACGATGAGCAGAAATAGTGTATACTAATTTATGGATGGCAGTGTACTTTTGACGTAATTTTTCATTATGACGTCATTGACCTATTTCCACGTCACAGTTAAAAGTGACGTCAAATGTTGTGATGTCGGGTCTTGGCCTGTATAAAATTCAAGTCTACTGCAGTAATGTGAAAATCATCTATTCTCTATCTTTAATGAGGCTTAAAGCTACTGATAAACATATTGTTTGCAAAATGTTAATTCATTTTTCAGTGTAAAACTTTACAAAGAATCAAATCAAATGCAAAATTTCAAGGAAGTGCAAGCTTAAAAAAAATATGGCTAATAGCAGGCTTCTTAGCTGTATCCCTTTCTTGAAAATGTAAGGAGTAAATCTGAAACTTGAATAAAATAGTGTAAAATAGAATTCCTTCTTTTCGATTTTACAAGCCCATGTTCCATTAGTGACAGTATCTGACGTAAAAGCATTTAAAAATATCATGTGTGATGTGTTCCCTGAATTTTATGCTGGTTTTCATAGAATTAAATGACGTCACAATTACTTAATGTCAGATACCTGCACAAATGGGAAGTAACTCTGTATTTCTACAAGACCAAATTACCTTGTGTCCTGTCCCTCTTTAGTTTGACCGTATGCCATTGGTTAAGATCAAGAGTTTGGTTGCCCCTGATCACAGCCGGTCCCGAGCCTACATCAAAGTGGAATTCTGGGTAACCTTGCCTCATACCGAAACATACATAATCACCATTGGCGTTGTCATACTGTCCGTTATATAGGACTAGACCTGTAATGTTATATACATGAACTAAATATAGAATCGGCACCCTTTGGAAGATGGAGGTTTTAATTCAACCATTATTGTTTTTTTGTGCTCTAGATCACAAAAAAAATCAAACAGTTCAAGAACAGACATGTCGTCTGTTGAAAAAATAATTGTACCGTCATTAGTCTCTGGTCTGAGAGACAGTAGAATGTCAAAGTTCAGGTACACGTCCTTCAGGGATGGGTAACTGATGTAGGACACAGGATCTTGTTTGAAGTACGGCACAAGGTCTGAAAAATAAGCAAATTTAAAATACATGTATTTGAAGTTAATCTTTTAAATAATTCTTAGATGATTTTAATATAGGAATTTCTATTTCTTTGAAAATATTTCTTTTGTTTTCAAATGCATGCGTATTTAATCTCAACATCCTAACAAAATTGAAGAAAATTTAAAGAGGAAAATAACCAATGGTCATATGAATGCAGCTCTAACTTTATCATCTATTTGGTGAAAAGATTAAGTACGTAAGTCATGAAAATATGAATATTTAATAACACCCTCTTTGTACGCTCAGCGAGTTATATTTGGGAGGGCATAAGTGTATAAAATGTAAGTTATTTTGGTGAGGTTTCACTTGGTCATAAACATACCACAAATATAATATATCTATAAGTTATTTATATTATCATATTTATATTATTCAAATTATCATAATATGCAGGTTCTGTAATAGAGTAAGTAATGATTAATGGAATCAGCCCTTGCACTGAAATATAGAATCAGTTCGTGAAACATACATATTATAGATATTAAAGGGTAGGTAATTTTTTTAAGGTAAATGTACGTGCATAACAAAAAATATAATTCATGAATAAAATCTACAACTGCCCTTAAAGTAACAAATCATTCTCCCTTTGATATATTTTTCTGAAACAATCCATTTATTACTTGACATACATGTATTCACTATTTGGATTTCCCTTGTTTTTGGCCTTGACCTTTGCTGATGAGACATATTATTTGTTGAAATGCACACATATGGTGCACTGAAATCAGGTCATATGGTGCACTGAAATCAGGTCATATGGTGCACAGAAATCAGGTCAAATGGTGCACTGAAATCAGGTCAAGTCATATGGTGCACTGAAATCAGGTCATATGGTGCACTGAAATCAGGTAATATGGTGCACTGAAATCAGGTTATATGGTGCACTGAAATCAGGTCATATGGTGCACAGAAATCAGGTCATATGGTGCACTGAAATCAGGTCAGGTCATATGGTGCACTGAAATCAGATCATATGTATCTCAATATTGATAATAATTATTCAAACTGATTACCCTTATGCCTGGTAAGCAGTCAGGTCTGATCCAAGGTCATAGGTCAAAAGGTCATGATCCTTGGGTCTTACATAGTAACAATTCTGTGAAGTATTAATGAAACCCACGCAGAGGGGAAGAAATTATTCCCAAACAAGTCTTTACACATTTTAAAAGACTATTGTGACCTTGACTTTTGATCTATTAAATTAGTTCAAGGTCATGACACATTTTTGGGTCCTTAGTAACAATTCTGTGAAATATTATTGAAATTTATTAAGAGGGGATGTCCGATGCATGATAAGTACCTATGAAATTATAATATATGCTTATTAATGTACAAAATGAAAAGATAACATGTTGTTTACAATGAGAGTAGTAATGTTTGCTCTCCAGCTAGGAATTTATCAGTGCAGTTTAAAATGACCAGCAAAAATTGTGCGTTAGCTTTGCACGGAAACAAATAAAAATTTGTGCTTTCTTCTAGCTTTTTATCCTACTCGTATGACTTTGTGCTTTCTGCTAGCGTTTTTGCCTTATCAAAAATCATTTTCAATCATGAAAGAAAAAAAATTAGAAACAAAAAATTGTAAGAAATTAGAGTATGCACATTGTGTAAAATGTCACATTCCTACTGTATATACATTTACATGTATATACATTCAAACCAAAAAAAAACTCAAAAAAATATATTTCTACATTTTGTAAATGATTTTAATAAATACGACAAATTAATTCTACAAAAGAAAGACTTTCTACTGCTATCTAGAGTTATTAGTAAACACTTCAACAGCTAGATGCATTCTTTTAAACAATTTGAAATTATATTTGAATTTTTTTTATGGAATCAGATTAAATTGATCCTTTATTTTGATGAATTATTATAATACTGGTTACTACATATGTACTACAGTACTATAATGCCCATTCCATTTTTCTACAAGGGGAGGGAACTACGTAAGGTCTACATCCAACAGCCCGACATGCCACACATAGAGGAATCACACAAAGACAATATCTACCCCCGATAACTAGATAGTAATCTTTCTCATTTCCCCCTAGATCATTCTGGGCGGAGCAAACAAACGTTCCACCATCCTCTTGATAGACTCGGTCTATATTTAGAACTCCATCATCGACTGAATAATCCCTGAAAGCAAAGTTGAGGAATGCAGCATGAGAAAAACATACATGTACAAAGACGATAAACCAATTTTCATCCAGGACGATACAACAAATCACGGCATATCGGAAAATGCTGAAATGGTTGCATGCCTGCATAGCTGCGTCAAGTTTCTGGCATGCCAGCCTCTCCGGGAAAAGATTCCAAACGCTGAAAATCTAAAAATACACCCTATACATATACATTTTCTGACTATACATCGTACACTACAACATTGCAGTTCTTACCCCCTACGACAAGCTCACGGCTTTGTTCTGACTGTCCAATATCATTCTGAGCTTTACATAGATATTCGCCGGCATCTTCTGGTCGAACACGGAAAACGTTTAACGTGCCGTCATCTACACTGTACTCTCTAAAAGTCAGAATCAAGTTGGTATCGAATAAACTTAAGCATATTATCATAAATTTTCCATATTGCATACAAAAGTCATTATTTTTCAATGACACATGTTCAATTTGAGATATGATCAACAAAAAAGTTTCCATATTACAATAATCGAACATAAAAATTTCATTACTTATTTGAGATCCCCTCCTTTCTTTTATGGTCGACGTTGAAGTTTTTAAATGTGGGTCAACCTCCAAGGACGAGGTCACAAGGTCAGAATGTTGTTGCCAGCAGAAAGGTCTTGTCACAAGTAATACACATGTGAAAAATGAAAGCCCCATCACTTTCCGTTCAAAAGTTATGGTCAAAGTTAAAGTTTTTGAAAAGTATGTCAAAATCCAAGGTCAAGGTCACAAAGTCAAAAATTTTGGTATCCATGGAAAGGTCTTGTTATAAGGAATACACATGTGTAATATGAAAGCCCTATCACTTTCCATTCAAAAGTTATGGTCAAGGTTAAAGTTTTGAATAAGTAGGTCAAAGTCCAAGGTCAAGGTCACAAGGTCAAAAATTTAGGTATCGATGGAAAGGTCTTGTCACAAGGAACACACATGTGAAATATCAAAGCCCTATCACTTACCATTCAATAGTTATGCACAAGGTTAAAGTTTTTGTGACTGACGGACAGACGAACCAGTTTTAATGTCCCTGCACTTTCGCGAAAGCGGGGGACAAAAATATACCGCACATATTGGGCAGGGATAGTTTTGGGCAGAATTGAGAGAACCTCTCATAATTCTTACAATTCTCTCGTTAAAATTCTTTATTTTGACAGATTCTCAAATTGAAAATCACTAAAAAAGGAAAAATTCTCTTATCAAAGGAACAGTCAGATCTTGAATTATCCCTCATTTAGATATCTTCCCCATTTGCTCGATGGTTAAGAGTTGGAAGGCATCAAGTTCAGAACCCTGTCGAGTCCTTATTTTTCCTACCTTGTTACTAATACATGCTCCTTCAGATGAAGACAAAAATATTGAATCTTTTAATTTAATCAAGCTTTTTTGTGAAAATATCTATGGGTTCACATACGTTTCATACTGCCGAAATGTTTTATATGTGAAATGTAGCTTTTAATATGCAAAATTGGGCAGAAGTTCATCCTTCTTCCTGATAACCCAGGAATGACCTTAAGCTCACTTACAATGTACATGTATATAGCATCTTACCTAGGCATTTGACCGTTACGTTTATACCATGTGATTTCTGGCTGTGGGTAGCCCTGGGCATCACACACTAATGACGCACTGGAGCCTAGAGCTGCAGTCAGGGACTCGGAACCTCCCGTGATGATTGGCCGAGCTGTAAAATGAGTCAAAGAGCAATGAAAGTAAAATTAAATGTCATTTAAATAAGAAACAAGTTTCATTAATAAAATTTAACAAATTGAGGGCTCGTCTGACATTGCATGTTTGCAAACTGATAAATAAGATACAATCATTGCCTGGGAATGAGGTCAATATATATTTTGTTGGACCTGAAGACAAGATATTTTGTCTGAAGGTCCAACAAATCATATATAGCCCAATTTCCTAGTCAATAATGGTTTTGTTATACCTTACTTCCAATACTGCAGCAACGAACCGATTGGCCCGGCATGTTTACGTTCATTTTTGTCCATTAGAGAAAGAGCATGGAAAAATAGGTAGGTAGAGTTTATAACATCACATTTATCGGTCAATCTTTTTTTTTACTATTGCCCTAGGGCCAATATTGAAGTAACTATTGACAGCTTGGTCAAATATTCGAATTTATAGGCATTTTTCCAACGGAGATTTTAAATAGAGAAACTGATAAGGGTATATTAATAACGTATGTCACAATCTAATGCCTTTCAAGCCATTGTTGAAGGGTCATTGATAATGACATAATAATGCAAAATCAGTGGCATCATTGGACATTTAGTAATCCAGCAATTCGAAGTTAAGATATCAATACTACATTGGTAGCAAGGACTGTATCAAGTACTAGTTTAGTGTGATAATACCAACAGTAGTTTTCTGCTTTGTATTTCGCCCCTAGCGAGTAATTATTGCCGTTCGTATTTACTTTTCTTTCACCTCTGTTTAGCAATCCTAACAATACAAGTTTTCTTACTTGTAATCCAATTTTGAATTCATTTTCTCATCTTTAGGCCAAAAAAAATTGATAGCCATAAGGATAAAATTTCTTCTTTAACTTATTTGCTTTTATGTGTTCTTCATTTTCTATTCTTGCTACAATTACTTTTTACGTACCATAATGATTTTCTAATTTACAAATACTATAATTGAGTTTTTTCATTGTAACGATGAATTTCATCTTACCTCTTACAAACAAGTTGACTCTCTGTTCGTCAATGCCGACCACATTTTCCGCTGTACACACGTACGTACCGGCATCTTCCAGTCTCACCTGCGGAATGACGAGGTAAACATCGTTAACCGTGGAAGACACTGGTAGCGGACCGTCCAAGCGTGACCATTTCACCGTTGGCTTGGGTGTACCTAAAATAGAGCAGACATGGTTCCATTGAATGTTTTTAAAACAAGAAAACCTGAAGGGGTCGAAAATTACCATTTCCACAAGCAGAAACCTTACAAAATGGAACTAAAAGGCCAAATTCAAGGGGTTTTTTTAATCTGGGAAGGGAAATTCTACTTTAAAGCTGGAAAATATATCAAGTCTGATAGAGGAACACAAAATTTCAACTAAATGGTAAGCATAAAAGACATTTGTACGGCCAATAATATAATAAAGACCCTGGTCTAAGACAAAAATTTAGAATGATATCTTAGTTGTAAATTTGTGCACAAGAAATATAGATAATGGTTTAGTCATGAATTAATACAATATACATGTAATAGCATGTAAAACTGATAGTGATCGAAATACAATGTTTGTATCTGCTGAAGAAAGTATGTCAATGTTCTTATGAATAAAGTGACAAAATGATTAGGGTCACTTACCACTGACGACACATTCCATTTCTACTCTCTCTCCAACATTGACAGTCTGTGTGTTAATCCTGACTGGTCCACCTGTGTGTAAAACAAATGGACCATAAAAACTTTGTTTGATGTGCAAAAAAAAATATTAATTTTATTTAATGACTAATATATCAATTTTACTTGCATTTGCCCTGTATTTTTACGACACAGAATGGAGTCTTTGCGGAATACAGGAGTTTTTTCCCCTTACAGACGATATCTGACTTTTAGGACTGTTTCCATAGCATTTGATGATGTCATAATCTCAAATGGGAAGTAACTCTGGTTTGCGAAAAAAGCAAATACTAGCTTCTACACATCAGATAGAAGCAGAATCATGGTTCATCTAATACTGGGAGACGTAAATTTCAAAATTCCTGAGTAAAATTTGCAAGTTCACGTCACAAATTAAATATCAATTTATCAAAATCAAAGGGGCCTTTTTAAGTTATGACCTTGACATGATTTTACCATTTCTTTTCACTCTGACCTTGACCTTGCATGAAGAAAACATCATTCCAAGGAATGCATGTGTCGCCTGCAAAACATAGCGACACTCAGGAATCACTTTTATAGGGTGTGACATCCAAGTGTGACAGACAGACGACAGACAGACAGACGGACAAAGTGATCCCTAAGTGTCGCTATGCTTTGCAGGCGACACAAAAAGGAGAAAGCAATTCCTATAGACATGTACATATACAAATATCTGCCTCTAAACTTTATTTGCTTGGAAAATGATATTGTATTTAAGGGGGGATAAGCATGGCAAATCTTACCTCCGTTAATTTCCTGTACAGAGAGTACGATATAATCCCTTGCAGTTCCGGCATTGCTCTGGGCCGTACAGATAAATCGTCCAGAGTCCTGGGATCTCACATTGTATATTCTGCAGTGATAAATTTCATGTCAGTCCTTTTGGTTTTTTTTTTTTTTTTTTTTTTGGAAAGAACATTAATTTTCTTTTATTTGATATTTTCTTCTTTCCCTAATACAGAAGATCGCAAATACATCAAACAAAAGTTATACGGATGTTTTCGCACACTTTCTGATTGTTCTCCATTGTCTTGACATCATCAATTTACTTGGGCAGAAAAGTTGGCCAAGTTTTGAACAATGGTTAAGGTAGGTGACTAAACGCAAATCAGAACAGACATACTGCACGCGCTGTTAGTTGCGATCTTGCGTATTATACATGTATATAACACATACATGTATCTATGTTTTTTCAAAAACTCAAGTTTTAGAAAAAGTAAAGGTGTGAAAGATTTAATCCTACAAAAGACATTTTTAGAGAAAGCTCTTGTTACATTCAAAATATTTTTCATGAAACATGTACAGACCAAACAACAAACAAATTCATGACCAGCGATCCATTGTGGAATAGACCATTTTCCGATCTTGTAATAGAACTCAAATTGTCCGAGTCAACACCTTTTGGCATAATTTTCTATAATGACATAACTGTTAAAAGACGCAATTTCATTGTCATGATTGTTGCATCACAATAATAAAGAGCGCAAAAAATTCCCACCTCGAACATTTTTCCTTATTTTGTCGGCCATTAATGAATTTCGGCAAGTAGTCTATTGCTAGTGGTCTTGCTCCTCATGTGTTGCTTGATTTATACATTACGACATTACGAGTATCTTATCACAATCAAATGGGCTGTCAAAGTATTTTTTTAATCGCCAATAATTGACCCTTCCGACTAAGGGAAAAAATGCAAAATTTCGTGATGTCACAATGCTTTTACCTCAGACAAACAAGCTTCGAACCTCGGTCAAACAATGAAATTGCATCGTGATGTCATGGAATTTCTCAAATTTTTCACTCGTTCTGAAGAGTAAATTATGACGTCATAATGTTTAAGTTTGCCAAAAGGCGCAATTTCACACATTTGGTGAACTAGCAAAGAAATGCCTCAATGTCAGATATAATCATAAATAAGAACTGTTAATTTTCTTAAACCAGGCAGATTTCACCTACGTTAATATTCCATTTCTAATGTCAGAGTTAGATGGCAAGGCTCCACCCTCTTTTTCCCATGTGACTGTGGGGGAGGGACTTCCACGGGCATCACAGCGTAGTTCAACCAGTTCTCCTGTTGTGGGCCTCTTACTTCTCTCTGAGGCTATCACAGTGGGTGGTACTGAAAATAGACGTTGAACGATATAAAATTTTTTAATATGAACATGTAATAAACTTTAATACAATTACAAAGTTTGGAAAAAAAATCATAATAATAATTGTGATTAAGAATTTCAAAGCAGAATTCTAAAATTTACTTTTCAGTCAGCATTAATGAGATGATAATTACGTGACTAGAATTTTGTGGCAAAAAAAAGTACCAATCCTCATCATGTCACAGTTAAAAACTTGACGTCATTTTGCGGGAAAGGCACTTACATGTATCTTGCCATCCAAAACAACTGGACCGCAGCTATCGTCAAAAGGTCTATACTGGGAAATTTTCATCATTGATAACACATAAAGTTACATATAAAATTAAGTATGCCTGATTCTACATTATAAACTCGAATGAACGAGTATCTAATTTACAAACTGACCTTGAACTTCTACAATGGCTATGCCATCAGACGGCCCGGCGGCATTAGTGGCTACACATCTGTATCTGCCGGCATCAGCAGCCGTAACGGCTAGTATCTGCAGGAGGCCGTCATTTGTCTGTCTGGCTGAGGGGGACAGTGGACGTCCGTCCGCACGTGTCCACTCTATGTTGAAGGGGGGCTGTCCCTGGGGCTGACACCGTAGGGACACAGTTTCTCCTGCTCTGGCCTCTACACGCGCAGGGGATATTGTTAGGGAGGGCGTGACTGTGTAGTAGAAGTGAAACATTGTTGAGGGAATATGTACAGTATATATTAATAATTTTCTTATCAAAATGTAGATGTTTTAAAAAAACCTATTAAAATGTTGAAATTTTTCTCTTTGATATTTTAATTTTTACATATAAATTATCTCTTATTTTCAGGTACATGTACCGTATAAATTGTACAAAACTTTTTAATTCATATAATTTGATTTGATATGATTATGTTATTGGTAATTCATCATTTTTCTTCAAACTTCAACCATACATCCTTGCACTAAACTGTACTTGATGTACATGTATAATTGAAGATTTCATTCATAAAATCTATAATTCATGACCCATTTTCATGTATCTGAAGAGGGAATTGTCAGGACCCCATTCAGAACTTGTCGATGTTTATTGGGTCAAATTTAAATCTCAATGTACATATAATTTTCTATATAATTCCATATTTTTACTACAAACCTGTCACAATGATGAAGACAGAGGTCTCGTAGTTTTGTTGTGCGGTGGTGGCGCTACAGATGTACTCTCCAGCGTACTGACGTGTGAATCGTGGAATGTATAAGGTGCCGCCCTGGATCCTGTGATTAGGCGGCAGGGCACCCTCACGTCTACGCCAACGAACAATCGGGTTCACAAGTCCTGTTAATACATGTAAATGCAAATACATTAAGAGAAACATTTAAATACAATATGTGCAAATCTGAAACATTGATTAGAGGAATTTCCTGATTTTTGTTTTCTTTCTGTTCTTACATTTTCAAGTTCACCATCATGCAAGTACAAACAGATTATCAACCGAGTCAATTTTTAAGTTCCCTGATTTGACCAATTAACTATGATTTTACACACCAGACTCGAACATCGACTAACAAGGCAAACTTTTGAATTGTTGCATCATAATATGTTATAGGCTCTGTTTTATATGTTTAACATCTTCAAATTCAATAGTATCATTTTAAGAACATATAAATTTGCAGCATGGACAGGCACCCTCCTCTGAGAGATCCTCAATCTAAACGATGTAATATGGCCAAAGAGTGTGAAAATCATTATGTCCAAAAATGTACTGAAAGAAGAAGCAGAATGGGTGGGATATGATGCTACAGGACCCATGTTTTAGAAATTTCAAGAAATTTTCATAACAGAAAATTTCGAATGCGTTAAAGAAATTATCAACAGAAGTTGATTGAACTTGGCTACATGTGCCTTCGGGGACTCCTGGTCCACCAGCAGTGACACTCACCAAGAGGTACAAATGTTAAATGTCTTAAAATTCAACATTTGCGATGTCAAAACAAAAATCTTCACAAAGTACATGTATTATGTCTATAGACCGGCCATCAATTGACACAACAAGAAATGGATATTTTGGACATTAAATTTTCAAAAAATACTTTTAAAAATATTCCAGAAGTCAAAATACTTCAATATATGCTTATACGAAACATACATATTTTTGGTCAGTGAAAATAAAAGCTGAAAATGTCAATTTTTGTTCAATCATAAAGCTGTTATAAAGGATTGTAAAGGATTGTAATGAAAAAAAATAGCAATCCAAGGAATGCTTGTGTCGGTTTGATTATTATTCTAGAAAGTGGATCAAAATTCTTGAAAAGTAGGTCTAGGTAAAATATCTAGGTCAAGGTCAAAAGGTCAAATTTTATGGTCTGTGTAGAAAGGTCTTGTCACAAGGAATACACATGTGAAATACCAAAGCCCTATCACTTACCAATCAAAAGATATATCCATTCTTAATTTTTTTTGAAAAGTAGGTCAAATATGTAGGTCAAGGTCAAAAGGTAAAAAAAATAATGGTATGTGTAGAATGGCATTGTTACAAGGAAAATACATGTGAAATATCAAAGCCCTATCACCTACCAATCAAAAGATATAGCCAATATTACTTTTCTTGAAAAGTAGGTCAAATATCTAGATCAAGGTCAAAAGGTCAAATTTAATGGTCTGTATAGAAAGGTCTTGTCAGAAGGAATACACATGTGAAATATCGAAGCCCTATCACTTACCAATCAAAAGATATAGTGAATCTTATCTTTTTTTCAAAAGTAGGTCAAATATCTAGGTCAAGGTCACAAGGTCAAAAATTATGGTATGCGTAGAAAGGTCTTGCCACAAGGATTGCACATCTGAAATATCAAAGTCCTAACACTCACCAATAAAAAGATATATCCATTCTTAATTTTTTTTGAAAAGTAGGTCAAATATGTAGGTCAAGGTCACTAGGTCAAAAGTTATTGTATGTGTAGAAAGGTCTTGTCACAAGGAATACAGATGTGAAATATCAAAGTCCTATCACTTACCAATCAAAAGATATAGCGAATCTTATCTTTTTTTCAAAAGTAGGTCAAATATCTAGGTCAAGGTCACAAGGTCAAAAATTATGGTATGTGTAGAAAGGTCTTGCCACAAGGATTGCACATGTGAAATATCAAAGCCCTATCACCTACCAATCAAAAGATATATCCATTCTTAATTTTTTTGAAAAGTAGGTCAAATATGTAGGTCAAGGTCACTAGGTCAAAAATTATGGTATGTGTAAGAAGGTCTTGTCACAAGGAATACACATGTGAAATATCAAAGCCCTATCACTTACCAATCAAAAGTTATGGGCTGTGACACCCAAAGTGTGACAGACAGACAGACAGACGGACGGACGGACGGACGGACGGACGGACGGACAGACGGACAACGGACAAAGTGATCCCTAAGTGTCGCTATGCTTCGCAGGCGACACAAAAATCTCAATAAAAAATGTGGAGTGCAGCTTTAAAACTTAAAATCATGTCTGACAAAAGCACAAGATGAATAATTACCCTCAGTTTCACATTCCAGTGTAATGCTTTGCCCTTCCACTGCACTGATTGTCTCTGGTCCAGTAATGGTCACTCCCTTAACTGGCTGTCTGTCATCCTGGACTGTCATCAAATACTCAAAATTAGGTAATACTCATATCCACAATGAGAAAATACTTGTATGTTAAAACACTCATAGTATTACATGTATGTTAAAATACTCATATGTTAAAATACTCATATGTTAAAACACTCATACCTACATGTATATGAAAATCATGATTATCATAATAATATTCAAAATAATCAAAACTCATAATGGTAAAATATTCATAATGATAATAATATACTCCAAATGATGAAATACTCATATCCAAATTAAAGTTTTCTATGTCATATATTATCTACCTTTACAATGAAAATTTTCCCAACATCAAACAGTCACTTACATGTATCCCTACTTGTCCTGTTAGCGAGAAAGATCTCAATATTTTACTAAATGAGACATAAAATTTTAAGGATGTTTTCCATAATTTTGATATTTTCTTAGCTTACCAATAATTTGGACATTTTCCTCCGTGGTTCCTGCCGTATTTTCAGCAACACAGACATAGTTTCCAGTATCTGACGTTGTCACGCTCTCTATGGTCAGGGTGCTCGAGCCTTGTCTACGATCGAAAGATTGTACGTCTGTTGACGGAAGGTCACCACGTTGTGGTCCTTGGTCATATCTCCAGTATACAGTGGGTATGGGGTCACCTTCACCGACGCATTCTACTTCGACACGCTGTCCGACTAAGGCGTACACGGTGGTGCGGGGCGTTATTACAATCCTGGGTGGTCCTTAAAATCAAGTTAGCAGAAGTCAGAAGACTACATTGCTCGTCATGTGGGTTTTTGATAGTAAAATGGCAATTTTTTTTTAGATGGTAATGAAGAAATGTCAGGATAAAGTTTTAGAAAAATAGGTCCAACCACAAGTCAAATTCTCATTTGAAAGGTCTGGTATCTACAAATGAAATATCTAAGACTAATAACTGAAAGTTCATGAGTTATGCATGTAGCCTATGTTAATGTTTTGTCCAAACAACGGACGAAATGCAGCTGTACTAGGGACATGATATTAGCTTCCTGGATATTTGCCGTCACTTGCTCAAAAGATGTGTTTGGTGGAATTAATGTGCGATGGTAAATTATGGCTATATCAGTGTAAGATATAAAAAATCTATAAAAATATCACCAAAGGGAGTGACAACATACCTTGTATGACTAGTGTAGCTGTAGCAGTGACTGAGCCTAAATCGTTAGATACAGTACACACATACGCCCCAGCTTCCTGGCCTGTCACAGATTTAAACATCAGTACTCCGTTATCCATAATCTCAGTTGTCTCCCTTACCAAGGCCTCACCACCAGCTCTGGAAACATTTGTAAATCATGTTTCATTATATATATGAACACTACAAAGAAATAGTAATTTTTACTTTTGTTGATCTGGAAAACTTGGAAGTTTATAGTACAGGCTTATAACATTTTTGTAAAAAAAAAATCAAGTACAGTCATGTTATTACATTTTTGTAATATATTCAAAATCAGATCTTAAATTTCTTATGCCAGTGAGATGAAACTCAAAATTCCATGATTCATAACATAAATAACTATTTTTGTCCGTAGCTCCTAGCTATTTTAATATTTCAAAAATTTGTAACCAATACAAAAATTAATTTTGTATTAGTTTCTTAATTGCTTGTTTACAAATCTGATAAAAAATAATTCTTATTTTATTTGTTTGGATGTCAGTCAGCAGCTGACCTATATACATAAGGGGAAGGAGATGGGTAAGAGGTCAGAATCATACCAATTTTCAATTTTTTTTGTAAGTGTAATGTTTAGTACTATATTTTTTTTTCAAAACATAGGCTGGACCCCCCTCCCCATAATACTGTATGTGACAGTGTACTTATTTTAGCAGGATTCATTTTTTAACGGAGTTATAGCACTATAAAGACTGCACTTATTCAAGACTAAATTATTGATTTTTTATAGATTAATGTTGAAAATCAATTTTCCCATTTTTGCCTGGTTTGCGCTAAAATTTGGTTGCGCTAAAATATGTACACATACAGTATGTTCGACCTCCCCATAAATGATTCTAGATCCCCCAGTGACAGTCGCAACATTTTTAAAATTACCTGGTCCATACAACTGTCGGGGGAGGATCTCCGCCCATCACTCGACATTGGAACAAGGCGCTGCCTCCTACACTAATGGTCTGAGTCCCCTCAGGGTACAGGTCAACCTTAGGCAACTCGCGCCCTGTGAAAATAAACGTAAAAATATCTTGAGTAAAAAAACCTTATACACTTCACTCAATTTGTCATTTACTTTAATTTCAATTTAAACAAATGCAGAAATGGGGGGCAAAAGTTACACAAGATTATAAGTGCCCTTTCCCTTTAATAAAGAACACAGAAGTTCATAAATGAAAACAAATTTTTTTTTTATTTTCATTCCAATTCTTGAAATATTTTGAGTAAGTCTTTTTATATACTGCTTGAGTGTAAATACATGTGAAGGATATATCATTTCATTTTACACTTTCACGTTATAATCAAAATGTAACGTCTCCTGTCCTATTGCTGCATGTATTATAGAAATAAATTGTTTGCATAATAAAATCAAAGATTACGTAATGCAAAGAAAAAATCATCTTCTCGAGACAAGTGTATGTAATACCTTACTCCGCCTTGTTGGATGTCGTACACAAAAATTTGTCTCCGGTGAGCTTCACTACGGAGACTTATCAGGCAAAAACATTGATTGAATTACAAGCAATTTTAAAAATGCTTGTTGATGTGATTGAATGACTTTATTCTCAAAATTGCTTGCATATGTACACAGCCAATTGTGCCTCACATGAAATTTATATGAAATGAGCATCATGTAAATTTCACATGAAAGTTCATGTGAATTTCATATGAATTTTACATGAAATTCATGTGAAAAAAAATTCACATGAATTTCACATAAATTTACTTCACATGAATTTTACATGAATTTTTCTTTTTGACCTTCATGCAAAATCGACTTTACATGCAATTCATGTCAGAAACTTCACATGAATTTCAAGTGAAAAATTTCATGTAAATTTCATGTTTGTGCTCATTTCACATAAATTTCATGTGAACTTTTACATAAATTTCATGTAAATTTCATATGAATTTCATGTGAGGCACAGTTGGCTGTATAAATACATGTATGATAACATATAGACTCTGATCTTGTCGTTTAATCTCCGAGCGAAACTCATCGGAGACGTAGTTTTGTGTATGACATCCGACAAGAGGTATTACCTACACTTGTCTCAAGAAGATGAGAAAAATAGGTAAAACTATTATTTTCACATGACATTTCTTCTAACTTTGAGATGGAAAATGCAGAACTAAAGTATGAGTACAAGGAAAACTTACGTTCCACTTCAACGACCACCCAGCCCTGACTGATTCCGATGGAGTTCTCTGCCCTACAAATGTATATACCCCTATCCTCCATCTGTGTGTTGGTAATTCTCAAGGTGGCACCATTTACCTACGATTGAAATTGTTTATGGATCATTATGTCATTATTTATATGTACTTGTACATGTACAAGTTTAATACATGAATAAAATAATCATTATAGGAATGAACAGACAAAGGAATTCTTAAACACTGAATAGCAGCCACATATGCAATATGACAGGATAGCAAAATGGACCAATAGATGATCTATTCACAGTAATTGGTGATATTGTGGTAATATTTCTAGTATTTTCTCACATCAACGCTGTAAATATTTGATGCGTGCCCTCCGCCTCCCCTCACTAATCTTAACATGATGTCTAAAGACTAAGATCGGCTCTGAAGTTTGACCAGTGTATGGTTGGCTGGGGTTCACCAGTCACCTCACACCTTATACTGCCTATATTCCCATGGAGAACCCCCCCCCCCCCTCCTACTCATTTATATTGATACGAACATACCTGATGTCTAGGACTTAGATCGGCTCTGGAGTTTGATCAGTGTATGGTTGGCTGGGGTTCTCCAGTAACCTCACACCGTATATTGCCCGTGGTCCCCTGGAGACACCCCCCCCCCCCCTTCACTTATATTAACAACATACCTGATGTCTAGGACTGAGATCAGCTCTGGACTTTGACCAACGTATGGTTGGCTGGGGTTCTCCAGTCACCTCACACCGTAAACTGCCTGTGGTCCCCTGGAGTAACACCCCACCACACACACACACTCACCCTTATTGACAACATACCTGATGTCTAGGACTGAGATCAGCTCTGGACTTTGTCCAGCGTATGGTTGGCTGGGGTTCTCCAGTCACCTCACACCGTATACTGCCTGTGGTCCCCTGTAGTCCCCTGGAGAACCCCCCACCCAACTCACTTATATTAACAACATACCTGATGTCTAGGACTGAGATCAGCTCTGGACTTTGACCAACGTATGGTTGGCTGGGGTTCTCCAGTCACCTCACATCGTAAACTACCTGTGGTCCCCTGGAGTAACACCCCACCACACACACACACTCACTTTTATTGACAACATACCTGATGTCTAGGACTGAGATCAGCTCTGGACTTTGTCCAGCGTATGGTTGGCTGGGGTTCACCAGTCACCTCACACCGTATACTGCCTGCAGTCCCCTGAAGACCCCCCTTTCCCACCCCACTCACTTATATTGACAACATACCTGATGTCTAGGACTGAGATCGGCTCTGGACTTTGTCCAGCGTATGGTTGGCTGGGGTTCTCCAGTCACCTCACATCGTAAACTACCTGTGGTCCCCTGGGGTATAGTAATCCTGTCTGGTGTGATTTTCACTGTGGGACGTGATGCTGAATAAGAAATACCATCAATATATGAATTTAACATCCATGTTGAAATATTACGGTCTTTCTTTTCCAAATTCATTGATATTCATCAAAAGCATTCTGTCTTTTCGATTTTATGGGCTCATGTTCCATTTGTGACGGAATCTTATGTAAAAGTATTGTAATAGTGTTTTTTCACACTTTTGGGAGAAGGGGGTCAGGGCCCATACGTTGCGGGAAAATATGTGCACGAACTACTCAAAAAGGGAATTTTTGAATAAATCCAAATTCTTTCAAAAACTATATTAGATAGCATCATCAATATCATTGGAATGGCTTTAAGTACAAACAGTTATCTTCAAACATGTTAAACGGACAACATTCTACTATTTGGATTCTGATTTTGTTGAATTTTACACACTATTTTAAAACGATTTCTTGCCAAAGAAAAAATCTTTTATATGGGAGAAAATTTCTCTGACAGGAGGGGAAAAATATATACTCCAAAGAGGGGGGAATTGGGCTGATTTTTTTGGGGAAAACAAAATGATGGGTAATGTCATTATATTCCTTCAGAAACTTCAGATTTGTAACTGCACTGCTTCCCTGATTTTAGGCTTGTTTCCATAGAATCTGATGTGATTTTGGGTAGTGTTGTAACGATTATCGCCGACATCGGCGACATCATCGCTAATACCCTTCGATTTCGATTAATCGATTATGATTTTAAGAATCGATTATAATCGGAAATATTCAACATGGAAAAGAATAACATAGTTTTCGGTCGAATTTGCGTATGACAAGTACGAAAAAAAACGAAAGTAGATCAACGATCGTTTATACGAGTTTTAAAGTTCCGGCCGTAGCGTAAATAATTTGAAAAGGATACACTCTCTAAGGCATGCAATGGATGGAACAAGGATTCTCATTGAATTTAATTGTAATGACAAGTACTCTTATAGAAAACTTCAACGTAAGATAAGATATGGGTCAGGGATTCGTCAGTAGAAAAAAAAACTTTTTAGTTTTTACACCGAACTCCTGAGCTTTGTAAGAAGGACAAGGTCAATGAATTTCACAGTACTGTTAGCCTAAACTCCATGAAGATATTGCTTAATTCCTTGAATGAGCAAAATCTTGAGTTAACTCTTGGGTCGTATGGAACCCCCCCCCCCCCCCTAATTCCTGCATCTGCCATATAAAGTTGTCGCCCATTACAATCACATATTTGTTTTGACTTCATTACTGCTGTGATCTTGACAAAATATTTCATTTACTAGACAGGATTTTATCATTCTGTGCTTGGAGTTCTTTCTAGACATTTTGCTATGTATATTAGCATAAGATTTAGTGAAGTTTATTCATTACTTGTCATATTCCTTTCTGTAAAAACAAGAAAGAATTCTTTCCGATTAAATCGAAATAATCGATTAAAATCCTCTCCGATTATAAACCGATAATCGATTATGAAATTTTTCCGATTATACAACACTAATTTTGGGCTTGTTTCCATGGAATCTGATGTGATTTTAGGCTTGTTTCCATAGAATCTGATGTGATTTTAGGCTTGTTTCCAAAGGATCTGATGTGTTTTTAGGCTTGTTTCCATAGGATCTGATGTGATTTTAGGCTTGTTTCCATAGAATCTGATGTGTTTTTAGGCTTGTGTCCATAGGATCTGATGTGATTTTAGGCTTGTTTTTATAGGATCTGATGTGATTTTAGGCTTGTTTCCATAGAATCTGATGTGATTCTAGGTTCGTTTCCATAGGATCTGATGTGATTTTAGGCTTGTTTCCATAGGATCTGATGTGTTTTTAGGCTTGTTTCCATAGGATCTGATGTGATTTTAGGCTTGTTTCCATAGGATTTGATGTGATTTTAGGCTTGTTTCCATAGAATTTGGTGAAGCCACAATACATTGACACCAATATGTGAACTTACACAAAAGCGAAATAGTATATGTAACTCTGTTATTTTTTTTTTTTTTTCGAAAAGACCGATTTACTTAAAATTTGCATATAAGGGGGGGGGGGGGGGGGGGGGGAGGGGTTAGCATACATTTGACCATTTCTCTAATAAGTACGTACATGTTTTCAAAAACAAATCAGTGAATGAAAGTCAAACACAAAACCCGACATCAGATTCTAAAAATAACAATCAAAAGGCTTACAAAGTCGAGAAATAAAACGGAACTTTCTCTCAAGAAAAGAAAATCGGACAAACATACGGCTCCACAGAAACACAAAAGACAACTTTATTTAATGAACCATTTCCAGAGCCCAGTGTATGTACGGAATGACAATAACTTCTACAGACATGTTAAAATCTTACAATCTTACATTTTTTTTAACGACTGATTTCACAACTTACTTATAGTATTTTGCTGTACAGTGACCGTGGCTGTGCCGGTACCCCTATCTCCATCTGACGTGATAGCCGTACACACGTATCGACCAGCGTATGATGGCTGTATGTTGTTGAGAGTCAGCACTCCGTTATCCTGGCTGGAGCCTGTCGGGAGCCCTCCAACACGTGACCACACCAAAGTTGCACGGAGAGAGTCGTCATCTACGTAACATACGAGCTGTGTGGTGGATCCAATCACGGCAATTACGGATGTTTGTCGAATAATTACCGTTACGTCCGGACGGATATCTCCTGTGACAAAATTCAATGTTAGGACATATTTGCTAAAATTAAGAAAGTCGCTTCAACTTTGCTACAATCATTTCATTAAATTTTTCTCATTATTAATATCTTGTATCAAACTAATCATTTTTTAACAAAAACTACGAAATAATCTCCTACGGAATATCCAAGATATCTCAACATACGGAAGCAGAGTTTCTGAAAACATCAGTTTTATCGGATTTTCCGATAAAAAATTCTTTGATCCGATTAAAACTCACGTTATATCTATTTTTTTGGAGTGATAAAAAAGTCCCCAAATGTCGGACATTAAGTTAAAGTTTTCAAGAACTCTGCAGAAGCATTTATAACATAAAGTGAGGATTTCACAGAGAGTGTAGACCACGGGCAACTGGTGTCAATTAAGGAAGACATTTACTTGTGTGGTTACCCAGATTGTTAGTAATCAACCTGAACTCCCTTTTGGTGATACTTAAAAGGAATAGGTATACATGTCCTTCATACTTGCATAATTACTTGTGCATACGTACCTTCTGTTACATAAAGAATGGTTCTGACTTCATTCGTTCCAGCGACATTTGTGGCTTTACAGAAATACTGAGCTTCATCCGATCGTAAGGCAAACGGAATGCGTAGAACTCCATTACTGATGGTAGCTTGTGGATTAATCCTACCAGAACTTCTACGCCATTCTACAACAGGGGTGGGACGCCCATTGGCGATACATCGGAATTCTACTAGCTCTCCTTCCTTCACTGTCTGGTAACGTGGCTCGATGCGTACGATGGGTGCGGTTTCACTTCCTACAAGATTGATTATAACAAAATCATACTTAGAATATGTTCAGTATGTTGACTAACGTTTCATTTCCTGTAAGGTAAATTATGGTAAAATCATGCATAGAGTATATTCTTGCGAAGTTATGCATCTTAACTTAGGAGAACATATCTTTCTGTGTTATTTTCAGGTCTTTCCAGTTGCAGCATACAGCTAATTACTGCCAACGGTGATCGCGTGTTGCCATCGACACATCAGAGGACATTATATCTGAGCCTGAACATATGTACTGAACAGTACATCTTTAATAGATAACTAACAATTACTAACTGTGAGTGTCGCTACCGTATCAGTAGATATCATATCTGAGCTGGTACACATGTACCAAATGGCAAAGCAATAAATAACCGACAGCTACTTACTGCTAACTGTGAGCATAGCTACTGCCGTATCTGTTGACATCATATCTGAGCCGGTACACACATACAGAACAGCATATAAAAAATAACTGACAACTACTTAGTCCTAACTGTGAGCGTTGCTACCGCAGTATTCACAAACAATATATCTAAGCTGGTACACATGTACCGAACAACATATCCATAAATTACTGACAGCTAGATACTGCTAATTGTGAGAGTCATCACTTCAGCATCGGAGGACACCATATCAGAGCTGGTACACACATACCGAACTTCACAACTACATGTATAAATAACTGACAGCTACATGTACTTACGGCTGACTGTGAGAGTCGCCACTGCGGTATCGGTAGACATCAAATCTGAGCCGGTACGTACGTACCGAATGGCATATCTATAAATAACTGAGAGCTACTCACTATGAGCTTCGCCACTGCAGTGTCCATTCAGTCAGAAAATCTACAGGGCTTAATGCTACAAGTTTACTGAATGGCATGTAAGATTCTATAAATAACTTACTGCTAACTGTGAGTGTTGCTACTGCGGTATCGGTAGACATCATGTCTGAGCCTGTACAAATGTAGGTTCCCTGATCTTCGGCCTGGGCGTTCGGAATTACTAGTACTCCGTTGTTATCTATGGCCTTGGACGGTAGACGACCACCTTGTCTCGTCCATGATAGAATGTACGTCATCTGTGATCAAAGCAAAGCCTTTTTCTAATTTGATTGTTGGTTAGGCATATACATGTACAGGTATGTACATGTGAGTAATTGTATAAAAGGAGGGGGGGGGGCATAGCATGCCAATTCTGCAGTCTGAGAAGTGGCCTGCTTGACATGCAAGTTTCTAATTAATTCTGAAGGAGTACATTATGTTAGCTAGCTATCTGCAGTTGTGATCAGGGGACAGGGCTTGCGTCAGCAAATGACTTGATTTGCGTTGAATAGACTTGCATTATTGATTTACAAACCTGAGTAAGAGATCCTGTAGCTACACAGACAAATCTAACTGACGTCCCCTCGTCCACTGTGGCGTCTTTTGGTTCCTCTATTCTCACTCTAATTGGCTGTTTATCTCCTGCAAACAATTGCAAAATATCTCATTTTAAGGTACTGTGAACGTGGAAAATTTCTATGGGGGTAATTTTCACGTTTTCGCGAATCAAATGACGTTGAAAAAATTTCCCCCACGCAAAAATATCCCCACTGCATTCTTATAATGGGAAAGACGTTTTCATCGCAAATATTTTCCCTACCCGTAACGTCTTGATGTTATAATGACGAAATTTTCCCCTGAAAGTCTGAGCACAAAATGTTCTATATTTAAGTGCATTTTAAAGTTTTTTATTCATCCCTTGCTCAGTTCAATCAAATCAATGGATTATCAGTGTTAATAAATGACATTAGGGTTATACTTTGGTGAGAATTTGAATAAAAATTTTCCCGATTTCAGCAAATGTTGCAAATTTTCCAAATGGGACAGGCACAGGCACCTAACCCAAAATTAAAAAAAAAAAAAAAACCTGCCTATATATGTAATTCTAAAATTAAATTATAAATGTAAAATTCACTTGTAATTCTGAGATTTACATGTACCTATTTTTACCTATAATTCTAAGAATTACCTATAATTCTAAGAATTACCTATAATTCTAAGAATTACCTATAATTCTAAGAATTACCTATAAATCTTAGATCTACTTACAATTATATCTAAGATTTACCAATAAATCCAAGGTTCATCTATCATTTTAAAATTTACCCATAATTTAGCATTAACCAATACATATACCTCTAACATTAATTGTAACTTTTATCCATATATGCAATAGTCCACTTTCCAGGAAATATTTACATGCATGACCATTTTAAACTTCAATTTTACATGCGCAAACACCAGACATCACATCATTTGCCAACATTTTGAATTGTGATGTCATATTTGATCACACTGACTTTATGCATTGTCATGTTTTCTATTTTGACGTCACAATGAGAATATCGCCAAATTTTGTGATGTCTGGTGTCTGTCCGCCTAAAGAATCTACTATAAAATCAGCTATAATTCTAAAGTTTACCTATAACAATGACTGATACTGTCTCCCTGGTGCTGCCGTGTATGTTGGTTGCCGTACACACGTACCGTCCCTCGTCCGATTTCATCAGATTTCTAATGGTCAGTGTATAACTCGGACTGACCTGCGACCGGCTGGACAGCTGCTGGCCATTCTCTCTACTCCATACGACGTTGAACGGTCCCGGACCACGAACGTTACATTGTATAACAATGGTCTGACCTACAGATTCCTCTACTCGTACTGGATTGACGGTGATCCTTGGTCGTAGAATTACTGAAATGTTAAAAATAACTCTTCACATTATTGAAACTATGGTAACAAAATTTATTTTTACCTTAGTTAATTTCTAATCAAAATTCCAATTAAATGTGCTAAACAAACTCCTTTACTTTGATTAAGTTTATTTCTAATGAAAGTTCTATTAAATGCAATTTCACAATTATGTCTATTTTCATTGTCTGCTGCTTAGTTAAGGCCTTAAACAAGAACATACATACATGTTCATGTTGTTAGGATTGTGAAAATCACATTTTGCTTTATATTCAAGAAAACTGTGATTGAATTAGAACTGAAATAACTGTTACATAAAAAAACTCTATTTGCAGTCCTTAAATCAGCATTTACCGTTCACAAACCTAACATCAGAATATTTTTTTTCATAAATTCACATCCATATAGCACATTGAAAGTTGGTAGTCAGTAGCTCTTATACTGCTATAAGTCTTCAGTTGAAAAATCACAGAATGGGTAACGAATCAACTTATTTTGTCTCCAGATTTCTAGATGTACTTCTCCGAAATACAAATCTGGTATATAAAAGACGTAATAAATAAATGAATAAGTAAAATAAATAATCTTTATTTAAAATCGGATATAAATTTTTAACAATGAACATAAGCTCTGTAGAGCTTTTTGACCGACGAACACTTCAGAACAGGTTAAGAACATAAGGCTAGAGAGAAGATATTCAGCCCACAAACATCATTCCATGCCGATGGTCAATGAGGATCGAACCCGCGACCCTCCGGTCATGAGTCCGCTTCTCTTACCACTTCGCCATGGAACCCCGGGCCCAACATTTCAATGATTTCTCACCTGTATCCCTTGTACATTTTCCACCAACTTCTCTAGGATTTCCAGTATAACCATTGGCTGTGTCACATCTAGAAGAAATTATCAGTACAATACATCATGATAAATTTGACAACTTTCAATACAAAGAATTTGTTGTAAAATGATTTGTATGAAATATGTTGGATATCATTATCATTAAACTGTCCTTCACTAAATCCAGAGCAACCTGTTGCGGAGATTCAATCCCGTCATCTTAGGAATTTTCCAGTTAATCATTGTTTCCCTGTAAATTTACCTTATTACTCACCATTTCAACTAATTTCAATATGCTATGCCAAAAAATCAAATACGAGAAATCCCAAAGCTAATTTCAGGGCAATACCATATGTCCTCCTTGCCAACAATGGTAAACCATGACAACATGACATCTGGCATCAAACATTTTACAACAGAAAATCTCCATAGACAATTTTTTTTTTTCGCTGTACATGTAGTTATTTAATCTAAAAGGGACGCACAACCTAAAAGGTGATCATTTCTGTTACAACTACGTAATATACATGTACATGTAGATAGACTGGGTATCTTTTAACAATATGCATGTATAGATGACAGTAGTATACTGTAAGTCAGAGAAAATCATAAAAATTTAGGGTGCTCTGAATTTAGTGAAGAGGCCAAGAGAAAATTGTTAAAAAAGCGAGATCTGAATTTAAAGAGTATAGGACAATTGATAACTTACGTTCCACAGTCCCTTCCAAGATAGCCGGGCGGACATCTATCACAGGTCACTTGACCATCATTGTCCAAGTGGCAAGTAGTGGAGAATCTGTCAAATATCAAAAATTCAACATGAACACGTATAACCAGGGTAAATCTGTTCACACTTATCCTATCAAAAATTCAACATGAACATGTAAAACCAGGGTAAATCTGTTCACACTTATCCTACCAAAAATTCAACATAAACACCTAAAACCAGGGTAAATCTGTTCACACTTATCCTATCAAAAATTCAACATGAACATGTAAAACCAGGGTAAATCTGTTCACACTTATCCTACCAAAAATTCAACATAAACACCTAAAACCAGGGTAAATCTGTTCACACTTATCCTATCAAAAATTCAACATGAACATGTAAAACCAGGGTAAATCTGTTCACACTTATCCTACCAAAAATTCAACATAAACACCTAAAACCAGGGAAAATCTGTTCACACTTATCCTATCAAAAATTCAACATGAACACATAAAACCAGGGTAAATCTGTTCACACTTATCCTATCAAAAATTCAACATGAACACATAAAACCAGGGTAAATCTGTTCACACTTATCCTATCAAAAATTCAACACGAACCGGTATAACCAGGTTAAATCTATCCATCAAAAATTCAACACAAACACAAAAAACAAGGGTAAATCTGTTCACAATAATCCCATAAAAAATTCAATATAAACACTTAAAACCAGGGTAAATCTGTTCACACTTATCCTATCAAAAATTCAACATAAACACGAAAAACCAGGGTAAATCTGTTCACGCTTATCCTATCAAAAATTCAACATGAACACGTATAACCAGGGTAAATCTGTTCACACTTATCCTATCAAAAATTCAACATAAACACGAAAAACCAGGGTAAATCTGTTCATGCTTATCCTATCAAAAATTCAACATGAACACGTATAACCAGGGTAAATCTGTTCACACTTATCCTATCAAAAATTCAACATAAACACATAAAACCAGGGTAAATCTGTTCACGCTTATCCTATCAAAAATTCAACATGAACACGTAAAACCAGGGTAAATCTGTTCACACTTATCCTATCAAAAATTCAACATGAACACATAAAACCAGGGTAAATCTGTTCACACTTATCCTACCAAAAATTCAACACGAACCGGTATAACCAGGTTAAATCTATCCATCAAAAATTCAACACAAACACAAAAAACAAGGGTAAATCTGTTCACAATAATCCCATAAAAAATTCAATATAAACACTTAAAACCAGGGTAAATCTGTTCACACTTATCCTATCAAAAATTCAACATAAACACATATAACCAGGGTAAATATGTTCACACTTATCCTATCAAAAATTAAACATGAACATGTAAAACCAGGGTAAATCTGTTCACACTTATCCTATCAAAAATTCAACATGAACACGTATAACCAGGGTAAATCTGTTCACACTTATCCTATCAAAAATTCAACATGAACATGTAAAACCAGGGTAAATCTGTTCACACTTATCCTATCAAAAATTCAACATCAACACGTATAACCAGGGTAAATCTGTTCACAATAATCCCATCAAAAATTCAACATAAACATGTAAAATCAGGGTAAATCTGTTCACACTTATCCTATCAAAAATTTCAACATGAACACGTATAACCAGGGTAAATCTGTTCACCTTTATCCTATCAAAAATTCAACATGAAAACGTATAACCAGGGTAAATCTGTTCACACTTATCCTATCAAAAATTCAACATAAACACGAAAAACCAGGGTAAATCTGTTCATGCTTATCCTATCAAAAATTCAACATGAACACGTATAACCAGGGTAAATCTGTTCACACTTATCCTATCAAAAATTCAACATAAACACATAAAACCAGGGTAAATCTGTTCACACTTATCCTACCAAAAATTCAACATGAACACGTAAAACCAGGGTAAATCTGTTCACACTTATCCTATCAAAAATTCAACATGAACACATAAAACCAGGGTAAATCTGTTCACACTTATCCTACCAAAAATTCAACACGAACCGGTATAACCAGGTTAAATCTATCCATCAAAAATTCAACACAAACACAAAAAACAAGGGTAAATCTGTTCACAATAATCCCATAAAAAATTCAATATAAACACTTAAAACCAGGGTAAATCTGTTCACACTTATCCTACCAAAAATTTCAACATGAACACGTATAACCAGGGTAAATCTGTTCACACTTATCCTATCAAAAATTAAACATGAACACGTAAAACCAGGGTAAATCTGTTCACACTTATCCTATCAAAAATTCAACATGAACACGTATAACCAGGGTAAATCTGTTCACACTTATCCTATCAAAAATTCAACATAAACACGAAAAACCAGGGTAAATCTGTTCACACTTATCCTAATATTCCATATTTTTTATCTATTCATTTTTCATTTATTCTTTATTTATCTACAGAATTACTTTTAATTTGGGATGGCATCTGACATTATACAATGCATTATGACTTAATAAAATAAAACATAGTATTTTTTACAGCATGTCTTTCCTGAATTTTAGGTTGGTTTCCACAGAATTTGATAGTGTCATAATTACATGTGAGACAGACACTGTCCCAAACGAGACGTAACCAAAACACCGAATTACAATATGTGGCAGCTTCATAATCAATCATATTACAATGTATTTCAAATGAGAGTTTTCTGTGATTATTGTAATTTGAGTTAATGATAAATTCTCACAAAATTGAAAAAATTATCTGTAAAAATCAAGATGATCCATGAATATAAAAGCCATAAGAAAACAATTTGGGAATTGTAAGATACCAAATGCATAAGAAAGCCACTCACCGATTGGACGGTAGAGTAAGAGGACATGGACAAGGTCGGCAGTCATTGGGTGTTCCTGATGTGGCGTCGCCATAGAAACCATCGGCACATCTTTCACAACGATCTCCAACAGTGTTATGTTGACAATTCTAAATACAAAATGTACATGTACAATTGAGAAATGAAATGATGATTTATGATCGTGGGTTTTTTTTTTTCATTTCAGGGTTGTCGTGCTAAAAAAGTGCAATTATAATGTTCAAAATATAGGACACATCAGATTTTGATACATGTACATATAGGTATTTCAAATCAGTCAGAGCTTATAATTATACCGTCCCCTTCTTGTGATCAATTTGAACATACATGTATCTGATAAAATTTAAAAAATTTTCCCAATGAAGCTTTTTCTTTCTTTAAAACGTACCTATATATGAATTAATACATATTCAGCCTAAAAGTTACTCACCCAGCATTTGATTGACTAGCACTTAAATTGATAATGAATGCCTTTATACATGTAGGTGTTAAAAACTCTTACAATGTCAAGTAGCTTTTAATCAAATGTCTACCATTAATTCTACCATACTTACCAAGCATTCTCCAGTTGTAGTGTCGCATGACGAAGCGTGTCCATTACAATTACATCTAACACACTCTCCCTGCCGCGCCCCTGAATCCTGTCTCACGAAGCCCGCAGCACACTGCTCACAAGACAAGCCAGTATAGCCGGGTGGGCAACGACAGCTCTCAACGTCCAAGGCCCGGCCATAGCCCGTTGGGCCAGCTACAGCCGTGTCCATGTGGAGGTCACGTAGGGTTGCACTTCCCATGATGCTGTGGTAGGTGGCTCGGATCAAGATGGCTTCTATGTCGGACAGTACCGCCATGAAGGTGTTCCGTGTGGGTTCAGAACCGTCCAGTGATCGGAATGAAGACTGGACAAAGAAACCATTATATATAATGTACATGTACATGTTGTTTCATATTGAAGACATTGTAAGAAATCATTACTGTAAACATGATTATTTTCACTGAGGGGGGGGGGGGGGGTGATTTTCGTGCTTATTACATCAAGAGGGTACGCTTGGGGAAAATATTCGTGATAGAAATGTCTCCACCTATGTAAGAATGCCATTGGGTCATTTTCGCATTAGGGAAATTTTCGTGAAGTCTCTTGATTTGTGAAATACGTTAAATTCACCCCCACGCGAATATTTCCACGTTTTCAGTAATAACATGTAAAATGTATATCAGTTCATAATGAAGAAATCAAAAGAAACCAGAAAGAGGCTAAAGTCAAAGTTTCTGGAATTTGGGAGAAGAAATTCACTTTAAAGTGGAAAAAAATTATGTCTATATATAGCAGTGAACGAGATACAAACCTCTACAAGCTTGATGGTGTATGTACGTGACTCAAACGGTCGGAGTGGTGGGTTAAACAGGTAGTACATCCTCTGCCTCTGGCCGCTGGTCTGTTAATTAAAGACAGCATTGATATTAAGTGATAATTTTCAATATCAATTTCATAACCTCAACATCCTGAGTTTCAGGAACTTCAAAGTTCCCCATTGACTTTCATTAGTCTATGTCAGATAGCGTTTGAAATCGGAACCATAAAAATCTTGAAATCATAATACTGATAAGGTACATGTATCATCAATTTCCAGAGTTTAAGGAAGGTTTCCATAGAATTTGATGACGTCACAATTAGCTTGCGTCAGATATTGTACCAATTGGGAAATAATTCTTTCTATCAAAAAGACGGAAAAATCTTATACAAAACTTCCGATTAACATCTGTAAGGTAAACTCTTTTAAAATTTTTGTGATGTACAAAATTGAATATATACATGTATATATATCAAATCTTACCACTATTTCAAAGTCTACGTCCCTGAACGTTTGTCCAGCATCCAAGGCTACGTTTGTCTCTATAGTGAAGGTCAATTGTCCTCCGTATGATGTCACCTGAAATTTACATGCTTACATTTACAAAAAAAATTCAGGTCAAAGTTTGGCTTTATACATGAAATTCTTTCACAAAATATTTTTTTTACGACAATATCTATTCTTATCAATTTTATATTTTCATGTGATGTTTTACCTATAATCAAAGCAAAGAAATAATATCATAATGCTCTAAACTATGACACGTACAGTTTTGCCATGTAATGACATTATTCCATTGTTTTGAGTGGATAAAATACCTTACGCAAAGAGAAAAAACCAATCCGAGTGAAATTTATTGTGAAAAGGCTAGTGCAAGTTTTCCAAGTCAAACTTCCATTGGGTTTTCTGTTTAAGTAAAGCAAGAATAATTTCTGCTCAAAACATAAACTTCAAAAATCATATTTCACAGTTCATTCCTTATTAATTTCTTTTTTATTCTTTCATTGCATTACATTTACAACATACCTGATTGCCCCTAAACTTTGGAGGTAGACTGAAGAAAAGGCTTTCTCTCTCCCTCTGTACTCCGGAAAACGCGTTAAACGTAATAGCTCTCCTATCTGTGTCTACAGTGAATCCATCAGATATTACGTTGGTCAGTCGGCGATTGGTCAATACAAAATTATGGGTATCTGAGCCGGACAGATTGGGGTATACCTGTAAAAGTACATGTACAAGTATGGAGTTTATGAAATAAAAAGAAGTAATCTACATGTATACTGAGAAAAGACAAGAAGCGTATATCACTAATTCTGAATCTTGCACATATTTTACAGCAATTTTCAGGTTTCTTGGTGATTATTTAATAAAAGTTGGAAATTTGGACCCATATTATATTGCATTTAACATTTAAGACAACCCAGCTGGGAGGAAGGAGGAGGGAGTGAGGGGTTTGAAAGAGGGTGGGTAAAGGGAAAGGGAAAGAGAGGAAGGGGCTTTAGTATACATGTATATACATGTATGTGTGTAATATTAAGAGCGTAAAAGGGGTAAAAACAACCACATTCACAATTCGCCTATCGCCAATTCCCAGATAAGCTCCGCCCATATTACCAAATACGCTGGATCCCGCTAGCTCAGACAAAAACCAGCTAAGGCGGATGTAAACAGTACATGTTCTATAGGAAAATTGGCAACAAAATATGCCATTTCAACCGATTTTCGTAATGATTTTTCCATGAAATATATTATGTGTAATGTACTTTATCTCTGAAATCAACATAACAAGAGTATAATATTTTTGTGAAAGTTATTTCGAGGGCGTCCAACACAAATATGTTTCAGGATGCGAAATGAAAAGTCGGGTCGGGTTGGGGTTAAATATGAAACACCGTCCGCGGGTACAGCCCGGGGTGTGAGCATTTTTTTTTTATAACACGTGAATATATATTACTACGATAATTGATTTTATTGATTTTTTTTTTGGGGGGGGGGGGGGGGGGGAGGTCATTTATAATATTTGATATTTTTTAACTAAGATTTAAATTGCGAGTGTAATAAGCCTGACAATCTAGGAAATTAATGAATAAGTGTATAGGATCACTGATAACATAAAATCAAAATCTTATTTTTTCATTTAAAAAAAAGTAGAAGAAGAAAAACGGGAGCGATGCGAACCGGACTTTTTTTAATATTTTTTTTTCTAAATTCTAGGGAATGGCATGTTCAAATATTTTGAGCATAATTTAAAACCGTAGCTTTTTTCTTTACTTCTAGGCCTCCATTTTTTTATTCCCTTTGCCTTAACGTCATTTTGTGCTTATGCTATCACTGATCTTTTTAGGGTACAACCAAAGGAGTGGGGGACAAGCCTCTGCCCATCTAGCTGGATTCTCCTATATGGGCTTTATGCTATTTAAATGATTCTTTTTGATTTTACAACAAAAGTACTTAAGAATGATAGTATGAAATAAATTAATGCCAAAATAATATCAATATGATTTCATCTTAGGCAAATCAAATGGTAACATTCATTCAAAAACGCCCCCCCCCCCCCCCTCTTTTGCCTATTCTTTACTCTCGACTTTTATACAGCTTGTAATGGGTTTTAATTTGGGTATATTCATGTATGTTTGAACTTCCCAAAATCGGTTTTTTAATTTTTATGAGATGCACATATAATATATTTGATCAACTGTATACGCAAATTCTGTATTTCGTGTTATCCGTTGATGACCGTGCCGATTTTTGTCTATTTTAAGCACTTTTTATGTATTTGATCTGAGAAAAACATTACCCGGATGTCTGTCATCATCACTACTACTTGAACTATGTGCACATCTTTCAACCATTTTAATAAATCAAGAAAATTATGAAAATCTATGTGCTAAATGCTCATGTTATCTTACATTTCTATGATAACGCGTTAGTTTGTCTGAGCTCCCAGCACGTGCAGGGCAGAGGCTATTATTAGCATGCCTGTAACGATATGAGATAATATCATTGGTATTGCGGCAGCCGGGGGAGGAGTTGGCGATAGGTCAATTCAGACAATGTTTTATAAAAAATAATATAAAGATCACAAAAGGGGTAAAAACAACCATGTTCACTATTCAGACAATATGTTTTGTATGTGTATCCAGACGGAATAAGGGATGTACTGTCCCTTCTGCTGGATCTCAACACGTTTTAGTGTCGTAGCCGCTTGTACCTTTTTTGTGCTATCTGTATGAAAGTAATATTTGCATATTACCCGATCTCCATAGTAACTAGAGCTGGAGCACTGGTCAGTAATACCAGAGCAGTAACATTCTAGACAGCCTTGGAAGGGGTTTGGGGGGGGGGGTTGAGGGAAAGGGAGGGGATAGTATATATATGTAATATCTGTATTACCCTGTCTCTATAGTAACTAGAGCTGGAGCACTGGTCAGTAACACCGGAGCAGTAACATTCTAGACAACCTTGGGAGGGGTGGGGGGGGGTTGTTGAGGGAAGGGGAGGGAATAGTATATATGTAATATCTCTATTACCCTATCTCTATAATAACTAGAACTGGAGCACTGGTCAGTAACACCAGAGCAGTAACATTCCAGACAACCTTGGGAGGGGTGGGGTGGGTTGTTGAGGGGAAAGGGGAGGGAATAGTATATATGTAATATCTCTATTACCCTATCTCTATAGTAGCTAGAGCTGGAGCACTGGTCGGTAACACCAGAGCAGTAACGTTCTAGACAACCTTGGAAGGGGAGGGGTGGGGGGGGTGTTTGTTGAGGGAAGGGGGAGGGGATAGTAAATATGTAGTATCTCTATTACCCTATCTCTATAGTAGCTAGAGCTGGAGCACTGGTCGGTAACACCGGAGCAGTAACATTCCAAACAGCCCTGGGAATTATCAGAAGCCAGATTGAAGTATCCTGCCGCACATGAACTACATCGTAATCCTCGAGCATGTGCCTGTATGAATGGAAAAAATCACTTTTATTACACATAAAATATATGGTCTTTTTGACTATCTTTTTTATAGATGAGGTAATCTGCTAGCCTAGGTGGCACATTGGTACTAAATATTGTTAAATAAAGACATGCATTTGTGGAATAAATGCATAATTTTATGTGATATCCAAACTTTCTTGTAAAATATAAAAGATCAATCAGTTTATACTGTAGATCTTATGGAAACAAGGATTTAAACTTGAAAATTAATTTTTTCATTTATTTTCTCTCCTTTTAGTGACAATATCAAATTTGAAGATCCAAAATCAATAGATGAATTACATGTACCTTACATTGGCACTGTCGGCTAACAGGGTCACATTGAGTGTTCGGTACCGTACCTCTGGCATCACACTGACAGTCTGGTCCTGTTTATATAAACGGTAATCTGCTTTACGATACATGTCAGACAAATTGATGGGTGGGTATGATATTTACAATGTACTCCAACCCTTACTTTACTCAGCAAAGAGTACAATTCAACTTGAGGTCGTAAATATGTTATTCAAAAATTTTTCAATTTCTTTTTTTTTTTTAATTCAATGAACAAGAATTTCACTAAGCGAAGGCATCCGGCAAAATACATTGTATAACCACCTCCAATAGCAGAAATAGCTATTTTCATCCTGTACATACTGTAACGTGGAAATCGCGTGGGGGTAATTTTCGCATTTTTAGTGAGTCTATGGACATCGCGAAAATTTCTCTTGCGCGAAAATATCCCCGCTTCAATCTAACAATAAATAATGCATTATCATTGAGAAAATTTCCCCCAAGCATAGCGTCTTGATGTTATAATTGCCAAATTTTCCCCCAGTGAAAATGACCACATTTATAGTACTCATAATACATTCTAATTGCAAGTATATAATCCTTAAAGATCAGCTTCAATTTCTAAATCAATGCCTCGAACAGCTCTTTACAGTATAATGTTGAATAAAGTTTTGAACATTCATCAAAAGCACTTAGGATTTTTTTAATACAAGATGGAAAGTTCTCCTACAAACCTGTATCAATTTTACAGTAATCTCCCGGTTGTAATGGATTACCAGTATAGCCCTGGATACAGCTGAAAAAAAAATTAACAAATAGTCGTCATTTTTCAATAGAATTGAAAATAAAGAATCAGATATTTTCCTGAAGGTATCAAATTAAGAAACTTTTCATCTACACGTATATGTACATGTACTATGAACATGTATACAAGATAGTACTGTTTTAAATCTTTTCAAATTAACCTCAATCTGCCCATCAGAATTGTCCTACTAAATATATTAAAATTAACCTCAATCTGCCAATCAGAATTGTCCTACTACATGTAAATCTATTCAAATCAACCTCAATCTGCCAATCAGAATTGTCGTACTACGTGTATGTGCGTTATTTAATATGTGCTTTATCTAATATTGTCTCATTATCGATATACATGTATTCTCACCTCTCACATCTCCTACCAGTATGACCTGCAGGGCAGGCAGTGCAAGTCACCTGTCCATCTGTGTCTAATATACATGTGGGGCTGAACCTAGGTAAGACAGAATAACACATAATGATTTATGGCTGTTACGGTAAACAAGCTTACTTGTGCTGATGGAAAATTTCGCTATTGAAACATTTAAAAGACCTTCCGCGTGAGTGAAATATTCACTCTAAAATGTTTGTCTTTGCAAGAATGCGGGATGGGGGAAATTTTTGAAAAGTCTATTGAATAGTGATATACACGAAAATTACTCCCACGAAGAAATTTCAACGTATGCAGTATATGACATCATCTTGTGACGTACATGTATACTAAATTAAATCAAAGACCAGGTTAAGATACAATTCCCATTTGTGTATTAGGTTACGCATTACACCGTCTGTAGTTACCAAACAATCAATTTAATAAGTGCTAATTATACAGGTGACAGGTATATTGCTGGAAAAACAAAGCAATTAGCGTCGCGTTCTCTCCACCGTAACGGGTACTCGACTTCCCTGGGGGACGTTATACCCAGTACATCTTAACACGGGTCGTCAAATTCACGAACCAAATTGATTGGGGAATCTTCTTGATGCCGTAAAATCATATTATATTTATATATAACACGAAAAAGTGAGGAAATGCAGTAAAAGTTCGCTGATAAATAAATAAATAAATGCGTAGGAAAAACGACGTCATGTAATTCACGTACCCTGTATAAGCGTGTAAAACCTGAGGCAGATAATGGCCGTCTCGTTTATCATTCTCGTAACAATGGGATTTTAAAAATCTGATGAGTGGTCAGTTTAAACCCCATGAAGAGCAGTTATTTATTTTCTGTACAGGTGTACTCAAGTAGCAGAAGCAAGGTAAAAGAAATCGACGGACGTCATTGAGACAACTCTCGGAACTCCGTTTTTGTTGCTGTATGAGAGCGGAATATATATGTCCTTGTTGAAAAGCAAGTTGAGAAAATTCATCTGTAGATTAAAAAAAGGGGGGGGGGGGTGGCCGAATACCGATAAATCCTCCCGATGAAAAATTGAAAACCTCCCGACGAGAGGCCAAATCTCCAGATGAAAATTGAAAATCCTCCAGATTTGTGGAGGCAAAAGGTTCACATGTATGATACTGTGATTCACAGTTTATTTTTTTCAAACTTTATTTATTTTACAACATTTAACAAATTCAGTTTATTTGAAGAATCATTCCCTATGTTTTAATCTTGCCTGCTAGGGGTCCGTCGATGCTCAACTTAGTGCTCTATTGTGAGTGCTATTGAAATTATTGTCAGGATCTTCTTTATCTAATTTGTGTCATACTTATGCCCTTTGCTGTGTGGAGCTCTTAAAAAAGTCCCACGCGAGGGGTTTGACAGAAAGTGTTTTGAATATTATTGCTTGACATGGTCGCCATAGCACTTTCTATATAGACATAACCTCAGACAGTGCATGTATTCTAGATATTGTTTTCATTTTCGTGCGTGAACATTGACGGCGGGTGTAGCTAGCCAAACTGGGGATGCTTACTCCTCCCGGACACCTGGTCCCACCTCTAGCTTGCTAGGGGTCTGTCGATGCTAAATTTTGTGCTCTACTGTGAGTGCTGTTAAGATTATCGTCAGGATCATCTTTAAATCATTTATGCAATCAGACTTGTATGGTGAAATTTTGTCTAAATGAATAAGAGTACCAAATACAGAACCAGGTATCATAAGGGGGAATCAACAAATCATTGTCCATGCGGAAAAATTAACTTAAAAATAAAACCACAAAGGAAGTACAAGCCAATGATTCTATAAATAGACTTACTGGTTTGGAGCCTGGGGGAGGGGGCATGGACAAGGCTGACAATCAGAGGGTGTGCCTCCTGTAGCGTTACCATAGTAACCAGCGGAACAACGCTCACATCTATCACCCTCAGTGTTATGTTGACAGTTCTATAAATAGATAGGTATATTATATAAATAGCAAAATAGTTAAATTTAGATTATATCAAATACATACAAGTACATGTCTGAATGTAAAAAATAAATGCCCATTCACAAAGTCTGTGAGAGGTGAAAGTTTCGAAAAGACAAAAAGACAGAACAATTACAATTTGCCAACAAATAGGGAGATGGCTTAATTTTGAAACAATGGTACATCACAGTTCTAAAGCATACTTTATATGAAAATCAAGTGTATAGAGCTCAATAATTTAGCCATCATGATATCTGAGTTCTACTCAAAATGATAAGGCTCAAGTTTGCTCTTTAACTCATAATATCTGAGTTCTACTCAAAATTATACTCACCCTACATACTCCTGTCTCAGGGTCACACTCGCTTGAGTGGCCGTTACACTCGCATCTCTCACAGAATCCAAGATACAGTCCACCCTGTGTCCTCTTATAGCCTATGTCACAATCCTTAAAGCAAGAAAAACATATATCACATAAACACATCTTTTTTATTATCTTTTTAGTTGGCTCTTTTAGTTGGCTCTTTAGAACATACAGAATTTTTTTCAGATAACTCAATCATGACGTCATAATGCATTTTGGATTTTTGAAAGAGGTTCAAAATTGTTTTGTCAAAAATAAAATCATAGTGACATCATGAAATTAGTACTTTGTTTCTCGTGATCAGAAGGAACAAATGCATTACTAAAAGTCGAATCACTTTGGGGTTGGATGCAGTAAAGGGTTGAAATGACTTTGGTGATCATGAAAAATGAAAGATTTATTCAGATTTTAGCCAAGGTCGAATTCAAGATTTCGGATGACCAAGGAAGAGGAATTTTGCATAAAAAAAAATTCATCTGATCTTGTATATTGATACATGTATGTGCAAGATCACCTACCTCACAAGATAATCCCTTGTAACCTCTGGGACACTGACATTGCTCTACAGCATAGGCTCGGTCCCTGCCTGTGACACGGTCCTCGGCAATGTCCATGATGACGTCACGAATACTGAAATACACAAAAAATAGTGCTACAACTCCAAGTTAACTGTAATATTAGATTACAACTAGGACTTTCTACCATGCAAAATGTTGACATTGGAAAATTTATTTATTATTTTCAATGTAAGAAGTGTGCATTCACTATGTAAATGCAAAATTTTGGACCGTCAGGGACCTAGTGTCATGACTTAATAAGGTCATCAAATTCTATGCATACCAGTGAAAATTTAAGGAAAAATATTAATATCAATAATAATAATTACACGTATGCTTCAAATACAAATTTTCCAGCATAGGAATTTTATTACGTCATGATGTATTCTCATCATTTAGTGTCCCAAAAAATAAAAGGGATCACTTGGTGTAAATGTCTGACAAGTGTTTCATTTTTTATTGCCAATGAATTAAATCATTTTTACATTTCATCTCCAAGAATCATTATACCTGGCTTGGTCAGTGTCCTTGGTGAAAGTTGCCCGTATTTTAATGGAATCTAGGTCAGCAAGTGCCATCAATAGAAGTTCTCTTGTAGCTGGTTGTCCGTTCATCCTTACCCACTCAGACTGAAATCATGGTACAGATACATGTATGACTTTCATTCCTCTATGTCTTGTTCCCGATAAATTGTAAGTAGGTTTTCAAGTTTGTAGAATTTTCATGTATCAGGAGTTATAAATTATTGAAAATGCCAATTCTTTGGGAGAGAGGTGAAAATAGAGAGAACACAGCATAAGTGTTATGACTTTTGTGCTATCACTACACTTTCATCAGTGAAACCATTGTTACAACACAATCATGTTCAAAAGTAGTGGATGATATTCTGTCTTAGACCATTTGAACCATCCAACCACAGAATATGCTTATATCTTCCGAAATGGAAGTATTCGGATGTGACAATTCTACCGAATTAAAGCGACAGGTGTTGCATGCAAGCAGGAGATGCTGACTCTTCCTGGGCACCTGGTCTCACTCCCATATAGGAAGTTCGCTTCTTTTCATGTGTTGGAGGTTTTTGTTTGTTTGATTTGGTTCCTATTTCATCCTGATTTTCTACGCCTTCCGTTTATGATTTTCTGAATAATCCATTTTGTACTGTGAATGGGATATGGTCATTATTCATATTTGTCACTTTTTTCTGATTTTGCATCATGAATTGTTACCACGCATACATATAGATTCACAAATTAAATTTGCAGGTCTAATAATCTATATCAACTACTTTAACTTATTTTATAATGTCAATTTGTACAGATACATGTACAATATACATGTATAATAGACAAATACAAAGCCACTCACCTCATAGAATTTGACATTGTTGGGAACAGGCGTGTTTGCTGCCGGGGTTTGTCTAGCACGATGCATCAATGTTATACTATTACCCTAAACAATAGATAAATACATGTTAATGTACATGTATGTAACGTACATAAGAACTGTTGTCAAATCATAGAAATAGGCTGTTTCAAAAATATGTATGAAAATATTTTGACCTTAAAATCTTGATCATTATAAACTTGAGATCAGAACCTTTGTATATGAAAACTTTACAAGTTCATGTACATGTAAGTAGACATATCAACTTGGAGATAGAATCGAACAATCTTTGATCATGTTAGCTCTGAAACTTTTTTTCATTATTTTTTTTTTTTATCCATGTATGTTACATGTATGTTGATTTCAGGACTTATCAATGAAATTCGACTCACTATTTCAAAACAAATTTTAACACACCTAAGCATTAATCGTTATGAAAAACTTTTGGAAACAACTAGCCTGAAGACGAATTCTACTAGCCGATGATATAATTTGTTTGACAATTTCTTCTAGCCCAGCAGAATTTCTGGTAGCCCAAGGCACCAGGGTGGTAAGTTTTCAAAAGAGACTTCTATATTTTCTACTTGATGAATTCATGTAGATATTTACGCACCTTGATTTCTACCAGTGGTGCATCCAGGGTTTGTGAGGAGCTGTCCCGTCCTGGTCTGTATAACAGTACAAACCGTAAACTACCTCCATATGACATCACCTAAAGAGTATCAAAATAGAAGTACTATAGATCCTCTCACATTTATCTTCATTCACCTCACTTTTATCTCTTAGTAGGGCTGTCACGATTCACCGAAAATTTGGTTACCTGCGGTTCAAGCTTGGTCGGTTCGATTCGGTTCATACATTATGGATTTTGGTTCGGTTCTTTCTTTTTTTGTTATATCCGTTAAACAGTAGTTTATCGATTTTGTATGTTACATGGACTGTGATTGGTTACTAAGTGTTCTACTTTGGTTATTTTGTAGAATATTGATAAAATCTGATGAATGTTGATAAGGTCTCACAGAAAAATGCTTTCAAAGGAGAAAAATATAAAAATAATTTGTTGATTTGTTATTCTTACCATTATTTCACTATTTTATGGAAGTAAACAACACAAACTCAAACCTAACCAAAAAAAAACGAAAACCAATGTTCATTTTCCTGAACCGATCCGAACCGAATAAAGCTGAGCCACGACAGCCCTATCTCTTAGTGCAACATTTTTGCCACAATTAAATGACAACATTCTGCTCCAATTTGTACTGGTATCATGTTACGTCGTCACATCCTATCAGGGACGACACAATTTTATGGTTTTGGCAGATATTTTCGTTTTTATTTTTCCAGAAAATTTTAATTATACAAATCTTGAAAAATGTTTGGTTTTGCAACTGTACATATTTTTCCAACTATTTTTCATGTTTATGACTGGGAATTTCGTACAAGAAATTTTGGGGAAAAGATACAAAGATACACATGTAGTTCACCATTGGAGATAGGGCAAAATTTGAACCTAAAATGAGCAGAAATAAAACCCACCTTGTCTCCTAAGAATTTAGATGGTAAATTCCAGTAATAAACAGCGTCCTCAAGGTTGTTAAAGTTACGATAGATCAGCTCCCTTAAGTTACTATTTATAGTAAAACCACTGGTCACAGACTGTCGGCCAAGCGTATCGGTCAGTGTGAATTCTTGACGGTCTCTTGTAAAGGAGGAACTGATCTGTAAAATACAATACATGTAAACACAGAAATGGTAAAGTTTATACAATGTACATGTAGATTGAAATGGAAAGTAAAACATGCAGACGGAGATGACAATGCCTGCCTTATCAGCTTTTCCAAAATCCACCTGACCGTTTGACATTTACAGGTAAAATTTGGCTTGGTCAAGCAAATTTTCAGTATTTTAACACTATTAAGTTTCTAAGAACCATTCAAGATTTTCTTCCTATATGTGCTATAGAACTCGCCTGGTGTAAAATCTCCAACAAACTTCCAGTTCGCTAAGCTCCCCCCATGCACGTGCTATAGAGCTCATGCAGAACAATATTAGAATAGAAATAACAACTAGCTAGCTGTGATTTGTTGTCCAGTAATTCCACTCGTCGCATGAACCAATCAAATTATCACCTCGCCACTTCGCCGCTCGGTGATAATTTCATTGGTTCATGCGACTCGGGGAATTACTGGACAAGGCTAGCTAGTTGTTATTTCTTAATTCTTAACATGTGTACATCATGATACATAGTAAGTATATCTTACCCATATCATGTATTAAGCATGTACATGTACAATAATAGAATCTAGCACCACTTTGAGTTCCGGATAGAAAAATATCAGTCGAGGGTGGGATTGATCAAGTCCCAACCGAGGTGTTAGCCACCCGAGACCATTGAAACCTTCAAAGTCCTCTTCATGTTCACGCATCAGAATGATTGAACGTCATGCTAAATGTATGTGCACGTGAAATAACGTACGTAAGTTTGTCTGAGACGTCATGAAGGAACAATCAAAAGTGCCGGATCAGGGGTGCTGGATCGAATTCTCCAGCACAGCTGAAAAGAGGAATCAGCCTATCCAATGTGCGAGAAAAGAGTTAACTACATGACATTTGTATTAAAATGCAGAGTAGGGAGCCCATCTAAATATTAAAATACAGAATAAGTTGCCCACCTGTGCCCTGTTCCATGACGTGCTGAGACATCTATTAGTCACACCCATACAGAAACACTTTATGCATCCATAGGGATTATTGATGTCAAGGTAGAAGGTGTTAGGTTTACACTCATCGCAGGTCCTGCCTTGGACGTTTAACTGAAATCGTAGAAAGATTAAACGTTACTAAGATCAGAATATTTATATAAAGGTTGAAATGAAAGAAAAAATAAGCATAACCACAGTGTGATTGGATTTCTGTCTTTTGATCTTGAAGGCTTAGGTTCCATCTGTGACAGTATGTAATAATACAGAAGGGTTCCAGCTCTATACCTTCTTGAAGAAAATTTCAAACCAATTTATTATGCACCAGACACGTGTTTCAGATATCAAATCCTCATCAGTGATGCTTCCAGCCAAAGTGCTTTTCATAAGCTGCCAAAATTCATTTCAGTAGTGCCCCCTGGTTTTATTTTTATAATCTAAATTAATTTTGTGCATTCACTTTACAGAGAGTGCGCAGCTTCACATTTCCTGTATGTAACATACATGTAAAAGCATTGTGATATTACCAAAATCCTTTATCCCCAAATTTCACGCTTGTTTCCATAAGTATTCATATTGGAAACAAAGAGCTAAATTTTTGTGTCGTCACAATACCGATATATTTGTAACCTCAGACTAACAAGCACGAGGGGCAAAAATCAAGCTAACTTCAAATCTTGGTCAAACATCAAAAATGCATTGTGCATCAAGAATTTTCCAAAAATTCATGTATCTGCATATGCACTATCAGAAAAGAGATTTGCTGATTTTGAGGGAAAACGATGATTGAAATCATTATGTAAATCCTTACTTAACATATACACCGTTCGTTTTCCATTATATTTTCTGCACGAAGGGTGATTTTCTTGCTGTTAGGCACAAACATCCTTTAATACATTGTGTTTATATCCTTACCTTACAAGTACATTGCTGAGTGAGAGGGTCGGGTCTCTGGTCAAGGCTTCCTCTTGAGTCACAATAATCTCCCACTGTAATGTAAAAAATAAATATCGATACCACTTCTTATCACTTGAACATAAAACCACAAAACCATATTTTCTGAAATTAAAGAAATTATGGCTTGATACACAGCAAATATTCACTGTCATTAAGTGACAAAATAAACACTTACAATATCTATTTAAAGTATTAGTTCTTTCCTGTTTGCAGAGTTACTTCCCATTTATGAAGATATCTGATGTAAACTAATATACCATTTTCTGACCTTGTTATAAAACTCAAGATTTTGGAGTCGACATATTTTGGCGTCGTTTTTCATTATATATGACGTCACTAATAAAAGAAATTATAATACCATTGTGAAGTAACAATGAAAAAGAATGCAAAAATTGCCCACCTCAGTTATTTTCGTCATTTTGTCAGCCATTATGAATTACAGCAAGTGGTCTAATGTGAAATGATCAAATTCTAAAGTAAGCCATCAGGGAAAACATGCTTCAACTATTCGGTCTTTTTGAATAGAGAGTTACTCTCCATTTGTGCAGGTACCTGACGTCATCGTGTTGTGACGTCATCAAATTCTATGGAAACCAACATGAAATTCTAGGAAACAGGGCTACATATATGACTTTTTCAAGGGAATTTAATGACGTTACAATGTTTTTATGTTAGATACCTGCACAAATTGAACATTGGACTGTAAAATCAAAAAGAAGGAATAGGATCTCATTCTTCGTAATGCATGTGCATCAGATAACATCCCAAATTTGAAGTAACTATGTATATCGAAAAGAAGGAATAAAACGGTTACGGTGTCATAACTGGTAAAGTGAATGACATAATTCCAGCTCCTGTACAAGAGTACTTACATTGTGTACAGTAGTCCCCTGGCTTGGTGGGATCACCTTTGTACCCCACAGCACAACGTTCACAACGTCTGCCCTCATAACCTTGTGGGCAAGCTGTACAAGTGGGCTGCCCATCCCGATCCAGTATACATGTAGGGCTGAACCTGTAGAACAGTGTTGATTATTGGCTCATTAATACAAGTACAGTTCAGCGTTGTATATGTACAGTATTCACATTTGATCATGTATAATACATATACATCACTACCTTAAGTTTCTTGTCGGTCAAAGTCACAATTACAAAAGCAAATTCATACGTATTATCTTCTGTTCATTTATCCATTCATTCATTCACTCGTTTACTCAGTATATACATGTAGGCCTGTCTGTCTGTCCATTGGTCACTCATTCAATCATTCATTCGTTCGTTCGTTCATTCCTTCATCCATCCATCCATCCATTCAATCATTCATTCACTTGTTTGGTCTGTATTCAGGTCTGTCTGTCCATTGGTCATTCATTCATTCATTCATTCACTCTTTTGGTCTGTATAAAGGCCTGTCTGTCCATCGGTCACTCATTTAGTCACTTATTCAGTCAGCATATAGGTAGGTCCTTCTCTCAGTTAGTCATTTATTCATTTAGTCAAACAGTGGGTTTAAAGGTAGATCCTTCTGTTTGCTGGTCATTAATGAATTCATTCATTTATTCATTCAATTATTCATTCATTCATTTATTCATTCATTCATTTATTCATTCATTCACTAACTCATTAGTATTCATTCATTCATAACTTCAAAGGGAACATTACTGACAAGAAATACATGTACACAAACATGAACACCTCTGCCATAACTTACAGTTACGCAGACTTTTCTACATGACTTACTGGTTGGGTGGGGAGGTGAGGGGACAGGGGCATGGTTTACAGGCATTGGCCGTCCCCTGGGTGGCATCACCATAGTAACCAGGTCTACATCTCTGACACTGAGGTCCCTCTGTGTTATGTTGACAGAACTGAAACACAAACATGTATTTATTGATTAGCAAATTTTCATAAAGGTTGAGGTCTGTTTACATACAAAATTTTTGACATTAAACCACTCGTTATATTGATTCATGTAATAGCTTAAGTCTCAAATACACTAAAATAATGGAAAATACAATGTAATTTACTGTATACAGTATGTAACATTTTATGCACAACCATATTTTAGAGGGAACAGGCAAATATGAGGCATAATGACATTATAGTGTATTCTTATCATAAATTTGCAACATCATTAAATTTTACACTTATAGTACAAACATTAGCAAAGTATTGAACAAGTATGCTAATGACAGTGCAGTTTCCTCTAAAATATAAAAATAAACCATAAACCATAAACCGCTAAAGGTTGCGAAGTGTTTGTATTAGATGACGTATACAATTTTGCGTAGACAGAAAGGTCAAAGGTCATTAATACTATTGCGTAATGAAAAATAGCTATGGCCATGAGGATTCTAAATGTGAAATATCAAAGCCCTACCTCTTATAGTTCAAAAGTAGGTCAAAGGTCAATGTCAAGGTCATTTGGCCAAAAGTAATGATATGAAATGAAAGGTCTGGTCATGAGGAAACTCTACCTCTTATAATTTATAAGTAGGTCAAATGTCAATGTCAAGGTCATTAGGTCAAAAGTCATGATATCAAATGAAAGATCTCGTCATAAGGAATCTATATGTGAAATATCAGTACCCTAACTCTTATAGTTCAAAAGAAGGTCAAAGGTCAATGTCAAGGTCACTAGGTCAAAAGTCATGATGTCAAATGAAAGTTCTTCTCATGAGGAATCTATATGTGAAATATCAAAACCCTACCTCTTATAATTCAAAAGTAGGTCAAAGGTCAATATCGAGGTCACTAGGTCAAAAGTCATGATATCAAATGAAAGGTCTGATAATAGAGATTCTGCATGTGAAATTTCAAAGCCATAGCCTCTATAGTTCATGAAATATAGCCCAGATTTATTATTTTTAAAAGTAGGTCAATCTCCACGGTCAATGTCACAAGGTCAAAACTTTTGAAGTCCATGGTGAGGTCTTGTGACAAGGAATACATATGTAAAATATAAAAGCCCTATCATAACCATTTAAAAGTTATGGCCAAGGTTAAAGTTTTTCAAAAGTAGATCAATCTCCAAGGTCAAGGTCACAAGGTCAAAACTTTTGGTATCCATGGTGAGGTCTTGTGACAAGGAATACATATGTAAAATATAAAAGCCCTATCATTTACCATTTAAAAGTTATGGCCAAGGTAAAAGTTTTTTAAAAGTAGGTCAAACTCCAAGGTCAAGGTCACAAGGTAAAAATTTTTGGTATCCATGGAAAGGTCTTGTCACAAGAAATACACAAGTGAAATATGAAAGCCCTATCACTTACCATTCAAAAGCTATTGCCAAGGTTAAAGTTTTACAAAAGCAGGACAGACAGACTTCGCCTTTTCATAGACCGGATTTAGCTTCGCAATCCAGCCAAAAATAAAATCACAATAAGTAAGACAACAACTACAGTGCATTCAGCATGTCCGTTCTGATTTGCATATAGTCACCTACCTAAACCATTGTTCAAATCTTGGGCAACTTTGCCCTAGTAAATTGATGATATCAAAACGATGGAAAGCAACCAAAGAGTGTGAGAAAACATTCGTAAAATCTTGGTTAGAAGTATTTGCGATCTTCCATATTATGTATATGTACCTCCATTTAACATTTGATACTGTCAACATAGTGCCTTACACACGTGTGATATACATGTATGCTTACCCTACATTCCGAGGTAACAGGATCACAGTCCGAGGAATGACCGTTACAGTTACATCGTGTACAGATCCCCAGATAACTACCTTGTTGGACACGCCTGTACCCAGGGGCACAATCCTGTAATATTACAAAATGTATAATTATGTAAACTTTACAATGTTTAACAAACAAGTTACAAATTTCTATAAATGTCTCAAGTTGGCTCAGATATTGGTGTGAGCGGGTCCTTGGAGCAGGAGGAAACTTGAGTACCTGGAGAAAAACCTCCTGAGACAGGGTAGGTGACCGCCATACCCTCCCACATAAGATATTGAAGATTGCTATATAATCCAAAATCAGATGATTATACGTAAATCAAATGATTTCAAACATCACAGAAATTATCTGCCTTCATATCTATATTATCACAATTATAGCACTTTGATGAGGATGATACCTAAAATTATAGACCTAAAACAATCATATTGACTGATGACGAAATCCAAGGTCAAGATGATTTTTTCAGTTTTCTAATTCCAGGTATTGACTGAATCAAAGTGCTACAACTATATTATTTTTCTAGTTTTCGAAATCAGCACGTCAGTGCATTGTTACACCAAACATTCTCCATTATGATGTCATGTGTTCTAAAAAGGGAAACAGCCGTGCTACATGTATATGAAAAGTCCTTCAACTTTTTGTTACTATTAATAGTAAATTTAATCTATACGAGTTTTTACAGAATATAATGTGACACACTTCTAGCCAATAGAAAATGAATAAACGATATAGAAAAATAATAATTGTTGATATATATGTAAATGTATCTGATGTTTGTTTTCAAATGTCACTATCCAAAGGCTTATTAGACATCATCCTAGAACAAATCAAATGCCGTACAAATTAAGAAATATTTGTTTTGCATAGCAAAAGTAATGGTTGTGTCATAATTTATCGAATTACACAAAAGGACATACAGCTGGTGAACCTGAGTCAGTTGGCCCCTTGCGAGTAGTATTGAATGGGTACATATGGGTGCGAAAAGTACCCTCACGCAAATATTTCACGTTTACAGTAATGGAGATATATCAGAAAAGTAACGAATGCACAACAAACTTCAGCACACAAGTAACAGAGAAGCAATGGAAGACTAAAGGACATCTGTTTGTTGTCAGTTGGCCTCTGGTAAGATTCCATTACATCTCAGACAGTCTGTTTTATATGATTCATGTCAGGTAGATAATCATTCGTGACTCCAGTCTACCAGACATTAATGCACACCAAAGGGACACCTACTCAGAGCAGCTACTGGAAATGTAATTAAGTATAACGGAAAGAATGAATACCAACGAATATGTAACGTACATGAAACCAATGCCTTGTCCGTTTTATTGAGTTGAAAGTTCACTAGACAGAACAGAGACCAACAGAAACCAACAGATATCAACCAAATCCAACGGACAAGTAACATATTCACCGGTCAGTAATAGACGTTACCGGTCAGTAATAGACGACTAACTGATGAGAAACTGATGTGAACAGAAACCAACTGATAGAAAATTTTGTTATCAAGTTCATTGTCAGTTCGTCTTGTCCATTTAGATAAGGTAGAGTTAAAAGAAACAGATGGATGAATGGACAGACAACATACCTGACAAGAAAGCCCACTATAGCCCGGTGGACACTGACAATTCTCTACAAACACAGCCCTGCCCAGCCCAGTCTACTCTCTCACACGTGTTTACCATTTATAAGACAGACAGACAGACAGATAGACAGACAGACAACATACCTGACAAGAAAGCCCACTATAGCCCGGCGGACACTGACAGTTCTTTACAAACACAGCCCTGCCTAGCCCAGTCTCCTCTCTCACACCTTTTAACAATCTATAAGACAGACAGATAGACAGACAGACAACATACCTGACAAGAACATTGAAGAAAGCCCACTACAGCCCGGTGGACACTGACAATTCTCTACAAACACAGCCCTGCCCAGCCCAGTCTCCTCTCTCACACCTTTTAACAATCTATAAGACAGACAGATAGACAGACAGACAACATACCTGACAAGAAAGCCCACTACAGCCCAGTGGACACTGACAATTCTCTACAAACACAGCCCTACCCAGCCCAGTCTCCTCTCTCACACCTTTTAACAATTTATAAGACAGACAGATAGACAGACAGACAACATTCCTGACAAGAAAGCCCACTACAGCCCGGTGGACACTGACGATTCTTTACAAACACAGCCCTGCCCAGCCCAGTCTCCTCTCTCACACCTGTTTACCATTTATAAGACAGACAAACAACATACCTGACAAGAAAGCCCACTATAGCCCGATGGACACTGACAATTCTCTACAAACACAGCCCTGCCCAGCCCAGTCTTCTCTCTCACACCTGTTTACCATTTAGAAGACAGACAGACAGACAACATACCTGACAAGAAAGTCCACTATAGCCCGGTGGACACTGACAATTCTCTACAAACACGGCCCTGCCCAGCCCAGTCTACTCTCTCACACCTGTTTACCATTTAGAAGACAGACAGACAGACAACATACCTGACAAGAAAGTCCACTATAGCCCGGTGGACACTGACAATTCTCTACAAACACGGCCCTGCCCAGCCCAGTCTCCTCTCTTACACCTGTGGTAAAGACTATGTTTCCAATTCTGCAAAACAAGATATCTTTTTTTAATATTACTCTATTGTTATACGAAAAACTTAGTTAAGTAGAGGTTCCATCTAATAAAAGAAGTACATATTGCATTTGATAAGAAAAATATCACCAAACACAGTGCAATTTGACACATTATGACGTCATGAAGTGACGTCATTTTGACGTTATTGACAAAATATGGCAAAAATTGCTGGAAATTTTGTATTTTGTGGAAGAATTTGATGTGGCCACATGCTTTGACTAAGATAATACGTTTATGACAAAAAGATACAATGATAATCTTTTACATATAAATTTTTCATTGTAGTTAATGCATATGGCCATTAATGATTTTATAAAAATTTGTAGATTATGCAGCAATTTTGCGGAATATTGCTGATTTTTGTGTTTTCAGAGGACTAACAGCTCATAATAAATGCACAGTTTACAAAAAACATGTGTTTTTCAGTAGAGAACATACCAAAGTGTCATATCATGGTAAAAAATTCCATGAAGCACAATGTCCGAAATAAGGGCATATATCAGGTTTCAAAGCCGTATCCCTTTAATACTAGCAAAAAACTCTAGTTATGCGGTATATATAGTGCATGTAAAGTTTACCTTGTTAAAGCTTGGTCCCTGTCATATTGTGATCGTATATAAATGTATTCCAGATTCTCCAGGACCATCATCAGTTCTTCTCTAGTAGCTAACTGGACAACTGGAGTGTCCCCTCGTTTAGGTCCGTCTGATTTAGTCCAGGCACTCTGTAAAATTCATTTAAAGTTTAACTACGGAAGTGGTATACATTTTGAGAGTTTGTGATTTCTTTTAACATCACACTACAAAAGAAAGTATTAACAGAGCTGCACAGTAAATATTATTTTCATTATTAAAAAATATCTGGGATTCATTTACTTCTCTTTTACCATAGGAGGGAAAAATTGTGAGCCAAAGGCTCAAGCTGAGCACCAAAGGCGCGATGCAAGGGGTCTAAGGACACTAATGTATACATGAACAAAGGATATCTCTAATAAATGTCTGGAAGGCAAGAACAAAGGAAAATTCTGATCCCATTTTCATGTAGATATGCACCATGCAAGATGCAAGGAAATTTCATTTGACTAATTTTGGGAAGGGAATACTGCAAAATTTTGGCATTAGCCCTTGGAAAAATTCTAGACATACATGTATACATGTATATTCCTTGAGTATAAATGGATGCACTTTCTAACAAATTATGATCTTCATGTAAAAGTATGTCAAAATTTTCTTGAGTTACTGCCAAATGATGCACGTACAAGTACTCGTACAACAACTGTATATCATATATGTATAGTGCAGCAGTACTGTACACAATCTGGCGTTCAGATCTCTACTCTGGACAAACATCAAAGAACAATTCTATATTTAGCACCATAAGCTATATATGTATGTGATAGTAACAACATACCGGTACTAGTGGAGCGGTAACGGTGACTCTACCATCGGGTCTCAGTATGGTAGTCGTCCTGTGGTACAGTGTTACACCATTGCCCTGTAAGATATGGTACATAATGTAAATCAGTCAGTCTATATTTAAAACAATATTCTGTATAAAGCTACAGTATTAGGCAGAAAGTCCAGCTCAAGTTCTCAATTTAAGCAAAATCAAGACATATTGTATACATGTAGGTAGAGGGTGGAGCTAAAAATTCTGACTTTTCTGCTAACAAATCCTTCTTTTATTCATGGAAACATTTTGTTTAATTACTAATACAATGGAATGTAATTGGATATACATGCACTCATTAAAATACACTAATCTTCGATTTTTACAAATTTCAAATTACTGTACAATCTACAATTTTCTAATCTTTGCAAATCAGACTTGACATCCTTGCATATCTGCTTCTACGCTCTTTTTTTTTATTTAAAATTTTTCTTGTCAGGTTTGACCTACTTACAGAAATGATAATATCTGGTTGGTCGACGGCCTGTGACACGCCCCTCCCGACGGCGTAGTAAATGTCGTACTTTAAGTCTCCTCCATAACTTGTTAGCTAAAATAACGGAAAAAATTAATAATACAGTAGCTCTTAGCATATACTACACAACAAAATCTCAAAACCCATTTCAGATAACCTCTCTGCCCCCATGTTTTACACGAATACACAAACTTTTTTTTTTTTTTTCAACACAGCAGTTCATTAGAACCAACTACCAACACAGCAGTTCAATGGAACCAACTACCAGACTCTGTAGTTTGCACAAAATTGTTAGAGTCATATAAGAACACTCTAAAAGCGCACTACCAATAAATTTGGCACTCTCTCACGTTGAATAAAAGCGAGAAGTGGTATCTTTGACAAATTGGATACAGATACAGATTAGATTTACAATGTAATTGTAAAACATTATTATTTTCTGTGCTTTTCTTTTATTTTTATCAACTTTTCCGAAGTCACGCTCATAACAAAAAATTGTCACGGTTTTATGCCATCAAGTGCAATAGTTAACTTTTATCATAGAGATACTGTAATCAAAAACATTTGATAAGAAATCTATATACATGTATCCTACAAATATGGTACATGCAAATTTTAAAGTTATGATCATTTAGAAATATGCATACATTATGTGCATTATGAAACCAAAACTTTCTCTACATAAACGATACATCATATTACATACCCTGTCACCCAGGAACTCTCGTGGCAGGCTCCAGTAGTAAATTCCTTGAGGAATGAGTCTTAAGCCGTCCCCGACCTGGTAAAATCCCGAGTATTCACCTGAGGGTAGCCTCTCAACGTAACGAGTATCTATAGATACTTTGGTGTCGAAGTTGATCATCTTCATCTCTCCAATCAAGTTAATCTGAATAACAATAAAGGTTAAATTGTGATCAACAGATAAAATATCACATTGAACAGTTTCATTTCAAGAAAGTTAAGGCATTTACCACTTTATTTTTTAATTCATACACAATTCTGATGCTGACGCTAGAGAATTCTCTCCTCTTCTCCCCTCCTATGCCCTCAAAACATCCCTCCCCCTCCCTCATATTTCTCTCCCTAACTGGACTTACCCTTGAGATCAGTGTGACTAAAACAGATACATCTCCCACACTCTGATGTTACAGAGCTCTCCTCCCATCTCTGACTCAACGTTAACTATTTCTACTTAACCAGACTTACCCTTGAGATCTGTAGGTCAGAGCTATAACACTGGTCAGTGTGGCCGAAACAGAAGCATCTCACACATTCTGACGTCACAGAAGCTTCTACATTGAAGAAGGGTGGCTCACAGATTCCATTTGGTAAACCTTAAGAGGATTAGTCATGAGTGAATATTTTACTATCAATGTATCATCTGATATTTTTTTCTATCATCGTAAAATTTGAACATCATGGTATCATCTGAATTAAATTTTCGAAAACTTTATTTCTTTATACAACATGTAATAAGTTCTAAAATTAATAAATTGCAAAAGTTTCTAGTTTAACAGTGCACAAATACTGCTGCACAAATAGCAACTCATTTTTTCTTTCTTTTAGACCTTCTGATCTTAAGCAATGACGACCATTTTAGCGCATTTTAGAATCTGATAAAAATTTACATGAAATGCGCAACTTACGTCTGACGATGATAATGGCATCTGGGGAAGCGAAAATACTTCCTCGTACATTAATAGCCTCACAAGTATATGCGCCAGAATCAGAGAGACGTGCATCCTCGATTGTTAGATTTCCTCGTCCGTTTATACTACTGACATGTACTCTGTCACCAGTTGGTATGTTTCCCCAGTTGAGACGCCAGACAATCAAAGGGGTGGGTGTGCCGACAGCTTCGCAGATAATGGTGAATACTCCTCCTATCTCAACTTCTATATTGGGAGGCGGGGCAATGTTCACAATGGGCGGAGCTACAAAAGGGGACGGAATCAATATTGTTATCATGTGAGTTTAAAGGAGAAAAATTAGAGAGAACATCAATGATAATGATGTTTTATCGAAGGCATTTATTTATTTTTTCATTATTACAAGTACAATACATTGTATCTCTTAATCTTTGGATAAAAAAATATGGTAAATTAAAGTTGATTTTATATCATAAACAATATATGCAAACAATGCTGAATTCACAAGCTTCCAGAATCTTCTACTTTTAGAATCTCACCAATGCAAATTTTGAAATTGTTCCGAGGCATTTCATTGGTTGAAGGAAGAAAGGACATAAATTAATATCATACCGCAGCCAATTTCGTCCGACCTATCCTGACAGTCAATCTCGTTGTCACAGTGGTACGATGCCGGTACACATTGGTTAATGGTGGTACACTGGAATTCGTCAGGATTACAGGGATCTGTAGGCTTACGAGTGCCTGTTCAGAATGGAATGAAATTCAGTTATTGAACCTACATGTAACTTAGTTGCAACTCAAATTGTATTACCCATAATGCCTTATACATGTACAATGCACTGCTCATAATGCTCAACATTACCCCTAATGTCATATATCACCCAAAATGTCCCGTCATAAAGTTGAGTTCATCCTTCCAACAAAATACCCTAAACTGCCCATAATGCCCTATTTTACCTGAAATGCCCTATATTATCCACAATTACTATTCATACCACAGCTGAGTTTATCTTACCCAGAATGCCTAAGTCGTTAACCATAATACCATATATCACCAACAATATGCTATATTATAAAGCATAATATCTTATCTTACCACAGTTGAGCTCATCAGATCTGTCATCACAATCATCTCAAGAACTTCACCGACCCATAATGCCCTATACTGCCCATAATATCATTTTTACCCATAATGCCATATATTACCCATAATTCCCTCTCTTACCACAGCTGAATTCATCAGATCTGTCACCACAATCATTATCTCCATCACATCTTCAGAACTTCATCCCTACCCATAATACCCTATACTACCCATAATGCCATAAACTACCCATAATGCCATAAACTACCCATAATTCCTTATCTTACCACAGTTGAGTTCATCCGATCCGTCACCACAATCATTATCCCCGTCACATCTCCAGAACTTCATAACACAGCGACCATTGTTACATTTCATCTCGTTTGGCTCACACACTCCCACACCTGTAATGAAAATTTTCATTTCAGTCAATAAATTTTCATTTTTTTAAGATTTTTTTTCCAGAATTTTTGTCACCATATATGGCGAATAAAGCAAATTTTTAGAATTTTTCTCACAGCTTCGTTTTTTTTTGGGGGGGGGGGGTTTTGGGGGGGGGTCATAAATGCATCAGAATGAGTAATATCTGTAAAAAAAATCTGTTCTCACACACAATTGAATTGGGTGATAAATCTCAAGAACCTTTATTTAATACTTACTAGGGCAGTTCTCATCAGAGCCGTCCCTGCAGTCTATATCACCATCACATCTATAGTCTGCGGGTATACACTGTACACCATCATTACACACGGCTTCCCCTGCGTTACACGGCCCAGATGGAAGTGTTGGTCTCGGCGTCACGGGACCCACTATATGTACATACAAAATAAACTTTCGTAACTTAGGGTATTAGTTACATGTATATCTTCATGGATGCAGGCAATCAATATCAAGGAAAAAATTTTTTTTAGATGGGTCTTTGTTTTACTTAGTCTAATTTTTCCTGTGACATTGTCAAGCTTTCCACTGAAACAAAAGTAAACATCGGAGACATCAGGCTAAAATTAACATTAAAAACGCCAAATTTAAAAATATCCTTGTCCATAGAATTTGATTGCCTAAACCTACACAACTCATACTAATATTTACAACCAACTGAGATCTATTGAATAAAATCAATTCTATTTTCAGTGGTAATTTTCGGCAAAGGGGGCGCTGGATCCGCCACTGTCAAAGGTAGCTAAACTTTCAAGAAATACAGAAATCACAATGATATTAAAATCTGGAATTAAATTTCGGAAACCCACTAAATATTTGAGAAAAATCACCACTGATTAAATGGTATCAATTTCTATTTGAAGTTTTTCATAATAAATTGGTCAAAATATTGCATTTGTCCGATTTCCACAGTAAACTGTGAAGACAATAGACAAGCCATACCTGACTGTACTCTGAGTGAGACAGTAGCGGCACCTGTTGATGCCAGGTTAACGGTATCACATACATAGTCTCCTGCATCCTCTAACTTCACCTCAGGGATCGTTAGGACGTTATTCTCTACACTGGACTGTACTGGTAACCTCTGGATAACAAGTTAGTTTGAATCATAAATACATGCATACAGTCAAACCTTCTCTTGCTGTCACTCGTTTTCTGTGGTCACCCCCTGTCTCAATGGGTACTTTTTAACACCCCCCCCCCCAATATGATTTGCTATATAAAACTACCTAAATCAATGGCCACTCTCGCAACGCGGCCAGCAGTCAACAAAATTTTGACCGAAATTGCTTCCTAGACTGTTTTCAACATTTTTTGCAGAAAAGTCTATTTGCGTGTTTGAATAATGGAAATTTATTATTAGAAATATTAATTTCAATGTATTTAGTACATGAATATGCATAATCATAAAGTTACATATCAATGTATTTGTTCATTAAGAGATCGGAAATACAGCGTAGTTGTATCTTAGATTGTATGATCAATTATGGTTCCCTATATCGCAAACCTGGTATGATAGGCTGTCTTTTAAAAGTAGCCATGTTTGGTTTTTCCCAAAGCTGACCGTCTATCACAGGTTTGACTGTATTGGTCAATATGAAAACAATTGATTTATCATCAGATTCGTTTTGGAATTTATATTTCATCTTATTCTCTACACTTGATTGCACTGATTTATATGCTAAACAATTATGGTACACAAATGATAAATGATACATACTCCTCCCCTGCGTGTCCATTGTATCTGTGCACCACGTTGACTGGCTGAGCACTGGAACCGCGCCTCACGTCCCTCCCTGAGGGTCAGTGCCGGGGGTACCGCCGACACAACCACTGGACGGACTGAAATTTCATGTATGTAAAATCAGTGGTAAGAACAGAACTTTGGTACAGTGATGTCACCTAAATCTGGACCTAATGTGTCGTAGACTACTGTTTCTGAACTTATTTCAAAAATTTCATATTTTAGCCAGGAAGAGCTGTCACAAGAGCGCCAATTCAAGACTGCGCCAAGATCCATTTTTGTAAAGAAGTCTACAACTGGAAAATAGCATGTTTGCTAATTCATGCTTATGCTCTTTTGTCAATCTGTACTGTTTTTTACCGTTTCCGCTAAAATTTGGTTGCGCTAAAATAAGTACACATACAGTATGCCAAATTACTCTTAAGTGATTTTCAGGGAAAAATTTTCCCTATGTACCATGACTGTACATAGTATTACATACATATATGTACATATATTTTGGCATAAAAAATTCTTGGGATGACTAGCTAGATCCAAATTGAAAAGACATCCCTGTATTTTGTATGGTTTACTAACATGGGTTACTGTTTATAAACATGTATGTTGTTAGTACTGTAAATATACAAGTAATAATGAACAAATTGAACGAAGCACAAGTAATTATCATTGTTACTTGTTAAAATGAATGAGACGTGTTACCATAAACCAAATGGTTGTTAATGACTTAAAAGTTAATATGTTACATAGGTTCCCATCTTTGTACGAATAATTGACATTTTAAGCAGTAGCTGTGATATTAATTGAAAATTAACAAATTGAAGTGAAATCAAATTATAAGAAGCTGCTTGGTATGAAAATAAAGAGACATATCAATACTAAACTACAATTGTATTGAACACAAAATAAACAAATGATACAGACAAAACCACCAAACAAGCTTGCTATTGATAACGAATGTGGTACATGGTTCACAGTCACATACATGTATACCATGCAGTTTACTAACATCTATCCTTTTTAGGATAATTTTGTATCATGAATAATGGAAATAGCTTTTGATAAATGATCATGATGAAAGCTTCAAAAGCAAGGTAGATAATAATCACTGTTTGCCTTTTTTAATTCAGTTCCTAGGGTTTTTTTTTTCCTTTTCTGCCAATTTTAAAGCACACTGAGTAAATCAATAGTCAAAACAAAAAGAAATTGCACAAATGAACACAAATTGACAAGAAATATAAAATGAAAAGTATAATATTTTATTTTTTACCGATCCTTTTTGTTGCACAAAGAAAAGAAAATCTTCATATTAAGTTGATTTTATGATGATATCAGTTTTATCCTATTTCGACAATAGACAAATTGACAAAAGATGATATAAAAACACAATAGGGATAGAATGCTCTACTTCTGAATGTTTTATAACAGAAAAATTAAATACCATAAAGTTGGCTGAAGACACACAACTTCGGCAATGTTCAGGGCCATACATTTTCATGACGAGTTCAATGAAACATTGAAAAAATATCAAATATCTAAAAATATGGAAGAACATGATTTCTAGCTTTTCTGCGATATTGTTCTTATACCCCTACTACCGTAATATGACCTTGAACTTCTCACTATTCCCTATGAAGGTATAAAGCTAGATTTTTTTTCAAATAATCATAATCAATGTATATCTGGGGCTTTCCATTTCCACAAGAAGAAACAGCTAGATACAGTCAAACCTGTCTTAAAGTGACCCTCTTTTTAGCGACTTCCTGCTTTATGTGACCTATTTTTTTCCTCCCGAGCAATTTTCCTATCAAATGAACCTGTATATAGCGACAACCTGTCCAACGCGACAACGACTGTGTTTTTTTCTGTCCCGTACCGAATTCCGCACCTGTATATTACGACTTTTAATGTTGCAAAGGACCCAAACTACATAGTATTTTACATTAAATCTCTTCATCGGTGTCTTTCATCATAAAATCTTCTGTGAATAATAAAATCTAATTTGTTTTTATATGTACAATACGATTAATTAATAAATACACGAATTGATATATGCAGTGATTCATTTAATAGTATTGCTCTTATACTACGGACATTTTGTTGGTCAGATCAGCTTGAACCTGTATTCAGTGACCACCTGTCTTATGTGTCCTATTTTCTGTCGGCCCTTGCAAAATCACATAAAACAGGTTTGCATGTATAACATATCAAATTGAAGCAATAATCACCTCACCTTCTCTTTACAATGTATCATACAATATTGCATGCAAATTTCTAATAACCATAGCTCATTCAAGTAGAAACTCCTTGACTTATCAAAACCTATATTGTAACATGCAATTTGAAGAACCTCATGTTTTAAAAAATTGTAAATTTTTTCCCTTTAAAGACCCAGATTTTAAACCATCCAGTCACTTACATGTATATGCACACCTGAGTGTTAAGGTTTGGAGGCGTGATATACAATGTACCTGCTTTGAAAATAGTGGTGCTATTCCGATGATCCTCCTAGAGTTGCAAGCGGCGAGTGACATAAGAGACAAACTAAGGTGTAATTTCAATTATGCTAATAAGATACTCCAATGTCCTATGTTTTCAGCTGTCAGTCAAAGTCGGAGAAAATGAGATCCATCATATTAGTATTAGAGATGTTAAACCTACAGGAATTGACAGAAAATGACAGAAACTTTTACTGTCCTCCGATAAAGTCTCTAGTCCCCTTTAACAGTCCCCATTTTTTTTTAACTAATTAATTTCAAAAGATTTATGATGTTCTTCACTTTTGAATTCTCAGCTTTTACTAAATTTGAGTCTCTGTAATAATTGGATTAAAGGGGTTTATGTAATTGAAGTTATTGAATTGAATTGAATTGAAACTAATGTATACAGTATACCATTTTGATAATTTCATGGTTTTACACATTAAGAGTAAAATTCTAACGACAGTTGGCCAGAAAAGATTTCAATGAACAACTCACAACACCACAGTTAACCAATTAGGCTAATTACAACACACAACTATCCCATGATGCATTTTTGCAATTTCATACTGCTCTTCTAAGAAATATTCCATCTTTACCATGATGCAATTTACAAAATGGCTAATCTTCAGTTACAATTCTTGGAAGAGAATTCCCAGGATGCCTCTGAAATCCATGATGCAAATCACAAAATGGCTACCTATCAGAGACTGTTCACAGAAGAAAATACCCAGGATTCCAAAATATACCATGATGCAAATCACAAAATGGTTACTCATCAGACACTGTTCACAAAAGAGAATACCCAGTATGCATTTGTATACCATGATGCAAACCACAAAATGGCTATTCATAAGAGTTCACAGAAGAGAATACCCAGAATGCAACTGTATCCCATGATGCATTACTTACAACAATACTGCTCATCTGAGCCATCGGAACAATGGAATATTCTGTCACATCTTTGATCGGCATTTATGCACATGCCATTTGTGCAGCGAAATTGGTCATCTCTACATTGCTGTTGGACTAGGGTGATTGTTATGGATTATACATAAGTATTAGTTGCTACATGTATTTTATGTAAGCTGTGCACTAGATAAACAGTAGTGTAAGCATTAAGTTAAGCTTTTGTCAGATACAATGTACATGTATATGGATATACATATCAATTAATAATGTGAATGAAAAATTCTTTGACACAAGTTTTTCGAAATGTTTGTGGTGAAGGGCAGGGGGGGGGGGGGAGAATCATACACATGAAAAGTTAGAGGTTCCGATAAAACAAAGGTATACGAGACAGAAAATGGTTTTAATTAAAGGAACAGCTTTTCCATAAATCAATAAAATTTTGATCTGCACGCACTGGGCTTTTTTCCATGATACTGACATAAATGTAGGCCTTACATGTTAAAAAAAAGTAAAATCTTAACAATTCAGATAAATGTCTTACCACAAATAGACGGGTCTTCGTCGCTATTGTCCTCACATTCTCGTCTCCCATTACATTTAACGGAGGCCGGTAGGCACGTTCCATCACCGCAGGTAAATTCATCGCTTCGGCAAGCTGAATCGTAAGATAAATAAACAAATTTTACAGAAGTGAATGCAAATTTTTCTTATGTTTCTTACAGGATGGCAATAAATAGGTGTCATTGACTTTGATGGTGACCTTGATCCATAATGAGTGGTGATCAAGTTTCATAATCCTTTACCATCTGTTAGTTTGACTGATGTACAACAATCCAGTATATCAAATAAGTTATAGCTATTCATGAGAAAGTGTGACTACCATACAAACAAGTTAAAAGTCATGTTTGTAAAACATTAATGCCCCCCTACCCCTTCTGTGACACAACTTTATACGTGCATTGATACAACCTATGGGGGTATAAAGTAACAGTTTCATTTCAATATGTAACTCCACTCAAGAGATATTGAACAGAAACCCTGAAGTTTTGGTATTTTTCAAAGTGCAAGGGGCATTACTCTGTCCAAATTTGTTGATTGGACCCAAATAAGAACTTGACCTAGATTGTCATTTGATGTATCCGTATACAAAATTTCATTTCAATATGTAACTCCACTCAAGAGATATTGAACGGAAACCCTGAAATTTTGGTATTTTTTTATGTGCAAGGGGCATAACTCTGTCAAAATTTTTTCGAACAGACCTTAATACGAACTTGACCTGGATTTTCATTTGATGTGTCTGTATACAAAATTTCATTTCAATATGTAACTCCATTCAAGAGATATTGAACGGAAACCCTGAAATTTTTGTATTTTTCGAAATGCAAGGGGCATAACTCTGTCAAAATTTTGTTGATCGGACCCAAATATGAACTTGACCTAGATTTTCATTTGATGTGTCTGTATACAAAATTTCATTTCAATATGTAACTCCACTCAAGAGATATTGAACAGAAACCCTGAAATTTTGGTATTTTTCGAAGTGCAAGGGGCATAACTCTGTCAAAATTTTTTCAATCGGACCTTAATACGAACTTGACCTGGATTTTCATTTGATGTGTCTGTATACAAAATTTCATTTCAATATGTAACTCCATTCAAGAGATATTGAACGGAAACCCTGAAATTTTGGTATTTTTCGAAATGCAAGGGGCATAACTCTGTCAAAATTTTGTTGATCGGACCCAAATATGAACTTGACCTAGATTTTTGTTTGATGTGTCTGTATACAAAATTTCATTTCAATATGTGAATCCATTCCAGAGATATTGAACGGAAACTGATGTTGCGGACCGACTGACAGACCGACAGCGTCAAACCTATATGTCCCCTCTTCTTCGAAGGGGGGCATAACCAGTTATATCCCTTCAACTGTCAGCGCTGTAGTCAAGTGGCTACATCATTACACAAACAAATTTAAGGTTGCTGTTTTGAGCCTCGCTAGTGTTGCAAACCTGCCAACATAATTGTATTATTCCTAATAGTGACCTTGATCTTTTGACCTACTGATCCAAAAATCAATTGTCTTCCTTTCCCTCTGATAAGTAAGTGTACATCTAAATTTGATGTTGGTAAGTTAAATGATTCGTGACTTATCATCTGGAAACCATGATTTTAAGCATATTTTTCCTAATAATTACCTTGACCTTTGACCTATTGACCCAAAAATCAACAGGCTTCTTCCATGTCAAGAAAAGGGTTCTTGAGTTATCGTCTAGAAACTGAAAGTGTGACAGAAGGACAGAAGGACGGCGGAACAGAATGACAGACAAAGCAAACTCTTAATGCCTGTCACAAACACATTTGGGTTTTCTTTGCAGGCAACATTAAAAGAAAGAGATCATGTAAATTGTACAAAAACCAATAAAATATTTGATATTCTAAGTACATGTACTTACGACAACCACTTTCATCAGAATTATCTTGACAATCCTGTCTCCTGTCACATCGTCTTCTGGCGTCAATGCACTGTCCGTTACCACAGGTAAATTGGTCGTCACGGCAACCTGTCAACAAATCATACAAAAATGATGCAAAATCTTAACAAAATCAAAATTATAATGTTATGACATCCTGTTGACCAAAACAAATCTATCTTTCGATTTAGTCTACCAAACTAAAATTGTTATCTATGGCAACCCATCAAAACTTAAATCTACATGTATGACTAAAGATGAAATCTACCCAGCTGGCGTTAATAGAACCTGAAAGATATCATATTACAAGCAATAAATGGTGATGCACTAAACTCAAAAACCTCTTTTGTTTTCAAGTGAGTAAAGCTTGTTTTCAAGTACTCAAATCAAAGGACTGAAAATCCTGCGAGTTGGCAAAAAGTAGCATTGAGACGAACATACAGAAGACAAGTATAAAACTGGCACAAATCAAACTCCAAATCTATGCCTCAAATGCTTGAATGAGTGATTCTCACAATTCAAGAGTTGTCTCAAATCTAAAAAAAAAAAAGTCTGGAAATACATAAATATATCAAAGCACTGAAGGTACCGAGTGCGAATAGCCAGAATATGTATCACTTATAATGTATGACAAAATATTGTGTTTACAAAGTTATATTTGTTCCTGAACACCTTCGTATGCCAGTTTATGGACGTATAAAGACAGAACTATAATGCAAATCCATAATGTTGTCGTAATCAATTGAAAGATGATGTCTGACATTGAACATGAAAATTAAATAACTTCACATTAAATCCACCCCCCCCCCCCCCCCAAAAAAAAAAATACAACAATCCAATATGACTATCGATTGATGATACCATATACAAGGAAAGAAGAAGATTCATATTTTCTAATTTGATCCCCACTCTCTCTTTAACCTTTCATGTTCAATGTTAGGTGTGTGCTAAGAATTTGAAGGAAATTTCAATTCTTTTTTTAGAATATAAAAACATGATACATCCTAAACGAGAATGTTTTGATCTTTTATTTTTCATAATTATTAATATCATATTTCATGATGGAAGTTCCTAATTTTTCCGTATACAGATTTTATTTTGTGAAGCAGGGCAAAAAAAAGCCTACTTGAAGTTAGTTTTACGTTGCAATGATTCAACTTAATATCTTTATCGATAGCACCATTTCATTTATATATTGTTCATTAAAACGGGTAATGGAAAGGGGTTTCCAAAACACAGCCTGTGTTCATCTCAGTACATATAGATGCAAATTTCATTAGGTCTGGCATGTACATAACACGACAGCTCAATTCATATAGATAATTCATTGATTCAGACAGTGATCAGACTTTATACCGATCATGACGCTGAAGCAGTCCCAAGTTACATGTAAACAGAGTATCATCGTTTATACATACTCATTAGACGGGGCACCCATGAGTGAAGAAATCAGGCAATCGCTATGTGCTATTCGCACAATAAAATGATAGAACTTCTTAACCAAATAACTGATTTTGAGGTCAGAGTTCAAGGTCAATATGATCATGTCAAATTTGTTGCAATTGTTATGGGTGTATGTATGAAGTATAATGTCCTATCACTTTTACTTTAGGAGATATTTGCTTTTGAAACTTCTTGACCAACTTAAAACCAACATCTTAGGTTTATTAAGTATCAAACTGAAAAACCTTTTTTCCTAGTCGGTAAATAGCTCATCAGAGCTAATGTTGATTGTTATAAATTATGTCTGACTTTAAATAAATATTATTGATTGATTGATTGATTGATTGATTTACTTGTCTTTAGTCTTCTACATATCCACAATTTTTTTTTTTTTAAATCTAAGGTCTTTTTTATCCTAAATACAATACGTTTACCTATCTATCTAAAAATGGGGTACTCCTTATACAGAGGAGGGAAGTACAAAGAAAAACGATGCACCATATTTTAATGTACTGACATCAACATGTGATAGCTATTCCTGTAGTATCGTTCTTTGTAGCATTTTTTGCATTCTCATAATGCAATTAACCCATTATTTACAACTTGAACTTAAACGTCTGTCGTCTAATATGTTCTTTTGTCAAATCATAGTGGTCCTATTTCTTTCTGCGCCAGTAACATTGTTGTTTGGTCCGTGCAGGGTTATCAAGTGCAAAGTTGAAAGCCATAGCAATGAGAGTTGGCTTTGCCAACTCAAAAATGCCGATATTCATTAATGGCTGACAAAATAACTAAAAATGTCCGAGATGAGAACTTTTCGCATTTTTTATTATTGTAATGCAGTGACATCATTATAGAAAATTACACCAAAAGATGTTGACGCGGACATCACAAGATCAGACAATGGTCTAATATGTAAAAAGAACAATTACTTCCATTATGATGTTGACATACATGTATTATAAATCTCACCACAGATTGCCGGGTCTTCGTCGCTGTTGTCTTCACATTCTCGTCTCCCATTACATCTAACGGCCGCAGGTAAACATGTTCCGTCACCGCATGTAAATTCTCCACTACGACAAGCTGTATCACAACAACGGATAAATTTAGTTGGTAATTTTGCTTGCAAAGGTACTCGAGGACATTGAAAATAATGTCACATGTGAGAGATTTACAACAAAATTTCCAGAAAATACAAGGAAGTTGCTATAAAAGGAAGAGATGGTCATTCCCTATCCTACATGTTGGGGTAGTTATTATAATTAGAATGCTTGTTTAATTAAAGAATCATTATTCAAAAAATTATTATCAGAGGCAAACAGGAATTGCTAATTATTTCAAAATGACTGTTATCAGGTCCAATTAAAAATTTTGAGATCATCAATTCTATTTTACTCTGAGATAAGAGAGCTTGTTTGAATAACTGCATGTCATAACTGATATTATCAAGAGACAAAAGAATATTGAAATTTAGACTTTTAAAGCTCATTCTTAAGTTTATGGTGCCTAGCCCTAATTACCAGACACAATATTCATTTCAATTACTGAAAGTTATTATTACATAATGACATTCCTTTATAAATTAACTGCTGCATATACATGTAAATGCCAACATTGATAACCAGACTTGTCAGAATGACAACATAGCTCGCCGGTGGCAACCATATGTAAATTGCAACAACAACAAAAAGTAGGTAAAATTTCAAGGTCAAGGTCACTAGGTCAAAATTTATGGTACGGCATGAAAGGTCTTATCACAAGGAATGCACATGTGAAATATCAAAGCCCTATCACTTACCATTCAAAAAATATGGCCCAAGTTAAAGTTTTTGAAAAGTAGGTAAAATTTCAAGGTCAAGGTCACTAGGTCAAAATTTATGGTACGGCATGAAAGGTCTTGTCACAAGGAATACACATGTGAAATATCAAAGCCCTATCACTTACCATTCAAAAAATATGGCCAAGGTTAAAGTTTTTCAAAAGTAGGTCAATCTCCAAGGTCAAGGTCACAAGGTCAAAAATTTTGGTATCCATGGAAAGGTCTTGTCACAAGGAATACACATGTGAAATATCAAAGCCCTATCACTTACCATTCAAAAAATATGGCCAAGGTTAAAGTTTTTCAAAAGTAGGTCAATCTCCAAGGTCAAGGTCACAAGGTCAAAAATTTTGGTATCCATGGAAAGGTCTTGTCACAAGGAATACACATGTGAAATATCAAAGCCCTATCTCTTACCATTCAAAAAATATGGCCAAGGTTAAAGTTTTTCAAAAGTAGGTCAATCTCCAAGGCCAAGGTCACAAGGTCAAAAATTTTGGTATCCATGGAAAGGGCTTGTCACAAGGAATACACATGTGAAATATCAAAGCCCTATCACTTACCATTCAAAAAATATGGCCAAGGTTAAAGTTTTTCAAAAGTAGGTCAATCTCCAAGGTCAAGGTCACAAGGTCAAAAATTTTGGTATCCATGGAAAGGTCTTGTCACAAGGAATGCACATGTGAAATATGAAAGCCCAATCTATATTGGTTTAAAAGTTATAAGCAAGGTTAAAGTTTTTGTGCACGCGCACGCAGACGCAGACGCAGACGCCAACGCCAACGCCGACACCGGGGGTATGACAATAGCTCTCCGGACATTCGTCCAGGCGAGCTAAAAATGATTTCAATACAATCAGTACTTACGACATCCTTGTTCATCGGAGTTATCCTGACAATCCTGTCTCCTGTCACATCGTCTTCTGGCGTCAATACACTGTCCATTACCACAGGTAAATTGGTCATCACGGCAACCTGTAAACACAAAATACAAAATAATACAGATATAATTCTGACTAATCACCCTAATTGCAAATTCGTAAAATATCTGCAAATAATTACCAAATGTGTTTGTTTAATATCTAAATCAAAGCATTTCGAAATAAACTGCTGTGCTACGCAACCGTGTTTTACACAATTTGTGGTGGGGCAACTGGCATTTCATCATCTAAATGAAATGGCAAAAATAAACATTAAAATTAATTCTTGATTAATGATTGAATCTGTTGCACTGAAACTGGTCTTTATGTTAGACATTCAAACAAGTTTTCCATACCACTTGAATTTAATTTACCATTTTATAAAATATAAATTGACATTCACAAAAAATGCAATTTATTTCCCTTAAGACATGTAAATGAGTCTAAAATGTCTGATATTTACCACAGATAGCCGGGTCTTCATCACTGTTGTCTTCACATTCTTGACGTCCGTTACATCTAACACTGGCGGGCAGACATCTACCATCACCACAAGTAAACTCATCATCTCTACATGCTGTCATAATAAACAAAGTGCCGTTATAATCATATTATCAAAATTGATGAAAAAAAATTCTACTAATTTTAAATAAGTACATGTATTGCAATAAACATTCAAAACTGTTTAACCAGAATTTTTTCGCGACTGTCAAGTTTCACAATTTTTGGGTAAATGGAGTGTCTTTATTTTTGCAAGAATAATTTTTAACGATTCCAAAGGTACACACCAAATTATGCAGATTATGACATCATTTTGTACCTACAACAATGGAATTTTTAGTCTCTTAAGAATACAATCAATTCACTTCATCTTGAAAATTGAAAAATAAGAACAAAATGCAGCTGATTTGCCGATTTATGACATACCATATCAAATACAAATACAATTTTTTATGAGAACAATTTTCTGCATCTCAAAATTACTTGCAAAAATAGCAAAAATTCAAATCTTGTGAACATTTCTGGTTATACAGTACTTCACTCTATGATTAATATGATACAGTAATTTCTAGAATCTTTTAAAAAGGACTATCTATCTTCTAATACATTTAAAGGTTATTTATGCACCACCACTTGACGTTTAAAGAAGAAACATACGGCATTCAAGTTCGTCCGAGCCGTCGAAACAGTCTTGCTGACCATCACACCTACGTCTGGTATCTATACACTGACCGCTACGACATTCAAACTGGTCACTACGACATGCTGATAAAACATAAATATACTATGTCTAACTACATGTATAAGTCTTTATTTCATTTTTAAGTTTCATAGATTTGAGTTCCTTTCTGGACGGTATCGGACCCAAAAGAATTATGACGTCAAGAAATTCCTACAGAAATGTTGTAAATTTAGTATAGTTTCCCTGAACTTCATGCTGTTTTCTATAGAATTTGATGATGTCACAATTAGTCGATGTCGGGTACTGTCCAAAAAGGGAACTAACTCTGTATATTCTAAAGACCGATTACAACTCAGGAAATCGCCAAACTATGCACATACGTTTCCAACAGTACAGTTAAACTTAATGTAAATTGTATTTGAGAAAAAAATGTGAACTTATAAATGAAGCGACAAGCCATCTTTAGATGGAATACTGCAAACATGGTTATTTTCGCTGGGGGAAAATTTCACAATAATAACATCAGGCCATTACGTGTGGGGGGGAATATTTGAGATAAAAATGTCTTTTCCATTGTAAGAATGCAGCGGGATATTTTCGAATGGGGGAAATTTTGCGAAGTCATATGATTCACGAAAATTTCTCCCACGCAAAAATTTCCGCGTTTAGAGTATTCAAATTGTAAAAACTTTGTTATGAACTTTTTTATGCTAGTTCAGTAATCTCTGCTTCCTTCAACCTAATTTTTTTTTAAATTTAAATCCTTTTTTTTTGCACATTACAATTTTTCTGAGTCAAACAAAGGTGCATCGAAAGTTGGATAACATTACGACATAAAATTGCACACATTCAAAGAACACATTTACATGTATAATTATGACATTTCACCCAGCGCTATCATTTCTGTAAAATTAACTTTGACAAACAAACATTTTATTTTGAAGACACTTTAGCAATCTTGTTGACAAGTATAATCATTTTATCACTGTAAGAGAATGAGATCTTCTAGACATACCACTTAAAATCTAAATATTGTTAGTATAATTATAGTGTTAGGGTTGGTTTTAGATGTTTATCATACATGTATACATGCACACGTATTAATAATTTACACAAATACAATATTGTTACAACGTTATACATGTATGACAATTAGTAAGATGTGTAATGGTAATTAGAAACTGAAAAGAAAATACATAAGAGACTAAGGAAATTAATCATTTGTACACATTGGTGTAAAGAGATAAAATTCCGACAGAAGAAAAGGCGGGGAAAATTATCGGGACCAAAACCAAATGAAAATAGTCTATCGAATGAAAGACGTAATATACATAAAAAGATTTGAAATTCAGGGCAGAGCAAGGAAAAGAACTGAAAGAAAGAAACTGAAAGTTTTCACATACATGTACATGCAGGGTTGGGTGCACTGTGCACCGTAATGTTGAGATTTGACGGTAGATAACATATGAGGTTTATGGGTAGGTAACACTAAGGTAACATTAAGATAACAGTAAGGTAACATTAAGGTAACATTGAGGTAACAGTAAGGTAACATTAAGGTAACATTAAGGCAACAGTAAGGTAACATTAAGGTAACATTAAGGTAACATTAAGAAGACATACAACTGAAAGTGGATCTAATTTCTTTGTAAAGAAGGGGATCGAACATGTACACATACAAAGATGACTTACAGGGACAATTTACAGTTTCGTCAGTGCCATCGGCACAATCCGGCACACCGTCGCATACCATACGCTGGTCGATACACTGGAAGCGATCACGGCACTGGAATTCTCCGGCACGGCAACGTCGTGCTAACAATGATCATGTGACATACAGAAAACATGCCAAACAGAAACATGGTATTTATGTACATATACAATGTGTATATAAAACGTGACGTACAAAAATAGCTCAAATTAGTGTAGACTTACACGTACATGAACGTTTATATGATCGTGATGGCATGAAATTAACATATATAAATATTAATGATGACTGCATAATATACCAAGCTGACATTGACTAAATTGATGACAAATTGTAATTTCCTATATGTACATTGTATTTGATAAAATCACAAAGAAATGAGTGTAGTTTCTTTCATTTAGGAGTTGTATTATAATTGGACAAAAGGACAAATTTATTGAAAAGAGGAACTTGACAATGCACATTGGTTTTTTTAAAAGTACATATCATTATTAATTAAATCAGAAAAGACATACTTAGTCTAATTCTTTTCATCATAATTGTCTTTTTCTAAAAGTTTAATAATTATACATTTTAATTTTCCAGAATTCAGAAAAATGCTGAAACAGATTAATTTTGTAAATTATAAATATCATTAATAACCCTGTGAAGAACCCTACAACATGTGGTCCTATCTGCATAATCATTGTACAGAAAAAACATTTATGAGCGCACAAATAAAGCAATGTATCGTTAGTAAAAGAGATGTAAAAATAAGCTTATCAAAATGTTAATTTGCACTTGAAGAAAGCAATACCAGCTGCATCATGGGTAATGTTCACATAGATGGCAGCACCTACCACAAATCTCTTGTTTCTCATAAATGGCAGCACTTACCACAAATCTCTTGTTTCTCGTCCGATAGATCAGTGCAGTCCGGAAAACCGTCGCATCTCCTAGCAGCAGAAATACACGCTCCGTTATCACATGTGAACTGGTCTGGTGCACACGTGTATGCTGAAAAAAAAACAAAATAGATTTTCATTATTCACTAAAGCATGCTTAAGGTGAATCATAGATGCAACGTGCTAAGTGGTAAAACTTGCACCTCAAAGTCAATAAATCTGACTGTCTTTAACGACAGTTTATAGCCCCTACCTAAATTAATGATAAGCAAACAAACAAACTTTACAAAGAATTTACAGAATGCCATCAGAAACTAATGTAATTATCAATTTATTATCGAAACTATTGAAAATTTAAAAATCATGTTCAAAACCAGTGAAATACCATTGAGGCTGCAGCCTTTTTAACATATACATGTACATACACTGCAAATGCATAGAAATACAATTCCAAAGTAAAAGCAATTTAATTTGTCTTCCTCGACAGTTGTTATTTTTGTCAACTCAGCTCGATGTCATTTTGACTGCTTTTCACTACAACAATTTTGTTCGAAGTTACTTTTTTCTCTGATTGACAATCAATTTTACTATCAATTATTTAGAATCGAAGGGGTTTCAGCGATCGACTATCGAAAGTTTGCGGCTATCATCACATCACTATATTCATTCCAGTATGATCCAGAAAACATTTTAAATCATCATAGTTCTATGAACTTAACTTTTGAGCTTTTAACATCATATTCAACAAGGCACATTCTTGATCCATGGGGAACACTTCTAGCAAATTTTAATATAATTGGTACAATATGCACTCCTTTGTAATCTGTAAAGCATTTCTTAAAAGTTCTATGACATTGACTTTTAGCCTTTCCCCCAAAATCGACAGAGTAGATCTTTGACTCATGGAGAATAAGTGTAAATATTCATTTCAATATCACTTAATCACTGAAATCCTACCAACGTGACTTCTCTAGACCAATAAAATTTCTTCATTCATTGTATCAATTGTTTAATGTACTGTAATTAAGAAAACTTACTGCAGTTAGCGTGTTCGTCCGACCTATCAGGACATTGGTACTGGCCATCACATTCCTGGAATCCCTCTACACACAGCCGACCATTCGCACACATAAACTGTCCAACCCTACCACATCCTGTTATATAGAAAAAATCATTGTTACTCAAAAACTATCATCTGTTTTTATATATAAAGTCATAGTAATAAAATATCTTGTTTTATGATATGGGCGGGTACCTTTTCAGGAAAATTGCACAGAAAAAAAAATCATACAAACATGCATTTTTCTGCCAATATATATTCAAAAGTTCAAAAATCAGAAAAATACAACGTACATCTCAAAAAATGTCACATAATCAATATCTGGAGAAAATGGTGATTTTTTCCAATTTTTCCTTTTTGTGTTCTATTTTCCTTAAAATCAGTAATATATTGATCATGTGTTTGACATGTTTTTTCATGCCTGACAGTAGGGTGCTGTTCTGAAAATGTTCCCGATTTAGAGCAAAATATTCAATTTATATCGCTTAATAGAAAGAGTTTGACTTCCTAAAACATCATTGTAGGATTTTTTTTTAATGAATTAAACCAGTGAGTACAAAAATTGTCAATGGAAATGCTGAATGATATAATGCTCACATAAAGTGAACAGAAAAAACACTCACATAAAGTGAACAGAAAAAAGGCTCACATAAAGTGCACAGAAAAAACGCTCACATAAAGTGCACAGAAAAAAACACTCACATAAAGTGAACAGAAAAAGGCTCACATAAAGTGCACAGAAAAAACACTCAAATAAAGTGAACAGAAAAAAGGCTCACATAAAGTGCACAGAAAAAATGCTCACATAAAATGTACAGAAAAAACACTCACATTAAGTGCACAGAAAAAACGCTCACATAAAGTGCACAGAAAAAAACGCTCACATAAAATGTACAGAAAAACGCTCACATAAAGTGCACAGAAAAAACGCTCACATAAAGTGCATAGAAAAAACGCTCACATAAAGTGCACAGAAAAAACACTCAAATAAAGTGAACAGAAAAAAGGCTCACATAAAGTGCACAGAAAAAATGCTCACATAAAATGTACAGAAAAAACACTCACATTAAGTGCACAGAAAAAACGCTCACATAAAGTGCACAGAAAAACGCTCACATAAAGTGCACAGAAAAAACTCTCACATAAAGTGCACAGAAAAAGAGTCAAGCCTCGTAAACCATTACACATATGTATACACGACACGACATGAGCACAGCACACACTCACCACACTTTGAGGGGAATTCGTCACTCCCGTCTCCACAGTCGGCCCGTCCATTACACCTAGCGTCAGCCCGGGCACATGTTCCATCATCACACGTGTATTGGCCCTCTGGGCAACCGCTTGTTGACGTACCTATTGTGATAAAACCATTTAAGTGTTAAGTTCAGAAAAAAGATTGCATTTCTATATTGCCCATACAAACCCTACATGTATGGGACCTTTCATGATAATTTCTGCATATAAATTTACATGTACTGTAACAGTGTATTGATTGTTTGAAAACCTTCTATATCACAAACAATTCTTTCTTGCGTTAATACAGGTAAATTCAACAACATAAAAATACATGGTTCTTCCACTTTCTGGAAAAATATTGCAAAAACAGCAACTTGAAATTGAATTCAAAAATTAAGTCGACAAAATCAAGATTTTCGGATTCCTTACAGTAAGCAACATAAATAAGAGGTATGTAAATAGTTAACTTGAAGGCACAGATACCCTAGAGGTAGAACTCGACTCTAGATTCAGATGTGGAATGAATCTCTTCTCTAGAGTCCAAAAATCCACATGAGATTAACTCAGGTTCAGCACAATGCTGACAAGAATGAGGATCGAGAGTTTGGCCCTCCTCATACTGAGCTTATACCTACTTTTGGGTCAAACTATAATAGAAAATATGATTGGTCTTCTATAAGCAGGGAAAGGGGGGGGGGATTAATCTATGGAACAGCAACTCTACTCTAAGAGTCAAGTTAAAGATAAAAACGCTCTGATGACTTCATTTCAGGGAAAGTACATATGCATTTACAAAGGTGCACTACACTTTTAAAAATCCTAAACGCTGGAAATACCTACAATGTAAATGAAAGCTTGGAGAGAATCAGTCTAAACAATCAAAATCATGAGGGAAGAGAAAATAGCACTGTTCAAGAATTAGTATGTTGCCTGTTTGACCCTAAATATGTCACCTTCGTGACCTTGACCTTCATTGGTTGCGTTTGACCCTAAATATGTCACCTTGACCTTCATTGGGTGCGTTTGACCCTAAATATGTCACCTTGACCTTCATTGGGTTTGTTTGACCCTAAATAGGTCACCTTGACCTTCATTGGGTTTGTTTGACCCTATATATGTCACCTTTACCTTCATTGGGTTTGTTTGGCCCTAAATATGTCATCTTGACCTTCATTGGGTGCGCTTGGCCCTAAATATGTCACCTTGACCTTCGTTGGGTGTTAAGTCTCATCATGTTTAAAAATTCATGCAAGTTCGATGGAAGTATAATGCATTTCAATTGATGTTATAGCCATTTACGTGAAAGTGTAACTTCCATACAAACAGACAAGCAGACACAGTGATCCCTATATGTCGCTTTTGCCTGGCAGGTGATGTAAAAAACTACGGCCAGAAAGCATCTCTACTCACAGTTCACTTCGTCGCTACGATCAGCGCAGTCAGGAAAACCGTCACAGTAAAATGCCGTCTGAATACAGCTACCATCCGTACATCGGAACTGGTTATCGGGACATGCTTTAGCACAAAAAAAAACGGGAAAAAGAAAATTCAAACCAAAAGCAGCTAGCACATACAACATGTAAAGCATTGAAAATTGCAAAATGAATATATTAAAAGGCATGCAAATTTTGGTTTCATTTTCCTTATTCGGTCTTTAAAATTGTGAGTTACTCCCACTTGGGACGATGCCTGACATAGAAATATAGTGACGTCAACAAATTTTATAGAAACAAGCATGAAATTCAGGTTATACATCCCTCAAATACCAAATTTCAAAGCTTCGTAATGTAAATGTATTTACGTCTGATATTGTTCCAAATGAGAAGTAACTCTACATGTAGAAAAGACAGTATACATATTGAAGGAAAAAAATTCTTCACTTCAAAATCATTTAAAAAGCCTAAATTCCAGGTCTCAACTTCAAATATGCCGGGCTCGGCACCATAAACTAAGAATTTACTTGAGTCAATTCTCGAAATACGATATATAACAAATAAGTGAAAATTTGACATACTGAGTTCATCCATCCTATTCTACATTGAAAATAGACAAATACATTGAATGATTTCAAGTCATTACTAATATTATAATGAGACAAAAGAAAATTGAAATTTAGACTTAAGTCAATTCTTAGTTTATGGTGCTGGGCTCAGATTTGCAGAGATAATTATATCAATGCAAAATAACAAGCAAAAACCCCTGAAAGCGTTGTAACAGCATGATCTAGTTTGCAATGTAATACATCTATCAACATGCAAGGGGATAAAAGGAAAGCGGGGGAAACGCTACAAAATTTATCAGCTAGTATTTACTTATTTAAAAGCATACAAAATGTGAACAGGTCTAAAGGTATATTTTGAACTGCTAGAAAGAACTTTGTAATGACCAAGTATAACTTGGTACTGACCAAATACATGTATAACTTTTTACGGTTAGGTATTATTTTGTACTGACTAAGTTTAACTTTGTACTGACCAAGTACAATTATTTACTGACCTGGTATAACAATGAGATCCCCCTTGACTTCCTGTACACCTGGTATGGTTTCCGTGTAACAGATATAATCATCTACGTCCGCTACTGTGATGTCCGGAATAACGAGTCGGCCATTCTGTACTTGTACTTTGTCTGGTAAACGCTGTATATGATAGCATACACGTTTAAAAGATATAATAAGATACAAAAGGTTTAAACTTGTTTTTGCAAAAAATGAACATCTTACTACTAATTACTTTCTTCCTATAACTCAGGTAAAATGCCAAATACCTATAGGCAGTAATATTCATGTAATTCTCATCTGCTCACAAGAAAAGATATACATGTAAATATATATACAGCGCTCCCCCGATATAACGCCAACATCCGTCCAGAGAAAAAATTGGCGTTAAAGTGAGGGTGGCGTTACATCTAGGGAGTAAATAAAAGGATCATAGACAGCTTTACGCTTTAAAAAATTCTTATTTTCGCATTTCAAGAATGTGCTGGGTCAAAGAAAAATGCATGTACATGCAGAGTGTTCAAAACGATTTATTTGAGGCGGCGATTGAGAAATTTTAGAGCAAATAAACGATCAGAAGAAATTCAAAACCAGCAACTTTTATCATCGGAGTCGGCGAAATTTCGCCAGGTGCCGCCCCTTATAGAGTTCAGTGTATAATAAACACGGTAACATGAAATTCATGATACAGGTTTATTCGTATTTTAGAACATGTAGGCACTGATTAGCACATTCCTTGCATTGGCATTTGTAGCGCCTAGATACCTGCACAACGCATCTTTTACTTTTTCGTCTATAGTCGGTTCAATGACGCTTGAATTTAATGCTGGGCTAAATGCCGTTTTCTTTTTTTAAGTATCTGCATCCTCACTAGACTCTCCATAAGTAATAATTTAAGTTCAAATTACACTATCTAGGTAAACGTACATATTGATTGTTTTTCAAAACATTCATGTAAACGAAAATAAACCCAAGCGCGATAATTAACAAGACAGTGCACCTACGAATCTAACTTGTTTGTTTAGTTCTCAATTAAATGGCATTGTAATCGGGGGTTTTATATACCAAATACGACAATTTGTACGCCGAATTCAATGGCGGATGGCAGTATGCGGGGGTTGGCGTTACAACGGGGGTTTATAATGTAAGGAAATCTGTACATTGGGAAAAAGTGGCGGTAGCCGGGGTTGGCGGTTTAACGAGGGGCGATAAATCGGGGGAGCAGTGTACATGTATATGTACAAATGTATATATTCAAATAATTTTTCATTCATGAAACGCAGTGAAGATTTTCTTCAGTGAGCAAAAAACTGGAAATGACTCAAAGGAAGCTAAGCAATCACATCAAATATAAAATCTATATTGATACAATCAGGAAATCTGATATATATCGGTGAAAGTCACCACTTGAAAAGATTGATAGATTGAAATTCTCCATGAATCTTTTCACATTATAGAAAAGCACCTGTATTAATTTGGATAATTCAGGATTGAGATTCTGTAATGACTATAAGACTGACCAAACTAAATAAATGATTTACATACCCCTGTTCCTCGTCTCCAGTTGATGGTAACGGCTACGTTACCCGTGGCGCTACAGTCAAAAACAGCCGTCTCTCCCTCGTTCAGAACCAGTTGATTGTTTTGTATAGACAGTGTGACTTGGAAACCTGAAACAAGATGGAAACTAAATTACTATAAATAGAATCGTTCATCAGTGAATGGCTTACTATCCATCTGTGTGATCCTATGCAGTGTTATACACGTACTTTATACAGGAGAAAATTCACCCAAAGAGGTAGGTTCGCTAACTACCAAAATCAGCCCTAAATTTTTGCGAAAACTAATTTTATGAAAACTATGATCAAGCATCTCTTATATTTATCTCAAATACCTGCCAAAATAGAAAGTAAATATTTTTCACGTGTGTTAGTTATGACGTCATATTGTGACGTCATTTGCTGTGCATGACGGAAAATGAAGGAAATTTGCCATATTTTCTGCATAAATCTTTAAAATTAGTATAGGCGCCAACCCTCATCCAACATAAATTTTATGTAGATCGAAAGGTAAATTGCAAATTTAACTTTCTATTTGAAAATTATTTTGGGTGAGGGCTGGCGCCCTACTTATTTTCATAAATTTTTACCAGAATTATGCCCATTTCTTACGATTTTTCAGCATTTTACGACTTTAAGCTGATATTGAAGACATATCTTTTGGTGTATTACACGTAAATTAAAATATTTATTTGATATTTCAAACAACCATACATTTAACTTCCTTGATACGAAATATAATCGAAATCTTAAACATTCTAAAATTAGGGCCGATTTTCCATGTTACCGAACCTGCTCCTTTCATTTCAATGATATTTATAAGAATTATTCGCTATTTTCGAAAACCAGAGTTACTTCCCATTTGAGACGGTATCTGACGTAGACTGATTGTGACGTCACCAAATTCCATGGAAACAGTCCTAAAAGCCTGGGAAATAACGGTGTAAAATCGACGTTACCATACCATTTTCATGACGTCACAATGGTTTTACGTCAAATACTGTCTATAAGGGGAAATAACCCTGTATTCCGCAAAGACTCAATACATAAACATGGAAAAGATAAGAATTCTTGGCAAATTCCAGAGGGGTCCCTGACTCCCCCTTGCCCCCTATAGATCTGCACTTGATTGTTACATTGTACCTACCACATTTGGTGGAGCTTTCGTCAGAGGAGTCAGCACAATCTACCCGTCCATCGCACTCTGCCCCGGTCACACATGAATTGTCCTCACATCGATACAGACCCTCAGGACACAAGGCTGGGGCAGTACCTGATAATCAACATACATTTTCATTTTCAGAAAGCTGATTTACAAGTTTCACAAAAATACTTACGAACAATTTTAAGAATTTTCATAACTTCTTTTTTTTTAAACTAAAATTCGTGTTAATTTGATTCTGAATTTATATTTTATATGTAAAAGTGTTAATAGAAAGCATAATATAATCTAAACTGAAAAACATTTTCAAATTTTATTTAATGATGAAAATTACGAAAATTCCTGAAATTTTTCGTAAGAATTTTAGTGAAACTGGGCACAATATGTCATAAGAAAATTGTTGAAGTTGAGATCATTGTCACTAATTGTACATATAGGATTGACTAGGATCTTGATATTATAACTGTTACCTTTGCAGGCTTTCCATCTACCTTGATGAAAAAGTAGGAAAAAAGTAGGAGTAGTCAATGAAAAAAAGTAGGAGAAAAATAGGAAAAAGTAGGAATTAATAGTGGAAAAGTAGGAAATTTTCCATCACTTTTAGCAACAATTTTCAGTAAGTATGACACACAAATCACAGTATGCAATGATTGTAGACTGGTAATGTTCATCTTTGAGGAAATCACAGAGAGAGATAAGGACAGATTGATTTTTCATGTAAAATATACAGAATGGGCAAGCGAAGCGAGCCCAAAATTTTTTAAAAACTTTGAATCAGATATCGATGACAAGTGAAGCAAGTAATGTTTTACTTTTGAGATGAAAAAGTAGGAACAGTAGGAGGTTTTGAAGAAAAAGTAGGAAAAAATAGGATCGAAATAAAAAAGTAGGAAAAGTAGGAAATACATGTAGTAGGAAAAGTAGGAACAGTAGAAAGCCTGCAAGGCTTTACTGCATGCTTTTTTATTCAGTTTCATGAGGATACATCATAGACCAAAGAGAGTATGCAAAAATCATTCCAAGGAATGCATGTGTCGCCTGCGAAACATAGGAACACTTAGGAATCACTTTTATATAGGTTGTGACAGACATTCAAGTGTGACAGAAAGACAACCGACAAAGTGATCCCTAAGTGTTGCTATGTTTCACAGGCAACACAAAAATGACACAGATGGACGGACAGCAGAATGTTTATCTCTGCTTCTACACTAACACGAACATCTCAATTCAGCTACACACAAAATACAATTACTTCATTCACAGCAGTTGGTGACTGATTCATAGCTAACACAAAAATCTCATGTCAGCAACGTACAACATACAGTGATTTCACTTACGGCAGTTGGTGACAGATTCATCAGACTTGTCATCACAGTCGGGGTACGCATCACACTTTAGGTCGTCAGGGATACACTGTCCGTTATCACATCGCCACTCGTTAGCCTGACATGGAGCCGGGGTGGTAGGGAATCCTATGTAAATATGTCAGTAAAAGTTAACTTTTGGCCTTGACCTTAGAACCTTTGAACTCAAAATCAATAGAGATCGTCCTTTCCTCATGGAAATCAATGTGTGGAGTTTCATTACTTTGGAGGAAAGAATTTCTTAAGTTAAGGTTCAGAAATTAAAATGGTGTCCGTGGACAGACAAACAAATGGACAAACATACCTCCCTAACTTTGATGGTGGGGGCATGATTATCACATTTACTCTTACATGTATTTCACTATTACAATCTTCTATTTATAATAAATGCATAATCATTTAATGATGAAAAACCATTATTCTATTAATAGGACATTCTGCCGACTGACCACATCTTACTGGATCCTCATCAGACCCATCCTTACAGTCCTGTACTCTGTTACACCCAGCGTTAGCCGCTACACACGCTCCGTCGTCACAACGGAACCCTCCCTCAGGGCACGGTGCCGGACCAACTCCTGTAATAAATACATGTAATAACATGATTGTCTTACTATAGTTACATTAAGATACTGTACATGAACTAATTGTGCTGCTTAACCAAATTTTAGCGGAAAGGGAGCAAAAATAGTTAATTTGACATACTAGTATACTTGTATTAGCGTAATCATGAACTGGCACTTTACTTATTTTCCATTATCATATATAAAAGGGCAAATACAAAAAAAAAATCAGGCTTTTTGGCACATCCCAGGGGAATCCTGACTCAATTTCATGTTTGCCTAGTTCAACTTACTACCCCTTGCTTTGCTATCTGATAGGGCAAAAACGGGTAGTAAGTCGAATCAGTTTTTGCCATTTAATTTCTCTCATACATCCTTTAAATATAGATCAAATTTCATTGACAGAGTACACAAGTACTTACTACATGTTTCTGCAGCCTCGTCTGACCTATCATTACAATCAGGGAAACCATCACAGGCCAAGTTGTCATCAATACACTGTCCATCGTCACATCTAAACTGATCTGATCGGCAGGTGCTCGCTGGAAAACAAAATGGCTGATGTTTGAAAATCATAAATTAAAATTATGACATAGCTCGCTTGAAAACAAAAATCGGACAATGTTTGACAAACGTAAAGATAAAATCCTGATGTAGCCATCATACATGTACATGGCTATAGAAGGCATGACATAATACTGATGTCTAAAGTATTGATAATTTCGGGGTATTGTTTAAATAAAGAGTTACTTCCTATTTATGCAGGTTTCTGATGTAAACTGATTGTGACGTCATCAAATTCTACGGATATCAGCATAAAATTCAGGGAAAACCTCTGTCTTTATAGAAATTAAATTACGTCACAATGACTTTCCGTCAGCTACCGTCATATATAGAATGTAAGCCTATAAAATCGAACAGACGGAATAAGTGCCTTATTCTCTAACCTTAAATCTATTTAATGTTCAACATAAACAATTAAAGACAAAAAAATTTAAAGTATAAATTAACGTTTAGAAAAATTAAGTGAACTAGGAGAATGTTTGACCGATACTAATTATGAACTGCAACATCATTTGAACTTTTACATAATTTAAAACTGAAATCTGAGTTTTTATCAAATAAAAAAATTCAAAATAAAGCATTACTATTAATTTGCAGATAATGAATGTTTAACTATAATTAAATATTTTCTTACTTGTATTTGAGCGTGTTTATTTACATTTTGTACCAATCCAATAGAAAATTTTCATATTAACACAATAGACTTGCATTTTTAAAAATATCCTAAGACCCAACATCACAAGATTTGATGTAGCTTTTTACTATGACATTGTATCAGAATTATGAGGTCAAAGTTAGAAATAACGTCAAAAATTGTAATGTCGAATCTCAGAGTGTCTAAATGGCAAGTCTAGCCAGAATATTTAGCTTATATTTGCAATATGCACATGGAAGCACTGCTTATACATAATAAATCTCTCTTTTCAATCTGCAGCTTATTGAATTATCATAAATTGCAACTTAAAAGATCTAGCACATACATTTGTATTATTCAATCTCTTTGCAAGGTTATCGATTCTTATCTTTGCATTAGCCATTCAAGCAGCTTTCTGAAAATCATATAGCCAGACAGTAAATCAACGCCATCCGCGAACATTCAACAATTCAAATACTATCTTTGAACTCTTAAAGTAAACAGCAATAATTTCAACAAATCATAAAGCATTTGTATTCATGCAAGATCGTTAACTTGGCACAAGATGATCAACCTTTGAGCACTGCATCGCAACCTCAATTTTAAAAGAGCATACCAGTAAACTTTGAATATCAAGTGTTTCAATTTAACACCAAACACATCACACTGTAAATATTTAAAAACCTTTAGTTTTCTGAAAACCTTTTAACAAACAGCAACTTTCCAATTTTCCATCATAAAATAATTTGAATACATGTATTACTAGACTGTTCAAAAACAGGTACATGTATGTCACCTGTCATTTAATATGTGACCTTGACCTTTATGATTTACTTGACCTTGACCCTAACAGCCTTTGCGTCCCTCAAGTTCGATGAAGTATATATAATGTATATCAAGTAAGATGTAGCCATTTCCGATATTTAAGAGGGTGTAACTATCAAACAGACAAACAGACAGACATAGGACAATATGACCCCTAAATGTCACATTTGCTTATCAGGCAACGTTCCTAACACCTGTTAATGTTTACCTAATTTGGTTTACAACCTGACTTAAGCTGTATAAGGGGTTATTAATTTGATAATTTCAGAATATCTATCATGACTAGTATATTGTTCTATTGTTCTTAACTATACAGTTATGCAGATACATATTTTTACATCTATACAGAATAGAAAATACAATTTTTTTCTACTCTACAATAGGTATAATAAAACAAATCCTGAAAATAAGTTGGATGTAAAAACATTAGCATACAGCTACACGTATATGCGCCAAACTACATTGTATACTTTAAATTTTCAATTTTACGTGCAAACTTGCAAACAAACAATTTATTTTTGTTCATTTCACAAGAAAACACTCTGGTCGGAAATACTATATCAATTGAGACCTTATGAATTGTATTTCTTTACAATAGCATTTTTATCATGCTTTCTGGATTTGTTACAAGTAAAAGACTAATACAATGATGTTCACACTTTTTTTCAAATTCTTTTAAAAAATAGATTTAGAGTTTATATCAAGCATTGTTTTCTACGAAATGCATATACATGTACATGTATATAACTTTAAATGTAAACTTGTGAAGACATCACGCTATCAGCATCTACTAGATGTACCTTCTAAATATACATCTATATCTATCATTCGGATCAGCTTTGGCCTTTTCCTTTAAAAAAGACTCGAATGTCATTTGGCACCATTTCTATAATAGATTCCACTTTGGTCAATAATTTATGGTACTGTATGTGTTTTCATTTCAACACAATTATCACAGACAGATTCATGAAGGCCTAGGAGATCTGAATGACAGTGTTATACTTTGGTGATACAAATATACAAAGGGCCCATGAAGAAATAATAATAGCTTCATTTTTTCATGTTCCCAAGCATATAATACTTATGTTTATATCACCCCTGTAATGCACTTCAATAACTACACAGGCCTTGATCACTTTTCAGTCTTTACCAGAGAAATGACTAAAATGCAAGAACGGCTATGACTTACATGTATGTTACAATTTCATTCATTCTTCTAGTTAAAAAGGAAAAGGGATCAAGCACCTGTGATTCCTGGTAAGTTGTATGATTGCGCCCATGGCTTTATTTCTTTTTTTCTCTCTTTTTCCTTCACATTTAAGGATTCCTTTTTGCACGTACTGTACTTACAAAGTGCAAATAAGCCTCTTTTATAATATATTCACTGAACAGAACATAGTAAAATTTCCCCATTTAACTTATTAAAATTTAATAAATTTGTTTACACCTGCATTTTCATCAGAATTTAAAAACATTGTTGCTAAATACAACAATAAAGTATTTAAGATCCTCTTGTCATAGGTGCAATCATACTTAATTTACATGTTTCTGCGATACTATTTAAATACTATAATATACAAATACATTACTGCAAATGTGGAAATTTTCACATGGGGGTAATTTTTCACCCTTTTCGTGATTCTATTATTATCGCGAAATACCCCCCGCGTATAAATTACAACCAGTATAAAAGACTAAAAGGGAATACTCCAGATTTCGCAAAAATTGTACTGTTGCAATGGTCATTTCGTGAAAAGGGGTGGATGTGGTAAATTTGATCATATATCCATAATATTGTAGTCTATAAAAGGTCACATGTATGGTGAATCCAAATCAGGAAAGCCTGTTTTGATTTCGCAGTCCTATACTGAATAATGCGTCGCCCAAAACGTCTAAAAACATTGAAAATATAAATAAACGAGCGATAGAAATTTATAAAATCACGTAGTACTCCAGGCCTTGCCCATGAATATTTTTGTATTAATCGATGGATTTCTGATCTGCCTTTTAATTTGTATAATAAATTTCGTGGGGGAGGCCTGGATAATACATGGATTTTGAAGATTTGTGTGTAAAAAACGATGATTTTCCTTTGTTTTGCGTCATTCAGGGCAAATGACATCAGAACATGACGTCATTCATCACACACGAGACGTTACGAGGGCTCAACATTGCAAAAAGTGATAATTGATAATTCATTTATCAAAAGCATTTTTCGTCGAAATTATAGGGCCGATATGAAGGGTTAGCGCACCTAGTCCTTTCCCCAAGCGAAAATAACTACATTTACAGTATACAGATACCTGTATAGTACTCTAGTTCAATAGCACTGTAGTTCTAATACAAGAAGTATAATACTCAATATTCACTTCAAAGCTATAATGCACTTGGCGTACACAACAATTATAAACTAAAGCTAACACATAAATATATGAATATATTGTATATATGTATGGTCATATCAAAACTCGTTATACATTCGTATATGCACTGGCTGTTGCTATGGGAATGGTTGCTATGGGAACTGTTGCTATGACTACTTACGACAGCCAATCTCGTCAGACCTATCAGGACAGTCTGGGTTACCATTGCATAGCAACTCATTTCGGATACACGTTCCATCGTTGCAGCGGAATTGCTGAATGGAACAAGCTTGCGTGGCTAAACATCAAATTTCATATATTCAACATATTTTTGCGTGAGTGAACATTTTTTTTGCATGATTGAACAAGCCAAGGGTTGGCCTAATGATAGCAGAGGCAAATGAGCATTATTAAACCAAAAATTTTCAGAGTAACCACCCAACATGATAGATATACTAGATATAAGTATTTCATTTCAATTTATGTATAATTTATGTATAAATTCAGAGTCAAAAGCTTCATTTTGATTTTTTTTGAAATAGCGCTAGCAGAATAGATTCTACTCTATCTCTATTATATTTCACGCATCTTTAAGCAAGGCTACCCTCACAGCTTACAATCATCAATTTGATTGGTCAATAGCAAAACAGTGATGAAAAAGACTTTGAAGTGATCTTGAACTATCACTGCACGCTAAGCCCTATGCAACAAGCAAATTGAAAAGCTAGCACTTTTCAGTAAATTTCAAAGTTTTTTTATCTGTACATGACTAAATTTTGATTTCTTCATTACTGCATTCATTCAAACCTGGAGGCCTCTCTATTCACATAGAAATTTCGACAAAATATGGTTTTTTGATACCATACATTATAAAAAGATCATGGAATACATTTATTTCTACATTTAAAACATAGCTCCCCCCTCCCAAAAATCTCCTCATACCTTTCCAAAACCCTCTACCCTTTCCCTCTAACAACTCCCCCCCCCTCCCCATCTTATCTCTATGTACTGTGCTTACAGCTGTTTCAAATGTCACTTCTGTCCACATAGTCGGATTGTTGATTACGAACAACTGTCTATAAGCTAAAACAATTTCTTTATTTTTTATCTGACCAATGCCCCCCCCCCCCCCTCCCCCTTTATCTCTACATGTTCAACTTACTGCAGTTTCTCTCGTCACTTCCGTCCACACAGTCAGGTTGTTGATTACAAACAAAGGCTCGGGGAATGCACTGTCGGTTATCTGCACATCTAAACTCATCCCCGACACACGTCACTGCAGCTGTTGGAAGAACAAAGAGAATCAACTTCACGTTTTTTTATAGATGCAGATAAAATTAGCATGATTTATCAACGTCACTTTTGGTGTAACTTCTAACAGATGATTTACTATGTGAATGAACCCGAGCATCATCATATTATCTAAATACTTAGTAAAAGGGAATTTGATCTTTGAATGATCATAAAAAATTGTACATAACTTTATATATACAGAGATTTTTACAAATACTCAGCAATCATTTGATTTGAGTCATTTTGTTATTCAAACACTGTCAAAATACAAAAAAGGTGAACAAGGCTGGTTGGTGAATGGATTTTTGAGGCTGATAACTTCACTCGGTAAATTCCGTTTTATTGTTAGCTTAGTCATTCCTGCGCAGTACTTATAAATAGCTCAGACAGTATCACACTGCAGTAATTTAATAGTAGTTCTCTTTTGCTTAGAATAATGGTACATCTGCACTAGATTTACAGGATCATCAGTTCCTTAAGGCATAGTACGAAAAAGTTTTGAAGGTCTAATGTACTATTATTCTAATCTTGATATTCAAATGTTAAACTCTGTTCAATTTACCTACAGCAAGTAACGTTCACACTCACTGCCTTTTGACATTAGATACATGAACATGTGACAGTCTCATCAATTCATCAATAGCTAGTGGTTCACACTTGCTGTCTTTTGACAATAATAATAAATACATACGGCAGTTCTGTTCATCCGACGCATCGTAACAATCGTCCTGGCCGTCACATCTGAATATTTTCTCTATACACGATCCATCGTTACATCGGAACTTGTCGTCGGGACATGCCGGACGTACTCTGTCATCTAAAACAGGCAAATAATGATAATCCTTATGATAATGTACACTATAACACAACAATTTACTACTACTAATAGAAATATGTAATCGTTAATGTAGAGGGGAAAATCAAGTGTTTTAAAGGAGAATTTGAATAAGTTAAGCAACAAGAATACAAGTTACTTTAAAAGCCAAGAATTTGTCAATATGCAGAAGATTTTATCATCCTGAGATATGAAGCTGATTGGGAGTAACTGAGTAATGCTGCATTTGATCATCATTGAAACAGCCACTTTGAATTCCTTCTCAATTTATGTGTCATAGCTCTTCAGCATAATTTTTTAAACTGGGCCATCTAAATTTTTAGATTCTACATTGGTGGAAAGACAGACTCTCAATAGATGATCTTCACATTAACGCAGTAGACTTGAAAGACCTGACATCACAACATTTATTTGACGTTATTTCTTATTGTGACTTCGTAGCTGATCTGTGACGTCATAATGAAAAATTACGTCAAAAGTTGCGATTCTGGTCTTGGAGTGTCTAAAATGCAAGTCTAGCGGTAATGTGAAAATGGTGTAATAGCTCTTAAACTAGGTGAAACTTTTATGTACCCTTCCTACATTTTGCCTTTACTTTATCATAATTTTTCACTTACCCACTGTAGTATAATCCATAACGGCTTTCAGAGCAAACGTCATCTTGGCTTCCTCAAACTGTACAGTCTCAAGATCGAACGTTTCTCCCTGTCTGACGTCCTCGTTGTAGAATCGGGAGTAGTAATTCTCGTATAATTCCCGTGGGAGGATACCAGGGGTGGTGTCTATGGCGCTGGCAATCACGCCCTCCTCAGCATCGCGGGGGTAGAAAATACCTATTCATAATATCAAGATTTTTTTGTTAATTCATCCAGAGAGGGGGGTCCGCAAATCTTTGTCCATGCCAAATTGTTTTCTATTAAAAAAGCGTGAAAGAAAGTACCAACATATGATTCTACTTAAACAGTGATAGAGTTAAAGGCTTAACAATACTCGATTAATTTGGAATATTTCTCTACTTGCGACTTTTTTTTCTTTTTAAACCTATGAGGATTATGTTGAAAAATAACTGAATAAAACTCTTTAAACATTCTGTCTCGGGGAAACGTGTAACCAGCTCCACACTGCAATAAAGGATACACCGGTTACAGAAGCTGACAAACTGTACATTATATCATATTCAATATGAGTAATATCACAAACCGATAAAGTCTCCTTTTTCCACCAGGATCGGGGGGTTGGCAAACACCGTCAGATTTCCCTCTCTGTCGACTGGCAGCTCGGTCTTCCCTACCAGGATGAACTTGTAATCATCAACTTGTCTCCATACGCCCACATAACCAGTGTATCGGGGTACAATCCTAAAAATACAATATGTATATGTTAGTTCTAATGAGAACAATATTTGCCCGTCTAAATTAAATGAACACAGGGTAATAAAACTTTATAGAGTTCATCTGCTGTCAGTGTGCTTTACATATTATGTTTAAAATTGTTATATTTACCGCTTCAGTTTCTGAATTTTTACCCCAAAATAGAAATCAACAGCAAAAATTTTTCAAGATGAAAAAGTGGGTCAAAGTTATTTTTCAAAAAAAAATTAGAGCCAGACTGGTTCATTATCTGACAACAGACAACTCTCATGCAATGTAATAAAAGGATTTCGCATTAATTTGGTGAGCTTGGCATTTATTTGGTAACCTTTACGTTTATTTGGTGACCTTTACATTTACTTGGTGACCTTAAGATTTACTTGATGACCTTGATATTCATTTGGTGACATTTACATTTATTTGATGACCCAACTATCATTTGGTGACCTTGACATTCATTTGGTGGCTATGCATTTCTTTGACGACCTTTACATTAATTCGGCGGCCTTGACAATCATTTGATGACCTAAATTGTGACCTTGATAATGATTTGTAAATCTTGAAATTTATCTGATGACCTTGGCATCCATTTGACAATCTTGGCATATATTAATATATAATTTTTAATTGTAGCGATTCCATGCAGTGACTAGCATCAGCATGGGAACATGTTTTTAACCAGCAGATTGGCATGGTGACCTCAACATTCATTTGATGACCTTGACCTTTTTGGTGACCTTGACATTTATATGGCGACCTAGAGATTTTTACCTGTAGTAATGCCATGCAATGACGTAACCTCTGCATGGGAACATGTTGTTGATCAGGAGATTGGCACGGTTGTCACCACCCCTTGGAAGGCGGGAAAGTTCACGCCCTACTGTGTCTGGGCAGGTCATACCATCTGAAATGTAAAGAAATCGATGAGCGACTTGTAACCATTTTTTGAAGTATTGAAAATTTATGAAAAGGCCTTCGACCCAAATCACTCTAAGAAATACTGAAAATTCTGTCATCGCATGCCTATTTTAAAAGTAAAGAGGAGTCAAGTCTCATTGTCAAGGTCTGAGAATAAATTATCACACAACGGCAATCCTTAATGAAATATGCAGTGAGATACAAATACAAAATACACAAATACTGAGACACACAAACTTTCCGCACCCTGTGCCTTTCACAAATACTGATATATACAAAATTTTCACACACTCCGCCTTTCAAAGTGCAAGAAACGACTGTATTTCTATGGAAAATACAAATATATATGGAAATTGTAGCCCTAGACAAGAGGCCGATTTTTTTTTTTTTTTTGTTTTTTTTTTTTTTTTTTTTTGTTTTTTTTTTTTGTATCTCTACGTATTTTTGTACTTCTATCTGCAAACTAGATTTTAATACGAAAATACAGACTTATAACTAACTTAATTGAGTATCAATTTCTTTGTTATATTAATGCACCAAAATGCTCTTTTTGATAGTTTTCGATGTATACCACCCCTCACCTCGAGAAACACTAATGCAACAATACATGTACCATGATTTATGATATAAATGTATGATGTTGCGCATGAATCCATATAAAATGTCACTGCAACCGCGAAAATCTCATGAAAATTGAATCTGGAGAGAGAGAGAGAGAGAGAGAGAGAGAGAGAGAGATTATTGGTCATCAGTGATAGCAATGATTTCTGATGGATATCGTTAACAGGAAAATTGTCCATCGGAAGTCCTTCGCGTATTTTGGTTCTGAACTTTTGAAAATTGAAAGCCAATAAAAAGGGGAAAAGAGAGAAATTCTCATGGTGTTGTAATTTTAATAAATGCATTTTTAATTGATTGGCTTTTATGTTTCCTATAGTGAAAATTTTCTTGAGAAGAAATGTTTCTAAGAATACAAGTGGTGTATCTCAGCAAGAGTTAATTAAAGGAAAAATGTACTTCAAAACAAAAAAGAAAGAGTATCGTTACAGCTAGTCTATGAGTATAACATAGAGAAAACGGTATGTAGTAGGTTGTTGGCTATTATCTGTAGATATCAGCAGGATATCTTGTCTGGGTGATAGCCTAGCCTACCTAATCCAAACTCTACAAAGAAGCGCGGATCTAGAAAGAGGGGACAGGACCCTCTGGAATTCGCCAAAAATTCTTATTTTCCCCAATTTTAAGTATTTCGTACCATAGGCTGGAAACCCATCCCCCCCCCCACACACATACAGAAAAAAATCCAGATCCACCCATGAGCTACCTAAACAAGCTAGGATCTAATGGGAGGGGGGGGGGGGGTGTCCGGGAGGTCAGGGCTTCTCTCCCTAAAATTTTAATTTCTTTTTTTTTCTTCAAACATTTTTTTGATCTTTACGCAGGACCCTCTGATGGGCTGGATTACCCCCCCCCCCCCCCCCACACACACACACCTCCCCTTGAAAAAAATCTAGATCCGCCCCTGGCCTACCTAATCTTGACTCTATAAACCCCAATAATCACCGTCTGTCAGTCGTCCAGATAAGCCACTGACCCCTGCCATGTATATAAATTGTTTTATTGATAGTTTACTGATATCCCCGTCACGTCGACATGTTCATTATTGACCCTATAAAGATAAACTCTGATTTTGTTACAGGTAATTTTTGGATACTGAAGAAGATTGCATTTTACTGTACAGCCATTTTTAGCGCGAAAATTCAACTTTCTTGGTGCATGCAACCAATAGATTCACCTCAAGCACTCTCCTCCTCTTAACACGTGAGCTGTTGTGATAGCGCAGTGCCTATTTCCAATATTCCATCTTTAAAATAAAATTTCGCATATCATTCGTTTTCTCTTTATCTAAAATGTGAGCTCCGACTACTTTCACTTTAAATACATATATAAAACTTTTTTCTCTCTATCTCTTTGTCCAAAGCTTGAGCTATGGTATTAGCGCAGCGCCTATTTTCACTGAAGCGGGTGCTCCTAGTTCATTTTCAGATTTATGAATCGTTCTGACCGAGAAAAAAGTTATCCTGATAAACGAGTTTTTGATTTCTCAATGCCAGTACAGACTAAATGAGTGATTCAGTCTAAAATGGGACTTTATTATACATGTACAGTACACCTTTTCACTTATTCATCAATTTCCAAACTGTTTTTATAATGATCACAGGTGCATCTTCATTCCACTTGGTACATTTTTTTGCACTTTAGGCAAAATATGTGTCTGATTTTTTGTGTTTTTTGTGTGTTGTTTTTTTTTTTTTTTTTTTTTTTTTTTTTTTTGGGGTTTTCTTTTTTTTTTTTTTTTTTTGCTACTCGACTTTTTTCCGTGTTCTTGTTTTCGTGACTTATAGATATGACATCCTATGCCTCTTCGCATAAAAATCTAAAGAGGAAATAGTATGTACCCCACGTCTAATATCCAATGCAAATGTGCATCTGTGGTGCACTTTAACGTTGGTTTGAACTTTCTGCAAAGAATCGTTCTATAATTCCTAAAAGTAACAGTTGGATGTTAAAACAATTGTTTATTATCTAATGAAATCAAGGAATATCATGAAAACCTGTTCATTTTGTTTCATCGACTTATTGAATTGCCAATGTTTAAATTTAATCTTGGGGGGGGGGTGCAATTTCCTACTGCACAATAACTGAAAATCTGAACATCTTTTACGTTGGGGTTGATATTCGTGATCCATGTAGGTCGTTGTCCTCCATGTATTAACGGAGTAGCTATGGCCTACACAAAACATATCTGTTCCCATCTAATCCATCAAAATCCCAAATCTTAATCCTCTTCTAAAATCCCTAAATCCCTATATATTCTGTAATCCTACAAATCTCCAATGATAGAGGGGGAATAGGAAGGTTTTTTTTTTTTTTTTTTTTTTTTTTTTTTTTTTTTTTTTTTGAGGGGGGGGGATGGGCAGCCCAGCCAGGATTAGGTCTATCATAAAGATTTGGTAAATCAATTAAACATTTGACAAAAGGATCGAGAAGCATAAAGTATGTATCCCTCTTCATCCGTGCATTAGGGAAAAGGGTGGAGTGGGGCGGGATGGCATGGGGTGGGGCTTCTCTTTATCAGCAGTATGAAGTTCAGGTTGAAGAAAATGAACGAGAACTTTCATCTGAATTAAAGAGAACGGAACGATCACATACATATGTTTGGTTTAGTATGTGATATAACTGTTACAGAATTTTTCTGAGTCAAAAACTCGCTAATTAAACGGAAAAGAGAGGGGTTCAAAATCGTTCTATCTCATTGAAAACATATTTTGGTATAGATCACAGGAGAAAGAATGTACAGCATCGTGGGGCGGATCTAGCTTCGAAATAGAAGGGAAATCCCGCTCAGGATGGGGCGGATCACACGTTATACGTAATAAAGCCGGTAATACTTATTCCACCTGCTTCGTGAATTCTTATCTACGTGGTTATATCTTGTAATAAAACAGACACTGCAAAAAAACGTCGCCAGAAGTCGAGGTATTTTTTGCACCATAATAATCTGTTTCCCCAATATTTTCATAATTCGTGGCGGTTCACACGCGGTAGGGAGCGTCCTGGGTTTTTCCCTTCGTTCTTTCATGAGGAGCGCCCGCTACAGTAACGATTTGTTTTAACATTTTTATTAATAATAAATAACACCCCTGGATATGCATTTTATTGCGACGCAGATAAAATGAAACAAAATCCAAGGTTATCCAATGAAATCTGAACACTTTTTTTTTCCATTTCGTATCAAAACTCCCAACACAGCGTATACAGTTACACGTGTTTAATCGTTCTATTTCATTTTCCCTTTTTGTACTTATAAAAACTTATGGAAACCATAGATCTATGAAATACTCCTTTGTTTCATTCCATGATTTTCAGAGGCTGCGGCCATTTTCACAAAAATACTTACGATAAACTTGAGGATTTGTCGTAACTTTCAATTCCGTCTTTTCGATTTTACAGGCCTACGTTCGATTTGTGCAGGTATCTGACGTAAAAGTATTGTGACGTCATTAAATTCCTTTGAAAACGTCATATTTGTAACCCTGTTTCCCTGAATTTCATGCTGGTTTCCATAGAAGTTGATGACGTCACAATGCGTTGACGTCAGATACCTGCACAAATGGGAAGTAACTCTGTATTTCGAAAAGACCGAATTCATCATATCTCAGTCAAATAAATCACAATATTCAAACAGTTTTGATTTTCTTTCTCTAACTACTAAAATATCCAAAATATGGCATAAGATTTGAATTTTGAATATGGATTTTTAGAAATATATATACTTGAAAGTTACGACAAATTCTCAAATTTATCGTAAGCATTTTTGTGAAAATGACCGCTGATTCTTTTCAATACAATTTTTCTAATACTAGTGCATGAATGAAGATAAAGGGAAAACCCGACGTCAATATTGGTCATAGACGTAATGTGGGAGAGGGTGCCCCCTGTAAGTATAGGTTACTGACCATAACCAATCTCCATTATGATTGGTGCCATCAATACCCAAAGACAGCCAATCAGTTTTGAGTAATGTGTTGATTTATTAGTATGTATCAATATCACCGCGTGGGATCGAAACGTATGATGCTGTGATTTCTCATAATTTAAGTGATACTGCAAAAAAACTTATGAGACGTTGCAGTAGGACAATGCTTAATAAGTAAGTCCATATCGTTTAAATATCTGAAAAAGCTATAGTTTATGCAAACACTTCAAGAGTTCTGCTAGGTCAAAAACGTTTCTGTCGTCGACAAACTATTGAAGTGTTTGCAAAAATCATACACCTAGACGATATTGATTGATTTATTAGGCATTGCCCTAATGCAACGGCTCATCAGTTTTGTAAAGTTTAACTTAGAAAATGAAAAATACCAAAAACAAAACTGTCTTTGGAATCACAACACCATACGTTTCGATCCCACGCGGTGAATATGCTTTTGATGTTTTGTTGTTGTTGTTGTTGTTGTTGTTGTTGTTGTTGTTTTAAGGGGGGGGGGGGGGGAGTTGGGGACGGAAGGGGTGGAAGTTGGGGGCGGAAGGGGCTGTTTGTTTAGGGGTTTTCTTTTGAAGATTCAGCAAATCTTTGCTTCCTTGATTTCACAATAATGAATTAAAGGATCATTCGGTTTTCGATTCCACCTCTCTCTCTCTCTCTCTCTCTCTCTCTCTCTCTGACTGTTCAGTACACTAAAAAGTTACACGTTCTTCAATTCCAGCATCAAAAAGCGACAATAACATCCTTTCGCACGGAATTACAGCATCAAAAATACACAAGTAAAGCGGAAGTTCAGCGGGCGAAAAGAATGTTTTGAAGTGTTTCTGAAGTACCACAGTACTTAGAACTACACCGAAATGAAATATTCAGTGTGTATAACTTCATATATAGCATTATCAAAAGGATTTCTATTGCCTCTTTATGTGGTTATCAATTATTCCCTTTCTTTTGTATTAAGAAATCGTGTAACTCTAAAACAAAGAATAATTGCCTTAGTAAGTTAATAACGCCTACATGGTCAGAGTTTGACTTAAAATTCCTTGACAGTTACTTAGTTTCGTTTTCTTTTCTTTTTCTTTCTTTTTTTTTCGATTAGAATTATCTGAAGTCTCAACATATATTCTTTCTGTTTTCAATTCAGATCGACTTCTTACATATTTCTGTCATCAACTTTTTCAGTCTTTTTTTTTTTTTTTTTCATTATCTTTTTTTTTTCGCATTTATCCATTCATTTATTTATTTATTTTTGTAAGGACGCAGCATTTTCTACTATTTCGTGACACGGTTTGCACAAGGCTGGCTGGCAATACATTTGGATAATAAAATCTCCCTGTGAGCTATTGGTTCGAAATGTTTTTGTGAAGACTCGCATTTTTCTCCCTACAATATGGGAAAATTTGCTCATAAGCTTCATGCATCCCCCCCGTCCCTCCCCTTTCTTTTCCATTTACATCTTCACCAGAAATAAATTTCATGGGAATAAGATAGCGCAGTCGATGTCCTTGAAACATGCAGAAATTTCCATGTCCTCTACATTTGGCTCATTCACATAGACGTTCAATACACTGTTATGTAAACGTTAGCAATTTCACGGTCTTTGACGATGTAATAACGGAGATTGCGCCTACGCTCATTCGACATGACGTAATTTTCATTCCGATTCTCGTTTTATAATAACTGCTCAGGAGTGTTTTATACATCCCGGCACATTATACCAAGCGCTGATCTAAGAGGGGAGTTGGAGGGCAGGGGGATACCCCGACGAATTTGAGGAAAAATGCTGATTTATCCGATTTTTGCATATTTTTTTTATGAAAATCTTAGGCTGGAACCCCTCCCTCCCAAAACCAGCACCTACGATGGGCCCCCCCCCCCAAAAAAAAAAAATTCTAGATCCGCCAATGGATGCATCTGTCGTATTTTTGCATGCAAAAGCTTGTCGATCCAAATCTTTAAAGTGTATAAAATAACATAAGCTAACCTTTAAATGTGGGAATAATTACGCTGTCTGCATTGAGCTTCTCGTAAAAGACATCGCAAGCCCCCTCACTTAATGAAATTGGATTATGTAATTGGGAGTGAAATTTTTCTTTTCAAACGAAAAGAGGCAGTTTTCTTGGAAAACGGCAAAGAGAAGAAAAATGGCCAAGAATAACTTAGATTTGTACTCTTGTTGAACATAAATCAATGTTTTGGCATTTTTTGGATACCGCGTGTAAATAATTCAAAGCTAATGAGTGAAAAGAATTGAAAGATGGAAAATTCGTTAGGAGTGTAGACAATGTAAATACATGAAGAATTCCCTACTGGCATGCCTAGGAATCACTTCCTTAATTCTTAAACTCATTGAACCAAGCGACGTAAAGCTACAATTTATGATCTTGGTAACAGCCAGTTCTCACGTGCGAGTACCCACCGCTGACGTCAGCTTAGAGAGTGTTCGATGTGGCAAAAATTTTACCCCCAATAAAACCGCCGCTGTGTGTGCATCACATAAAATCTCAAGTTCGCTGAGTCAATTACATAAAGATTTCTGTTTCAAGAAAAACTCTCTCCAACAACAAAACATGATCATAAAATAAATAGATCTATCTATTTCTGTAATGTGAATCACCCAGAATCCGAGCCAAAAGTCTCAGAAAAATGTCAATCTGTCAGCCTGCGTTGTGGTACACCTTAATACCAATGTGATTAAGCAAACAATGAAGAAATAAGATGGAGAACAAATGGCATGCGGAACTACAGAGTAAAATCTACGGTTCGTATTCAAAGAAGCAAAACTTTCCACCGCTGAACTTTATATTTCTTTTGATGAAATTTATATTTCTTTTGATGAACTTTATGTTTCTTTTGATATACAAATTCCTCAAGCGCGGATCTAGAAGGGCTAAGGGAGGTCACGATCAAATCCTTATTTTCCCCAGTTCTACGTATTTTCTTTTTTAAAATCATAGACAAGAACACCCCCCCCCCCCGACGGACAGGAACCCCCCCCCCCCCCCTTGAAAAAATTCCATATCCGCAAATGATCTTATATCACTTGTATAAGATGAAAGGATCGACACCTTAACAAATGTTTTGAGTTGTCATTCACTTATTTAACACAAAGCCATCATATGTGATAAGTATCGAATGTCGATTTGCTTTCAGCATTTTAAAACATGCAGCTCCCATCACCATTTCAATATTATAAGCTTATCACTATCATGAAGTTATCATTATCATTTTGTATAAAATCCAATCACTCAATGGAAATGATGCTTTCATCTCATGTATATGCAACAAGATTCGAAAAGCCCGCCAAAAAATTGTCTTCAATGCGCATGCGCGTTACCAGGTAACGTTCTCGCGCCAGGATCTGAATCTCTCAGTACTACTTCTACGTCATCATTATCCGAATTATTATTGGTGGGCGTCGTTGGTAAAGTTGTGGTACCCACAGCAACCGTTGCCACGGCAACAAAATCTGCATATGTACGTCATACAATTGTACGATTTTTGTATGATCTGGTTTATCTCATTAATTTTACCATTATCTTTCACATTACTATTATAAACAAATGATAATTCAAAACTATTCATCAGATTACATGTGAAAAACATTTTTTAACCTACGAAAAATTGTAAAATCACTTCAAACTTCCAGATATGCAAAAGATGGCACAAATTACCTTGGAGTGGCTTGAATTCGAATCCTACAGGGCTGACCCTGTAAGGGGAGATAACTCCTTGGATTAGGGCCTTGTTCAGGACCTCATACAGTACAGATCTATTGTAGAATCCCTCTGTGCCAAGGTCAAAGGTCACCATTACTGAGCCTGGTCTGAAACAAAAATTCAAATATCAGTGTCAAGTGTGTATATACATATCAAGGACATTGAACGTGTATTGAGTCTTTGTGGAATACAGAGTTTTTCCCCTTACAGACGGTACCTGACGTAAAACCATTGTGACGTCATGAAAATGTTATGGTAACGTCGATTTTATGCCGTCATTTCCCAGACTTTTAGGACTGTTTCCATAGAATTTGATGACGTCATGATCAGTCTACGTCAGACACCGGCTCAAATGGGAAGTAACTCTGGTTTTCGAAAATAGCGAATAGCAGTGATTGTGAAGGATTTGGATTTTTTTCTTTTCTTTTTTTTTTTGTGAATGGGCCATTTTCCATGATTTTCTACAAATTCAAAGGGCCAACCCCCGCTATCCATGGTCCATGCCCTTCTCAATCACTGATATAGTTGGATGATATGAATCTATCTTGTATACAGTATACTACATATGTTTGAATAGACCATCTTCATATTACCACTTGGCTTGCATTTTACACGCCAACCCCCCCCCCCCCCAACGTTACAACTTTTGACGTTATTTCTAACTGTGACGTCATAAATATTCTTTGACGTTACAGTTAAAAATTACGTCAAATCTTGTGATGTCGGGTCTTTGGATGCCTTTGGATGTTTCTCGGACAAAAAATGTTTTACGTTTTTCCATTGATACCAACATTTTTTTAATCTTGTGACCCTGACCTTTCACATACTTAACAGAAAATGTTGTTTATACTATAAACAAAGAAGCCACCGGGGGCATTCGTGTTTCACAAACACAGGCTTTATTATAAACTAAATTTGCATTTTTTTTTTTTCAAATTTTTTTTTTTGCATTTCAGTTCAGCAGCGTATATGATCATCCAATTTATCGACCATTTCTTAAGAAAGTGCACAGACTTCAATGGACCCCTGGAAAATATTACCTTCAGTTTATTTGATTGACTTCAGAGGGTGAGACCCCCGAAATAGTTGTTTAATGACAATTCAAGAATATATCTATCAGGAATGCATCCCCGTGATAATTCTAACGACCCCGGTAGCTAAAAATTATAACTTTCATCCCAAATCTTTGAATCTTATCTAAGACATGTACCAGTTGCTTTTTCCCTTACGTCTTTTTATTCTCTTTTCATATGTATCAGAATTCATCATTCGGGTCATCTTATGTCAAATTCCTCGTCAAAGAAAAACGAGAAAAAACACTAAAACCCGATTCTTAGACTGAACATTTTATTCTTTGAAAATTAAAAAGAAAATTGAATATTTTTGAGAGATATTAAGTACATGGAGAAATGGAGATGGGGAGGTGCTAAAGCCTCTATTCGAAAGAATGCAATAGCTTGTACGTTTTCCATTTCGGCAAACCAATCCCACTCCCCCCCCCCCCCCTTACCATCAACCCTCTCCGGTAAACTCCAATTAAATTCTGCAGGAAATTAAATTCTGCAGGAAATAAAATTTCAGAAATTCTTCATATTTCTTTTTGAATTTATCTGACAAAAGTTAAATATCGAAATTTTTCATTCTTCAAATCTCCCAACTTTTTCATAAAAGGTTTTTGTTATAAAAATCTAAAACGTTCCCAGTATCTCGTCTACAATAAACCAATTACTGCAACCATCATATTCAGTAAATTACACAAACTTTGAAAAAAATATCATTTAATCATTGACTTATCTACACATACTGAGCAGTCCCCTCTGTGTGGCATTTTTTTTTTTTCGCTTTTCAATAAAATTTCCATTTATATTTTTAAATTATACCACTATTCATATTAGGTTTTAATGCTTCAATTTCACCTAGAAACGTCAAAATTTTCTGCATGTTAGGTTTTTCGCTTGACACTAATTATTTGAATGATAAAGTTGACAAAGTAATTGACCAGGTGTTAGATATGACAAGAAAATGACCAGAATTATTGCAGTCTACAGAATAAGGAGGTGACGTGATAGTTATCTTGCAGTGACAGATTCATTTCGCGCGGGGGGGGGGGGGGGGGGGCACGCAGCGCGAACACCCCTATTCAAAGATCTCAAAAAGTAACTTCTTTTTTCCTATAACGTAATCTTTGTACCGCCTCAAAAATAGTGGCGTTCTGTACTGATTTGGAATCCCTATTCAGTCCCAAATTTTAACATTTCTCAAAAAATATTTTGGGGTTGGATCTAAAATTAAATCCTGGGTCCGCACCTGTCTTGTATCTGCACCTCTCGTCAGATCGACTTTTTTTTAATTCCCAATGACATGAATAGGACGAACAATCTACCATATGCAGATCCAGTATTTTTTTCTCAATGCACGGATTAAGAGGGTGAGGGAGGAGGGCTTAGGACCATCAATAGAATTTCTCAGAGCTGCTTTTTCACATTCTTTTCGTTTAAAAATCATAGACAGGGGGCCCTTCTAAGTTTCAATTTCCCCTCCCCGTAATAACAATTTTGAGAACCCCGCCTGTTTTGTAGGGTTCCAGACCATACATTTGATAAGAATTTCTTTTTTTTTTTTTGAGGATGGAAGGGGAAGGGGGTTGATCCAACTCACAAAGAACAGTTTCTCAACCCTCACCCCACTTTCACCTAACCTTTTGCTCTCTTCTGCTTTCATCGATCCATTGGATCAGTACAACACAGTCGCTTACATGATGTATGTAATTACATCTGATGACAAATTTAAAACAAGTATTTAGAACGACAGACCTATAAATGAAAGATGATATCGTTTATAAAAAAAAATTAAGACGAGACGTCGGGCCGCAGACAGTCAACAAGTAAGGCACATAGCTCGGTGCACTCTCAGCATGTGTTGTATATCTTAAAATTGCTTATATTGATAATCTACGATTTTCATAAACAACTCGACATTTTTGTAAAAGTTAAAGACTAGCACTTGCACTAAGCATTGCTAAAACTACGCAGATGTGCAATTCAAATTGCTGCACTCGGTTTCCTTATGCCAAATCCGATGAGCAATTTCACGATGGCATGTTGTTACAAAAAGAAAAAGAACTTTCAGATGGAGTTATTTAAGGCTTTTCCAAACAATTCTAGCATAAATAGAGACATACGCAAAGATAATTGTTTTAAACAAGAGGTCCAAATGGGCCTAAATCTTTTAAATTTCGCTGTCAACATAGGTACAAACTAAGAATTTTGACCCCTTTGGCACTCCATACAAAAAAAGAATTCTGTCAGTCTAGTAATTTGGTCTTCAAAGGTGAGCAAAATTCGAGACAAATCATGAAATTCCATACAGCAGATGCAGAGGAAAGATCGAAAATGTGTATGGCTATCAAAGCCATTGGTGGCCATCTTTGTTGCCGTCAGTCCGGAAAAAAACATATACTTGAAAGGAAACTGGGGCATTTGCCTTTTGGGAACTTAGGTGAAATTTCATATCGGGTAGCACAATTTTGCTCTTTTTCAAATTATATTCATTGTACTTGGTCATAAAACCGACCTGTAATTTAGTAGATTTCAACTTCCCGAACTTCTGTAGTGTAGTAAGAAGAACCAACAACGGACATCGATATATAATCGGGAATGAAACTCGGATCTAAAAAGGAGGGGTTAAGGGGTTTTAGGATCAACCTGGAATTTGCAAAAAAATGATGATTTTTCCCATTTCACTTATATTTTTCCCAAAAGTAATTCAGTAATTTCTTCAAAACCTCCCCTGAAACAATTCTAGTTCCGCCCATGCAAATGCATTGCGCACACTTACCCGAACTGTACTATGACGACATCTTGCTGACCCGGTGTTTTTGCAAACAATAGTCTAATGGCTGCAGACACTTGTTCAGCCAAATCATTGAATTCCTTAGAGTTTCTGTTTCCCAGACTGTCGGAGTACACAAGGTCCGTGAAATTGATCGTGACTCGGAAATACTCTGAAAATAATGAAATAAAATCATGAATTCATGAATTTAGGTATCAATGGCAATGACATCTTTAAGCAATAGTATGCAATATGTTTTGATAATAAAATAGAACTGTTTAAGAACAGGTATGTTTCCTGTGGATTGCTTGACCCTAAATACTTGGAATAATGTCGAAGGGTTCCAACTCTCTACCTTCTTGAAGAAAATTCCAAATCAATTTACATGCACCAGACACGTGTTTCGAATATTAAATTCTCAACAGCGATGCTTTCAGCGGCGCCACCAAAAATAATTTCAGTAGCGCCCTCTTTAATTATTTTGAAGTTAGATTTTAACATTTACGTTACAGAGAGCGCGCAGCTCCAAATTTCCTGTAGGGTCGATTCAGTAGCATATCCATGCAAATAAAATCTATGTTCAAAATACTTGGAAGTCACATTGACCCTCGTTGGATACCGAGTCTCGTCATACTTAACGATACCTGCGAATTTGATGGACGATTCTTCCCTGCTAATCAAGTTATAGCTATTAACTAGTATGTAAAAATGTTACCATTAGACAGAGGGACGGACGGATAGACAGACAGATGGACGCCGGACAGAGTGATTCTTCCATGTCGCCCTTGCATTGCAGACAACAATCATTTGGAAATGATTTTATAGGCCATGTTTATACATTTTCCTGATAGAGCAGAAAATTATATGTCATTACATCTCGTCTATGGTGGCTTCAACATATAAGTATGCACGGACCGATTCAGATACACAGAAATGACCGAGTATCCAGTAGGACTAAGCATTTACTACTTGGACGGTCAAAGAACTTTGTGTGATCATCGAATGGATTCTTTTTAATATCCTTTCATATGTCATAAGCAATCAGTGTACGAATGTTGGCCAAAATTGAAAAAAAAAATGCCACCTCTAGCGCGTACATGCATAAGGATTGTCATGTAACCATGCAATTCCTGCATATGACCTTGCCCTTTGACCTATGACCTCGAAAATGCATGGACTGATCCATGTTTCACTGATCCATAATTTTTTTTCCAGCCAATCAGGAAGGAAGGGGGTTTCAGTATAGATTTTGACAGGAAAAATAAGGATTCTTGCAAATAGAAAGGGGTCTTAACACCCCCTCTAGATCTGCGCCTGAAAAAGTTCAGCTGAAGAATCTCTTGGAATACTCGCACAATTGCTTTTTCAGACAGAACACCTGGTGAAGCCGTGTAGGACAAACTGTAAGTTATAATAAAGACGTCTCATCTGGACATTGTTTATCTTGTACCGTGAAAGTCTCATCACTTAACACAGACTTGTGTATCACTCTCAGCTGCTCGTCTGTATTGGAAATTAGAAAAGAAAATCAGTCAGGAACCTCCAAAAATCCCTATATACCCTATTCTCAGTGAACGTCACAAAGAGGACCCGGATGCATCCCCAATCCCCAGTCTATCCCCTCCCAGATCTCCCAAACTCAAACCCTCCACCGTTTCCTAAATTTTAATGCAGAACACATGCAAAGTTTTAATTCATCATTTTTGTTCTATTAATTTGAAATCTTTGACAAAAAGGAACCAAAAATGGGCCTACATTGCTCACGTGAGGACTGCTTAAAACGAAAAAATCTTACTAATAATATTTCTTAATAATGTTCTGGTACACCAAGCTGCTAAGTAACTCGACATTGAATCATATAACATTTAGACCGCCGTAATTCTGGACATTCATTCCTGTCACGGAGATTTATTTTCTTTTTCTATTCTCTTTCCGTCATTTCTATTACTCATTTTTCTTAATTATAAATTATTTCCCAGTATTATACGAACAACACGACACGACACAAGTATTCAAACGCACACCTAGTGGTGCCCTCTAGCGTCATGCTCCCCTCTCATCAATCATTCAGCTCTCTGGATCCGCCCCTAATGACCTGCTAGATCCCCATTTTCTCCTGACATGACCCCCTTCGTATATATCTATTTACAACAAACGCACGACCACTTCAGCCAACAATATATACTTTGTGAATAAATATTTACTTTGACACGAGAGCCCACCTAAATATCTACAGTAAGCTATATTGCAGCGTCTGGGTCAGGGAGTCAGCAATTCATTTGATAGACTTTTCCCCCTTGCAAGATATCAGAATTTAGATATATTTTGAAAATATAAGTATAATTCTTTTTTAAAAATGTACAAAAAGCAAGACGTGGATCCAGGAATTTCATGCAGTTGCGGAAAATTAACCCCCCCCCCCCCCATTTCCTCACCAAACCTGACCAACAAGCGTTGCAGGCGCGACAGTTCTACATCGGTGCAGTGGTGCGTATGATGGATAGCCGGATGGGTTGGGCTAGCATTGGTTATCCCTACCCAAAGCGCAGATCTAAAGGGGGTTAAGTGGTCAGAACCCCCCCCCCCCTTTCCTCTTTTTGGAATTTGCTAAAAAAAAATCCCGTTTTCATGTATGATTTCTTTCATAATCTAAGGCTTGACCCCATATCCTTAACAAACTGGACACCCTGTAAAAACACCTTCCCTACCTCACCATACCTTTAAATCAAACAAGCGATTTAGAAGGGACAAAGACACCCCTCCCCCCGAATCATCGATCACGTTCAGTAAGTTATCTGACCAACACACAACGATGTAGAAGGGACAACCCCCCCCCCCCCCAATCATCGATCACGATCAGTTAGTGGTAGATACAAGTATGATGTATGAGCAACACCTTCTGGAATAGCTCTATAGTCTAACGATATCACGAAGCTGTATCATTCTTTGTCACTTCTTGAATCCAACTATCGCTGATCGCAGAGGAAATTCTGAAAAGTCGCCAAATTCCTCACAAAATGCATGGAGATAATAAAACCTGCACTTCAGCAGGCAGACGGTAATTAACGGTACGTAACTATAGGGAACATACAAATGGATGAACTGTAGGTGTGCTAAGTGGTAAGAAATGAAGTATGGCTGGAACCAGCCCCCCCCCCCCCTCCCCCTCCCCTAGGCCCTAACCTAAACCAATTAAAAAATGGCATTGTTCACTGTAGCTACTACGAAGAAATATACATAACTGATTTGTTTGTATTCTAAATAGAAACAACTTATCGGAAAGAGATGAAGGGTAGTTGACCCCCCTTTTTTTCGAAAAGACGTTATACTTTGTATTACATTAAGTAACCACAGAGAAAATATTTTAAAGACTGATCAGTGTGAATGCTAAGTGAAAGTAAAATGTCAGAAAGAAATAAGGGGTGGTGGGCGTTTCCCCTCCCCCGACCCCACCACCCCTCATGTGTCCAAAGTAAACCTTCGCTTTATAAAACCTGTCATAAACCCCCGCACTTGATGTCACTTAATACCCTTGTGTTATAGGTCACACTGAAAAGTCAAACAGTCAATGTTTGCGTAATAAAATTGTTTAAAAATATTGAAGTTTTACATACCAATGTTGGGGTGTAAATGACGTACAAACCCATTCAAATTTCAAGTTACAAGGCTTTTCTTTTCAGAAATTAGGTCAAGGTCAAGTTGCAGGGCACAATAAAATTTGGTACTAATAAGGCAGGACAATGAAATATGAAAATATTAAAACCATGACTGTCAACATTCAATAGCGTGAACTATAATCTTTTTTTCTGACAAAGAAAATCTATGTTTCAAAGACACAAGGTCAAGGCTACAAAATCAAAATGTATAGTACATGTACTAGTAATATAAGTCTTTTTCAAGAAACCTCTTCCACTTTCCGTTCTAATAATATCGTGGGAGGTCTGTTTGCTTCAGGTTAAATTCATATATTCAAGGTCAAGGCTACGTGAAGCTAGGTGAACAATTTTATCGCCAATCAAAAGATCTGGTCAAAACCAAAATCGAAGGTCAAACTTAAAGGTCAAGGTCAGTATGTCACCTAACATTTAGACCTCTGAATATAATTATCGATATGCTTACTTAAAGATGACGAGGATAAAAAAGACAAAATGACAGACAGATCAATAAAACATTAATCTAATGGGAAAAGAGGTTCATATGCAAACTCATCCATATATCATAGGGAGCATTCTAATCAGCAATCTCTCATTACCTCCGTGTTTTCAACAGATTTGACCCCAAAATATGCAAATTTGACTCTGACGAAACAGTGACAAATCGGGGTGGGGAGCGGAGGTAAGCGTTTAGACATTCATCAAGTAATCACCTATACTACAAGCGCGGATCTAGTCAGGACCCCTCCCGTGGAATTTGCAAAAAAAAAAACTTTTTTCCCGTTTCGACGCATATTTTTTTTCAAATCATACGCTGGAACCCCCCCCCCCCCCCCGCTTTGTAGGGATGGATCCCCCTCGCACTGAAAAAGATTTAGATCCGCCCATGTACTAACTTTGTAGTGCATTCGTCGTATGACGTACACAAGTGATTTGGTCAGCGGTGGTGGTATTTCGCCAGGGGGCGACGTGAGAGTTCTTGCCAACACCTATAGAGGCTTTGATGTGTAGAGATGGAAGGGGGGCTTATCTCGACACGGTCTATTAAGTAGCCAAACAAGCGTGTCCACCACACATTGTCCCTCTTCATTCACAATGTAGATGGTGTGTTGTAAGAGCAATTAAATTCTGGGCTTCAACCTCAAATCTAATTGAGATTTTGTGGAAATTTCACAACATCTGGGCGGGCATTTGTGATCGAGTGTGGGAGAAAGGAAAGGGGAGAGCTCATAAACTAGATATGCAGCATTCAGGTCTCACTGGGGTAAATAAATCCCTATATGTTTCTATAGTAACTTGTCAACTTTGATCGCCGATATCTCAGCTCAGAGGAAAAAGAATAAAAAACGCTTTCACACATGCATAGTCAAGATTTCAAACTTTTTTCTCATATAAGTCTGCAAAAAAAGTCACGCTGCATCTTTCGAGCAATTTGGCATTGAAAATTGAGGACGATTTTAAAAGCACCTCTCAGTTTCACCCAGTGCTCTCATACTACCCTATACATATCGCATCCTTCCACGAAATATAGTGCCTCATTCCGTATCAAGTATAGTTCATTCGAAAGAATATAAAATTTCCTCAAACATGATATAAAGTTTACGCACAAAAATAGTTGTTTTCATACTTTATTTGTATTCAAAAGCTCCAGCGTTCTATCCCTTAGGAACTATATTCCCCTATTACAGGCTTCCGCGAAGGCGATTTACCCCAGTGAGACCTATTAGACAAGATTAAAATTTTGAAATTTCATGATTTTGCACTATCATTAAATTCAATCATTTTTACACTTGCCCTGAAAATTTCAAATCAAAATTCAAAGTATTTCTGGAGATATTTGCAATTTAAATTAGGGAGTACTCATACAAGAGTTTACTGCATTGAGTCAAAAGGGAAAATATCTATAAACTTCAAAATCAAATTTTATAGAATTGTATGGGACTTGTGTGAAGATTCATATATCATTATTTCATTTAAGACTTGCGTTTTACAGTATGATGAAAACTTTCACTCAAATTACAGGATTTAAAGTTTAAATTATGAATTTAAAATATGCTTAAAAATTCAAAATTTTCATTAATTTCACATTAGAATATGGGAGTTCTTGGGACAGTATTAACCAAAATGTCATCTAAAGTTAGATAAACAAGTATTCATTCACTTACAATATGTTTTATCATTACAACATGTGTGCAATTCAAGTAAATGTAATTTGATCCCAAACACATTCATATGAAGCCATTGCTCATCTTAGGGGGTTAGCACAGAAGATTGAGTTATGTGTCCATGATTTTGCAAATTAGTCTTTCAGTCTTTTTGTGAACAATTGAAAATATATTTCTCCACCTATATAGTGAATTTCAGTATATAAAATGCAGTTAGAATGGATTTAGAGCTCTATTTATATGGGCTTTATGTAGAATCTGACACCTTACACAATGGACTTCCTGTTTTGACCTTCAGGCAGTAGCTTTTACCCAACTTTGACTTTTATTTGCTCTTTGCATTACAGAATTACATTGAATAAATACTATGAAAACAGTTATCTGTGTTTATTTGTTGCTCTTGCACTGTAAAGTTGTCTTAGAAATTTAATTTGTTATATTGAGATAATATGATATATCATCCTTCCACTAATTCTATGCATATTTTGACTTTGAATACACATTTTCCAAAACAAATACTGTGAAATTAGGTTCTTTCAGGAAAGTACACTAAACATTTTATACAAATGTACCCATTTAAATGAAAACATGACATAATTTAAGATTTTTCCTATCAAATAAAGTATACCACATTTAACCACAATTCATTATTTGTTGTATATAGATTAAAATCTATTGGTAAATGTCATTTGCAGTTGAATTTTGAAGAAGTTTTCATTTATTTGTGAATAAGTAGTGATTTCAAGACAATTTTGATGGTTCGCATTCATCCATAAGCTTGCGGTATGGAAAATATCCTGCGGTACTTCACCGGTATGACCGGACTGTTAACCGCTGCACCGCAACTGACCGGTTTCCTGTAATTGGGGTAAAATGGGTCTTTTTTTCACCAAAAGTGAGCACTGAGTTCAAAATAATGATATTTTATGCTATATTGGTATCAAAACTCATATCCACCATATCAACACTGTTATACTACATACATAATGAACAAATAGCCATAAATTTAACTAATTTGTTTTTTTTTTTTAATTTTGAAAATTTTGCTTCAATGAATGTAAATTAGATGATTTAGAGGCAATATTTCTACATAATATTGTGTTTAATGTGATTTTTGGTAGGTTTTCATAGCATTTTGTACAATTCTATCATCCCGCCTATGTGGCACATTAGCTGTCTATTAGGTCTCACTGGGGTAAATAAATCCCTATATGTTTCTATAGTAACTTGTCAACTTTGATCGCCGATATCTCAGCTCAGAGGAAAAAGAATAAAAAACGCTTTCACACATGCATAGTCAAGATTTCAAACTTTTTTCTCATATAAGTCTGCAAAAAAAGTCACGCTGCATCTTTCGAGCAATTTGGCATTGAAAATTGAGGACGATTTTAAAAGCACCTCTCAGTTTCACCCAGTGCTCTCATACTACCCTATACATATCGCATCCTTCCACGAAATATAGTGCCTCATTCCGTATCAAGTATAGTTCATTCGAAAGAATATAAAATTTCCTCAAACATGATATAAAGTTTACGCACAAAAATAGTTGTTTTCATACTTTATTTGTATTCAAAAGCTCCAGCGTTCTATCCCTTAGGAACTATATTCCCCTATTACAGGCTTCCGCGAAGGCGATTTACCCCAGTGAGACCTATTAGACAAGATTAAAATTTTGAAATTTCATGATTTTGCACTATCATTAAATTCAATCATTTTTACACTTGCCCTGAAAATTTCAAATCAAAATTCAAAGTATTTCTGGAGATATTTGCAATTTAAATTAGGGAGTACTCATACAAGAGTTTACTGCATTGAGTCAAAAGGGAAAATATCTATAAACTTCAAAATCAAATTTTATAGAATTGTATGGGACTTGTGTGAAGATTCATATATCATTATTTCATTTAAGACTTGCGTTTTACAGTATGATGAAAACTTTCACTCAAATTACAGGATTTAAAGTTTAAATTATGAATTTAAAATATGCTTAAAAATTCAAAATTTTCATTAATTTCACATTAGAATATGGGAGTTCTTGGGACAGTATTAACCAAAATGTCATCTAAAGTTAGATAAACAAGTATTCATTCACTTACAATATGTTTTATCATTACAACATGTGTGCAATTCAAGTAAATGTAATTTGATCCCAAACACATTCATATGAAGCCATTGCTCATCTTAGGGGGTTAGCACAGAAGATTGAGTTATGTGTCCATGATTTTGCAAATTAGTCTTTCAGTCTTTTTGTGAACAATTGAAAATATATTTCTCCACCTATATAGTGAATTTCAGTATATAAAATGCAGTTAGAATGGATTTAGAGCTCTATTTATATGGGCTTTATGTAGAATCTGACACCTTACACAATGGACTTCCTGTTTTGACCTTCAGGCAGTAGCTTTTACCCAACTTTGACTTTTATTTGCTCTTTGCATTACAGAATTACATTGAATAAATACTATGAAAACAGTTATCTGTGTTTATTTGTTGCTCTTGCACTGTAAAGTTGTCTTAGAAATTTAATTTGTTATATTGAGATAATATGATATATCATCCTTCCACTAATTCTATGCATATTTTGACTTTGAATACACATTTTCCAAAACAAATACTGTGAAATTAGGTTCTTTCAGGAAAGTACACTAAACATTTTATACAAATGTACCCATTTAAATGAAAACATGACATAATTTAAGATTTTTCCTATCAAATAAAGTATACCACATTTAACCACAATTCATTATTTGTTGTATATAGATTAAAATCTATTGGTAAATGTCATTTGCAGTTGAATTTTGAAGAAGTTTTCATTTATTTGTGAATAAGTAGTGATTTCAAGACAATTTTGATGGTTCGCATTCATCCATAAGCTTGCGGTATGGAAAATATCCTGCGGTACTTCACCGGTATGACCGGACTGTTAACCGCTGCACCGCAACTGACCGGTTTCCTGTAATTGGGGTAAAATGGGTCTTTTTTTCACCAAAAGTGAGCACTGAGTTCAAAATAATGATATTTTATGCTATATTGGTATCAAAACTCATATCCACCATATCAACACTGTTATACTACATACATAATGAACAAATAGCCATAAATTTAACTAATTTGTTTTTTTTTTTTAATTTTGAAAATTTTGCTTCAATGAATGTAAATTAGATGATTTAGAGGCAATATTTCTACATAATATTGTGTTTAATGTGATTTTTGGTAGGTTTTCATAGCATTTTGTACAATTCTATCATCCCGCCTATGTGGCACATTAGCTGTCTATTAGGTCTCACTGGGGTAAATAAATCCCTATATGTTTCTATAGTAACTTGTCAACTTTGATCGCCGATATCTCAGCTCAAAGGAAAAAGAATAAAAAACGCTTTCACACATGCATAGTCAAGATTTCAAACTTTTTTCTCATATAAGTCTGCAAAAAAAGTCACGCTGCATCTTTCGAGCAATTTGGCATTGAAAATTGAGGACGATTTTAAAAGCACCTCTCAGTTTCACCCAGTGCTCTCATACTACCCTATACATATCGCATCCTTCCACGAAATATAGTGCCTCATTCCGTATCAAGTATAGTTCATTCGAAAGAATATAAAATTTCCTCAAACATGATATAAAGTTTACGCACAAAAATAGTTGTTTTCATACTTTATTTGTATTCAAAAGCTCCAGCGTTCTATCCCTTAGGAACTATATTCCCCTATTACAGGCTTCCGCGAAGGCGATTTACCCCAGTGAGACCTATTAGACAAGATTAAAATTTTGAAATTTCATGATTTTGCACTATCATTAAATTCAATCATTTTTACACTTGCCCTGAAAATTTCAAATCAAAATTCAAAGTATTTCTGGAGATATTTGCAATTTAAATTAGGGAGTACTCATACAAGAGTTTACTGCATTGAGTCAAAAGGGAAAATATCTATAAACTTCAAAATCAAATTTTATAGAATTGTATGGGACTTGTGTGAAGATTCATATATCATTATTTCATTTAAGACTTGCGTTTTACAGTATGATGAAAACTTTCACTCAAATTACAGGATTTAAAGTTTAAATTATGAATTTAAAATATGCTTAAAAATTCAAAATTTTCATTAATTTCACATTAGAATATGGGAGTTCTTGGGACAGTATTAACCAAAATGTCATCTAAAGTTAGATAAACAAGTATTCATTCACTTACAATATGTTTTATCATTACAACATGTGTGCAATTCAAGTAAATGTAATTTGATCCCAAACACATTCATATGAAGCCATTGCTCATCTTAGGGGGTTAGCACAGAAGATTGAGTTATGTGTCCATGATTTTGCAAATTAGTCTTTCAGTCTTTTTGTGAACAATTGAAAATATATTTCTCCACCTATATAGTGAATTTCAGTATATAAAATGCAGTTAGAATGGATTTAGAGCTCTATTTATATGGGCTTTATGTAGAATCTGACACCTTACACAATGGACTTCCTGTTTTGACCTTCAGGCAGTAGCTTTTACCCAACTTTGACTTTTATTTGCTCTTTGCATTACAGAATTACATTGAATAAATACTATGAAAACAGTTATCTGTGTTTATTTGTTGCTCTTGCACTGTAAAGTTGTCTTAGAAATTTAATTTGTTATATTGAGATAATATGATATATCATCCTTCCACTAATTCTATGCATATTTTGACTTTGAATACACATTTTCCAAAACAAATACTGTGAAATTAGGTTCTTTCAGGAAAGTACACTAAACATTTTATACAAATGTACCCATTTAAATGAAAACATGACATAATTTAAGATTTTTCCTATCAAATAAAGTATACCACATTTAACCACAATTCATTATTTGTTGTATATAGATTAAAATCTATTGGTAAATGTCATTTGCAGTTGAATTTTGAAGAAGTTTTCATTTATTTGTGAATAAGTAGTGATTTCAAGACAATTTTGATGGTTCGCATTCATCCATAAGCTTGCGGTATGGAAAATATCCTGCGGTACTTCACCGGTATGACCGGACTGTTAACCGCTGCACCGCAACTGACCGGTTTCCTGTAATTGGGGTAAAATGGGTCTTTTTTTCACCAAAAGTGAGCACTGAGTTCAAAATAATGATATTTTATGCTATATTGGTATCAAAACTCATATCCACCATATCAACACTGTTATACTACATACATAATGAACAAATAGCCATAAATTTAACTAATTTGTTTTTTTTTTTTAATTTTGAAAATTTTGCTTCAATGAATGTAAATTAGATGATTTAGAGGCAATATTTCTACATAATATTGTGTTTAATGTGATTTTTGGTAGGTTTTCATAGCATTTTGTACAATTCTATCATCCCGCCTATGTGGCACATTAGCTGTCTATTAGGTCTCACTGGGGTAAATAAATCCCTATATGTTTCTATAGTAACTTGTCAACTTTGATCGCCGATATCTCAGCTCAAAGGAAAAAGAATAAAAAACGCTTTCACACATGCATAGTCAAGATTTCAAACTTTTTTCTCATATAAGTCTGCAAAAAAAGTCACGCTGCATCTTTCGAGCAATTTGGCATTGAAAATTGAGGACGATTTTAAAAGCACCTCTCAGTTTCACCCAGTGCTCTCATACTACCCTATACATATCGCATCCTTCCACGAAATATAGTGCCTCATTCCGTATCAAGTATAGTTCATTCGAAAGAATATAAAATTTCCTCAAACATGATATAAAGTTTACGCACAAAAATAGTTGTTTTCATACTTTATTTGTATTCAAAAGCTCCAGCGTTCTATCCCTTAGGAACTATATTCCCCTATTACAGGCTTCCGCGAAGGCGATTTACCCCAGTGAGACCTATTAGACAAGATTAAAATTTTGAAATTTCATGATTTTGCACTATCATTAAATTCAATCATTTTTACACTTGCCCTGAAAATTTCAAATCAAAATTCAAAGTATTTCTGGAGATATTTGCAATTTAAATTAGGGAGTACTCATACAAGAGTTTACTGCATTGAGTCAAAAGGGAAAATATCTATAAACTTCAAAATCAAATTTTATAGAATTGTATGGGACTTGTGTGAAGATTCATATATCATTATTTCATTTAAGACTTGCGTTTTACAGTATGATGAAAACTTTCACTCAAATTACAGGATTTAAAGTTTAAATTATGAATTTAAAATATGCTTAAAAATTCAAAATTTTCATTAATTTCACATTAGAATATGGGAGTTCTTGGGACAGTATTAACCAAAATGTCATCTAAAGTTAGATAAACAAGTATTCATTCACTTACAATATGTTTTATCATTACAACATGTGTGCAATTCAAGTAAATGTAATTTGATCCCAAACACATTCATATGAAGCCATTGCTCATCTTAGGGGGTTAGCACAGAAGATTGAGTTATGTGTCCATGATTTTGCAAATTAGTCTTTCAGTCTTTTTGTGAACAATTGAAAATATATTTCTCCACCTATATAGTGAATTTCAGTATATAAAATGCAGTTAGAATGGATTTAGAGCTCTATTTATATGGGCTTTATGTAGAATCTGACACCTTACACAATGGACTTCCTGTTTTGACCTTCAGGCAGTAGCTTTTACCCAACTTTGACTTTTATTTGCTCTTTGCATTACAGAATTACATTGAATAAATACTATGAAAACAGTTATCTGTGTTTATTTGTTGCTCTTGCACTGTAAAGTTGTCTTAGAAATTTAATTTGTTATATTGAGATAATATGATATATCATCCTTCCACTAATTCTATGCATATTTTGACTTTGAATACACATTTTCCAAAACAAATACTGTGAAATTAGGTTCTTTCAGGAAAGTACACTAAACATTTTATACAAATGTACCCATTTAAATGAAAACATGACATAATTTAAGATTTTTCCTATCAAATAAAGTATACCACATTTAACCACAATTCATTATTTGTTGTATATAGATTAAAATCTATTGGTAAATGTCATTTGCAGTTGAATTTTGAAGAAGTTTTCATTTATTTGTGAATAAGTAGTGATTTCAAGACAATTTTGATGGTTCGCATTCATCCATAAGCTTGCGGTATGGAAAATATCCTGCGGTACTTCACCGGTATGACCGGACTGTTAACCGCTGCACCGCAACTGACCGGTTTCCTGTAATTGGGGTAAAATGGGTCTTTTTTTCACCAAAAGTGAGCACTGAGTTCAAAATAATGATATTTTATGCTATATTGGTATCAAAACTCATATCCACCATATCAACACTGTTATACTACATACATAATGAACAAATAGCCATAAATTTAACTAATTTGTTTTTTTTTTTTAATTTTGAAAATTTTGCTTCAATGAATGTAAATTAGATGATTTAGAGGCAATATTTCTACATAATATTGTGTTTAATGTGATTTTTGGTAGGTTTTCATAGCATTTTGTACAATTCTATCATCCCGCCTATGTGGCACATTAGCTGTCTATTAGGTCTCACTGGGGTAAATAAATCCCTATATGTTTCTATAGTAACTTGTCAACTTTGATCGCCGATATCTCAGCTCAGAGGAAAAAGAATAAAAAACGCTTTCACACATGCATAGTCAAGATTTCAAACTTTTTTCTCATATAAGTCTGCAAAAAAAGTCACGCTGCATCTTTCGAGCAATTTGGCATTGAAAATTGAGGACGATTTTAAAAGCACCTCTCAGTTTCACCCAGTGCTCTCATACTACCCTATACATATCGCATCCTTCCACGAAATATAGTGCCTCATTCCGTATCAAGTATAGTTCATTCGAAAGAATATAAAATTTCCTCAAACATGATATAAAGTTTACGCACAAAAATAGTTGTTTTCATACTTTATTTGTATTCAAAAGCTCCAGCGTTCTATCCCTTAGGAACTATATTCCCCTATTACAGGCTTCCGCGAAGGCGATTTACCCCAGTGAGACCTTCAAAGAGACAGTAGGGAGGGGGGTGCAGTCGAGCCAGTTGACTGGGTTCTAGAAGTCTGTCTTGGATTCTTAGATATCTTGCGATATTATCGCTCCAACATTTGCATTTCATTCGTTATGTGAAGATTAATAAGTCTGACAGACAGACGGACAGAGAAATAGACTACCACGTCGACGGACAGAGATTCTTAAGAACATGTACTTATATACTTCGAACAAAAAGGAGGGGGAGGGGTGTCTACACTCACCTGGATACTCAGCTGTAGGTAATACCAGTCCTGGATCCACCCCACTCCCCTCGCCGGATCCACCTTCGTCGTTAAGTAAAACATCCTCATCATCAACTAGTGAATCTACGGAACGTTTATTGACTATCACACTTACGTCATCAAATTCAAAGTCTTTTTCCTGAAATTAAAGAATAAGAACATGTTTTATGAAAGTGTAGCGAAACAGAGCGAAAAATTTGCGTGATTTTAACAAAGTTGGGGGGAGGGGTTGGATTGTTCGGACTGTGATTTTGAGAAATTCGTACTTGAAAATTGAAAGTAAAGAGAATTAACACCCCCCCCCCCCCAACTAAATATTCGAATCTTTCGACCCTACTAAATTCTTGCATTCTAGGTACAGACACAATGGAAAGACTGGGTGTCAGACCCCCCCCCCCCCCCTCCACTCCCGACTTGTGTGAAAAGACAATATGTATTTTCTACTTTCTCTCGATTCTTTTGAAACTTTACCATAATATTAAATTAGTGCGCTCTCTCTCTCTCCCTCTCTCTCTCTCTCTCTCTCTCTCATACACACAGTGAAACGCACGACCTCACAGTGACCTACCAATTTACTACATTTATAATTAGCCTCGGACAAACGGATATTAGAAATTTAAGTTGAATTATACTAAATTTAGTGCTAAGCGAGAATGATGAATCTATTTTAAATTATGTCGGACATGTATTGGTCATCAATTTCGTTCAAATGCAGTCATAATATAGGTCAAATATCACAAGTCTAATTTCAACATCGATGCTTCAGTGAAATTTAAACAGACTTGATAGACAAAATTTGTGGGGTTTTTTTGTTTGTTTGTTTGGTTTTTTTTTTTTTTTTTATCGTTTTTCCTGATAATGATGAATGTTGGCGGAATAAACAAGGTTCCAAAGGGGGGGGGGGGGGGGGGTAGGAAAGCAGCACATCCCCTGAAATTGGTCAGAATAATTTTCCAACTTATTTTTCTAAATAGCATATGATAAACCCCCCCCTCCCCTGGATGGGTTGGAAACAAGTCCCATTAAAATTCTTGTTCCGCGCATGCATTAAAATCTCTTTTATATACAAGACAGGTAAGCCTCCTGCAGATTCATTATTAATCCATATAATTTTTTCTAGTTTTCAAACTTTGGTTAATGAAATGTGAATTTAACTCTCCGTCTGCCAAGACGATTTAAAATCACTTTGTTTACGGGGGCAGACAAACCACGTTAAAGGCACCTTTATACATAAACAAATTCATTCCGATCTTTAGTTACAAAATGTTTTTCATTTGCAAAGCTGGGGGGGAGAGAGAAAAGTGGGAGGGGGTGTTAAAAATGCTGAATATGCTCTAAATCTATGAGCAGGCAGACCATAACAAGATATTTTTATTCGTAAGACGAGAGAGATAGCACAAATATATCACTTCATAAAACTTGAGCTCCTTATTCAAATTGACAAAGATTAATTCGGCATTGTATTTCGAGTGTCTGGGCAGGTCACATTACAATGAAAATGCAGAAAAAGAATGCTATACTTGCAGCTTAAACTCCTTCCTCTTTGAGGGGGGGGGGGGGGGGGGGGTTATTGGCTACCCCTCTTATAGGATCCTGATATGCACATTAAATGGATGTATTCAATATTACACTGTATATATTCTAATCGTTTTAATGAGATCACGGGGTTTTTTTTCGGGGGGGGGGTTAATGTTTTCTTTAGATTGACATATAAACAAGAACTTGATGTTGATTGTTATTACATTATGCTCACCTCAAACCACCAGTCTTGGATCCATCCTCCTAATTTCAAAATGGACGGATCTAGAATTTTTTTTTGGGGGGGGGGGGGGGTTCAGCACATCAGGAGGATTTGAAAGAATTACGCAGAAACATGAAAAATCAGCAATTTTGGAAAGTTTCAGAGAGGGTCTCCCCCCCTCCCCTCTACATCCGCTCTTGTACAAGGTAATAAATCACATTGACCTGTAGAGAATAAAAGTGACATATCATACAGATGGGGGTATTATCAAATTGGCTTCCTGACTTCAGTGTTACGCCACCCATCCATACCATGGCCTTAAATCACACATTATACCTATAATTAGTACAGTAAGTCCCATCTTTAACCTTCATAGAATTGGGCAATTTCCGAGTTACAAAAGAATGGTGACGCAATCCGACAGATCAAATTCTCAGACAAACATTTGAGATTTGAAGATTAGGGGGGTAGGATTTAATATGTCAAACTGTCCTCGTTTTAATTTACCACGACGTTTGTGATAGAAGGCCTTATAAAGTACGCCGATGATGATTCATAATTGGGTTGAAGCAGGTTGTCTCCCTTTTTTGTATACAATCCTCGTTTTTTGGTGATTTTGATACGAAATAATTGTATGCTATACTACTTCTAGCCATATCAGATTTGAATATCAACATTTTCACCGACTTCAAAAGAACGTAACACATTTTTTTTTTTTTTTTTTGTATGTCTATATAGGAATCCTTTTTTTTTTCATTCCCAAATTGCATGTATATTAGGAATCAATCATGGGGTACGTTCCTTTTAACCGGTTAACGTCCCTGATAAACTGAATTTTCAACGACAGTGCCAAAAGTAGTCCGACTTGCAGACCTACGACGGTGTTATCTGTTTTTTTCGTCCTCCTGCCCTAAAATGTCCCCTCCAAGCCTAGTTTCGCCTCTTCTTCTCTTCCGATTTTCCTCTGATCGACTACATTTTGTCATGCGCACAGAGGTGAAACCAGGACTAGAGGGATTTATTTAGGGGCAGGAGGACTGGGTGACTTATTTTTTGGTTGAAGAGACTGGAATTTGTCAAAAAAAGGACGACTTGTCAAAATTATTTTCGCACTGAAATTCTCAAGTTTTGCCTATGCATAGCAGTCAGACCGAAGACGAAAAAACAGATAACACCGTCGTAGGTCTGCAAGTCGGACTATGCCAAAAGCTGAACAACAATAAGTTATGTGATATATGACCTTGACATTTGACCTTGTCTGAGTGCCGAAAGCTGTACAATCATTGTCTAAGCTACAGCTGTGACCTTGATCTTTGAACTTGTTTAAATTCTTTGATTCCCTATTTCATCTAGGAGTGCCGAAAGCTGTACAATCATTGACTACGCTTTGCTGTGACCTTGGCCTTTGACCTTGTTTTAAGTTTTTCCCTATTTCATTTAGAAGTGCCGAAAGCTGTAGTTGTGACCTTGATCTTTGACCTTGTTTAAAGTTTTTCTCTACTTAATTTAGGAGACGAGTAGTGTTGGATCCGACATTGAGGGATGGAAATTATGGCTGTCAGTTTTCTAGGATGTTCACAGAATTGGCGATCGTCATAAAATGTTTCCATATTCCAAATATTGTTGTTGCTCGTCTACTGTGGTTGCACAAGTTGTATGTCGTCGTCGTCGTCGTTGTTGTTGTTGTATATGATCGCTTCAATTTATTTCCAATATTGTGTTTGCTCGATTGTGATTACAAATGTTACATGTCTTCATCGTCGTCGAAGCAGTCGAAGTTGTTGTTATTGATGATGATGATGATGATGATGATGATGATGATGATGATGATGATGGTGATGATGATGATGATGATGGTGGTGGTGGTGGTGGTGGTGGTGGTGGTGGTGATGATGATGATGATGATGATGATAATGATGATGATGATGATGATGATTGTGATGATGATGGTGGTGGTGGTTTATTGCTGTCATTATTGTTGTTGTTGTTGTTGTTGATAAATCCGCAATAGTGTTGTTGTTGCATTTGATAAATCTAATATTGACGCCTGGTGTTCTATCGCTCGACTACATGATTGCTGCAACAGCATTTTCTAACTTGCACAAAGCGATACTTGTGAGAAAGCTATCCAGGTAAAACCAATGCATGTTGTTAATTTGTAATGTTTCATTCACCCGATTTCAAAAAAGCTTAAATGTGCACTGGGTGTAAATCATTCATATTTACAAAGCATTGCGTGATTAGGTAGTCTGGTTGTATATGAAAGGGTCGTAATGTCCCCGTCAGATCTGGGGCGATTTGGTACACAGTACTGTCATTCACAAAATAGTGTGACCTCGGAGCGGGAAGGTCCTCTGGTGTTCCTGTAGACAGGGTATTATCCAGGGTAAAATCTAAACCTAGGGACCTCAGGTGTCCCTGTAAACAGCGTATTATCCAGGGTAAAATCTAAGGCCCAGGGACCTCAGGTGTCCCTGTAAACAGCGTATTATCCAGGGTAAAATCTAAGGCCCAGGGACCTCAGGTGTCCCTGTAAACAGGGTATTATCCAGGGTAAAATTTAAGGCCTAGGGTCCTCAGTGTCCCAGGGTGACCTCGGAGCGGGAAGATCCAGTGTCCCTGTAGAAAGGGTATCATCCTGGGTAAAATCTAAGGTCCAGGGTCCTCTGTTGTCCCTGACGACAGGCGATTAACCAGGGTAAAATCTAAATTCCAGGGTCCTCTGTTGTCCCTGAACACAGGCAATTACCCAAGGTAAAATCTAAGGTCCAGGGTCCTCTTTTGTCCCTGAACACAGGCGATTATCCAGGGTAAACATTTAGTGCGAGGGTCCTTTGGTGTCGACGTCTTATTCACCTGTATGCAGGTGCAGGTGTGGATCTAGAGGGGGTGGACTGTTAGGACCATACCCTCTCAATTGGTATTTGCAAAGCATTCTGGTTTTCCCTTTTAAAATCATGGACTTCCCATCAGACGGGGATGAACCTCCTGGAATAACAATTTTTGATCCGCCTGTTGGGCCCCATGTGTTGATTTTCGGAGGATTTAATGGTGCCAAAGCTTTAACAGTTTATTCTTTATAAGGAAATGACGTTGTCTTTATGTTCTAACGAATCCTTAGATTCACAAAATTTAAATTGAGGGTCAATGACAACTGGTGTTATCTTCGATCTTTCATTACAGTGTACATATGAAGGTCAAAGGTAAAGGACTCAAGGTCACAGAATCTACCTCTTCATTCATTGGTTCCGACACGGCGTAGTGCTCAGACAATTTTTCTTTTGTGCACTCATTTCATATTTCGACAGAGATACTCGTCAAATAATTCTGTAAATTGTAGAAGGCATTTAGGATTAGAGGTGAGAACTGCAGTACATCAATCACTTTCACAAAAATTGCTTCAAAACGCTGGCTTGATATACAAAATTATTGCATTTTATCTGATCAAATCCATACGCGGATGACATGAGGGTCGGGGAAATCTAGACACCCTCCCGGTCCAGAGTACGCTATTCTTCACATTTTTCCTGAATTTCTGCCGAAAATTATTTTTGCTGGAACTCTCATTTGCCCCCCCCCCCCCCAACTTTCCAGGATTTTTCTACATATAAGCAAGAAATATATGTGCTTGGAAAGGAAGGATGGATCTGAGGAGTCTGCATGAATTAGTGTACTCCTATAGGGCTTTCTGTAAAGTTACAAGTACATGCACTTGAAAGATTTACATTGCGTGCATATCTCCCCACGGCATTATGCGGTGGGAGGGCAGGCCAAACAGAGATCGTCTACGTTTCTTTTAAAATATCAAGGTACATATAGCTTTTCATTCAAGGGCGGATCTAGAGGGGGATTATGTGATATGTCCCCCTCCCCTTCCCTTTCTCCTGAAATTTGCAGATATCCTGATTTTCCCGCTTTCATTTTACTTCCAGATCATAGGCTGGAACCCAACCCCTCCTTCTCTGACGAACAGGAACACAGACCCCCTTGGGAGGGGATCTAGATCCGCCAATGTCATTTAACACTTCAAAGAAGTTGACACTTCTTCAGAAACTGCCTGACACTGTACCCCGGTAAATAACACTTGGTCTGGTTTAAGGTACACATTCTATAATGCGAACACCGCAAACAGCGGCTTCTTTATTTGATGATGAAACTTGACACCTACACGTCTTTACTTAAAGTAACCTGAATTTTAAACAGGTCAGTGACTTGTAATGTGTTTTGGGGTTTTATATACTTAATCTCTGTTTTCTTCTATGGTCTTTTCTCTCTTGTTGGAGCGTCCATTGTTAGTTGCTTTCAGTTTCCCCCTATCCTTTTCCGACATCTGCATTATTGACATGGGGTAAAAAACTGATATGATACACTAGCTGATCCAAGTTTTAAAATTTACAAGGGGTGGATCCAGGAATTAAAATCTATATCAAAATTTTGTAAAATGTCTTGTAAATGTTTTGCCTCATTACTGACTTGAGTAAAAATGATATGATGCACTGATTGATTCAAGTCTTTGAAGGGGTGGATCCAGGATTTTAAAATCTCAGTCGAATTTTGTAAACTGCCTGGTAAGATATTGCTTCATTATTTACATGGGGTAAGGAGGACTTACATGATACACTGATCCAAGTTTTTAAATGTGGTGGATCCAGGATTGTTAAAAAATTCCCATCAAATTTTGTGAAATGACTGCATTGTAAAATGTTTTGTGCTTTATTATTTGCATGGATATGATACACTAGCTAATGGGGCGGATCCAGGATTTTATAAATCTCTATCAAATTTTGCAAAAGGACTGCGCGCTATTTTCCATTCTGGTGCAGCCTGCATGTATAATTACAAATTTATGTACAGAATATTTTACTGAAGCCGTCGAAAAGGGACTATAAAAGAAATCTTAAATGACATACATATCAAATGATGTCTGATGCACTTCTTGATTTCTTTTACATATATGAAAAAAGATACCTTTCACGTTTTCTAAATTTTCCGTCGTCTATAATTTGGTGGACATGGTGGAGGAGGGGGTTGTTTATTGGACGGGTGTCTTTTTTTCTCTCTTCTTCTATATTCTTTTATCACATTGACTTTTTCTGACTTTCAAGTTTGAATCATTAACAGTGAAAACATAGGCCTTTATATTCAACTTTTTACATAAGGCATGCCTCCGAGTCGGTACATTCCTTCTTTCTCTCCTGTCACCAAGGGTTCCCTACATAACTACTGCACAATCTAAATACCTTACGATACAAGGTAACCCTGGGCAATGTTACATTATAGAAAGCAGGTGGAAATTAACTTTGCTACATCAGCGATTTATGTTATAGATCAAAGAGTCAATAGTAAATTGTATAAGAAGCTTAGTGACTTACCGACTCCGCGATAACTAATCCTTCTAACAAAAGAATCACTGCTAATACCCTTACACATCCTAAATATGATATTTTAGTCCTCCGAGGGAACATTTTGTCGTCAGCCTAGCCCGGCCTTGTCCCGAGGGGGTGAGTTGCACCCTCTTTTAATTTAAATAAAATTTCAATAGAAAAGATAGGTGCATAAAACTCAGGAATGAATAGAGAGCCGCATTTACTAATATTAAATCTGCAGCTCACGTAGAAGGGGAAAAAATCACCGGGAAAAGTCGAACGGTTTCTGCTTCTAACTCCTGCGCCGACTTTCTCACAACTGATGAAACCACAGCACTGAGACTGAACAAAGCAAAGCAACACCGGCGCTGAGAAAGCGACGACGAGTAGCTAAACCAATTTACCCGAGTGAGTAATTTGGGAAAACTTATAAACAGTTACGTTTGTCGTCTGTACGCCCTCGTAATTTTCCACGCTCCTGCCTCTCAGCCTCTCGAGTCAACACTTATGCACTTGTTTATTGTATAATGAACACATGCCTGTAATGTTTCTATCCACCTGAGTGTGCCTTATTATTGTTTACCCCCTCACTTTTCCACCATATCATATAAAACCCATCAAGATCCGTCTGATTTCTATGGGGAACAGCCGTGGGATTCCCCCTCTTTAATCTGTTAATCTCCGTACACACTCTGGGTAGACGGGTGATATAAAGCGATAAAACACCAATAAAATCACATCATAATGAATGCGCGCCCTTTGACTTGGTCAGAAGTTAATCTAACCTTAAGTGCCCCTCTGTCCAATCTGGGTCCGTTAAACAGACCAAAATATCCGATTTTAAAACCCAATAGACTATATAAGTAAGGTGAAGATCGATAAAAGATTTAAAATGTCCCAAACGTTATCTCTTTCTTTGATAAGAGCACTTTCTTCTTTTAAAAAAGAAAAGATCATTTGGAAGAGTTATATAATTTTGATATTGAAAGAAAGCTAATAGCGATTGCCTAACGAGCAATAAAGTATTTTATGGCCTTTACGAAACTTGTCGGACTCTATCTACCAGTAGGGGATTTATGACCAAATTTATGGCATCTGCCCTATAATTTTTTCTGTCTTTTTTCTTTAAAGAAATATTTATAAAAAAAATAATTCTTTTTTAAAGAAAAGCTATATTGCGGTTGTCCAATAAGCGATAAAGTATTTTAATAGTAGTGGCGTAGCTACCAAGTTTATGTGTTTGCCAAAGCATCCACATTTTTATTTCGAAAATTCTTTTGCGCGAATACGTTGTACTTAATCTGAATTTGACACAATGCTCCGGAGTGGCAATTTTGCATGGATCGTCCATGGTTTAAACCCTGCTGGACCCCAACCAGTGCATTGACCTGGACTATTTTAAAGATACCAAGACCCTTTTGCACAATGGAAAGCATCCACATAATTTTTGGCCAAGCTAAGCCACTGAAATTATGGTCAGGTCCAAAGGAAGCATGTCAGACTTCATATGGTTTCTAGTCAACAAGGGGCTTTATGACCAAATGTCAATTGCTACGTTTTTTTTTTTCATAGAGAATCATAAGTTTTAAACGAAACGATTGCATAATAAGTACATACGGAGTGGGACCAAACGTTTTTTTTTTCTGATTTCATTCTTTTCGTCCTCTGTTATTATCTTTTATCTGTCATAATTCAAGATGTAAATTGATATCGTTTAAAGCGAATATAATGAAAATTTGCTCCTAACGGGACGAAAATACCCCCGCAGCAATATTCTTTGAAAAGTTTATCTTGGATCAAGGTAAAGCGTCTGTTGTGACCAAGGTCATGACACATCCTAAGGTCATAAAGAACATTTCTGTGAAGTATTATTGAACTCCATCCACAGGGGGAGAAGTTATGATCTGGAAAAGGTTTAACTAATGGTGTCTATTGTGACCTTAACCTTTGACCTGTGACCTTGGTTCAAGGTAATGACACATCCATTAGTCCTAAGGAACATTCTGTGAAATATTATTGAAATCCATCTACAGGGGAAGGAGTTACATTCTGGACAAGGTTTTACTTATGATGACTATTGTGACCTTGACCTTTGACCTTGGTTCAATGTGTGATGGACAGACAGACGGACAGACAGGGTGATTCTGATATACAAGATTTTAGCCATGATGTCTATTGTGACCTTGACCTTTGATCTATGACCTTAGTTCAAGGTCATGAAGCACCCTTAGGTCCTAAGGACCATTTCTGTGAAGTATTATTGAAAGTCATATACAGGGGGAGGAGTTATGCCCTGGACAAGGTTTTACCAATGATATCTATTGTGATGTTGACCTTTGACCTATGACCTTGTTTCAAGGTCATGACACACCCTTTGGTCCTAAGGATCATTTCTGTGAAGTATTATTGAAATCCATCCACAAGGGGAGAAGTTATGCTCCGGACAAGGTTTTACTAATGTTGTCTATTGTGACCTTGACCTTTGACCCATGAACTTGGTTTAAGGTCATGGCACACTCTTAGGTCCTAAGGAACATCTACAGGGGGAGGAGTTATGCTCCGGACAAGGTGTGATGGACAGACGGCAGACAGGGCGATTCCTATATAATATACCCCTCCCAAAACTTTGTTTGCGGGGGTATAATTATCAAAGTATCCTGTTTATTACAAATATCAAATTTTTCATTGAATCCCGAAAGAAATTCGGGAAATGAATTGATGAAGCCTTAAAGTTGACGTTATTTCATCGTCGGGAGTCCACAAAAACAAGTACGTAATCATAAATATATTTTGATTATATTATACAGTGGCGGATTTAGGGGAAAGGAGGGGGTGTTTGCCCTCCCCCCCCCCCTCGACAGTTACACAATTTTCACCAAAAATCCAAATAAATTTTGGAAATAATTAATCAAAATCGGTTAACTTCGCCCTCGACCCACCGGTAAAGAGGGCCCTGTATCCGCCATTGACATTATTCAGAAAACAGACATCACGGATTGACAATATATTACCTGAATTTTCGGCTCAGGTAAGCTAAATTTATTCATACGACCTTTACATTTGACCTTGTACCTAGAAATTCAAAATGGCACTTCATTTTGTCACCCAATGGCACATTCTTGAGCTTCGAGCGTCGCGAGGTGTTTAGTCTGTATATCTTTAGTAACCATAATGATGTTGAGACAAACGGCAACCATGATATTGGGACGAACGGACAGACGAATAGCGCCATATCATAATACAGTCATCTAAACAGAGCCTTCACATTTTAGATGACAGTGCGAAATGTATACATTTTTACAAAATTGATTGAATAGGTCTAGACAAAGCGTAAACAGTATCATTTTAGCAAACAGAAAATAATTCCTTAACACTTCATAAAACGTCATGAAGTATAAGGGAGTTTTTTTTTCTTCATTTCAAATTACATGTATTACTTCTAATGTAAACACATGTATCCCACCCCTTTTAAATGTAAGTTTTTGACATTTTCATCTTGACCTTGCAATCCTCATAAATCCTTAATACAGAACCGTACTTTTAAATTAGAAAATATTGCTTTTCCCAGACTCCTTTGGAACAAGGTTTTACTTTAAACACAAATGTTTGACCTAGACAGTGGTGTAAGCTAACAACAGTAGTGTGCTTTTGACATTTGAACCCCCCCCCCCCCCCCCCCCTTTCCAATTAGTTGGTTCATTCCCCATTTCTTTTTATCTAAATTTCATGATTTAGATAGATGGAAATATTCTTGTAGTATCTAGAACCCAATATGTGAAATTCTTTCTTCCAAATTAATGTGCCTTTAACCTAATGACCCTAAAATCAAAAGGCATCCCCCCACCACCTCCATCTCAACAAAAATTTCCTATGAATAAGTTGAAATCTTCTTTAACTATCATGTGGAAATTAAAAGAATGACAGAATGACAGAACAGACTGACAAAGAGCGAACCCCTAATGCCTTTACATTCATAAATAAGAGGGGGATGTTTGTGTCGAAAACAATTGAAGTTTAATAAAATAGCACTGCTCAAGAACAGGTAAGTCCCCTGTCATGTTTTTAATTTTGTTATCTTGACCTTGCAAATGACCATTGGCCTTTATTGGTGCTTGCAGATGACCTTTGACCTTTACTGGGTGCTTGCAGATGACCTTTTGACCTTTATTGGGTGTTTGCAGATGACCTTTGACATATATTGGGTGCTTGCAGATGACCTTTGACCTTTATTGCTGCTTGCAGATGACCTTTGACCTTTATTGGTGCTTGCAGATGACCTTTGACCTTTATTGGTGCTTGCAGATGACCTTTGACCTTTATTGGTGCTTGCAGATGACCTTTGACCTTTATTGGGTGCTTGCAGATGACCTTTGACATATATTGCTGCTTGCAGATGACCTTTGACCTTTATTGGTGCTTGCAGATGACCTTTGACCTTTATTGGGTGCTTGCAGATGACCTTTGACCTTTATTCTGTGCTGAGTCTCATTATGCTATACAATCACTGCACGTTTGATGGATGTACAATGCGTATCAATCAAGTATATAAATACTCATATTCCTCAGGGATTTTTTTTCCCTTTTTGGGGCCGTTATTCGGCCCAATTCCCAATGAGAAATAGTATCTTTTTTTCCCAATTGTGGCTCTAAAATTTCCCAATCACACAGAGATGGAATAATAACTGAAATTAGTGAAATTTACTGGTTCAAAAGTAGCAAATTTACTAATTATTTGCTATATTGTTGTAAGCATAAGAAATTAAATCTTACTAGTATTTAACAGAACAATATTTGATTAAACATTCAATTCTGAACTTTTGATTGTATAAACTGTCATTTAACTTTTATATAAGTACTTCCCAAAATATTTCCAAATGTCGTTAATTTTCCCAATTGCACGGGCCCTGATCCCATTCCCAAATTACTAAAAAAAAATCACAGTTCCTTTTTGTGAAACTGTGACTGACAAACAGACAGACATGCGGATGCCAGATAAAGTTATCCCTATTTGTTGCTCATGTGTTGCAGGCAACATAAAAATTCTGTACAATTCTAGAACACATATAAGACAAAGTAGTTTTATTGAATCATAAACCATGCATATTATATCTACATTATTTCATCTATTGTTTATCACAGTAGTTTTTATCCTGATGTGCTTGTAAATTCACTTCTATTTTATATAATGGCAAAATCAGAGTTGACTTTGGCAGGTCAATCCACAGTAAACCCTTAAAATTTATGCTGTACATAAGTCATTATACACTAATACTTGTTCTTTTTGACAACTGACTTTTAGATAGATCTATATAAGATTTATCATACAATAATACTTGTTCCTTGACAACTGACTTTTAGACAAAAGTTTATTCTATATTCTATGTAAGATTTTTATGGCGGTATAGTTAGTCGCTTACATTTTTGCAGTGATTCTGACCTTATATGCTTTCAAATCAAATGACAATTATCAAATGTTTTGATAATGTACATATATCTCTAGAGCTGGAAAATTTACCGGAGACAAATAAATCCCTGTATGTGTGACCTTCACCTTGAAGCTGAACATTGAACATTATATTTTGTGTATCTTGTGTAACGATAGAAAATGGACATAACCATAGCATCATCTGTATCAATTTTACATACAACATCTTTACATCTTCAAAGGATACATTTACTCCAAATTGATAAAGCCGTCCAGAGTGGGTAGGGACGGGACTTTGATTTTCTTCCCATTTACACTGGTACGACTGGCCGACTTTTTGCTGACCTGCAGTTTCGGTCGTGCCGTTGGTTGCGTGAATGTCTCTACACACCCGAGTCCGTTAAACCCTGTCCTCACTTTAGTGCTATAATCTCCCACACCCGATTTCTTCTTGAAAATATTAAAGCTACCCAAGTGCGTTAAGTTACTGATGTCGTCCATTTCCCTCTTCGGACGTTTAGCTGGATTTTGAGTTGAACTGGACGCTGAGCTTATTTTGAGATATTTCACTTGATTTTCGTCACTTTGAGTCCGTTTGTTCGTACTTGACTTAGGTGCCTCGCTACCGAGAATTTCAGGTGAACAAGGGGATGTTACATCCACTTTTTTATCGAAAGCCAAATCATTAAACAAATCCGGTGTGGTTGCAGTAGAGTTTAACATTGGTGTACGGCAAAGATTTTCTATGGACGCGGCTGAGGACAATCCTCGAGGACTTTTTATAGCACTTTGTAGATTAAGCACGCGCTTCTTCAAAAGTTCCTTTTCTCTTTCCGCCGTCTTTAAGTCTTCTTCCGACCTAACCAACTGAGTGTTTAAAAGTTTCATTTGTTTTTTGCACTCTTTTAAGTCAGCGTCTTTGGAGAAATTTTCCCGTTTATATTTGTCAAATTCTCCTTTAATAGCCTTTTTCTCCACTTTCACCTTTTCGTATTCCCGTTTAAGCATGGATACGTACTTCACAAGGGATTCCACATCCCTCTCATGACCGTCACGATGGTTCGCTAACATGTTCTGCATGTCCTTCTCACAACCTGTAAAACACTTAATTCAATAAATACAAGAATGTTTACCGTATTAAAAACAGCAGAGCTAGATTTCAATGAGAGGCAACACTACACTATTACCGTAATTAAGAAATAACAACTAGCTATCCGTGGTTTGTTGTCCAGTAATACCCCAAGGCGCATGAACCAATAAAATTATCCTCGAGCCGCGAAAACAGTGAGGTGATAATTTGATTGGTTCCTGCGATGAGGGGAAATACTGGACAACAAATCACAGCTAGCTAGTTGCTATTTCTATTCTAATATTGTTCTGCACAAGCTCTATAGCACGTGCATGGGCAGAACTTAACAAACTGGAAGTTTGTTGGAGATTTCACACACGGCGAGTTCTATAGTACATACAGGGAGAAAATCTCAAGTCATGTTAGAATATTGACTTGAATGGTGACGAGACGACATATGATTTGTTAGAACTGAAGAGAAAATGTTGTCCAAGACAATAGCCAAGACGATAACTATTTTTTATACCGTACCTTCCATTAATATTTCAAGAACAAACTGAATGACCTCATTTGAATTCACTTTTGCATAAATTTACGAGAAGAGCACGCAAAGGAAATAGAAGATGTGACATCAGACATGATCTGACATGTATTGGTCAACATTTTTTGTAATATTCATCACCAGTCCTACATTGATGAAAATGTTGACAGCTCAGTCAAAATTTCTTCTTTTTTTCTTGTCAGACTATACAATAGTTATGCATTAATATTATACTTACTGTATACTGCTTTGAAATTACCCTGTCTTATTTTGCCATATTGATATTCCCGAGTCTTGATTTTTCCTACTCATGACAAAACTTTACGTAAATTTCAAAATTTTTCATAAAGAAACAAGACAGAAGAAAATACATACCCGGTACCCACTTCTGGGCTGGCTAATTTGGAAATGAAGGAACAGTATGACCCGGTAAAATCACTTGATTATAGTTTTATCAGGCATAAAAGAGGAAGAGATACATAATTTATCAAATTTTAGACAGGAAAATTCTTCATTCACAAGGAAGAAATTTCGTTATCTCACCCTGCGTTACGAGTATCTCATCCCCCCTAAAATACCTACTAGGAATCTTCTAATACTTGATATTTTAATCCTGACCAATTTTTTTCCTAAAATAGAAGGACAGCGCAAGAGAAATAATCAAGTGATTTCAGGGCTAAATCAAGCCCTTATCTTAACAGCTCCTTTCATTTCTGCACTTAAACTTTAGATTTGCAGAAATTATTTTGCTAATGATTTTGTTAAGGGCTTACTTCCCCTTCATGTACATGTATAGGTTAAAGACGTAATTGGAGAAGAAATTCTGTGAATGGATCATTTGTTGTTTTTTTTTTACAATTTCATAATATGCAGACTTCAATGGGCCATTTCGTAAGACAGGATGCAGACTTCAATGGGCCATTTCGTATGACAGGATGCAGACTTCAATGGGCCATTTCGTAAGACAGTATGCAGACTTCAATGGGCCATTTCGTAAGACAGGATGCAGACTTCAATGGGCCATTTCATAAGACAGTATGCAGACTTCAATGGGCCATTTCGTAAGACAGGATGCAGACTTCAATGGGCCATTTCATAAGACAGTATGCAGACTTCAATGGGCCATTTCATAAGACAGTATGCAGACTTCAATGGGTCAATTTCAAATTAATGGGACTAAGGCGCATGTTGGATTTTTGTCTCAAACCCCCATAGTGACGTTATAGACGTTAACATAGGTTTGGGAGTGTTTTAAGTCACTTATAGCAATATTTAGCACAAAACAATCTATGTTTATCTATGAATAATTTAAAAATTTAAAGGTGAGAAATATAATCAATCACCTCTCTGTACAGGGACAGGGAAATCCCACCCCAGTATCAAAGACGACTCAGCAAGCCTCGTCATGGACTGTAAATCTTTGATACTCGGGTGGGATTTTCCTGTCCATGTATAATGGATTGATAGATTCTCTTAGTCCGTCCCAGAACATGGTGTAAGAGTCTATAATTCTTCATTACTTACCTGTTAGAAGTTTCTCAATGTTCTGATATTCTATGAATTTTCGTTTGATTTTCCGACACTCTTCCTTCTCTTTATCCAGACTATTTTGTGAATACTGATAATATTGCAGCTGTTTTTTCAAGGATTCTATCTCTGTCCTTTCCGAACGCAAGGAATTGTCCAATTGTTTCTTCTCCTTTTCGACACCTTTTAATTTCTTCAGTAACGAGTCATTATCTTTCTGTACGTCACTAGCCGCCTTTTCTTTCTCTGATAGCGACACTTGCAATTCCCTGATTTTGTTATTTAGTCTTCCGCAATCAGTGTTTTCCTCATGATCAGCATCACAGTCGAAGAAGAGCCTCCATACGACTTTACTCCGTTCCACACGATTGCGACAGCTGGGACAAGAGTTATTAGAGTGCAGCCATTTTTCGATGCAGGTACCGTGAAAAGTGTGACCACATGGCAAGGCAGTGATGGCTACCTGAAATTCAGACATTTCAGTAAAATTATTTCAAATTTTGGTTTAATAGACCATTTTCATATCACCCAGTATACTTTATATTTAGTTTTATACACACCAAGACCAGACATCACAATGTTTGACGTAACTACTTCCTGTGACGTCGTAACAGATTAATGACGCCATTGTAAGGAATAACGTTTAAGTTGCAATGTTGGGTCTTGTCATGTCTATAATTCAAGTCTAGGGGTAATACATGTTTGAAAATTGTCTATTATGTAATAAACCTCTCAGTACTCACGTTACTTGAAACCTCATTTATGGCAGATCTTGCTGAAGTTTGAACAATGAAAGAATTGCAGACCTGCCTACCTGTTTGTTATCAAAAAAGTGAAATTATGCTAAAGATAGTGTAATTTAGGGAAGTTAAGCGTACTTGAAACAATTTATTGTAATCATGGTAATTTTGAGAAAAAGCATCGTCTTTTTTTCCTACTTTGAAATTTTTGCAATTTTTAAAAAATTATCTACAATATTTCTTATATGATATCAAACCCTCAACTTACAACAAATTCATATGTTTTAAAATTAATGCTGATTGGAACGTATATGTTAGGTGAAAAACCATAAAAGTGGGCAGGTCTGGAGTTGTACATTTTGTTGACTATCAATACAATTCTTTTCATGTTCAAAATTTAGGATGATTTTCCATAATACAGTGAATAAAGCCTGTGTTTGTGAAACACGAATGCCCCCGGTGGTATCTTTGTTAGTATAAACTTCATTTTCTGTTAAGTATGTGATAGGTCAAGGTCAACAATTTTGGTATCAATAGAAAGGTCTTGTCACAAGGAATACATGTGAAATATGAAAGCCCTATCACTTACCATTCAAAAGTTATGCCCAATGTTAAAGTTTTTGAAAATTAGGTAAAAGGTCAAGGTCAAGGTTACGAGGTCAAAACGTTTGGTATCAATGGAAAGGTCTTGTCGCAAGGAACACACATGTGAAATATGAAAGCCCTATCACTTACCATTCAAAAGTTATGCCCAATGTTAAAGTTTTTGAAAAGTGGGTCAAAAGTCAAGGTCAAGGTCACGAGGTCAAAATTTTTTGTATCAATGGAAAGGTCTTGTCTCAAGGAACACACATGTGAAATATGAAAGCCTTATCACTTACCGTTCAAAAGTTATGCCCAATGTTAAAGTTTTTGAAAAGTAGGTCAAAGGTCAAGGTCACAAGGTCAAAAATTTTGGTATCAATGGAAAGGTCTTGTCACAAGGAATACACATGTGAAATATGAAAGCTCAATCACCTTCCATTCAAAAGTTATGCCCAATGTTAAAGTTTTTTCGGACAAACAGACAAACAGACAAACAGACGGACAGGCCAAAAACTATATGCCTCCGAATCTGTGATTCCGGGGGCATAAAAAGATATATGAAAGCCTGGTATTGATCATAATGCTATAGAAATTCTACATGTTCTACTTTCTCAAAACTCAAACTCAACTAATATTTATTTAAAGTCGGTTTGCACATGTGAACAACAAACATTAGCTCTTAAGAGCTATTTACTGACTCATTAGAAAAGTACTTATATAAAATTTGATCCAAGATATACATGTAAGATATGATCTAAATCTCATGGGAAACTTGCAGCAAGCAAAACATATCACATGTGAAATTTGAAAGATCTATCACTTGAAAATATTCAGAAGGTAAGGTCAAGGTAAAGATTTTTGCAGACCAAAGGACACAAAAAAAAATCCTCATGCTTCTGAATCTCTATCATAAAATCTAAATTTTTACCTTCTCATCATCTATGAACTGGTCTGAACAGATGACACAGTGTGCTCTCATCTTGTGTCCTTCTCATAGGGATATGTATGACATGCATCCAACCTGAAAGAAACGAATACCGTTAAAATGATTTGACAAAATAAGTATGTACACATGTATATAAACAGGAAAAATAAGATTTTTTTGAAAAATCCCGGAGGATCTGGGTATTCAATTAGGATGTTTTTAACCAATAAAGATTTGATAGTTAATTTTGCCCCTGCAAAAATTACAGTGTCCTCTCTGAATTATAATAATTATTTTACCAGTTAGACGGTTCGTTACTGGTATTTTATGCAAAAAATAAAATCTTTTGCAGCTGATCTACATACATCATGATATTGACGATATGCATGTACATTAATTTGGAAATCGAAGAGATTAAAAGAGAAGCCTCCTAATGAATTTTTTCTTTCGGTCAGAAGTTGTGATTATAATTTTTTGTAACAATAGCATTACATGAAAAGAAATAACATGTATACCATACTGAATCAGTGATGTACATACTGGAGGACTTAGATAGCTAGAGATAATGGATACCAACTGGCAACTCACTGTTGCTTTGTTTGTTTGGCAGGGTTTTTTTTATAGTTACGGGGTATTGGGAAAATTGGGGTTGAACAATGTTCACAGTAATTCGACATGAACATTTCACCATTTATGGAATAAGTGTCTTAATTTGTGTTTTGTTACGGGTATGCAACACACAGCAAGAGCATTTATCGTACCAGTACATGTAATGTGTGTTAGAGCATTTCATGTGATAAAATCATAAATGCACTTGCTGTGTGTTGCATACCCGTAACAAAACACAAATTATGACATTTATTCTATATATATGCACCACAGTTGTCTGTTTCATTCTTGTTTTCTGAAATCACATTTTTCCAGGTAAAAAGGTGACTTTCAAATTTAGGTCACCACGGGTACCTCTCTCACTGAGACCGGTCTTCTTGGCGAGCCATTAATGTTGCTACTTCATAGCGTATTTATATAAATCTATTGATTGGGAGAGTCTTCAACCAGTACACCTGTATGACATTACCTTTTAAAAATATTTACAATGCGTGAATAAAGTCTGGACGTAAGCATATTCTATCGCACACCTATTGTAAAATAACTCGTAACGTCACGTTAAATACTTATAAATTTAACCAGCGATGAGGCAGGATTGATATTTTATTTGGAAAAAAGTCTCGTCAGTAAAATCATAGCGGGGGCGGTGTCTGAGAAAAAACAATCGGCCCAAGATAATCTTATGAAAAAAAAAGCCGTTTAAGCTAACAGTAATCACTATCAAAACATGTTTTCACACCGTAAGTTAGATCCGTTGATCAGCTTTTTAGCCCACAATTACGTGACTCTCTTTGAACGATGGAAGAAAAAAAAATGACTTTGCAATGAAATACGGGACATTTCAGGACAAATTTTAATTTAACAGGAATTCTGGTGTCCCGGCGGGACAGATTATTTAGGTGCGATTTTCCGGGACACTTCTGTCCCACCAGGACATCTGGCATGTATGTAAACGTGAAAGCCAATAAACAGTAATCACCATCAAAACATGTTTTCACACCAATAATATCAGGAATACCCACGTTGGGTACCCACGTTCATGCTGCGGCAAGGGTATCCAGGTGTGGTGGCACCTTATAAAAGCCGTTGGAAATACGGACCATCCAAGCAGTACATAATTATACCACCCTCCTGCATACATGCATACACCACATACACAAGTGGAGGGTGGGCATTAAAATGGGGTAGTACTTCGCCCCTTAAATAATAGAAGGGGCTATGAGGCACCCCAGAGGGGAACGGCCTGGCTAGAGTACTCTGTAACGGGCAGTTGGCAAATGAGTTCCCTGCAATATAACATCAATACAGCCAACTGACCCAATAGAGGGTTGCCAGGTGCCCAAACAGAAAGAAAGAAAGAAAGAAGGAAAGAAAGAAATACTGCAAGTTATATCCATTGATCAGCTGTTTAGCCGACAATAACAGGACTGAAGGAAAAAAATTACAAAAACAACAAGCAAAATGACTCTGCACTGAAACACAGGACATTTCAAGACAAATCTTAATTTGACGGGAATTGTCATGTCCCTGAGCCAGTCAGATTTTTTAGGCTCAATTTTCCGGGAGATGTTTGTCCCACTGGGACATCTGGCAAGTACAGACAGGTCCGGGTGTAATCGGGAAAAAACAAAAAACGCAGTGTATTTATTTCAGGTGTTTTCTAAAGGTAAATCAGAAAACACAGTGTAATTGTATTCCCCCTCTGTCACTTTCATCCCCCTCTGTAGCTGCTATATGCCCCTCTGATGGAAGGTGTGAAAATCGCTCAGGTGTGGAAGTTACCCTGACAAAAGGCCAGGTAGTGGCATTTATACTAGAAGGAAATATTAGATACCATTACATGTATGAAGGCTGTTTTCTGTTTATTTTTCAAAACTTAACAAACACTTGAAGTTTTAACATGTATAAAAGAGTATTTTAATTTCATAATTTAAACTTTATAATATCCACTAATTTTATAATAAATTGAAGTTTGTTATTGGACATTCAAAAACTGAAATTAAAACATGCTAAAATATAAGATAAAATTATTTTATAGTTATACATTTTTTTCTTTCTAATATCCATAATTATCTTTTCTTTTTTTTTTTTTCACATATTGGACATTCAAAAACTGAAATTAAAACATGCTAAAATATAAGATAAAAATAGTTTATAATTTTACATAATTATCTTTTTCTTTTCTTTTATTTTTCTGTTTATTTTTTTTTTTTACATATGGATATCTGAAAGAAAATAATATACATAAAAACAAAACAATGATTATAAAAAAAATTATTGTACTTTGAAATTATACAAAATTTCATTCAATTAAAGAAAAGCTTTTTAAGAATTGAAACATATTTTTCAAACATGTCAAAGAATCGATTTCAGGGTCGGTGCCCCCCCCCCCCCCCCTCCATGAATTTGTCCAATACTTTCAGCCGGTAACGCTGCCTGTGCAAACAACATATACCCCTGCGTTAATCTGATTATCTGTTTAGCTTAGGTGACTTCTCCGGACAATGATTTCCCACGCCTCAGATTATGAACTAGATTAAACACGGGAATTATAAATTTTAGAGTCCTCACAATTATGGCCGGGGTATTGGAGTTTGATATATATTTTATGTCGTTTAAACAGTCATAAAGTATTTGTATATCAAGTTCTCCCAGATTTTAAGTAAAAAACGTCACGATTTTTTTTCATAAATACTAAAGATTGGTAAATTATTTTGCGCTCCTGTAACAGTCAGATATTTTTTGACTGACAACAACATTTATATCGTTACGCGATAAACTTATGACACGTGACGGTACGACGTGAATCAAGCAATACATATAAACGTTTTCTCGTAGCGCGGGGTATGTCAATATGTCAATATACAATGTACACATGTATTTTGATAATGTAACACGTTTCATCATACATTTAATGAAGGAAAATTACGGCCTACATGTTTAAAGTACGACGGAAAATGATATTAACGTACGTGCGTAGTACAGGTAGAAGCCACAAAAGCCGTTTCTCTGGTAAATACAAGCTTGCTGTGGACTACAAGACATTTAACACCTGGAACCAGGTATAAATCAATAAACACAGCGCGGTATTTATGTCTTTTAAACAATCTTATTAGTTTTACAAGATTGGTCCCTAGAAAAACGACACCGTAGACTTTATCATCTTTTAATTTCCCGTCTAAATAGGACCTTTAATATAATATATTGATCTTTGAAATTTACCATCACGGACATTTCACTGACGTTCAATCGTGTACTTATCCCACAGACTAGGAATTTACAGCATGGAGTACATCGGATACGAAAGCGGGGGGGGGGGGGGGGGGGGGTTGTACCAATACTATGTTCTCAAAACCTGGCAAGTCGGGCGACTACGCTATTTTAGTTGGTGCCGTCTACGTCGTCGGAGATTATTAAAGTGGCGTTCAGTGAGCCGTACAGGTGTGAAAGAGAGTCGTGGTATCGACAGATATTCAATATCAAGATAAACATGATAAATAGACAATCCCCCCAACACTTTACCCTTGCTTTTTTTTTTTTAAATATTAGGGAATGAAAGAGAGAGTTACGTGAAATGTATTTGCGGCATCTAAATATTTCTGCAATTACATTTTTTTTCATAATATTTTTTTTATAATAAAATAGCGAATATTACGTCGGCGCTTCGGGCCGGTAATTTTGTTTTTTCGATATGTTTTTTTTTAATTTAAGAACAAAGTCGCAGTCTACCTTCCCTCCAAAAAAAAAGTAAGTAGGTTGCGGAGTCGAGGAATGGCCAGGCCTAAAACGGCGGAATAGTAAGATTTTTTTAGTGTTGTAGATGTAGAAGCAGAGTTCGTGAAATGTATTGGTTTTAGCGGATTTGCTGATAAAAAAAAATTGGGTCCGATAAAATCGCACGTTATATCTTTTATTTGGACAGATAAAAATCCCTAAATGTCCGACATTTTATTAGAAGATTTCAAGAACTCTGCAAAACTCTACAAAAGACTACAAGACTCTACAAAATTAGGTCCTAAGATTGGGGGGGGGGCTTCTTAGGACCTAATAGTTTAATTTTGTTGTCTTTCTCAAAGTACATAGATAACAGCGATTACCAAATTATTTCCATTACCGCACGTAGACCTGAACACCCTTATTCAAAAGCAATTGTAAACTTAGCTACCCCCCCCCCCCCCGCCCCTGTTTTTTTGTTAGTCCCCTACCGGCAATGCCGTAGGGGGCTCTTTTTCTAATTAAATTTAAAGACATATATAAAATGATCAAAACAGTAAAGCAAAGGACAGTCGTTATACTCTGCGCAGTCAGCCAAAAAGGTGTGAAAAACAAGTTGATTGTCAATCCATCTGCCAGAAGATAGAAGATTACTGTACCTGCGTACCTGTAAAATATAATCGCATTACCGCGCCCGCACGAACCCCCCCCCCCCCCCTTTTTTTTTTAAAGAAAATCAATGGGTGGGATATTTACCGTTTTTAGAATTATAATACAGTAGACAGTGTTGTGAGTCGGGGATATCTGTGGGTTTTTTTTTTTTGGTCTGGAATAAGTCATTACTATAGGGGATATTTTATTGTCAATTTTGATGATATGGCATTCCGTATAGTTCACCCCCTCCCCCCTCTGTCTCTGTCTCTCTCTCTCTCTTAATTTTTAAATTTCAACTTATTTGGGGTACGAAGAATAAAAAAAGAAATAAATAAAGATAAAGTAAAACGAAAAGAATAGAGGACGGAAAAGAAAAGTGATTAGTAACTTTTCATAAGAAGTAAATAAAAATGTATTGCGCACGCGAACAGAGCCTTTTACATGTAATTTTCATCTTTTCACCGACAAGTGGCCAATAGCTCGAGCTGAATCGTCAACGTGAACAATACAAATGTATCTTTATAATTCCTTAGAATATTATTTACAGTGCGTGAATAAAGTCTTTAAGAAAGCATTCTATTCTATCGTACACCTTATACTCGCAGATTAGACGTTGCCGTAGAATGACTTGTCACGGCGCGCTGATTGTACGTTGGAACATTTTTTATTTTAAAGACGGATTTACAGGACAATGTTATTTCCTTAGATAAATAGATAGATAGATAGTAACATGCGATCGGAAATTAACCAGCGATCGTAAACTAGGCATGACGGATTTTTTTTTCATAAAAACGTACGTCTCGTCGGTGAAAAATTATAGCGTGTGGTGGTGTCTCGGAAACAACGAATGAATTTTATATGGCCAGGCCTAAATAAAATAAATATGATAAATTAGAGAAACAGGAGGAGCTCAAATACCGACTTCTTTGAAAATTAGGTCGGAGTCCATGGCCGAACATAAATCACAAATATTTCTTTCAATAATAAAGCCTGTGTTTGTGAAACACGAATGCCCCCGGTTGCATCTTTGTTAGTATGAACACTATTTTCTGTTAAGTACATGTATGTGAGGACACTGGGTTAAAAGGTCAAGGTCACGAGGTCAAAAATTTTGGTATCAATGGAAAGGTCTTGTCACAAGGAATACACATATGAAATATGAAAGCCCTATCGGTTACCATTCAAAAGTTATGCCAAATATTAAAGTTTTTGAAAAGTAGGTCAAAGGTCAAGGTCACGAGGTCAAAAATTTTGGTATCAATGGAAAGGTCTTGTCACAAGGAATACACATGTGAAATATGAAAGCCCAATCACTTCCCATTCAAAAGTTACGCCCAATGTTAAAGTTTTTGAAAAGTAGGTCAAAGGTCAAGGTCACGAGGTCAAAAATTTTGGTATCAATGGAAAGGTCTTGTCACAAGGAATACACATGTGAAATATTAAAGCCCTATCACTTCCCATTCAAAAGTTATGCCCAATGTTAAAGTTTTTGAAAAGTAGGTCAAAGGTCAAGGTCAAGGTCACGAGGTCAAAAATTTTGGTATCAATGGAAAGGTCTTGTCACAAGGAATACACATGTGAAATATGAAAGCCCTATCACTTCCCATTCAAAAGTTATGCCCAATGTTAAAGTTTTTGAAAAGTAGGTCAAAGGTCAAGGTCAAGGTCATGAGGTCAAAAATTTTGGTATCAATTGAAAGGTCTTGTCACAAGGAATACACATGTGAAATATGAAAGCCCTATCACTTCCCATTCAAAAGTTATGTTCAATGTTAAAGTTTTTCGGACAAACAGACAGACAAACAGACAAACAGACAAACAGACAAACAGATAAACAGACAAACAGACAAACAGACGGACAGGCCAAAAACTATATGCCCCCGAATCTTTGATTCCGGGGGCATAAAAATGTTTAAACCTAGAATTATAAAGTCCGTAGGAAAGATGCCAGGCACCAAACACGTATGCAAAGACGGAGTTGATCTATAAACTTTCTGTACATAGTCAGATAGTTAAATTGGTAAACTGTAAACAAATAAAAATGATTTATATGTATATGTAAGAATGAAATTTTTGTTCTATTTCCAGTTACTCTATTGTTTTTTCTTCCTTTTAAAAAAATTCATATATAAAATCAAAATGATAAGTTTGTAAATATATGATTTTTATTTCATTTCTACTTACCCATACACTTTTTATTTAATTTAGAAAATCATGAATAAGGATAACTTTAATTCGAATAATATAATAAATATGAATGTTATTTTTAAAAATATGAATAATAAAATAATAAAAATTGAGATAACTTAAATTCAAAATATGAAAAAAAAATGATAACTTTTTTTTTTTTTTTTTTGTTCAAAATATGAAACAAAAATGATAACTTGGTTTTTTTTGTTTTTTTGTTTTTTTGTTTTGTTTGTTTGTTTGTTTAATTTCTACTGAATGCATGAATTACTTTTTTTAGCAATAAAAATTCTTCCTTAGAAAGGTGACAATACATCTGTATGTCCTATATAGGTGAGGGGAGTTGTTAATTAGCTCAGGTAATAAACATCCCCAATAACACCCTACTACAGGTAAAGTCGCTCTAGGATGGCTCAGGTAAAAACACCTGAAAAACACTGCGTATTCTGATTTTTTCTGCACTGTTTTTTGTTTTTTCCCGATTACACCCGGACCTGTCTGTATGACTTATTCTTGAAGTCGGACTGGTCACATGACCAAATTTCCGCCATGTTTACAGGGGGATGTGCCTCTAGATTTTTCAGTGTGCCCTATGAAAAATCCGTGATTTTGTTTGTTCCTTCTTCAAATCTCGTTTTATATTGGGGTTTGAGGAGCTAAGAGCTAATTCATCAATGATTCCTTCAATGAATTCTAGTAGTTTTATCCTTGATATAAACGTTAGATTCTAGATATAAAGCAATTTCCATACACTATGCTCTATGATAAACACCAAGTTTATCCCCCAACTATTTTCGGAACTTCTCTGTGCTCATCTCTAATTGAACCTTTGTGTGACATCACGCCGACTTAGAGAATTGGACATCAGAGGCCACATGCATCCCTTTTAATCTCAATGATCGTGTACATAATATTCCGGTGCACAGTCCAAGAGAAAAAGGGACGCATTTGGTCAGCGTGAGTTGCACAGAATTTCCTTTGACCACAGATTCTAATCGAATTGTTCAGTCTTTGCAATTTATAATGAAAATAAGATTATTATCTTTAATGTACCTTAAGTTTAAGTTTAGCATTACAAGGAATAATTTGCATATGGACAGTTTACAGTGGAAACTTGATCTTGAATCTGGCGGCTTCTTTTCTCAGACATATCGTCATCACAACAGTTCAATGGGCGTACCTATTTTTAGTACTCCGACGCGGACTCCGACTTCAAAATGTCCGACTTCAAATATGTTTTTGCATAATTCTTAGTTGCTTTATTCCATTGAACGTAATTACCTGGTTGATTTTATTGCCACATATATTATGAAGATTCTCATATATGACAACTGCTGATAAAATGTTTATTCTGTTATAATTCGCCGACCGACTTCCCCTAGCACCCTAAAACTAGTACTTGGCCGACGCCGACGCGGACTTCCAAGTAAGCTGTACATTATACGTACTTGTATATCTTTTTCGCCAATATCAGCTAATTCCTACAAATACTAGTGATAAATTTTTCTTCAAATTCTTCCCATAGATATTCCAAAAATTCAAATTTGACACGTACATCCTGAAATCGTTTTGATAATACTCTAGCCTAGCATCAGTAATTTACTTGACCGACGCGGACTCGGACTTCTAAACAGGCTGATCGAGTCGGACACCTAATTTTAAGTAGTACTTGACCGACGCGGACTTAAAAAGTGACCGATTCGAATGTTGACTTTAAAACTGATTTTAATAGTATGTGTATCTTCTTTCAAGAACGCGGACCTCTGAATATGAAGTTTGAATACATGACCGACTCCAACACCTACTTCAGATTTATACCGACTTGGACACGCCGACTTCAGATTTATACCGACTTGGACACGCCGACTTCAGATTTATACCGACTCGGACAAACCGACTTCAGATTTATACCGATTCGGGCACGCCGACTTCAGAGTTAGACCGACTTGGGTACGCCGACTTCAGAGTTAGACCGACTCGGGCACGCCGACTTTATAGTTGGACCGACTCGGACACCGACTTCAGGGCTCGGCACCATAAACTAAGAATTGACTTAAGTCTATTTCAATTTTCTTTTGTCTCACTATTATATAAGTGATGACTTGAAATGATTCACAGAATTTTTCTATTTTCAGAGTAGAATAGAATGGATGAATTCAATATTTCAAAATTTCACTGATTTGCTATATATCGTACATGTCCTTTGAGAATTTGACTTGAGTCAATTTTTAGATTATGGTGCTGGGCCCAGATTTATACTGATTCGGGCACGCCGACTTCAGAGTTAGACCGACTCGGGCAAGCCGACTTCAGAGTTAGACCGACTTGGACACGCCGACTTCAGAGTTGGACCGACTCCGACATCGACTTCAGAGTTAGACCGACTCGGACTCGCCGACTTCAGAAGTAAACCGACTCGGACACGCCGACTTCAGAAGTAGACCGACTCGGACGCCGACTTCAGAGGTAGACTGACTCGGACGCCGACTTGAGTATTAGACCGACCTCAGGGAGATGCCGAGTTCAAAATAGAATTTGACTGCCTCGGACGCCGACTTGAAGGACTAGTTAATGTTATCATGAGCACTATGATTTGACCTACTTGGACACCCACTTTGAACAAGCTACATGTACTCTGATGGAGAATAAACAATACGAGTCGGATACAGACTCTGAACAAAATCAAACCTATCTAGTGAACTGTAGTTGACCTTGTCCTTTACTGTTTTCAAGTTCATTTCTGTGTAAACTTTAGATTATTCTTTGTTTATCTTTTAACGAAGGACTTATGAATAATAATACATAGCTATAAAAGGATGTAGGACATTTTCTGGATGAAAGAAAATTATTCACTCTGATAATCATTCAAGTAGTGATATTTCGTACATGGGACAAATATTCTCTCTTAAAATTTGGTTTATTTCGTCAAAATTAACATAAATTAAACCAACAGAAAAATGGGAAATTTAAGTACCCTTCCCCATCTTGCTACAGGTTTCCATCTCGCTAAAATTCCATATAGATACTGTACATGTTGCAAAGCGGGATACTAATTTCAAAAATCGGTTGGATGGGAAGCAAGATATAAGGTCTGATTTGAATGATGTATACTTGTCAACTTTTTTATCAAGATAAAAGTATAATTATATATAAAAGTGTTATATTCTGAGCTCAAACGGAAATTCATATAACTTCTTTTCTTTTTTCTTCGCAAAAGATACATGACAGATCCCAACATTTAACATAAACTTACAAATTGGTTCTTTCAAACTTATGATACATTGTAGAATTGTACTTTTTCTTTTATTTATAATCCGGAGCTGATATCGTAAAACAGAGTTCTGTCATGAAATATTGAAGAAAACAGATTTTGACCCCCATTCAGAGAATCAAATTTAAACTTGGATTTCATTAAGTAATAGTAATAATAATAATAAAAAACAAACAAACAAACAAAAAACAAAACAAAAAAAACAAACAAAAAAAAAAAAAAAAAACAAAAACAATAAAAAAAACCCCAACGAGTCGGACGTCCGAGTCGGCTCTTCTGATTCTTGCATTGAATCGTACGCAAGAAAGATAACTGCGTAGATCTTCTCATGGTAGTCTCTCAATAATCAGAGTTATCCTTCCTTCATAATTAGTACGGTGCGTAAATGAATGAATGAATACATCAATAAATCAATAAATCAATCAAATTAGCATGAAAACTAGTGATATGATATATAGCAGATTAATAGAATTGTCGAGTAAGTTCATTCATTCATTCAGTCAAGAGAGAGAGAGAGAGAGAGAGAGAGAGAGAGAGAGAGAGAGAGAGAGAGAGAGAGAGAGAGAGAGAGAGAGAATACAAATCATAGTTTTACCATAGTTATTCAAATCTCTTTCTTACAGAAATTAAATTATGGACTGTGCGGAATATTTTGATATTAATCTAAATTTAATAATCGTATAAAATTACACCAATTATCTTGGACTCAAGACACTCATATTCAGATTCTTTATTCCAAAAGCATACAGCTTATAGGATTGACATATATACAATTACATTTTTTGCTTTCTACCATATTTACAATATATATATACAAAGTGAAGTGAGCAGTTACATTAGAATGTGGTAATAACAAGTCCCTTTGATAAGTTTATAATTAAATTCTTTGAGTAATGCTGGAATGATTCATAATTTACTTCTACTTATAATTCTAAGAGTCATTTTTGTCTATAGTAATTAATTAAACACAAATAAGCAGTATTGACAAGCAAACAGAGCGGAGAGTGATCAGCTTATGTTATTACAATTTACATAAAGAACACCATTAACAAAAAGCAGCTAAATGCTACTTTGGTTTATAAACCAGAATGATTTCAATTTGGTAAGTCAGATGCATATAATCATAAGTTGAGTCGGCAATTACTATTAAATAAAATAATGATACAATGGCGAATCAGGTACATGTATATGATAGTATATCCAAGTATGACACTGTGGTAAATCAAGTACATATGACTCTGTGGTGAGCCCTATGGTATATCAAGTACGTATGACCTGTGGTAGATTAAGTATATATGACAAGTACACACGACACTTTATTCTATAAACTATAAATAGCGACGCGCTGATTGGCTGATAACATCGTCGACGCTCCTGAATAAATCATCATATACCACGGTCTAAAAATAGACCGGGATATCCCCTACTATCTTCTGTAAATGGCGACGTTATTTATTGTGAATCAAAGATGAAATTATAGAATAAAACAGTTATGAACTTTTAACTCAGTTTATATGATGTGATATTGACTTATTGTGAAAATATTGACCTCGGCTTCGCCTCGGTCATTATTTTCACAGTAAAGTCAATATCACATCTTATACGTCAAGGAATTGTATAGTAGTAAATCATGTATTAATGACACTGTGGTAAATTAAGTATATATGATACTGTGGTGAATTAAGTATAAACGACTCTATGATAAGTCAAGTACATATGACACTGAAGTGAATCAAGTATATATGACATGTGAATCAAATATATATGATACTGTGGTAAATCAAGTACGTGTGACACTGAGGTGAGTGACAATTTGGTAAATCAAGTACATAATCAAATATATCTTTAGGATACTGTGGTAAATGAAGTGTGACACCGTGGTAAATCAAGTACATATGGCACTGAGGTAAATCAAGTACTTATACTGTGGCAAATTAAGTATGACACTCACTGAACATGTATCTCGGATGTGTTGTATCTATACTAGTCTCTCGTACATGTATCTTACGGAAGGGAGCTATAGTCTGTAACCATGATAACGTGTCGAAGACACTGGAAATCTGTAAAAATGAGTTTTATGATTACGACGTATACAAGAACCACAGGAGCTCGATGTCATGGATCTACGTACATTAGCATCCTGCTTCTTTGATCTTTATTTCGAAGGAAAGTGAAAGTACTGTAGAGAAGGGACGTATATAATTCAGGGTTGTTGGCGCCGAGCTCCTGTGAAAAGAACTTGTGCTATGTTGATATCCAATTCCTTGAGTACTTCCTTCCAGTAAGGTTTCACGTGAGGCTGTGCGACGCTTGTGAAGAGAAACAATCAGAAACTTAAGCAGCAGCAACGTTTGATATTGGATCGACTCAAAAAAAAATGCTCAACTCTCATTACTTAATCGTTAACCGTACAGTACGTTTGATAAATGACGGTTATGAAGAAATCTATTGCGCCGAAACCCACCCCATTCCCTTCTTTGTATTTGCCAAACATACTCATTTCCCCATTTCATGTATCTCTAAATCCGCCCGAGACGCGTACGTTTACGAACTTTTCTTTAAACGGCTTTAAAGTGTCCCCGACAAGATATAGATTTCAAACCGGAACCTTAAAATCTTTGGGTTTTTTTTTTAGTTTTGTAGTCCCTGTTTAACAACTAGTTGATTTTGATGGACATGAGTTACCTGCTCTTACTTTGCTAACGCGTCGCGTAGATCTAATGCCTGCCTTTACGAAATCTTGTTCCCGACTTTAAAAATCAAATTTAATTTAATCATGTCACGTAAAAGGCAAATCAATAAAAGCTCGGAACATGATTCATATGTTGAATTATCATTGTCTTTGGATAAAAGCTTTTAAAGGTTGATCTACACGGGGTCATGTGAATTCAACATCATATCTGAGATTAAAGTGCGCAGATTTTTTGAGATTTGAAATTTGAGATTTACTTGCAAAGATTTTTTATTTGTAAGTGATCGGAATTTCATATTTCGCATGTGTTTTCAATGTGACAAACCTTTCCATGGATATCAACCCTGACCTCGGAGTATGACCAACTTTGAAAACAGCTCGAACTTTTACCTTCAAGTTGTCTATAAGTTTTGAATGGTAAATAAAGTGCCTTTCATAATTTACATGTGAATTCCTTGTGACGGGGTCTTTCCATGGTACCACTTTTTTTTTACCTCGTGACCTTGACCTTGGGGTTTCTTTGCAAAACTTTAATCTTGGGCATAACCTTTGAATAGTAGGTGATACTTGTTTCATATTTTGTGACAATACCTATCTGTTGGTACCAAAATGTTGTCCTTGTGACCTTGGGCTTTAAATTTGATCTTCTTTTGAAAATCTTTAACCTTGCATGGCCTTAACTTTTATATGGTAGGTGATAGACCTTTTGATTGACACCAAACTTTTGACCTTGTGACTTTAACCTCTAGCATGAAACGATTATTTTTGTTCGTTAATTGCAGACATGTATGATATTTTAGAAAAATGTAAATATGATACATGTATTTTCCATGGCATTATACTTAAACTATACGGAGCGAGATATTTAAAATTTATCTTCTCTTTAGCTTTAAGTTTTTCAGGCCAAAATTATCAAAAGATTCAGCATATTTTTTTTGAATTTGTGTCAGCAAAAATGTTGAATGTCTGAATTGTAGTGTGTGAACGCGTTTTAAATTTGATCAAAGTTGACAAGATAAGCAAAGTTTTATTTCAAATCGACAAGTTTTAGATATTCATCAAGACTAGGAATACAGGTACGTGACATTGTAACAATCTCCATGGATCTTTTCAGACCAAAAAATTACTTTAATAGCCGGTTAGTGTAAAATCATGTGGGTAGTGATACACTTGGGTACTCGGATTTCAATGAAACTTTGCACAAATATTTATTTTAGTACCAAAATACGTATTTTAGATTTTTTGGCGTTTAATCAATGGTTGCTATTGAAAATTACATTTCAAATTTCCTTAGCAACAAGCCTTTCTTTGCAAGATTTTGCTACAATATACACATTACTTACATCAATAAATTGAATCATTTATCTTTATAATTCAAACATATTCTTAACATGGAAAGGGTATGCCATGAAGTATCCCATTTTTGAAAATTTGGTAAAATTTTGTGGAAAAAAAGAAATTTAAGTATATAAATCTCTTTTTTTTTTTGCAGTTTTACATTTTACATTTATTTAAAACTAAAAATATTAAAAAGTCAAATGGCTACATTTGATCACTATAATTCTTCGAGAAAACCCCAAAAGGGCAACAACTACACATTTAGTATAGTGACAGAATACATAAAGACATTCTTATTTATAAACTTTTCTACCAGATTAATAAAAAATAGTACTCTGATATTGTCCAGTTTCTCTGTCTAGTTTCTCTGTCTAGTCTGTCTGTCTAGCTGGGTGGCTTGCTGTCCGTCCATCCGCAAAACCTTTAACTTTGGCAATAACATTTGAATGGTTAGTGATAGGGCTTTTAGAATCATATTGGATATGTATATGTATATTCATTGGTAAAATGTCGCCATCTTGCTTTTTCTTATATTACTGATGACATCGTTTTCTAGTTCCTATCAGTACGAATACATAGGTTATGACGAAAACGCAATGCGATGTACGCAATCCGGTTCGAAAGAAATAAATTCTGAAAACTAGAATATCAATATATATGAACCTAGGGATCTATATGTTTGTAAACATAATCAGGATAAACACGAACATGTTTGATGGAGGTTCTTTATCGGTACCATGTGTACCTCGGTCTTGTCGGATTTTTTGTTTTTGTTTTTTAAATTTCTGATGTCTTATGTAGTTATGAACCATTTGACGCCGACAATCGATAGTCTTTCGATTCTGACGATCGATTTCATGTTTCTTTTTTTTTTTATTAAATCGATCGTCGCTGAGAGGGCGATGTTTAGGATTGCGGTGTCTTTTCTTTCATTTTCCAACGTTTCAGTTACTATTTTGCAATGATGATAAAACATGCAGATAATTGTCATGTTTGGGATTTCTTGGATTATCTTAATTTGATGAAAATGTCAAAACCTTTATTCCTTTCTTTTGTGTTGTGTATGAGTGTTTTTTTTTTTTTTTTTTTTTATTTTCCTATTAAAAACGATCGGTTTTACACCGATTTTCCGATTAGATCTATCGATTTACAACACTAGTTTATGTCATCTGTGTTTATGAGTCGTTTTGGTGTCGTCTCTGATTAATGATATTGTGTTTAATGCATGTTTGTTGGATATTATTTTGCCTATACATTTGGATTTGTGTGTCCATATCATTACTAAGGTATTTGGCAAGTGAACCATCTAACAAATTTTTATGCGAGTTTTAAATTTCACGATTCAAGGTCATTCATGGGTAATTAGGAAGGTTACTTCCCGTTTTTACCACTTTTGAAAAATATTCATTCCTGTTTCTCCCACTTTATATAACAAAACAAAGTAATTAACTTAATAATTGTTTATCTAGTTGATACTAATTAGTGTTAAAACATCTTGTAACTGGTAAAAATCTAGCTTTTTATGAAAAAAAGTATTTTCATGAAAACGTTTTACTGAAGATAAATTGCAGAAAATATTTTTTGCAATCAAGGGCATCTTTTCGTAATATGGTATGAACGACAAGTGTAATACTATTATCTTTTCTGAAACTGTGTCTTACATTAAAAGTGAACGGATGACTACTGATTCTGAAAGTTAAAAAAAGACACTATATTAAAATTTTTGAAATTGAGAAATTTCCTTAAAATATACTAGGAAAGTATTGGTCATTTCTGCTTTGGGAATGAGTCCAATAATCGTGACAATTGGCCTTAAATAAGGCCTTGAAAAATCATCGATCTGTGACCTTGATAATTGACATCATTGAAATCCTTCTGGGATAATAAGTTTTAAGTGGAAATTCTATTGAAGAATTGAATTCTATTGAATTATTTCCATTTTGGATCCTGACTATGTTTTGAAGTTGAAAATCAAGGTTTTAAGTAAAATATATCAACCCCTGGATATTTCCACCGAAAAAAAGTATCATGATAAAAATGGAAAAAAAAAAAAGATATTTACCTTCATCTGAATAAGTTGGTATAAGAGGCGAGACAAAAACGAGGTGTCAACAGGGTTCAAACTCACGACCTTCATTGTACAAGATAGCAATACCATTGCCGACTGAGCTCTCGAGGATTACATACAAACTGTGTTACATATCTTTATATACATCCATTAAAAAAATTATACAGAGGGGGAGACGACAGCAAATCATCACCCTTGTATGTCTTTGCGAGTACAAATGTATACATGATAGGCATTGCAGTTTGTATCAATCTTCAAAGATTTATTGTCTACATACCTTTGATTTATGATGAATTAGCATGTACATTTTGTATCTTAGTCAGTTTTGTCAATCATAAAGACAGATTAGTGTAGTGCATGTTTACCATCATCAGTAACAAACTAAACTTTTGATTTATGCAAAGTCATCGGCTAGTAATATTTTTGCGAATACTAATTTGCGCGCAAAGAAATAACGAAAATTAGTATCACGTGAAATTTCATCCTTCCAAACTATCTAAATAAATTTGTGGATTTGTTAACTTAAAGACTATATTTCATCAAAAATAGACCCTCTGTTATTCTTCAACATTCTTTAACATTGTCAGCTTATATTTGCCCATTCTCCGAAAAGAGTTGTCTCCTCCTTACATTTTGTAGAGTAGAGCTTGAACTGCCTGAAGTTTGATAACGCATATTTGGCAAACGACTAACATTCTTATAATTTTGATGGCCTGTTGTGACGTCACATTCGCGTTTTGAACGCAGGGAGAATTTACTCATGTGTACATGTATACTTCTGACGCTGTTACAAACAAATTCAGTTATGTCGGTTTCTAATTATTGACATGAGTGTATAAAAATATTGAAAAATAAGTAATGATTAGTATATTGAATTCACACTTTTGGCGTTCATGGATGGATCATGCTGATTTTTGCAAATGAAAAACCAGAATTATACACCCATGAACACCAAACGTAAGAATGTCATTTCTGAAATATTCTTAGTAATAAAAATGTTTTGACAGCGACACACTAAAAAAAAAAAAAAAAAAAAAAACTAGGCATAAAAGTGTTGACCTTGATATTCTCTGGCCTTGTCTGTTTTGAATACGCCCTGTTTACACGGAGAATTAAATCTGGCGCATGTGTATAAGATATACTTGGATTCTATATTATGTTAACACCATAATACGATACTTGTAGTCACCCCTGGACCTCAAATCATAGAATAAGAGGGCAAAACAATGCAACGGGTCTCATGACTGACGTAAATTAACGTCGTATTATGACGTCACTTTTCTCTCGTTTTGACGTCATACATAATCTAATGCGAATAGACCATTTTTACATTACCGGTGGACTCGCATTTTGGACACTCTAAGACCCAACATAACTAGTTTTGACGTTATTTTTCATTATGACGTCACGGATATGTTTTGTAAGAAATAACGTCAAATGTTTTGATGTCGGGTCTTGGAGTATCTAAAATTCATGTATACTGTGTGAATGTGAAAATTGTCCAATAGATTAAATGCGCATTCGTGTGAAGAGGCCTTTTTGGACTGTTTCCATAGAATTTGATGACGTCACAATCAGTCTACGTCAAATACCGTCTCAAATGGGAAGTCACTCTGGTTTTCGAAAATAGCGGATAACTTATCAAATGGCAGACCATGAGAAATTTTCAAATGTATTAAATTTACTCAAGATGTAATACTAATTATTTTGCCACGGACTAGTTCGAACCAATCAGAGAACGTAAATCGCGTCACGTGCACGCCATCTAAATTTCTATATACCGTCAGCAATGCCGCCATTGCCGTATTAATGAATTCGCATGTAAAGGAAGACGTGAAACGCCAATTTTCTGCAACAACAAAAAAAAAAAAAAAAAAGAAAGAAAGAAAGAAAAAAAAAAAGAAAAAAAAGGAGAGAGATTTTGGTCCTCGACAAAATAAAACAGTTACAACAGTATTAGACCTCGCCTCGCCTTCTATGGGCTTAATCAACCCGACAATTCTCTGTAGACGGTCAGTAACAAACCTAATAACTAATAGTGTCGACCTCTATAATTAAAAATCACACTGAACGCCCTCTATCTTTAAATTTGACAAAAATATATATAAAGCGTCTGTGAGTACCCGATCACTACTCTTTCGAGAACACGTGGTCCTGATCACTCTTTCGAGAAAAACGTGGTTAATACGTGCTTACAACGTTCGTCATTACTTTTCACATTGATTTTCATTTGCCGTTAAAATCGTCTTTTGAAAATGAATCCTAAGACTATTCCAGTTCTGATAGTGGGACATTCCCAGACAAAATATTTTGATAGGTACCTCAACCTTGATGGCGTCGATGTTAGGTCCTTTTCAGGGTATAAAATTGACCAAATATGGGAGGAAATTAAGTATATAATTCCCTCTTACCCCATAGTTTGTCTACATATTGGTGCAAATGACTTGAACACTGCATCACCGCCCGAGATTTTGAGAAGGTATCAGACACTTGTTGAGAACATTCGTTTGTTCAACCCAACATGCGTTATTCTTCTGTCTGGTATCCTTCCAAGATACATGAATTCATACCCTGGTCAAACCCAGAATGAAAAATACATTAATCTTATAAATGCAAAAGCACTGAGCATTAATCATTCCTTGAATCGAATTTGCGAGAAAACTCACTATCTGATTTATGTTGGACATCCCAAGTTCAGTTTGGCCAGTACAGAGAGGTACCTCATTGCTCGTGATGGGTTGCATCTAAGCTTCACCGGAACATCTTCTGTTGTCAGTGACATTGCTAGGCAACTCATTATTACAAGGAAACAACTTCATTTAAAAAGCCAAGCTAATATAAAATATCCATACAAAAAAATTGCTCCTGAAAGTATTTTAAGCATCAATTACCAGCAAGCCACATTGACTCATCCAGTAGATTCCAGCCAGCCATATAGTATCACAGAATGGCCATCACTACCTGATCTTTCACAAGAACAAGATAAACCCTCTTTAACTCTATCTGACATCCCAACCCCTGTTTTGGAAGCAACAACTGTATCTAGGCCGGCTATAATAGATTCTTACAAATCTCCCTCTTTCCAGAACCAAACACTTATGTCATCCTCCTCTGCAGCTCAAGTAATTCCAGCTGAGCCTAAAGTAGTAACTTCTTTGACTGAGCAAACAGAGCCACAGTCTTTGGCTGTGATTACTCCGCCAGAAGTAGCTCTGCTAGTGAATGGCAAGGAGGAGACATCATGTTTGAGAAACAATAGAATTAATCAAACAAATACTAGTGTTGCATTGTCTGTATCTGTCCCTGCATCTTCTCTTTTTGACGGCCATTGCACTCCAAAAAATACAAATACATTAGAATCGTTCTCAAATCCTTACAACAGTCACGTAAAAGTCGAGCAAAATCTCTCTGAGCTATCACAGTCATCGTTGAGTAAGAAAATTCAGTCAAAATCTTTATCATCTCTTTGTAGTGAAAATAATATCTCTCAGAGGAAGGTAAGTAAGATCCAGAAGGGGGGAGGACCAGATCCTTATTGCGTTGTCTATAAAACTTCACCTGAAATGCTTCATTATAAAGAAATTATTGATATATTGAATGATCCAGAAGACAGACTGATAAGCAACATCCCTCCACTTAAACCTAATGCAGGAGAAATTTACGTTACTGAGAATACTACCGACGTGACTTGCGATCAATATTATTGGGTACATAAAGGCACTCATAATATCCCGAACAAATCACCTACGTTACATAGAAGAGACTACAAATTAAAAACATGTAATGGAGACAAAATTGGAGACGATAGATTTAGGCGTATTATTTATTATTCAAAATGTCGCAATATTGCTCTGGTTCATTATCTAGGAGATGAAAGTATTTCTATAGATTTCCCTCATGGTAACGCAACAAATAAAATCCAACCTCACAGAAAAACATTAAAATCAACCCTAAGTGACTTAAGAGATAAATGTAAAACCAATGAACCAATCAAAGTCTATCACAAAAGTGTTAATACAGTTGGACTTACAGCAGCTCAGCAGGGAATAAGCAACGCAAAAAATAAAAAACAAGTACAGAACTTACGTTATAAAGAAAATGCCAACATGAAGTTAACGCATGATGCTGCATATAATACACTCCAACTTGCCTATAATTTAGATTCCTATATAGCCGAATATACAATTTATCCAGAATTAAGAGTAGTACTTGCTTCTAAAGATCTAACGGATGAAGTCAATAGGTTGCTATGCTCGAAGAATATCGATCCTGTTCTGTTTTCTTACGACACAACTTTCGAATTAGGCGATTTTTATGTTTCCCCTTTGATTGTTAAACATCCATTCTTTAAAGGCAATTGTTGCTTCCCTGTGGCATTTTTGATTCACGACAGAAAATCTCAAAAAACCCATGATACTTTCTGGAGGGAGATTATCACCCATATTCCAAACTTACTTAAATGTCAGCCCGTTATTGTTATAGATAGGGAAATTACGCTGTCCAATGCTATTGCCAAATATATTCCAAACGCCAAAATATTTCTCTGTTGGAATCATATTAAAAATGACGTAAAGTTCTGGGTAAAGAAGCATGGTGGGAAAACTGATGATGTAACTGTTTATGTTAGACAAATTGATGAAATCCTTCGCTCTGATTCGGAGTCGAATTTCATTTCTCTTGTTGAAAAGTTGAGTGAAAAATGGAGTGTGGCATTCAGAGACCATTTTAATGAAAAAATTTGTAATGAAATAAAGGGTAAGGCATGCAGATATGAGTTAGAGAAATTTGATCTCTATGATTCCTATTCAGGTATAACGAATAATATATCAGAAGGGTTTAACACTGTCTACAAACATTTGGTGGGTTGGAAACATGTTCCATTAGATTCAATCGTTCTCTCGTTTTATTATTTGCAACAATTTTACATCAAAGAATTATTACGTGGGTTATGCGACGTAGGTGATTTTCAATTAAGAACAGAATACAGAAACAAACTTGCAGATCCCTCTCTTCTAGATATCCCCCAAAATGTTGTAGATCCGAGCCAAATCGTACAACGTGTCAAATGCGATATTGATTCTGTCCCTTGCGAGGAATCACAAAGCGACAGCAATATTCCTCAAAATGCCACAGTTTTAGCAGACGAGAATGAAGATAAAATAATAATCCCCGCGTCAACCACACAGCGATCAATAGCTCTTCAAGCAATAAAAGAGAACCGTGTTTTCCATTGTGCACAAGCAAAGGCATTTATAGTTGAGGGCTCTAAGGGTGATAAGTATTCCGTGACATTATATCCTGAAAAATGTGTTTGTCCAGCGCTGGGTACATGTTGGCACATATTGGCTGCCAGATTAAGCATAGGAATGGACGAAAAAGAGGACAAAAAAGTTTACAATTTAACACAATTAAACAGAAACGCTAGAAAAAGACCAAACAAGAATGCCGGCAAAAAACGCCCACGACCCATAGATAAAATTGACGAGGAACAAATGATAAATCCCGCTCCTGACGCCTTAGCAAATGAGTCGAGAGAAATCATCCAACATCCAATTAGCTCTTCTGTAAAAAATGTTGATAAAAATGATTTACCTGCAATTCAAGAAGAAAGTACTACTCATTATGATCAAAGCCTTAAATCTAACCAGATTTCAACCCAAAAGAGAAAATGTAATATTGCGTTTGAAATCCCTGAACAGAATGAGTCATGTAATAATAAAAATCAAACAATTTGCCCCTCACCTATTTTCAAAGCTAAAAAACGAAAATTAAGTTTTGTCAAAACAAAAATGCGTGATAACTCTGACGAAAAAGATGGTTCAAGGAAAAAAGAAAATGAGACAGAAGAAACTTTCAATAATACTTCTTCCATTTGGATAAAGAATGGTAGAGAGAGTCTTAATTTTGAAGTTAAGGATGCAATTCTACAAATGGTAAGTTTAAGCTGTGATATTATAAACTTTTCTTGTAATGTAATAAAAAAACAATATAATGTAAATGGTCTTCAGGATACAGGCAGAGTTCCAGTATTGAACAATTTAGAAAGATGGGAATATGGGTTACCATTTGAAACGATTAAATCATCTCCTGCAGCTCAAGTCCACCATACGGGCCATGATCACTGGGTTCTATCAATACTTCACAACGACCAAGTTTTCTTAATTGACAGTCTTAGATCTAAAAGGAATATTCTGAGTGCTTCACTGGAAATTCAGTTGTCACAATTGTATTCTACCACGAAAATAAGCATTCCGAGTGTTCAACAGCAACAAAATTCGGTAGATTGTGGAATCTTTGCTATAGCATTTTTAGTAGAATATTGTGAAAATGGGTTCGATGAATTATCAAACATCTCCTTTGACATATGCAAAATGAGGGGTCATTTGCTATCTTGCATCGAAAAGAAGAATTTCCTACCTTTTCCAAAATCTTTAAGACGAACAAATCGCAAAAAAGGAGCAACTGTTGACTATTCAATACAAGCGGACTGCTTTTCTTGTCCATTACCAGATTTATTTGACGACATGATTTGTTGCGAGAACGAGAAATGTAATAAATGGTATCATATGAAATGTGTTGATATCGGCAAGTCAATAAGTGATACTTTAATTTTCGTATGTGAAAATTGCGAAAGCGAATTCTAAACAAATTTGATTATCCAAAAAATACCATACATAAGCCACTCAACTGATACTATGAATTCAGTGAATAAGGGAATATTTCTAAAGAGCCTAAGGTCATGTTCATACTATGAATTTGACTTGCTTGTTTTGCAATGATAAGAGATTATAAGCATTAACTATGCTTCTTGGAGCAATCCGATGACATAAATTTCAGATATTAATGTTTTAATTAATAAATTTTCTCCAGTTCTGATTCAAACCAATAGATATAAAGAATATTTGTTAAAACGGAAGTGTTCAGTCTCTTTACCTTCTTGAGGAAAATTTCAAACCGATTTAGATGTGGCGCCCAATGTGTATATGCTATATTCGAAGTATAAATTGAAGAGGGAGCATGTAACATCATGCATATTACCATAGATTTAATGACGGATTGTTAGAGACCTCAACTATAAATGCCATTGCTTGTGAAAAAATAATATAATTACTAAAGTGTACTGATATGTCTCCACAGTATTTATTCGACGGGTGTTGTTATTATAAATAATTTCATATCTCATTATCTAGAATGCTAAATCATTTTTTTTTTTCACAAAAACTTCTTTTTTGGTGAATTGTGAATCATAGTCCATTTTGAACGTCCTTGAGCTGACATATGTTTGAGTACAGAGAAGGGTATTGTATCCTAACTTTCCCGGGACACACGATCTCTTTCGCTAATGTTTGGTCCTTTAGTAACTTTCTGTTCTGCTTTTGTTCGGTTTCCCTTAGTTAAGAAATCTATAGAATATTTGTTATTGTACAAGTGCACGGATCGTGTGTGGTGCTAACCATCTACTCATGATAGTGCAATAAACAGTGGTACCGCTTGAACATGCAATTATGGCGTATTTCAAGTGCATGCGAGAAAGTAAACAGTGATAGTTCTGCCCCAAGCTTACCATATCAAATAATGCGTAAATGTTCTCAAATAATTTTCTTCCTTCTCTTATATGCATTGTCGGGACAATTCATCGTTATAAGACGGAACTACATTTCGTCTCATCTTGTTATCGCATTCTGAAATAAGTTGTCAATTTTTAATTGAAGTAAAGATTCAATAATGTAGCCTGACTTTAATGAATCTGACATTTGCTGAGTGGAGGGATATCATACAACAAAGGGGACCACTGACAGTTTAACAGGTTATGGACAAAATATTCCTGGTCAAATCATAATGATATGAGATCATGAAAGGATATATACTATTAGTACTGAAGTAATCAAAGCTTGACACACTCATATACAACATTGTTGTAGAAAACGCTTTGGGAATTATTATCAATGACAAACAAGGTTAAGATAGGTTAATTTCTAAAATCCTCCTTATCAAACTGGTTACATGTTGTATATATGTACTTTTTTTCTCTCTCTCTCTCTGAGCTTCGTCGAGGAAATTTGTGTTCCCAAACTGACGATTTGTTTTCTTTGTAAAATGTTTCATTAGAAAATGAGCAATAAAATTCTAAAGATATTCTCAGCGCCACCACCAACATGATCTCTATGTTGTCTACAGTGGAGAACCTGTCATTTATCTGATCGTTTTTGAAGTTCGTCATCGTATAATACTAATGCTTATTAAAGTAAAGATTTTTTTTAATGACAAAACAACCTTCTGGATCATTCAGTCCTTTTTGGGACAGTAAGTTTTATTATTCAGTGCTGCATATTCATAGAGGGGAAAGGGAAGGAAACTGTGAACTATCGGTAGTTTCAAACATAATTCCATTCAAATATTTATTCTTTAGAGGGTTAAAGATAATATTCTGCAGAACAAAATTTCGGATTCCTGGCGTTGTATAGAGACCATGACTGCGTTTCAGTGTCCAGTGAGACGTCCCAAGCACGAAAACATTGATTTTGCTAGCAATATAACTGACTGGTGAAGAAATTTGTACATTGCTTCAGCTTAAGCATTATACCATATTTTCATGCAGTATAAAGGCGAATGTGAACAAATGGAAATTATGGCGTGTCCAGTGAAAAGTCCCGTGTGCAAAAAAGACGTCGTCTTCGGCGCATTTTGATGTCATGCCTAAACGTCTTTCGAAAAATACTTCGTCAGTTTTAATAAATATTCACCCATAGTTTGAAACTGTGTTGTTCAAATGAGTGTTTCTCACGGAACACTTCCGTATTATTAATATAAACACGTATTTCTTGTTGCAGTGTGGAGCAGCTGTGTGACTTGATGTTTGTTAAGTGTATTAATTACTTCTTTCCAGCTCTGTCGCATTAAAGAAGCTTTGTTCTGGCCCTTTGTGAATTTGACAACATATGATTTTTTTTCTATTTCCGAAACTTGCTATTTCATTGCAAAACATCATCGAAATTTAAGAAGGTTAAGATCTTAGCGCAATCCTTCCAATGCTATTTTGAACATAGATTTTATTTGGAAATACTACTGAATCGACCCTACAGTTAATTGAAGTCATGCACTTTCTGTAAAGTAAATGTGCAAATTTCAATTCTAAAATAAAAGTGGGCGCTAGTGAAATTAATTTGGCTGGCTTATGAAAAGCGCTTTGGCTTGAAGCATCACTGATGAGAATTAAATGTTAAACGTCTTCAAATTCAATAGCATCATTTAAGAGCAGATAAATTTGCAGCATGGACCAGACATGCACGTTTCGGGTACTGAACGCTCGTTAAAGATCCTCAATCTAAACAATGTAATATGGCCAAAGAGTATGAAAATTAAGATTTCCACAAATTATCGAAAAACGCAGCAGAATGGGTGGGATATGATGCTACAGGACCCACTTTTTTTTTTTAGAAATTTCAAGAAACTTTGTAACAGAAATTTTCGAATGCGTCGAAGACAGACAACCAACCGAAATTGATCGAACTTGGCTACATGTGCCTTCGGGGACTCCTGGTTCACCAGCAGTGACACTCACCAGGTAGTTCAAATGTTAAACGTCTTCAAATTTAATATTCGGAACACGTGTCTTGTGCAAGAAAATTGGTTTGAAATGTTTTTCAAGAAGGTATAGAATTGGAGCACTTCCGTATCATTACGTTAGCGTTATGTTTACTACAGCGCTTATTCGATTTGGCGTGTGGTAGTGGGCGCCAATATCGTGCTTCATGTCAATACATTTCATGAATGTTTTGAAATAATTTACCTGTCATTTTGGTAAGTCTTTCTTCTTCTCAATCAAATTGATATTTGCAGCTTGTATTGTTATATTTTATTTTGAATTTTGTGTTCTATCCTGGAAATGTGTCCTTATTTCTATGCATCTTGCCAGCGTGATGAAGTATCTAGGACGTTCTGTGATCAGGAGTAGAACCATCGGTTGGGCATGAATAAAATCTTATGCTTCTTGAATTCTGAATGAGATGGGATTGAAGTTACCTTTTCCGAAGGAAAAAATGATATTACATGTTTTACTCGTCCGTTCATTTCGAGCTCTCATTCGATGTAGAATTATTATATGGTCCATCGGTCTTGCTAATACAAGAGGACAAGGAATCAATCATGGCTTTTTGTCTTGTTCGTGAACAAGCTGTCACTTTCGATATCGATTTCTTTTTCATCTCGTAAGGTTTAATTGGCTCTTCTTTTACTATAACAATCAAATACATTACTTTTCTAGCGCAAAGATTTGTTTGTATTCTTAAAACCATTTGTCTAGTCTCCGGCATAATTATTTGAAATGGGTCAAAGGTACCGAGAATCACCTTCCTCTTGATTATGCGACCGCCTTGTACTGGAATAGCGTCCGATTATAGAAATGTTGCATTATTGTATCTCTTGTTCAGACTACAGTCTCATTATAGAAGATAAATGCAACATAGAAAATGGTCAGTCATGATTGCAGACCCTTTTGATGCCGCGATCACTACCTCATACTAAATAGTTTTTATACTTGAATTCGATAAAAGCTGATGTCTATATTTTTGTCTCCATTTTTAACCGCCTAATAGGCATAAGAGGATCGATGGATACTTATCTTGTAATGTTGTATCATATGTAGCACTGGATCCAATATCAACGCCTGTACTAAAATAAAATTAGCATTTCCTTCATACACTTCACTGTATTTTGTTAGAAATGTATATTATTGAATTGGAAGACATTTAACATTCACCCTTGCCTTTCACGTTTCGGGTTATTTTTCGACAATGAATAGATACTTACTGTCAATTCAATTTTGACTGCATTTGAAACAAAACAAAATTTTCGACCTTGGTTTGTCTCCTCATTTTCCTCGTCTCATTCAGATTCTGCCATATATTGGTTCTTCAATTTATGCACGTCGGATTTTGCCATATCCATTTGATTATTTCTTTCATGTGCTTTACCGTTGGTTATGTCTGACACTATTCATTCAAAATCAATGTTTTCGTGTTGGGGACATTTCAATGGACACGGCAAATCAGTCACGAAATTAAGAAAAAATTCACACTTTCCATCAATTATTTCATATATGTACAATTTTTCCGGTTCCAAAATGTTTATATTTATATTCCCGTAATTAGTATTTAGTTACTTCTTGCTTAATACTAGACAAATGACTTTCATAACGGGACATCATCTTCCATTATCATTTTCCTGTAGCTGATTTTTTTTCTATTCGTCTGCTTTTATTTTGAAACGTCTTTGATGTCAAGATAAATCTATGACGTTTCATCTGTTGTCGAGTTTTATTAATTTTTGCACCAAAAATGACAGAATACCTCCAGTTTTTCCTTTTTGTAAACGCTATTTCGTGACGCGGAACACTCTAAATTGATGTCATTACACATTTGAAAAAAATTACTATATCAATGGCAAATGATAGCTGAAAATGTTGTTCAAATATGAAATATTCATTAAATTGTCTTTCCAATGTTACCAGATGTATTACTTCGTATCCAAAAATGACAGAAAAAGACGACGTTAAATGCAGCTAGCACGCAATTTCGTAAATTGGGCACCAGTATCGTGAGTCACGTCAGTCTATTTCAGTCTCATTTGGTGTCTTGGTGTCTTAGTATCTGGGGTATTTATAGGTTCTTACAAATGAGAAATTTCTACAATGTTCCACAACAGAAATATCTAGAACTTAAAACTAAAGATAGTACGTCTTTTATCAAATAATCACACATTATCACTCAAGATAACTGGGAAATTAATTACAAAAGTAGAAATAAGATTAGTAGAAAAACGCGCTTAAACATAATTACCTTCCGTTATATGCGAAGTTCCTCCCGTTGTATACTTGTCCAATATCGGTACATTTTTGGACTTAATTATTTTCACACTTTTTGGCCATATTACATTGTTTAGAGTAAGGATCACTGACGAGGGTTAAGTACCCGAAACGTGCATGTCTGGTCCATGCTGCAAATTCATCTGGTTTTAGATGATGCTATCGAATTTAAAGACGTTTAACATCTGTACACGTAAAATCAATTCTAGAAAACGTACTTGACCGCGTTAAACCGCGCTATCGACCTTTTCTTAGAAATCAACAAAACTGCAATCCTCGCTCCATCCTCAGCTAGCGACAAGTTGTAATTTCTAAACTGTCTTCTAGTTTCATTCAAATATGCAAATTTTGATGTTTCCTGGCCACAATGCCCCATTGAAAACCCGCCAGAGCACCGGGGAAACGTCAAAAGGTCACCCCGTCTCGATTTATTGATGCACGCTCAGTCACGCAGCAGACGACAACGTCAACCTTCTCGGCATGCTACCCCCTTGCCTGCCAGTCACCCTGCTGTGGACACCCCTAAATCCTCTCGCCAATACTCTCTCCACAAGGATGATGCTTCTTGTACAGAATCTAGTTTTCCGAGCCGGCTCCAAGTTTGAGCCACCTTAGGCAACCTTCCTATCGTCAATGCTTTCTCCTCATGGATTCTGCTCCCAGCTCTGGATCTATTTTTTTTTCGAGTCGTTGTCCTAACACATCCACCCTACCGGCCCCTCCCAGTTTCCCTCCAATTCGCAACATATTTCTATGGGTGTCCGTCCGTTTTTGGCGATATGTTCGATAATAAAATATCTCACTTTGGCTTTGTTCAGGAAAACAAATGCTTCGAAACCATCTCCGCCCGGATTTTCCTCAACATGGCAGTCGTCATGAGGGGTGGTTTCATCTGTCAATGTTAAACCATTGGGGGTAGGTACTCTAAACGACATGCGCTGTGAGAGCGTATTCATTTCATCTACATTTATATTACCACAGATCTATACCCGCTCGATAGTTGACACCAACTGCGTAGTTACGGTATCTTCGCGACCGAAACACCCTTTCGTTACAGTAAGGTCGGGGTAATTGACTTTTAAGGTTGTGTGCAATTCGAATCTTTGCAACATCTGTTACCAGAAAGGTTTTGATGTTATCTGCAATACTAGAGAAACACCTGACAGCCAGTTAACCCGTTACAGTGTTAACATTTCGGTACCCTTGATAATTCCTTGAACCTGCGTATCCGTGGTCCGGCATTATATTCCACTTTCTCGTTGTTACTTCGGTTTTTTTATTTCATGAGTTTCAATTTAAGTATTGACGATCTATTCAGTTGTTTTCATTATCTGAAATTAATTACATTGCAATGAATGGTTCCAATATACAGTTTTAGTTTCGTATTCGAAGAAATGGCCAGAGACGATTTTTTTATTTCTAAGTGTTGAGACTTGAATTTTTTGTAGTAGGCACAGTTAATGAAAAAACTTGGAATTTTGGGGTTTATATGAGTTTGGAAGGATGTAAAGAAGAGAACTGGACATCAATTTTAGCCATTGGTCCATATAGTAAACAGCGATAAGCGACGAAGGCGAAGCGAGTACCGCGCGTCCTGGGCTCCTGATGCCGGTAGTGCCGGAGGGGTGTTTCGCATTCTTCCGGATATATCTGAAAATCCAGATGTTGAAAATTCAAATAATTTTTCATGATAAAAGCTACTGATGTTCTCTTTCAGTTCAGTAGTAAATGATGTAGATAATGTTTTGAGAACAAAGCTGTATTGACCTCACTACTTGGGCTACTGCATCTATTGAACGCATGCGCTCGACTGCCATTTTCAGATCATTCGATACTGATTAACGATTAAACGGTAAATCTCGATGCAATGATTTTTATTTGTTTTGTAGGTCTAGATGTATTGATTGTACTAAGGTCTGGTTCATAAATTTATGTAGACAACTTTAAAAGTCTAATGACTTCGACTTAAGCATGACGCGCATACTTTTTGCGCTTTCGGAACAGTGCGCGAAAACTGTATATTGGAACCAATAGGGATTTTGTCGGGTTCGCCGAATCGCGGACTTCGCATGCGTACTTCGGACATCGCTCTTCAATGGGAATGTCAATTTTTGGTGTATCCCCCTAATGAACCTAGAATATTTTGTGTAAGGATTAATTTATTTTCATGAGTGAATGAAAAATATGGATAATGACCATATCCCAATACACAGTAAAAATTCGATAATTCAGAAAATCATAAACCGAATGCATACAAAATCAGGATAAAACAAGTACCAAAGCAAACAAAGAAAAACCTCCACCATATGAAAAGAAGCGAACTCCCAAAATGGGAGTGAGACCAGGTGCCCAGGAAGAGTAAACATCTTCTGCTTGCATGCAACACCCGTCACTTCTATCCCCACCTTTGCTTTCTATTCGTTAGAATTGTCACATCCGGTTACTTTCATTTCGGATGATACAAGTGTATTCAGTGGTTGGATTGTTCAAATGGTATAAGACAGAATATCATCCACCATTCTGGAGAGTAGGACATCATAATGTATTACGAGTTCCCCATATCGACCGTAGAACTTCGGGTATATTAAAACAGACGGGTATATTAAAATCAAGCCCTGTAAGATTGAAGTGGTCGATATACTAAAAGAGCACCAATTTTCACCAAGCGATTGCTCAGTTTCTAAGTGAGGCACGAAGAACTGCAAAACTTGTAAAATCCTTATAACAGACACTTCATTCTCAAGTAATCTCACAAAACAAACATTTAACACGCATAGTTTTGAAAACCTAAACTGTATGACATCTAATGTTGTGTACGGAATAGAGTGCTCACTTTGTGGATTGATTTATGTGGGTGAAACCAAAGGTAAGCTCCGAACCAGAATGTCAGGACATCGGTCAAAAATAAATAATAAAGGAAGTCAACTTCTTTACCGGCATTTTGACCAGGCCGATCATTCTGTTTTATCTATGAGAGTCAGAATCCTGGAGAAAATATATCACCCCACAAACAATCCCAATTTGAGCACACCTTTCCGTCGCAACAGAGAAGAGTTCTGGATAAAAAATCTTAACACTGCAGCGCCCTATGGGTGTAACGATAATATAAGCAGCTTAGGAAACTTAACAAGTCCAGGTTGTCAATCGGTAAATGTGAATAGCTTATTCAACAGACCACAAAGAAGACCTCGAAGTCATGGCATTCGTAAATATAATAGGCCTGAGATACATAGTTTCTCCTTCGATGACTTGGTTCCATTTTTGAATGAGCCCCTAGGCCTGCATTATATTCGTACCAAATTATACTCTGTTCCTTTACGGAAGTTACACGAAATCTACGAATATACGAAGGACCTCACTTATACCGATACACGTTCCCCAGAATACAGACTACAAGGAGTCATCTTGGACATTTCTACCTTTCGTTTATTTCAAGCAGTTAGATCAGATAAATCAGAGGAGAAAACAAACCGTCCTTTCATTAAAGTAAAATTTGCAAACAAAGGTATTGATAAATTGAATCTTGGTCAAATTTTGAATCACAAAACTGTCACAGAAAAAATCCCACCATATTTCAAAAGACAAGAAACTCCTTGTATTTCCGATAGCTACACACCAACAGTTGCATCTAAAATTTACAATTACAAACGATTCTTGCAGTGCATTGATTTAAGTAATCCCTCACTACATCCACTTCCTTGCGAATGTTCTTCATCGGATTTTAACTATTCTCCTTGTGGACATGTTATTACAGGTGACCTTAGTATAGTCAAGAACGACAAGTTGAGAGATTTGTTAAAAAAGGGTCCCAAATACAGAGAAAGTATGTCCTTTACATGGAACCAAAATTTCAAAATTATCATGGACTCTTGTGAGGAATATGCAAGACGTTGGGCAAAGAAAGAGGATGTACAGCTCGACACACTATCCGAATGGATAAAATCCATCAGAGGGTTACTTTTATCTAAAATTAACCGATTAAAATCAACCGTGAGCACCAGATTCGAGTCTATATTTAAAGACCCTGATGTTATCACAGAGCTTACCTACCTCCAAGAACATTATGTCATCACACCAGCGGACAAAGCCTCAAATAATTACACATTTACTTGCAAAAAGTTCTATTTCGAAAGTCTAGCTAAAGAGTTGGGTTTAAATTCGACACCTGGAAATCCCACTTACATCCCAACAAACCTTTCTGCCTCTGAAATAATAGATAACCACAAATCAGCTCTTTCTTCCTTTGGCTTCCAAACTAACAATTTAGATTTAGATTTACCATACTTATACTGCATACCTAAAATGCATAAGAATCCGTACAAACAACGTTTCATCGCTGGATCCTCAAAATGTTCTACCAAATCTGTATCGATCTTACTCACCAAAGTTTTATCTGAAATCAAATCTGGGCTTCAAAAATATTGTTCGACAGTATATTCTCGCAGTGGTATCAACCAGATGTGGATTTTAAAGAATTCGAAGGAACTTTTAGAACATCTGAAATCCACTCATTTTAGTAAAGTTCATTCGATCAAAGCCTTTGATTTTTCGACACTTTACACTACAATTCCACATTCTAAATTGAAAGAAAGACTCGCAAAAATTATAAGTAATGCGTTTACAAGTAAGAACGGTAATCGCAAATACAAATTTATTGTTGTTAACTATGACAAAACCTACTTTGTAAAAGAAAAGTCCGATTCTGAAAATAAGTACAAGTAAACAGATATTATTCAGATGTTAAACTTTTTGATCGACAACATTTTTGTGGTGTTTGGAGGAAAGGTCTTTCAGCAAATTGTCGGAATTCCAATGGAGACCAATTGTGCCCCACTCCTTGCCGACATTTTCCTTTACTCGTACGAAGCTGAATTCATTCAATCTTTGGTCTCTGAAGGGAAAAGATACTTAGCTTCTGACTTCAACTTCACTTATAGATACATAGACGATGTTTTGTCCATCAATAATCCGAAATTCGCAGATTACCTGAGCAGAATTTATCCTTCAGAGCTTGAAGTCAAAGAAACTACAGAGACAAATAATTCAGCATCCTATTTGGACATAATGTTGTCCTACGACACTGATGGTCACATGAACACCTCACTCTATGACAAACGTGACGACTTCAATTTCAGCATTACAAACTTTCCTTTTCTGAGTAGCAACATCCCTTCATCGCCTGCTTATGGCGTGTTCATATCTCAGTTGATACGCTATGCCAGAGCAAGTACGAAATATACGAATTTTGTTCTGAGAGCTAGGCGTCTTTCAGACAAGCTTCTCAGTCAGGGATATGTTTGTGACCGACTAACATCGTCACTGAGGAAGTTCTACGGTCGATATGGGGAACTCGTCATACACTATGATGTCCCACTCTCCAGAATGGTGGGTGATATTCTGTCATAGACCATTTGAACCATCCAAGCCAAGATTGTACTCTATGTCTTCCGAAATGGAAGTTACCGGATGTGACAGTTCTACCGAATTGAAGCGGCGGGTGTTGCATGCAAGCAGGAGATGCTTACTCTTCCTGGGCACCTGATCTCACTCTCATATCGGGAGTTCGCTTCTTTTCATGTGGTGGAGGTTTTTGTTTGTTTGCTTTGGTTCCTGTTTTGTCCTGATTTTGTATGCCTTCGGTTTATGATTTTCTGAATTATCGATTTTGTGCTGTATACAGGGATATGGTCATTATCCATATTTGTCATTCCTCAGTGACGAAGTTAGTCGGTCATAAACGTATCCCTGACTGAGAAGCTGATCTGAAAGACGTCTAGCTCTCAGAACGAAATCTGTATATTAGGTACTTGCTCTGGCATAACGTATCAACTGAGATATGAATACGCCATAAGTTGGCGATAAGGGAAGTTGCTACTCAGAAAAGGAAAGTTTGTGATGTTAAATATCAATATTTGAAGCTGTCCAGTATCATTTCGTCTTTTGTGTGTTAAGACTTTACTGTTCTTATCGCGGATAATTCATTATATATATGATCCCTAAAACTGCGCAGAGTACGAAATCCGAAGTACGTCAAATTAAAAAAATGTCCGATGTGTACACATTCTCCTGTCTCATACCATCCGACAACATCGCAAATATTGTCTATCAAAACGTCAAGCATTTTGATGATGTCATCTTCATTGTACTTGTGTTCTAAATCAGAGTGATCCATGAAAACATAACTTTCGAAACGTTCTAAATCTGTGATTACCCTTTTTATGGACGAAAGAGTTTTTTTTATGATGGAAACCAACTTAGTTTATGGTTTTGATTAGAAATGATGGCGCACAGAGTGGAAATAATGAAAGATTTGTAATGTGGTAGAAAATCTTAATTTTGAGATGGTTTTCTTGAAAAATTGAATACGTAAAATTCTTTTGCCACTTTTTGTGGAAGCTCCCTAATATCCATTACATAAACTGTTGTGTTACATCAATGTAACAAATTGTAAACAGGAGCTTTTTCAGTTGAAAACGTGGCTTACCATTGTGATTGTTGTATTTAAGGACAAGTCTTCCAAAGGTTTTCATTTCTTCTGTTCCACGGAGATTGTGAAATGCGAGCTTCCCTGTTGGTTACATGTCTTAGGTTTTAGCTGAATATTCCTACATTCAAGAACTTTTGTTTGGAAGAATATAAAGATCAGATTTTTTTTACTGGGGAAAAAGATGGGGAAATCGTAACAAACGTAATATTAATCGTAAATTCCCTTTGATTTCTTTTTTGCTCTTATTTTTGCAAAGAAAAAAATTTTCTCCACTCTCAAAATGAGGAATTTTATGTAAAGTTCTGTGAAAAATCCGTGTTGGCTTTGTTTTCTACAAAAATCCTGCCAATTTTTCATAACGTTTCTTTACATTTGAAATATCATTGCGAAGGGAGAACGTTATTTGACCTAACAGCAAACGAACGTTCGACGTTGTTCGCTAGATTTGAAGTAGTACCTTCTATATGGAAACGTTGTTGAAAAATGAGAAACGACATTTTGTCCTTTGATTGTATTTTGAACATTTCAATTAAAACTAACCGCACGATGTTTGCACACAGACCGCCCTTAGAGGTATGTAAATGAAGTTGTGTATAAGGCTGAAAATATTCGTCCTTTAGTAGTCTATTTTGGCGCTCTTTTATTTGAAAAATTAGTTCGTCCCTACTCTGTGTGTATGCACTTTCTCTTGAACTTTCCACGATATTCACTGACTCCTTCAATGCGTTCATTGATAAAACACGGTAACCTCGTTCATCTACTTAAGGTACATCGCGGCGTTACGGCACGAAAAACTTTGCTAGTAGACAAAGTCTGAAATTTGTCTACATGAAATTTAACATTTAATCAATCTTTGATATAATTTTCATATAATTATTCCTGGAATTTTAAGCCTCAAAGACGGCATTGACGTTCTATTTCTAAATTTCTGAACTAAAATAATTTTAATCTATAAAATTGACCAAGGAAGGTGAAAAGGGAGATCGAAAATATTGTTGCCATGTTGAGTATTGTATTTCTACTTATTATGTATCTTGGGGGAAATTTGCAATTTTTATCGCCATTTTGCAACTTAATATTAAAAAATGCGCACTTATTCAAAAGGCAAAACACGGCTTGCTTCATTTCCACTTTCTCCATTAAGTTGTGGAGATCCTTAAAGCCCTTCTTACATGTAAAAGTAGAGAATGAGCTGAATTCGAATATATAAAAACATCGATAGGTCTTCTCGGTAGAATTTTTGCCATTTAAGATTGAAAATTTGATTTTGCGTGTCTTCGGTGTCAGTTTTACTCGCAACATCAAAATCACAGCGTGTTCAGATCGCATGTGTCAACATGACGTCAAGGAGTATGCGGAATATTTGATTCTCCGTAACGGTCTTCTTTAAAACACCCAGAAACCCAATTTTATATATTTTTATTTTTTCTTAAGTAATTTTAAAAGCAACAATTAAATGGGCCGTATTCGAACTAGACCTTATATCTTAATGTAAAAATGAATTTATTCTCCGTACACAACATTTTTTCTTCAAACATTTGAAAACATCATACGGAACAGACGGACGGACATGCTCATTACCATTTAATCCGATATGTTTTGGCGGTGTATACAAAAAAATTCCCTCTTGTTTATAATGTACATGTACTTTATAATATCGGAAAAGGGTTGGGGAGAAAGGGGGAGAGAGGAACCCCTCTTACGTCATAATCGAACTTCCAGACACTATGTATTCCTAAATTCTTAAAGTAAATCATCGCTTTGCTTATCATTTAAATAGTGAAGAGAGGATTAATTTCATTTTATAAGGCAACCCCTCCTCCTTTTCTGTCTGACATGCCCCCCCTCCTTTCCCCAATTGTGCACAGGAGAGCGAGAGAAAGAGTGATCAAAAGTAAAGCCTTCATCAGATCGTATAGAAATTTGTTATTTCATTCATTGTACCTTGTGTCAGAACAAAAGAGTAAACGAATTAAAAGCAGATGGGAAACTTTTTATTTAAAAATTGATCTTTGAAAACTAATCACGACAGCTTTTGAATTTCAAAAAATTTTTCACGATAGAAATATTTAGGATGTGTGTCGTACAGGCATATATACTCTTGTATGATCCTTAGATGAAACCAAATTATATACAATACTAGAAAATTTTGAAATATTGTATAAGTATTTATTTGCGCCCTATCGATAAATGTCGCGCAACGTAACGTGACATTACGATCAAGGAAGGTTTATGACGTCATAGCGTAGATGTGCACATAAAAAAATCGAGGGTGAAACCTGCGTACACATTTGATTGTGATGAAAGCTTCCCCGCGAGCTACGTTAAATCTGATGACTGAACAAGGATTAATACCATGTCATACGAATTGGAATTTCAGTAAAAAATCTTGACCGAGTGAGTTAAAGAAGGTCCTGACGATAATCTCAACAGCACTCACAAATTGAGCACAAAATTGAGCATCGACGTATTCCTAGCAAGTAAGGTACTTTTCACACCGCCAACAAATCTCGGAATATCACATCAAAATAACCAAACGAGAGCAACACTTTTGCGGTCCCAAGCGATTTAAGATGTCTTACATATGCGGTTTCAATATTCTTATACGCGCGCTCCAGATCAGGTCTCATATCGCAGGATACTGTAATATATATCCTCTGTTACCAACGTATTCATTGCACCAGTATCAATTCTTAACTCTAAAAGTTTTCCTTCAATCATAGCAATTATATCAAGTGTCCTCTTAACCCTCCTAGAGTTCACTGCATCATTCATAGGCACATGTTCTCGTCACTGCTCATCGAAATTCTTCTTTTCCGCTACAATTATCCAGGAATGTCTTTATGTTACCTTCTTGTACGTATTCTCTATTTTCAGGATAGGCGCGTCGATATAAATTCTGAATTGCCTGTCCAAAATCCCTAAATATTTCGTTCTGCCTTTTTTCTACGCAAATTTCCCTCCGCCATGTAACTCTCTTTCATTGCTTTATGTCCAAATTTGTTGTGAATTGCTTCGACCAGACGACACAGATTCCGAAAGACCATAAACATACGTTTCAGCTTGTCCTCTTAAAGCGGTAACATTATTTTTCTCTTCCTGTCTTCACTCCAGTCATATAATTGTGCGATAGTTTTAAAATATCAGATGTATTCTGTCTAGATTTTACTTCCGTCACCTTTGAATGTTCGCTTAACGGGTATGTTTTGCGCATTCCTCTGCTTTGTGAAGGGGATGAGGAGGAGTGCTCTCGTTTAGCCTGTGTTCTTGGCTGAATAAATGAATAAATGTTTATTTCATTCCGTCCGTCTGTGTGTTCACCTGGCACAAGCATTACATTGATTAACACAAGGCAAAGAACAGCCAGTTTTCCTGATATCAAAAATTCTTTTATGAAAAACAGCGACATATATCCTGGAAAAATATTTGTACAAAAGGTATGCACACGATCCTCCAAGAATTAACACAAGGAAATATATTGCGAAAAATCCTTTCAAACGACCAGGTCTTCCACTGTGATCCTAAAAATCAACAGCACAAAGTTCGCTCCTCTGAGCTAGATCCTCACATTGAGGAGTACTAGCTCGTGACGGCGAATTCACATTTCCACGTTCATTGGATGAAACCGTCAAATTATGACGAGTTGAAGTTCTGTCTCCTCTTTGCACTAATGCGGGTCTCCTCGGTGTTTAAAAAATGGGTGTTTTTGGATGGTTCAAATGGTCTAACACAGAATATCATTCACCATCCTGGGCACCGGGACATCATAGTGTATGACGAGTTCCCCGTATCGACCGTAGAACTTCCACAAGGACAATGTTAGTCGATCACAAACGTATCCCTGACTGAGAAGCTTATCTGAAAGACGCCTAGCTCTCAGAGCAAAGTTTGTATATTTGCTACTTGCTCTGGCATAACGTATCAACTGGAATATGAACACGCCATAAGCAGGCGATGAAGGGATGTTGCTACTCAGAAAAGGGAAGTTTGTGGTGCTGAAACTGACGTCGTCACGTTTGTCATAGAGTGAGTCACGTGACAATCAGTGTCATGAAACAAGATTATGTCCAAATTTGATGCTGAATTATTTGTCTCTGTAGTTTCTTTGACTTCAAGCCCCGACGGATATATTCTGCTAAGGTCATCCGCGAACTTTGGATTATTGATGGACAGCACATCGTCTATTTATCTGTAAGTGAAGTAATTATCTTTTTCCTTCAGAGACCAAAGATTGATTGAATTCAGCTTCGTACAGAGTAAAGGAAAATGTCGGCAAGGATTGGGTCACAATTGGTCCCCATTGGAAGACCTTTCCTCCAAATGAGTTAAAGAAGATCCTGACGATAATCTCAACAGCACTCACAAAAGAGCACCGAAATTGAGCATCGACGGGCCCCTAGCAAGCTAGAGGTGGGACCAGGTGCCCGGGAGGAGTAAGCATCCCCTGTTGGCTAGCCGCACCCGCCGTCGATGTTCACGCACGAAGATGAAAAGAACATAAAACACATGCAATGTCTGAGGCCACGACTATATAGAAAGTGCTATGGCGACAATGTCAGGAAAAAATATTCAAAACACTTACTGTCAAACCCTTCGCGGGGAACTTTTTTACGAGCTCCACACGGCAAAGGGCATAAGTGTGACACCAAACACCACAAAAATGTTGTCGATCAGGAAGTTTAAAATCTGAATGATATCTCTTTCAGTGTACTTATTTTCAGAATCGGACTTTTTTTTTCCAAAGTATGTTTTGTCATAGTTAACAACAATAAATTTGTATTTGCGATTGCTGTTCTTGCTTGTAAACGCATTACCTATAATTTTTGCGAGTCTTTCTTTCAATTTAGAATGCGGGATTGCAGTGAAAAGTGTCGAAAAATCAAAGGCTTTGATCGAATTGACTCTACTAAACTGAGTGGATTTCGGATTATCTAAGAGTTCCTTCAGATTCTTTAAAATCGACATCTGGTAAATACATACGAGAACATACTGTCGAACAATATTTTTGAAGTCCAGATTTGACTTCTTGTAAAACTTTGGAGAGTAAGATCGATACAAATTTGGTAGAACATATTGAGGAACCAGCGATGAAACGTTGTTTGTATGGATTCTTATGCATTTAAGGTATGCAGTATAAAACAAATGGAGCGAAAGCTGATTTGTGGTTATCTATCATTTCAGAGGCAGAAAGCTTGATTGGAATGTAAGCGGATTTCCAGGTGTCGAATTTAAACAAAATTCTTTAACAAGGCTGTCGAAATAGTTTATTATCACGAAAAGTAGGGGAACCTGTTTCATGCAGCTTTCTTTCTAGATAAAGGTGTGGATAGTGAAGAGTTGAGTGAATGGCATCTGTATAATCTTGAAGGTTCCGTCTATGTACCATTATCGAGCGGTCTCCATGAGGTCCAACTGAGTCTTGCTGGCGTAGATGATGTGTCTGGTGGTGTCCACACGGAGGTCTCACCTGAAGAAGTTCTCGTCGTCCAGGTATGAGTGGTTGATGTCGAATGTAAGGTCACTGGATTCCGTGTGTCTCATCTTCTGTCGCAGTCTGCTGGCGGTCCTGATGAGGTTGAAGTTATGTGCATTCATCTCGTCTCTTGGTCGATGATGGCCTGATAGTTTATAGGATTCGGTAGATGCGGTGTCAAGGACTGTAGCGTACACCTTGGTTTTGGTCCGAAGGCCTGGATCTGCTGGGTGGTCATGTGTATTTGGTCCTGGTGTGAAGATGGTTCCACGATGAGTAACGGAAACCCGGCACCATGCACAGAGTCCTGCTCCTCACGCTCATCTCCAGTGGGTAGGGCACTGAGTGGTATTCTTTACAGTGTACGTGTAACCATCACTGCTGAATAGCTTCTTGGTACGTTGTTTGGACCTTTTCTCCACAATCTCAAATGTAACTGGTTCATAATCTATGATTGTTTGGTTGCAAGCATCTTGATGGATGTCACTCTCGTTGATCGGATTGGTTGGGTGGCTGTCTAAGGAGGACGTCAAATGAGTAATTGGTTCATTGGTCGGATAGGTGAGTGTTCCATTGAGTGGGTAGGTGACACCATTGTAAGCCTATGGCCTACAGGTTATGAGTGTAGTTCGCGTTGTGTACTAAATAGTCATTTTGAAAACTATAAACCGAAGTCCGAATATAAAGTTCTAAGTTTATTTAATTCGTAACATCTTAATCATAGCAGTATGAGACTGAAGTCTAACTAAACCGAAACTTAACTGCTCGGCAAAACGATGCGCCGAGTATATATGTGGACGACTGGAAATTGCTAACACCTGCACGAAATAATAAGTAATTGGTTTTTGATTAAAAAGGCATTTTGGAAATTAGATTCTTCCAAATACAAAACAATAATGGCTTTTACGGGGAGATTTCCAATTAGCTTTCAATTAACCCATACGAAAAACAAAGGCTAAAGTACTTGCAGGTGTGCTAATTACTACAGTGTTCTCAGCATCGTGGGAATCAAATTAAACAGATTACAGAATTTACAAACTAAGATTAATTGTCTCAATATGAAATTCGAACTTAAAGTCAAAGTATTAAGTTAGAATGATTCCCTTTTACTATAGCAAACTCAAGTTAGCAATTTCCATATACATGTAACTAATTAATATGAATAATTAATTAGCCTAATTATTGTGGGGGAGAGGCCATATGGTTACACCATCTTTCGTATAGCGCAATGAACCGTCAGGAGATACAACTAGAATGGATATTTTCAGCGAATCTTCAAAGACTCTGTATGCTCCCTCTTCGCAAAATGATAAGTTTGGATACAGGACTGGCATTACTTTTCCAACCAACGTTGCAACGGCATTAATCTCGTTTCGAGAGCCATACTCCATTGTTTCAATTTGACTTTCCGGTATTTCGGTTGACTTTCCAGTTATGCGTTGCTCATAATATTCCTTCTTGGCCTACAATGAGTCTATGTCGATTGCCCGTCCAATCGTGCTTCCGGTGACTTTCACTGCACTTCTCAAATCCTTCCACTCTTCACTTCGTTGCTTCGTAAGGCATGGTTGAATTTTTTTCATCATTTGTCAGTGAAAGACATTCTTTCATCAGGTCTGGAGGAAGAAGTTCTGCATAATTTGGATGTTTCATCTCCTTCTTCGAAATTATGTGCTGATCCATTGAAGATATCAACCAATTTACAAAGTTGATTCAAATTCGAGATTCCGTCCTTGTTTACGATCTTGCACTGCAATACAAATGTTCTGAGATAATCTTTGAAGTAAGTTTCCTTACTATCTAGGGTATCCTTGGCTTCAAGTTTTGACAGGGTATATTCTTTCTTCATCTTCAGTTCTCTAATTTTATGAAGTCTGGAGCCAGTGTGTTTGAAAACTTCTATTAGTTTAGAACTTAGTTCATTCTGCAATTTGCTCCGACAGTCTAGAACACTTTCCTCTTTCATTGATACATAAGCGCTTTTATGCTTTCTATGAATTGCTCGTCCTTTGCAATACATTCTTTTTGATGTATAATCTCTTTGTCTTCACATCCGATGAGATTGATATCAGCTGAATTTGGCACAATTTTTTTTCCATCAAACGATAAAACATGCGTCTTGTTTTTTAATTGTGAAGCATAGGTTGCCAAGATCTCATGAAGGACACCCGGCTGAACATTTCCTCTCTTTTCATTTAATCCATCAATGGGGCAGAATGACGCAAGAACGCTTTCACAGGGTACTGCAAAATTGATGCATGTTTCCAGCGGATCATATCTTCCTTTCTCTGATTTTCCCAGAGTTACGAGCCCCTTATGCTTGAAACCTTGCATAAATCTTATAAACCGACCACCAAACATTTTCATTCCTGTCCATCAAAATTCCTTCGTAGAATCTGAGTATCGCATTGCTGTTGCTGAGGAACTTGATATCCATGCTACGGATTCTGAGAAGAGTAAGAAACATATACTGTTGAATGGAAATTTATCGTCCAAAATTAGAGTAAGAAGTGTAATCAAAAACAGTTCATGTCCTGCATGCTTTATTTTGGAAATAATGTCCTCCATGCGTTCATAAATGATGAGTTTGTGTTTCTGCACTGCTGTTTTCCGATTCATTGTCTTGTGTTTCCTCGCCTATCACTACATTAAACATGTTGATTAGTTCAGTATTCCACTCTATATTTGTAACATCCTCATTCATTTTCACATTTCGTTTGTCCTCAATGCCTTCACCAAGATTTGGCTTTTTGAACTTTGTTCGTGCATACTTTTTTCCAAGCGATAATTGTAGTTTTCTTTTACGAGGCATCTGTAACTAGAATAAAAGCTTTTTTGAATAGTAAGTTCTATCAAACATGTTTGTCTTATCTTAACAATCTGGCTCTATTAACCTCCCAGCTTCCCTTTTTTTAATTATTAACAATTTTCTCGACCAAGGGGGTGTTTAAATACAAAATAAAGCAATAGCTAGTCAAATTTTGTCTTACTGTATCATGTCATGACATACATGTATAATCACGATTAAATCATTTAAAATGACTCAAAATATCAAATATGTGCCGGAAAAGTTATCCTCAGAGGCGTTTTGTCCAACTTTTGGTCATGTTTGTAAAACCAGCTACATCTGCGTTTAAAAATGATTGTTGTGAAAATAAACTTATGGGATCAAGAAAGCGAATGCTTATTGTTATAGATTGTAATATGCAAAGACTTACGTGTAAAAGAAGAAACGAAGCACTTGCTCCCTCGTCGAAGCGGATGTGTACGTGTTGATTCCTCCTCCCTTAACAATATCGCGTTTAGTATTTAGACCCTCTGAAATTGTGTATCTTACAATGTGGCTGTTTAGTACAAAATATAACGGTTTTCAGTTTCCGGATTGCGTATTGTACCGATTATTTTGACATACTGGTTTCGAAGTTAATTTTTCTTTCTTATTTTTAACATAAGAGGGAAGTAAAACATAAAAAACACTTTTAATATTTTATGTAAAAAAATGCATTTTTTGTATATTTTCGTTCGCTATTTGACTTTTTAGACATTGTTACCACCTGCCAATTCAAGCCGTAATTATCAAATCATACGTCAAATTTCTTAAAATAAAATACTTATGAAAAATCTTCTAATATATAACATTTTTCTCCTGAACAACCTTTTCCTTCAAGGAAAATTGAATGATTCAGGGCTAGATTAAGCATTTATCGTCAGAGCTTCTTTGATTGGTCCGATACCTCCACGCCCCCTTAAATGCATATGACAAGTTCAAATATTAAAAACCTGATATCTAAAATGTTAAATACATAGGACATTATAAGCTGTCTATACCGAGTGAATCGCCAAATAAAAACATATTTCACGAATGCGTCCATTTTGGAATTGACTTCAAGACCATTGGGATCAATAACAAACGCCGGGATCGTGCCCGGCGTTAAAATAAATGTAATAATTTGTGTTTTTCTTATGGTATGCAACGCACAGCAAGTGCGTATATCGTACATTTTGCGCGTTTGCAATAAATGCACTTGCATGTGTGTTACATACCCGTAACAAAACACAAATTATGACATAGATCTATCAGTAAGTGATTTCAAGGGAATGTTTGGGAAAAGAGGTTCATGGCTGACGAAAAGGATGGTAAAAATGTATGGATATTAGATATGGTTCGTGAGCACTGTACGTGCATCGTCGTTGTTAATGATGTACACTCAAATTTATTCATACTGTCTTTCTGTATATTTTCATTTATTATAAAAATTAGTCATAATGGCAGATTTTTATGATAAATGAAAATATCCAGAAAGACAATACCGTTAAATTCCGTCTCGTGCTCATTTTGAATATCTACATGTAATAAAGTAGAAAATGCTTTTGTGAAAGAATTTAGCTAAAAATAGTATTTCTAAATTTTAATTTTTTTTTTGTTCCCCGCTTTCGCGAAATCGAAGGGACATTTAAATCGCCCTGTTATACATATCAATACTCTAACAATATGTTCTCAAGAACAATTTATTATTACTATAATTTTTTTTTTTTTTTTTTTCAATTTCGGAAACTTGCCATTTCACCGAAAAATATCATCCAAATTAAAGGAGGTTAACATCTTAGCACAATCTCTTCAATGCTATTTTGAACATAGAAGAAAGGAGAGGATCTCCAACA